>CM024761.1:75073683-75683373 GCA_014218235.1 Colocasia esculenta | reverse complement strand
AAACTCTTCAAAATCCACACTTTCATCAAAATCTCAAATGAATACATCAAATAAAAGCTGAAAATCAAATAAAGTGTCTGATACATCAAGCACACTCTCACCACATCAAGTCCCACCAAAGCCCAAAAGTACAATCAAGTCTCTCCCTCTGGCTCACGGTCCGCGAGCGGCCGAAGCTTCTCATGCTCCCAGAGGTACGCCTGGTACATCTCCCGGTCCTCGTCAAGTCTCGGCGGAAGTACGTGCGTGGCGCATGCCCTCCACAAGGCCAATGCGCTCCGCACGGCCTGCTCATCCTCCGAGGTACCCAGGCGTCGTCTCTTCACAGGAGGCAAATGTGACGGCGGAAGTACTCTCGTCCTTGGTTTCCCGATCTGCAAGTAGCACCGCTGCGGGTTGTAGAGCACGGTCGCCATGTTCCCTATTAGCTGCAAGTCCAAGCCACGTCCGAGTGGTAGCCGAATCTTCGCTCCGCGAAGCGCCGCTACGCCCAAAGCGAAGTGCTCTACCGGAAAGGTACTGAAGTAAAGGCGCCACGCACTCCTTGTCTTCTTGTCCTTCGTCCTGCATAAAACCTTGTCGGAGAATTTGGCCGCCCCGCCGATAAAGTTCAGTGGATGGCACCCGAAGATCCGACTGTCGGTGGTAGGATTGTCTACCGGTTTAAATTTTATCCTCCACCTAACCAACACTCTAAGAGGATCATGGAGCCATAAAGGAACCCCCTGTGGAAGCCGAGGTAAGACCCGAGTAAAGATACGCCAAGACGGCGTGAGAGAGTGAAAGTCCCCGCCATATCCCACTTATGGCACTCAAGCTAGCATCGTCTATGAGGTGATCCCCGGACGGGAAAAGCACCACTCCACACAAGCATATGGCCACGGCCTTTGCAATCTCCTGGTGGTCTACGCTCTTGTCCTTACACTTGGATGTGACCCACTTAGACAATGGAACCAAATGGATGAATTATGGGCTGACCATGGTGTGGACATCCCCCGGATCGGTCATGAACTCCCCTAGAATAAACTTCGGGTTATTGGGTTCGATGGTATAGCTTATGCTTTGCTCGTCCCCCAGCTTGGTTTTAGGAAGAGCTAGGAAGGCCTCGACCTCCTCTAGAAGGACGGTCGCCTCGAATTTTGGAAAATGAATGTATGGGTTTGTGGGTGCCACAATTCTATCAAGGCCGTGATACTATGCCAATCAAATGTGATCTTGTGGTAGTTATGGGCCGCTATCAACACCCCACCTAAACCCCACTCTCTCAAGAATCTAATGACAAACATGGGTAGAGATTTGATCATCGGGGCAATCCAATTGAGCTTTGAGTAGCGGCGGGATCCCGGGAAGAGCTAGAAGAAAAGAGGAAAAAAGAGAGGGGAGGAAAGAGAAGAACAAAAATTAAAGGACAAATTCGTAGCTCAAAATTCATGAAAATTGAAAACACCAAAACTCACCTCCCTCACTTCCTCGCTCCGGCTCAAGTGGTTGGGGACGTTCGTCACCGTCATAAGCACTTCGTACGTCGTCCGAGCGCGCTTCGGACCTTCATAAGCCGTCTCCCCATCCATGGAAGCAAGAGGGCTCTCCTCATGGCCATGAGAGCTTGCAAACCTTGAAGAAAAGAGAGAGAAGAGAGCTTCGAATTTGGCCTCTCATCCCCTTTATTTATAGAGCCTTAGCACTCCTATTCCTACTTGGAAGGGGAAGGGAAGACCCATTAGAAGTAGTGTAGCAACCTGAATTTTTACGAAAAATAAAAATTTAAATAAAGAATTTAAAACCTAGCTAAATGGATATTTAAATAGAGCATTAAATAAAACTCATTAGATGGAAAAGAGTAATGGGATTGCTTAATGGATCTTCTAGAATTTATTGGGTCAAAAATATGAATTTACAAAGAGAGAATAATAGGAAAATATCCTAAATTCGTAATTAAATTATTACCTAAATAGAAAAGGCATTTAATGCATTAAATAGCTAGTTTGAGTTATAATAGGATTCCTAAACCTACCCCATATGGGTTAGCACGAATTTGGATCTCTTCCTAGTCTAAATAGAGATTGGAAAGCAAGGAAGGAAGGAGGAAGTAAGGAAATTTCGGAATTTAAGAGGAATTAGAGTCCTATTAGGAAATAGAAAGAGGAGAAGCTTAAATACTCTCCTAAAACCCTCATGGCCGACCCAAGCTCGTGCCAAAGGATTCCTGGACCAGAAGGAGAGGCCAAGGAGGAGGAGATTTCGTGGGGAGAAGAACCTTTCAAGCTCTCAACCCCGTTCTTCAAGTTCTAGCCCTAGAAGAGGAAATCGAGTCAAGGTAGGCATTCTCACAAGCATAAACCGTGAAACTTTTTCTGTAGGATCTCTCTACCCTCTGGAACAAAACCCTCAAATTTCATAATTTTCCAGCGATCAAATCTTTTCTTATGAATTTTCAAAGTTCTGCAGTTCTTATGACCCCGAACCTTCATGCTTAATTCATATCTCCTTGAATACTCTATCTCATGCCTCCAAATTTTAATGGGAGATACTGATGCATGATAGGCATCTTTTGCCCTTAAAAGCCCTAATTTCTATTGAGCATGTTACTCGAATTAAATCGATCTTGCTCCCTGTATCATGTTCTATGTTACTTGTTCTTGTTCGTTCTCAAACCATGTTCAAACCATGCTCTCTCTCTAATTCCGATTTATTGGAAGTACCCTTACATGTCTAGTTTAATTTGCAACTGGTTTCATGATTTTTCGTTGACTATATAATTAGTTATGATTTCCTGAACGACCCTGTATCGAAATTTCAATGTTCTGGCCCGCAATCCAATGCCTGGTCTGACTCCTGTCGGAGTCAGGCGCAGACAACCAGAAGGCGACACCTCGATATGTCGTTTTCTGGGGCCTGATTGCGACAGCCACCCTGTCGCGACCAAGAAGGCGACAGGTGAGCCGTCGCGTTCTCAGTACCCGATTTGCATGCCCTGTCGCGACCCTTTTTAGGCCCTGTCGCGTTCTGTCCTGACCCTGTCGCGACCAGTACAGGGGTATGTCGCCTTCACAAGTTTTTGATGAAAAACCCATAAAAAAATAAAATAAAATATTTTTGTCACTTTATAAATAATCCTACGCCTTCTTACTGTTATACCCCTAGTAAAAACCCTACTTAAAAAGGATGCTATATTGAATGATTTAAAATACATGTTCACGACTTATCTCTATCTATGATTTCTCTTGCACGTGCACACACTTGAACCATCCATTTATGGCTGAAATCTTACAGAAAATATCTCATAATGTATTACAATAAGCATATTAACTGCCCTATTTTAAAGGACTTGCATTCATTTTCTTGCGTTGTTTATATACCGATATTGACGCTCCACTGTCCTAGAATTCCTCTAGAACGTCGAGCACCTGTTTTATATACACACTTTTCTTGGCTTGTGGTGAACTCTCCGTCGAATATTCCTTTCGCCGGACTAGTGAACCCTTGCACAAGGCCTCCGTAAGTCTCCTATGATCATGGATTCCCACATGGTCGACGAGCCGGTTGTACCCTAATACCTATGATACCCTTTAGGGATCTATATGATCCAAACGGCTATTAGAAGATTCACTCTCATCTTAAATCACGCCGGACCTCTGGACCTGTGCATAACAAGGCCAGTGGTAGGGTCGTGAGTTCCACCTGACTGCTAACACCAAGTGCGCGTGTTGTGCAACTGTTACTATCGCCTGTTTACTCGTCGCATTACGTGCAATGTCCACTAGCTCTCATCTATACTCTACTCGCTCGTCTATTCACGTTCACTCTACTATCTCGTCTATTCATCTAGTGCTCTCATCTACTTCTTGGTACTCTTTATTGGCCATTGACTGATTGTCTAAAGATAAACAATATAACCAATGCCTGGCAATAAATAAAGGGCCCGATCTGGTCCTGGGATGTGCGCCCGAAAGTGCTAGTGCTCATGGGAGTTAAATGATCAGAGTGTTTGGCATTACACTCAAGTGCTATCTATCTCGACTATCTATACGACAATCAAAAAACACAAAACGTGCTATACTCTCTCGATGTCTAGAATGGCAAACAAGTGCTATACTCGTCGTGCTATTACTATACTTGTGCTAGTTGTGCTATGGCCATCCTGCTATTCGTGCTATACTCGATACTTGTGCTCTTTTTGGAAACTATACTCGCTCTCGTGCTATTGTTCTATCTCTTGCTATATTTTGACTCTCTTGTACCTGCTATCTTTAGATACTCTGCCATTAAATGCGTTAATTATTTAAAGCCTGCTTGAGCCTGAGATTTAAGTCCTACTGGGCGTTATCGCTCACCCTACGTTATTTAATGTTGTGTTCTCAGGTGAGACCGAGGATGACACATACACTCACGAGGAAGGGAATGACCAAGAGTGAAGCCAGGAGTACCCTCGAGTCGTTATGTTATCTTAGAGTTGTAGTTAGTTATTTCCTTCTAATGCAATGTAATTGGGCCCTATAGAATGGCTCTGATATTAGTGGTTGTAACTAGACATTTGGAAAATTAATAATGAGAAAGATTTGCTTTAGTATTATTCAGTGTGCAATGGTTTGATGTCTAGTATACGCTCTATACCTTTTCTTGCAACTGCCTCGCGCTCCGATATTCCGCGTTGGGGCGTGACAAGTAGGACTTGGAGTGGGAAGCAATAGGAATCCTAATGGGAGTCAAAACCAAGTTGCATGCTGAAAGGTTTTGAGCTCGGGTTGAGAAACCTGTGAAAGCGACGTATCGACCCGTCGCCTTCAAGGTGGCGACTTGGTGCCCGTCGCCTTCTTCAGTCAAGGGTCGCGACAATCCCTATGTCGCTTTCTGATCAGTCTATGCTGTCTTATTCATTCCTTTGTGATTGTTCAGAATATTTGCACATATGCTTTGATATTCATTGTTTGATGCATGTGCTTGGTATCATGTCTATCTTTAATGCTTTGATTATTGGAAAACCCATAAAAATCATAAAATGCAGGAAAATCCAAAAAAATTCAGAAAATTCAGAAAATCAAAAAGGACATCCGTCAGGTAAGTCAGGTAAGTATCTCCAACTTTAATCCCTCTGCATTACTATATGGTATCTACGCTACTATATAGTTCAAGGACCGGCTGGTTCCCAGTGTGTTCCAGGATCTGAGTTCCCCTTCATCAAAAACAAGGATGATCTAGGTGCACACTGCTAATCGCTGGATAGGCCGTTGGGTGATATGACTTGGGGACGATGGATTTTATCGCACGTCGGGGATGCGAAGTGTCTTGACCCTTGCTTATATTGTCTAGCAATATTATCCTTGAATACTTGTTATTTTCTCTCTTTCTTTGCATTCGCTTTTATGATTTCCTTTTTCTTTAGCCCAACATGCATCATGTAGGAATTTTGAGCTTCATGAATCATGATTTGTCAAAGTCAGCTTCTCAATGATGTCCCAACACAGATCCTCATTTCCAGACCAGAATTCCACTCCGAATTTGAAAGTTTTCCTCGAGCTTGTGCTCGGTCCAGTCTGCCAGTATGGTTCCTATGCAGGATTCCTCTCACCCCCATTCATTATAACAGTCATTCCTTTATCCCCGATCCGCTCATTAGTCGTGACCCGCTCGAAGGCCAGAGTCGAATCGACCCATCGGGCAGCACCTATCCCCTAATGAACGAAACCTGCACGCTAAAGATAGCCAGGGAACCTCTTGAATCAGGAGGTTGATCATTCTTTTATTTTGATTTTCATCCATCCCAAATAGGAGCCATCCGCGCACTCTGTTCCCGGCCATGTTCGAGGTTAGCCAGAAAATTCTCGCAGCTTATTCGTCCAGAATGGGTGTCTCTTTACCTTGATGCCCGCTTTTCAGCTCATTCCATTTCATTTCACTACATCGCCATTTCATGCCACTTTCGCTCCATCACCGCTCCACTCCCTTGCAAAGCAGGCATCAAGGAGGGGCAATCTGTAGACACCCATTTCTAACCCATAAGTCGAGCAAAATCCCTTGTCGTATCATTGATGCCCCGCGTTGGCTCATCAGCGTCAAACTGGCTTTCTCCGATCATGACATCATTTCCATTAATTCATCGCCCTGGAGGACCCTTCCTGGTCAGATCAATCTCTTTCACTATAGCTCTCTGAGTATAAAATCCGATATTTCATCCTGAAGGCTGTGCATGGTTGATTGGACACATTACGTGCCAAAATGCAGAAAAGACCAGAAGGCGACAGGCCCTAGGTCGCCTTCCTGAAAACGACATGCCCTATGTCGCGATAATAATTCCATATTTTAAAATCCTCAGAAAATCAAAATGACTTAAGTCACCTTCCATATGAGGAAGGCGACGTATCGAGCCGTCTCATTCAGGAAGGCAACACTTCGGCCGTCGCATTCTGGACCTTAAGCAGGAAACTCAATCCGAAGCCAACTTGGGCACATGCTATTGATGGTAATTGCTTCGTTTGGATGTCCAAATCACGTCCAAATCCTCTCAAATTCGGAGGAGACCTTCCTAACATGTCCCTTTCCAAGTTCCAATAGCCCTTGCACAGCCATACTTACCCAAAATCGGACTCTTGCCCATTATTCCTCTCAGACCCGAGTTGGGAATAATCACCCATAAGTACCTCGTCTCTGCATCTTTTTGGGCAAGGCCGGATTCATTAGTTCGCTGAGCAAGAGAGATTCATCTTCCACGAAGAGAGTTCTCCCTCCAGACGATCAGCAGGAGCCCTCCAGGGTGTTTTCCCATCGGCTATACAATCTCCTCTTCCCTCTTCTCTTTATTTCATTGATTTCATGCATGCATAGCTTCATTTTCTTTCTAGCTTAGCATTAGATCACGACACACACACCTATCCTTAACACCCACAGGGGTTAAAAGCCCCAATCTTGTGAGTTCCCCCCATTATAGTTCATGTTTTCATGCTTTTCATTGAATAGATCATCTACACATGAATTCTAATGGGTTTCTTGTTTGTTTAAATCACTTTGGCAGGTGTTTAAAGGTCAGAGCAAGGTGAGTCTCTTGCCCCTCGACCGGCTGAGGAGAAGGAAGACGAAGAACCCAAGTCTCCACCCACTGAAGAGGAAGGCGACGACTGCTGTGTCGCGATCAAGAAGGCGCCATTGCCTACGTCGCGTTCACATGAAAGCATCGCGACGCCCATCCTGTCGCATTATCAGGTACGCTTTCCCCTTCATCTTTCCTTTCCAACGTAGTCAGCCCTCCATCTGAACATCAAGAGGCGACTGCATTGGTGGCGATCACGGTCAGTTCCTAATCCCTACATCTTCACATCAATTTAAAAGGGGATACAAATCCCGTGATTACAATTGGTACTTCTCTAGCTACATAGGTAGAAGTAATTTCTCCTATGATACCAGAAAATTGTTTTGGTTGAACTAGTTGTTGCTTATATTTATCAAGCCAAGGAACATTATCTGTAATAGATTTCGTAGCACCAGTATCTAAGATAGGAATTATCATATGTAGTTTATTATTTGGTTCTCGTATATTTACTATAATACGATTTGTTTGTTTTGACAATTCCATTCAATCTGTTTGTGAATTATTATATCTATTAGTTTCATTCTTTTGGTTATTTTGATAATAGCATCTGATTCTTAGTTTCTAATTATTACTTTTATTTCATCAGAATAAGAAGGTTTTATTACACCCTCGATAATATCTAGGTCTACATTTTTAATCCAACCATTTTTTCCTTTTATTATACCAAAGTAAGTAGGAGGAAACTGGAAACCTATTCCTGTAGAAAGAATTATTCTTTCATAAGGAGATATGGTAACAGTTTCATTACTGAATATAGTAAAACCTATTTCTGATTCTTCTGGCCATAAAGCATTTGAATTATATTTTATTATATATAATGCTTAATTTTTATGAAAGTATGTTCTTTTGGGACATGCAACTTCCATTCTTATGGTACTATAAGGTTCTATTGTTCTATTGATTGTTATAGGATTTTGATCAAAGGTAAACGTAATTGTATTAGGATTGATAGTAATGGGATGAAGTTTTTCTAAAATATCATTCCCTATTAATAAAGCAATTGAATCATGTTCATTTGCATATAGTTGATCAAAATGTATAATATGAGAAACATTATTTACATCTACTAGAGATAAACTAGAAACACATCCTTCATATTGTAATTCTATTATTGTATTCTCAAAGGTTATATATTGTCTTCGTTCTTTTGCAGGTCTTATTTGGTTTTCTATAACCTTGATATTAATATGTGACATAGAAGCTCCTGAATCTATTAAAGTATTTACTGTTTTTTGCTTATTATCAACTCCATATGTTATAGTCATAAGTACTGTAACAAGATTGGAGTATTTATTGGTTATTATAACATGTTCTTCTTTAGGTGTATCATGTTCTAAGTATCTTTGTAGACTAAAGGATTTTCTAGCTGATTGAAAATTATTAGAAGATTCTCCTGATTGACTTAATGCATCTAAATCTTTTATTTGTAGTTGTCTTGGCAGAGTAAGAGATCTTTTAATTTTTTTTATATTATCTTCTATTGTTAATTGTTTTGTAGTGTTTGATTGTTTTTCTCGTAATTTATCTAATGTTATATACCAGTTTTGTGGTAAAGTTATAGCTTCCTGTCTGGGTTCTATTATCTCAGAATAACTGAGTTGATCTTCTAACATGATGATATTTTCTGGTAAAGACTTAGTAGGGATATCATTGCTTTCTGATAAAGAAGCTAATAAATTTGTTGTTATGGTTAAAGGTTTACTACCTTTTTGCATTTGTATTCCTGCTAACTCATGATAAATATATAGGCTTTGATCTATATTTTTATCATTAAGACTAATAGCATATTGAGGAAAAATATGAAATTTTAAATATTGATATATCAAATTACTTTGGATCATTCCTATAATAGACTGGGAAGGAGTAAGAAGTCTATTATCTGATATAATAATTGTCGAAGGAGAATTTATTCCTTTTCTGAAATTTGCTTTGATTGTTATATCTATGCATCCTAAATGAAGGTATTTCATTTTTTGCTTTCTTTTATCATTAATGTTATTTAATACTTGTCTTAGTTGTTCTTTATTAATTACTTGTATCTTAGTTATATTACTATTTGTTTCTTCTGAATCCGTTACTTGTTCAAGTCTTTCTATGAAGAATTTATTTTGTCTAAGGAAATTCCATTTGAAATTATATACTTTATTTTTCTCTATTAGCCATGAGGAATTTTGAATTTTATTATAGAGTGCTTCATCAAAGATTACTAACTGCTTATTGGAGTCTTCTGTATCTTCTTCATGAATTGTTAATTTTTCTATATCTTTATTTGAGACCATATTCACATAATGTATATATTCATCTTCATCATTATATTCCAAATCTGTTTCTTCAAATTCATAATTTTGATATAAATTTTGAATCCACTATCTCTTCTGGTCAATATATTCTTGTTGTAATTCAAAAGGGATTTTTGGTTGTTGTTCTTCATAGAACCTATCGATTTCATCATAATAATCATCTAAAGGATGTCCTTCTATATCAGCTTCTGCTATAACACTCGGTATTTCATATTCATATTGATCTATATCTTGTTCTAGGATATGGGTTCCTGTTACTATGTCGTATAATTCATTGACTACATTCATATCTTCTATGAGATTAGTTACCGATCTTTTATTTGGACATTCGTTAGCATAATGTCCTTGTTCTCCACACTTAAAACATTTACATTTCTTTTTTAATTCAGGTTTTCTCTTTAAATATCTTTTATGTTGTTTGATTTGTCTAGGTCTTCTAGTAAATTTATAAAATCGTTTGTATCTCGGAGTTTGTTTTTTATCAAGAAGAAGATATGGTTTAGAATTCCAAGGCGAAAACCATGGAGGTCTTGGTTTATATGATGGCGGCAGAGATAAAGATCGAGGAGCATATTTGTGTCCACCAAGCTTGCTGCGCAATGGTTGACAACCAAAAACATATGTGGGTGCTATATCTTGATAGGCTTGCTTGGGTGTTCGAGAAGCCTTCAATGCATGAGTGGAATTATAATATGATTTTTGTAAAGAAGCTTGTTGACAGCAATTATGATAAATATCTATAGCACATTTCATACGAGTGGCAAGATTATCAGCACCAGCTCGATCTGATTGTACTTGTTGTAAGTGATATGATATTGGTTTTTACATTTTTGATCCCATGGAGGAGGTAATTTATTAAAATATTCTATTTCCCAATGACTCCATTTTGTCAATGGTAATCTCCAAATAAGAGATGAATATAGTCTAGAGAATGGTTCGATAAAATAGATATTACATATTTGCATCCTTGATAGAGTAGTTTCTATCATTTCTATAGTTTTTAGGTCACTTATAGTGCTTGCACAGAAATTGTAATAAAAGATTACAAAAATGGCCTATCATATCATGAAAATTAAGTATATTATGGATGTGTATTATTTCTGTAGTATGTTGTATATTTTCTATTGTGAATGCTAAGCTACCTTCAAATTTGCTTAGGGCAAGATTATATAATTCTTCATTAGTAAGATTTGGATATTGCATAGGTAAAGCAGCTATTTTTCGAGACCATAATATTATTGCATCTGCTCTTTTGAATACGGGAATATTATCTATATTTAGAACATAAGGATCTGAAGAAGGTTCTGTCTTAAAAAACTGATATTTATCAAAAAATAATTTTTCGTTTGGAGGCATTTCTGGTTGACTGGAATTAAAAACTTTATAAGGGATGTTAAAATCATAAGCATGTTGAGTGCTATCAGATGTTCTTTTCTTTTCTGGAGTGGTTTGAGGTTTTGTTGAAGATTGAGCTTCCTCTATTATAGGTTCTGTTGCCATTATTTCTTCTGTTGAGGATTTTATTGAATCGTTGTCTGAATCTATTTCAAAAGTAGGATTATAATTATATTCTTTAAAGTTTTCATAATTATTTTCATAAAACTGTTGTATCTGAGTTAGGCTTTCTGTAGTTGGGTTTGATAGATAAGTATTGGTTAATTGCTCTATTTTATTCTTATTATCTTGAAAGGTTTTATAATCTTCTTCTAATGTAAGGATAGTTTCTATAGCCTTTTGTTTAGTATCTGTTTTAGGTGGGTTTAGGATTTTATGATAATCAAATATGGTTTCAGGCATGAACCAATTTGATTTTATCTGAGTATTAGGTTTGGGTTTAAGAGTCATATCTTGAAGTTGAGATGATATTTTATTTAAGGTTTTATGTGCTTCTATTTGATAATCTATTATGGTATTTTGTTGAACATATATGTTTTGGAAGTTTACTTTTAATTGATCACTAGCTGTTCCATTATGTATTTTATGTGCATGAGAATTAGGTTCAGAACAAGCTATAGTTTCTTTGGATGGTATTATGATAGAAGTGGTTGATGATTCTCCTACTACCTTTACTATTGTTTGTTCTGTTGTCGGAGAGAGAGCCATAGATAATCCTGAATGTTTTGATATTCCCTTTTGCTCTTAGACCTCTTGTCGGAGCTGTAAGGTACTACACACAAAACAACTCAGTACTACACACTACAACTCTTAACCTTGAATAGAAAAAACAACAGATGGTAACAGTAAAAGAATACTTACATAGAAGACGAAGCAACTGGTGAAGGATGACTAAGAGAAACAACAGATGAACCAGTATAAGAGATTAAAACACCAGGGCTCTGATACCAATCTTTGATCTGGCAATCTTCAATTAGCATTCTTGTAGAGGAAAGCATTTAGGGCGCAAGCATAATGTCCTTGTTCTCCACACTTAAAACATTTACATTTCTTTTTGAATTCAGGTTTTCTCTTTATATATATATATATATATATATATACATGTGTTCACGAGAAATATAGAAATAGTAATATGCACAATTGAATACACATGCTATACACACAACAAGTAAATACACATGCACAATATAAAAGAATGAAATTTTGGGGTATCACAACATGCTTGTTCACTGATTTTGGATAATGAGATCATTAGTAAAGGAACATTGTTCAATGGTTTGTTTACATTAGATGTTGCTTCACATGTCATGAGTGTTAGTACGTCTAAAAGAAAGAGAGATGAGGTGAACGAGGCTTACCTATGGCATTGTAGGCTAGGTCATATCCATGAGGGTAGAATTCAAAGGTTGTTAAAGGATGGATATTTAGACCCATTTGATTATGAATCATATGCAACCTGTGAATCTTGCCTTCAAGGAAAATTGACCAACTCTTCATTTAGTGGAACTGGAGAGAGAGCTTCTGAGTTACTAGAACTCATACATATTGATGTATGTGGACCTATGTCCATACAAGCCAGAGGAGGATATTCTTACTTCATTACATTCACTGATGACTTCTCATGGTACAGACATGTGTACTTAATGAAGTACAACTCTGAGGCTTTTGAAAAATTCAAAGAATATAAGAATGAAGTAGAAAATCATACTGGAAAGAGTATCAAGATTCTTCATTCAGATCGAGGAAGAGAGTACTTGAGTACAGAGTTCACCCACTTTCAAAAGGATCGTGGGATTCTATCCTAATGGACTCCTCCTCATACACCTCAGGTCAATGGTGTATTGGAAAGGAGGAATCGCACACTATTGGATATGGTGCGATCCATGATGATTTTTGCCAACCTACCCATATCATTTTGGGGATATGCCCTACAAACCGCAGCTTACCTTCTGAACAGAGTTCCAACTAAGACGGTAGTGTCTACTCCATATGAGATATGGAAAGGGAAGAAGCCCGATCTTAAAGTTATTAAGATTTGGGGCTGCCCTGCCCACGTTAAGAGACACAATCCCGATAAATTGGAATCAAGGTCAGAATGGTGCATATTCATGGGATACCCCAAAGAAACTTGTGGGTATTATTTCTATCACCCTGAGGACCAAAAGGTCTTTGTTGCCAAGAGAGCAGTGTTTCTTGAGAAGGAACACATTCTTGGTGGAAACAGTGGGAGTGTGATAGAATTGAGTGAGGTTGGGGAACCTAGCTCAAGCACCATTCTACAAGAAGAATCTGTTCAGGTACTTATCACACAAATTCCAAATTTGCGTAGGTCAAGTAGAGTTCTATCCCTCCTGAAAGATATGTGGGACATATCAAGGGACAAGACTCTGAGGATATTGATCCTCAAACCTACGAGGAGGCTATTATGAGCATAGACGCCAGGAAATGGCAAGAGGCCATGAATTCTAAGATGGATCCATGTACTCCAACCAGGTTTGGAACCTAGTTGATGCACCTGAGGGTATTGTACCCATTGGGTTCAAATGGATCTTCAAGAAGAAGATTGGAGTAGATGGAATGGTAGAGACATTTAAGGCAAGGCTTGTGGCAAAAGGATATCGTCAAAGGCAAGGTATTGACTATGATGAAACTGTAACACCTAAAAAAATTTATTTATTTGAAAATTAGAAAAATGTGAAGATTTTGATTGTTAAACATAACTACTATCATGTGATGTAATTAACTTTAATTTAAGATTAATTTATACTAATAATTGTTATTCCAGTATCGTACTCAGAGGTGCGCACTCCGACAGGACGACACTGAAGTTTTGTAACGAAATTGAAATTCGAAAACACCATAATTTCCAGAAAAATGTGTTGATACTAGAAATGCAAATATTCGAATTGTTGTGCGGATTTCAAGATTAAGTCGACATAAAGATTTTCTAGGCAATTTTTGTTGGGTAAAAAATAAATTCTAAAAATTAAACTATAATCACCATAATTTGTAAAACTTTCCTATTAGCTTATGGTTGAAATTTCAACTTGAATGGACCCCCTTTGGACACACAAACATAAGGTTAAATGGGCCAGCTAAATTTCTAACCATTTACGGCAACCATTTTCTCTTACGCATTATGGTTACGTAAGCTCCTTTTACCTGGGTTACACGGCCTACACGTTTCACCACAAGTGTAAGCCATGGGAAACTTGCATGGTTAACGTGGCTTGGTGGTGGTAAATGGGTTTTTACGACTCCACCTTTTTTGGCTACGTGCCAAACATGCATGGGAAGCCTAGGGGTTATATAAACCACCCCTTCACCCATCGTGCAAGCCTTTCCACCTCTTGGCCAGGCTCCTTGCCGCTAAAGCTGCTACTACCACTGCTTTGAGGAGCTATTGTTGTTGTTTGCCATGGCTGTTGTTGCTTCTTCTGTAGATGGTGTTGCTGCTACTTCTTCATCCTTTGCACTTGCCGTGATTGTTACAACAAGTCCTTCTGCTTCCTTCTTCCTGCAATTGATTCCCTCGTTGGGGAGAGAAGGATGACTTTATCTTTCTCAAAGTCAGGTAGGATTCTTTCTTCTTTTCGTCTTCCCTTGCTTCTCCTTCTTTTAAAGTCTTGGAGTTCAAGCATCTACTTTGACCTCACGTCGTCATGAGGTTCAGTAAGCTCTCTTGGTTACTTCTCTTCCTTTGAGTTTATATTTCTACATTGACACTCATGTCTTTAGATGTATCCTTATGTACTGGTACGATTCTCTCTTGATTTCTCTCCTTCTTGTCTCCTTCTTTTGCTAAGAACCTTGTGTTTAAGTGTCTTAGCATATACCTATTCTGATTTGTGTTGTTGAAACCAGTAGAAATGGTTTTCTTTTATGTAATTACCTCTTCTTATTTTGTTAGAATCATGAGTCTGAGTGTATACCATATTCACACCTTGATTTATGTTCTGTAGAGATCATTAGGTATGCCTTTTTGTCCATTATGTTCATGCTTTATCTAATGCTCATGTCTTAGCCAAGTATACTTGTGAAGAACTTTTTACTAGATGCAAGGAAAAATCTCTTAGAAGGTATATACAATAATCTTCCTTTCATAAGTTTTTCATGCCACCCATGTTATAGGATTCTTCTTCTTCTTCTTCTCTTCTGACTGTGTTCTGGAAAACACAGGATGTGTCGACACACACTTGACCTGTGTCGACACATACTTGACCTATGTCGACACACATTTGACCTGTGTCGACACAACTGTCTTCCTCTCTTATGACTGTGTTCTGGAAAACACAGGATGTGTCGACACACACTTGACCTGTGTCGACACATACTTGACTTGTGTCGACACATACTTGACCTGTGTCGACACACATCTGACATGTGTCGACACAACTATCTTCCTCTCTTCTGACTCTGTTCTGGAAAACACAGGATGTGTCGACACACATTTGACCTATGTCGACACATACTTGACCTGTGTCGACACACATTTGACCTGTGTCGACACAACTGTCCTCTTCTCTTCTAACTGTGTTCTGGAGAACACAGGATGTGTCGACACACACCTGACCTGTGTCGACACACATTTGACCTATGTCAACACAACTGGCTTGACAAACCAAGTAGTGTCAGCCTATCTGTCAAGTAGTGTCGACCTATCTTCAACACAACATATACCACTGTGAGGGATCATTCTTTAGCTATGGATTGTTCTTAAACAACCAAAGTTTGATTGTTTCCTACATGGCTACAACCTTTTGGAGTCATTGGTATTAATCCCTAAACCTTTGTTACATGTGAGATCTTGAGTACTTGTGTACCCCCACTCGAATCTTTTATAGAAATGTAATATGATGACAATTTGTTAGCCTTTGGACTCAGTTAAGTTATTTGCCTATGCAAATGGGGCTGGTCCAGTCCCGGAGGAGCACCCGAATTCGTTTAGTGGTTGTACGGAACGATAAAGGATCTGTGGATGTTTGGCATTGCATTATACAAGCTTGATTAGTCATCATGTTATTTTATCATGAGTTGGATATGTATTTGAACCAGAACATGAATTGTTGTCCTGAATTCTTGACCGTGCAATCTTGTTCAGTACTCTTGTTCTGCAATTGTTATCTATTGACATGGTCATCCAATCATCTTTGATATTCAGCAGTGCTATCAGCTAAGTTTCTTGTCTATTCTTTGGTTATCTTAGTCCTTTTGATTAGAAGATTGAATCCTACTGGGCTAGTTAGCTCATCAAATCCTACTTTTTCTCAGGTAATCTACAGTTCTAGAAGGCGGGACATCAGGATTTGTGGGCTGAGCGATCAACCTTTGCGGTGTTTACTTTTGAATTGTAAATTGAGAATCATGTAATACCTGTAGAATGACAGTTAATAAATTTTTATTTAGTGAAGCCTCCGAGCAATTTTTTGCTCGAATAGTTTAAATTTTACTCTTGATTTTTTATTCGTTCATCTTCTGGCATTTATAGATATATTAAATGTTGGGACGTGACAGAAACCTTCTTGCCCGTCACCATGCTAAAATCTATCAGAATTTTATTAGCCATTGCAACATACCATGACTATGAGATCTGGCAGATGGATGTGAAAACCGCATTCCTCAATGGCAACCTCGAGGAAGAGGTGTATATGATACAGCCTGATGGATTCATTTTCAAGAAAATTGCAGATAAGGTGTGCAGGTTGCTTAAGTCCATTTATGGACTAAAGAAAGCTTTCCGAAGTTGGAACATAAGATTTGATGAGGTAATCAGATCTTATGACTTCGTTAAGAACGAAGATGAGCCTTGTGTATACAGGAAGATAAGTGGGAGTGTTATCATTTTTTTGGTGTTGTATGTGGATGACATCCTCATCATTGGAAATGATATTGGAATGCTATCCACAGTTAAGACTTGGTTATCAAAGAACTTCTCTATGAAGGACTTAGGGGAAGCATCCTACATTTTGGTGATTCGGATCTATAGAGATAGATCTAAGAGGATGCTTGGCTTGTCCCAATCCATGTACATAGACACCATAGTCAAAATATTTGGCATGGAAAATTCCGAAAGAGGTCTCATACCACTAAGACATGGAATTTCTCTTTCTAAGAGTATGTCCCCAAAGACTCTAGAAGAAAGGGCATACATGGATAGAATACCCTATGTGTCTGCTATAGGATCTATCATGTATGCAATGTTATGTACTAGACCTGATATAGCACATGCTCTAAGTGTTACGAGCAGGTATCAGGCAGATCCAGGTTTGGAACACTGGAAGGTAGTAAAGTGTATCCTTAAGTACTTAAGAAGGACTAAGGATCTTTTACTAGTATATGGAGGAGGTAGCCTCAAGGTTGAAGGCTACACAAACTCAAGTTTCCAGTCTGATATCGATGATAGTAAGTCTAATTCATGGTATGTTTTTACCCTGAATGGAGCAGTAGTAAGCTGGAAGAGTTCCAAGCAAGAGACTACTGTTGACTCGACTACTGAGGTGGAGTACATTGCTGCTTTAGAAGCAGCAAAGGAAGCTGTCTGGATGAAAAAGTTCATCACAAATTTAGGAGTGGTGTCTGGCCATGAAGAGCCAATTTCATTGTTCTGCGACAATAACGAGGCGATTGCTCAAACAAAGGAACCTAGGTCTTATCAAAAGTCTAAGCACATTCTAAGGACGTTCCACTTGATCAGAGAGATTGTGGCCCGTGGCGATGTAGTAGTAAAAAGAATTTCATCTGATGATAACATTGTGGATCCACTGACAAAGCCCCTGACTCAAATTGTTTTTGAGCGACACCGAGGTCTGATGGGAATCTGACATGTACGTGATTGGTTTTAGGTCAAGTGGGAGTCTGCTAGTTATAGGTGCCCTGCAAGCCAATTCACATGAGTGATGGCACTTGTAATTATGTATAATCTCTTTTGGTAATGTTATAATGGTATTTTCTCACTGTATATTCCATGCGTATGTATACTGTGATGTCCATGGATCTGTATAATGGGAATTGGATCATGATGAGATCATGATAATGAGGTCGATCCTCTTTAAACACAGATCCTAAATATTTCTAGACATAGGTTACTCAAGAAGGACATTGAGATGACTGAAAAGACCGGTGTGCCATATACCTATCCATGTGATGGAAGCAGCTGGTCTCATAGCTGCTTGTGTGGAGTCACCAGGGATATGGTACAGGTGCTTATTGGAGAATGAGTTCACTGAATGATCCGTTCTCAGAATGTTGTATGGTTAATGATACCTGATTGTCAGATAGAGATTCTGTAGTCTTAGTTGTGTAACTGGTCCTTAGACTTGAGACACCAAAGATGTCTTGTTTTAGTACTCCATTCTTTGATACTGAATTTATAGGTCTGGATGTTCCAGGTCTAGTATAGCCAGTCATTGGGAATCATAGCCAACCTTACGAAGGCAATTATGTGTCAATAGAGGATCATCCACACTCAGTATCGTGAGAGGAATATCCTATATTGTCTTACTCAAGAAAATCCCTGGCCAGGGTCAATCGGATTTAGAGAGAATGAGTTCTTCAGGAGAATCCGATAAGAGTTTGACTTTAACAGATTCTGTATAGGCCTGACAACACCATGCCTAATATACAGTCTCTGGGATAATAGATGGATAAGGGACTATAGGTATGTGGCAACTTGACCTTTTAAATAATTAAATAAATAGAAATAATGGGAGAAATGAATTAAATAAACCTCAATAAACATTAAAAAGTAATGGGCTTATTATAACAGCTCATCTAAAGGCTAATGGGCCAAGCTAGGAGTTAGATTATGGGGTGAGAGGAAAATACAAAAGAAATTTGTCACCCTAATTACATAGAAAATAGGAAAGGGTAAATTAGGGTTTAAAAGCATGGCAATTAGCCATGAATGGCAAGTCAAATCATCACCCACCATAGCAGCAACCTTCTAAAGGGTTTGCCACTCCAATTGGGAGGGGAGATAACCAAAACAAGGAAAGGAGCTAGCTAGAACCGCACGTCATGTTTCCTAGTTATGTTGGGGCATGAAATAAACCCTAAACATATAAGAACTCATCCTAAGGCCTAGAGGGAAGGTTCTACATCATGTTGGGGTCATGGGAGGCAGTGTTAGGGTGCCAGGAATGGAGGAGAATGGCTGAAGGACGGAGCTTCTTCCTCAACCGTGCTATGCTGCGTCCTGCGCATCGTTCTGGTGTTAGATCTTCACAAAGGTAGGTATTCTCGGGCCAAAGATGAATCTAAATCATCCTATCTTGTAGAGAATCTTGTCTACATTCGTTTGCAAGTGGTTTGCCCAAATTCCATCATGAATCCATCAAGTTATAAGTGTTTTCCCATCGTTGCGCATGTCTGTGTCATTTCTTGTTCTTACTTGTTTGCATGCCTTACGAGATCAAATTGATTCGGTCCAAAGACATAGATATCTTCATCTTGATGTCCTCTACAAGTTCCATGTTCATCACTTTGTCCCATGTGCCCTAGTTTGAGAGATATAAGCGTTTCATGATGATCGTTACATGTTCCTGTGTTTTTCTATGTTTTCGGTCAGGAGCTTGAATCGCGACCGCTTCGCGATTCAAGTGATTGGTATCGCATCGGCCTTAGCCATCATGATTACCTGAAAGGAAACAAGCCAAGTCGACGCATTTTGGGCACGTCCAGCACCTCAAACTATGTGTCGTTGACCTGTCAGATGACCGCTGAAACGCGATCGCTAAGGTCGTCGTGTTTCACTGTGTTTTTCGCCTCTGGGAAAACGCACCTTTCGAACATTTAGGGTTTCAAGAACGCGATGGTCTCCATCGTCGCGTTTCTGCCCGCCTTATAAATGCAACCATGACACCCGTCACGATTTACATGCATTATTCCAGCAGTGATTTTTGCCCTATTTAAACGATTATTTGGGGTTGTTAAGCATGACTATGACATGTAACACTGTGTAATGAACAGTAATCCACCATGGCAACATACTTTGATGTAATTACATATTTTTATTAAATTTAAAATCTATTGTGCACGACTATATCATGCTCTCATGATTTCATACACATGCACACACTTTAAATGATTATCCTCGCCATGAGACCATGCTGAAATTATTTGAATAAATTATCTGGTAAATTACTTAAATAACTGCACATTATTCGCCCATTATAATAATGACATTGTTTTTGTTACCTACATGGATTTGGAACACCGATATCACCTCTCCACTTTTTTGGAATTCCTCTAGAACGTCGAGCAACTTGTTTCCTCTACACACTACTCTCTTGACAAGTTGGAACCTCTCTATGGAACATTCCATTCTGGTAGACAAGGGACCTTTTGTTGAGACCTCCTTAAGACTCCGTACTCTGTGGATTCCCTCATGGAGACCGAGCTAGTTGTACCCTAACGCCCATAACACCCCTAGGGATCAATATGATCCAAACAGCTTTAGAAGTTCTCTCTCATCTTGACTCACGCCGGACCTCTGGACCTGTGCATACCATGGCCAGTGGAAGGGTAGTGAATTCCACCTGACTACCAACACCAATTACGCGTGTTGTGCAACTGTTACTATCACCCGTTTAATCCGACGTTTTATGTGCAATGACCTATAGTTCTCATCTATACTCTACTCTCTCATCTATTCACGCTCTCTCTGCTATCTTGTCTATTCATCTAGTATCCTCATCTATATCTTGGTACTCTCTATTGGTCATTTGACTGATTGTCTTAAGATAAACAATATAACTAATGTCTGGCAATATATAAAGGGCCTGGTCAGGTCCTAGGAGGTGCGCCCAAAAGTGCTATTTGCCCACGAAAGTTAAATGACCAGAGTGTTTGGCATTACACTCAAGTGCTATCCATCTTGACTATCTAAATGACAATCAAAGTGCTATATTATACTTATTGTGCTATTTTTACACTTTGTGCTATTGTGCTATGGCCACCCTACTCTGTGCTATATTTGGAAACTTGTGCTATTTCAATCACGTGCTATTATGCTATCTTGGCTCATGTCATTGTGCTATCTTTTACATTACTTGACACTCTCGCTTATCATATAGTATCTCTGCTTTTAATACATTAATCATGTAAAGTTTTCTTGCACCATAAGATATAAATCCTACTGAGCATTGTCGCTCACCCTACGTTATTTGTCATTGTGTCTCAGGTGAGACTGAGGAGAATGAGTACACTCACAAGGATGGGGAGGACCAGGAGTGATCCACGAGTGCCATAACGTCACCAAGTTATCCTAGATTGTCTTAGTAGCCTTTTATTTCCATCTTATGTATTAGAGTCAATTAGGCCCTATGTTATGGCTCTGAGTTAGTTGATGTAATAGACAATAGTTGAATTATCAATAAAAAGTTATTTGATTTCGCATTATTAAATTGTCCAATGGTTGTTGTCTATTCTACGCTCTATACTTGCTTACTTGCAACTGCCTCACGTTTCGATATTCTGCATCGGGGCGTGACAAGGTATAGGGTAACTGTGGGCAGACAGGTCCAATAGATTTGATAACTCGTATCGTCTGGGGATTATGGCATAGTGGCCTAGTATGATCATAATCGATGAGTTGAGTGAATTTTTATGGAGATAATAATTCACTAAATCAGAAGGAGTTCTGACGGGTGCAACTCACAGCCAGCTCGATATTAGGCCTAGAGGATCACACACATAAGGTGGATAATTCGATGAATAGAGGATTGGATAAAAGTTATCCAATAAGCCTTATTTAACCCATTATGGACCTATTGGATAAGACCTAATAAGCCTTGACAAGGATCCATTAAGGGAGCATACCAGGATCATGCCACCTCACCCCTTCTAGAAGGAGGACACCTCATCATCATTAGTCATCATGACATGACGAGGTGTCCCTACAAGGTGTCCCTCTTGTCATCATGACATGACGAGGTGTCCCTTGTCATGATTACATGATGAGGTGTCCCTCTTGTCATCATAACATGACGAGGTGTCCTTGTGAGGTGTCCTTTGTCATGATTATATGACGAGGTGTCCCTGCGAGGTGTCCCTCTTGTCATCATCACATAACGAGGTGTCCCTATGAGATGTCTCTTGTCATGATTACATGACGAGGTGTCCCTATGAGGTGTCTCTCTTGTCATCATGACATGACGAGGTGTCCCTGTGAGGGGTCCCTTATCATGATTACATGACGATGTGCCCCTACGAGGTGTCCCTCTTGTCATCATGATAGGACGAGGTGTCTCTGCGAGGTGTCCCTTATCATCATGACATGATGAGGTGTCCCTGATGAGGTGTCCTTTAGGCTCTCTATAAATAGAAAGGGGTTCTCTTTGAAGTTCATGGGCTAGAGCTTGAGAGGAAAAACCACCTTCTTCATCCCCTTCCCATCTCTCCCTCCTATGCTCTCCCTAGACAAGAGGAGAACTAGGAGGGCCGAGCCCTCTTGTTGTTGTTGCTACTTGCTGCTATTGGCCGCTGTGTGGCATTGCACGACGTGGAGGAGTGGCACCACCGGTGTAGGAGGGGTCATCGTCATCGCCGATCATCCACTGTGTGGATACCGCTAGAGGGAGTCTCGCGAGAGCTCCTTCAAACAAGGACTAGTTCTGCGCTTTAGAGGATATACGATCTCTCCTAGGTGAGATTGTCTCATGCCTTATTTGTATGTATGTTTACATGCACCGTACATCATAGTCCGATCAAGTACATGGATGGAAATCGATTTTTGTTTTGTTTAACTTCCGCTACGCATGTGATCGCCCAAGTCGATTTCCAACAGAGTCAACCGTTGTTGGCTGAGAGTTGGCTAAGGGAAACTGAGAAGATTTTTAAGTTATGCCTAATGTAGATGTGCTCTTTTTGGAAGAGGGCTGATGTATGGTGGTCATCTATATTACACACCAAGTTTGAGGATGGAGACCAGGAGGTGACTTGGGATGAATTTACTCACCTATTCAAAGCTAAGTTCATTCCTGAGCATGTATAGAATAAATATGGAGCAGGATTTTCTATCCTTGACCCAGGGATCCATGAGTGTGCTGGAATATGAGGCCAGATTTGCAGAGCTATCAAAGTATGCACCCCATATTGTGGCTGATGAGAGGAGGAAGGTGAAGAAGTTTGTGATGTGGCTCAGACCATCATTGCGTACTAGACTTGTGGCCTTTGACCATCGTAGAATGGAGGAAGCTTTTGGCGTGGCATGCAGGCAGGAAAGTGAGATGGAGTAGTACTTTACGAAAAAGGAGGCTACCTCCAAGAGGCCAGCATCACCATTTCTGAGGCAAGACAAGAAAAAGAAGGCAGTCTATGTACCTCAACCGGTACCTGATTATGGAAAGAGGGCACCTCAGCAAGGAAGATTTCAGCAAGAAGACAAGCCCTTGTGTACTCATTGCGGCAGAAGGCACGGAGGGCAGGTATGTTGGTTGAGTGTAGGAAGATGTCTATGTTGTGGCGACAAGGACCATAAGATAAAGGATTGCCCAAAGATGGCGTAGTAGACAGCAGCAGCAACGGCGCTAGTAGCAGCAAAACCAGCAGGAAGACCCCGGGCCCAAGCCCGAGTGTATGCATTGGCCAAAGAAGATGCAGCGCAGGCAGAGCATGTGACCGAAGGTACAGTTCCTATTATGGGTATTCATGCTAGAGTTCTTTTTGATACTGTGCTACACATACATTTGTGTCTAAGAGGTTTGCCAAGATATTACTTAAAGAGTCAGATGCAGAAGCTATTGGTTTAGATATTCCCTTATCTATGCATACACCAGCAGGAGCCATGATCACTAAGAAGTGTTTTCTCTCATTGTATGTGTGCATAGAAGAACGGGATTTGGCAGGGTGCTTTTATTTGTTAAAGATGAAAGACTATGATGCCATTCTGGGTCTAGATTGGCTGGAAGAACACTATTGTGGTTGTGTCTAAATTGGGTTTAGATTGTCGGAAGAAGAAAATCATTTTTCGTATTCCAGGTGAGGATGAGTTTTCACATCCCTTACCCAATAACATGGTTGGAAAGTTTGTGGTGTCAGCATTAAAGGCAGCCAAGATGTTGAATAAAGGTTGTAGTGCATACTTGGCTAGTGTGGTTGTGTCTAAAGACACTAAAACCCCACATATTGAAGAGATTGAGATTGTCCAGGAATATGTGAACATTTTTCCAAGGATCTTTCTGGTTTGCCGCCGGAAAGAGAGATTGAGTTCACTATAAAGTTGATGCCAGGTTCAACACCTATTTCTAAGGCACCTTATCGTATGGCACCAGCAGAATGCAGGGCTCAAAAGGTAGTTGCAAGACTTGTTGGACAAGGGTTTCATTCATCCAAGTTCTTCACCATGGGGAGCTCCAGTTCTCTTTGTTAAGAAGAAGGATGGTTCGATGAGGCTATGCATTGATTATCGAAAGCTTAATCAATTAACAATCAAGAACAGGTATCCTTTACCCCGTATTGATGACCTATTTGATCAGTTGCAGGGAGCTTTGATATTTTCAAAGATAGATCTTCATTCGGGATACCACCAACTCCGAATAAAGGCCTGATGAATGCCCCAACAGCATTTATGGATTTGATGAATCGGGTCTTTAGGCCGTATCTAGATAGTTTTGTAGTTGTTTTCATAGATGATGTTTTGATATATTCTCCTGACGAAGTGTCTCACCATGAGCATTTAAAAACTGTGCTAGACGTTTTGCAAGAAAACAAACTAGTTTCCAAGCTTAGTAAGTGTGACTTTTGGATAAAAGAAGTTCATTTCCTTGGTCATGTGATTTCGGGAGATGGTATAGCTATGGATCCATCTAAGGTGAAGGTAGTGTTAAAATGGGAGACTCCAAGATCACCATCTGAAATACAAAGTTTCTTGGGATTAGCTGGTTATTATCGCCACTTTATAGAGAGCTTTGCTTCCATTGCGGCACCGTTAACCAAGCTAACAAGGAAGGGAGTCAAGTTTGTATGGCCCGAGGATTGCAAGCAGGGCTTCCGAGAGTTGAGAAATAGGTTGACGTCTGCCCCAGTGTTAGTTCTACCGAGAGGGGTAGAGGGATTCATGATCTATACAGATGCTTCCCATGTTAGTCTTGGTTGTGTGCTAATGTAGGATGGGAAAGTGGTTGCCTATGCTTCTCGACAACTAAAAGAACATGAGCGTAACTACCCGACCCATGATTTGGAGTTAGCAGCAGTGGTTCATGCTTTGAAGATCTGGCGTCACTATCTTTATGGTGTCAAGTTTGAGGTATTCACTGATCATCAAAGTCTAAAGTACTTATTCTGGAAGAAGGAGATGAATCTAAGGCAGAGGAGATGGATTGAGTTCTTAAAGGATTATGATTTTGAGTTGCAATATCACTCAAGCAAGGCTAATGTGGTAGCCGATGCACTAAGCAGGAAGAGGACTGCAATGCAGAAGGATTGGAAATTAATGGAGGATGCGGCTTGTGCTTTACTAGAGGTTGAATCACAATTGTGCCAGGCTTTTGTGGCTCAATTGTCTATTAGGTCTGCCATACTAGACAGTGTGGTGGAAGGTCAGAAGGTAGATCCTAGGTTGCAGGTGATGATTGGGAAGTCAGGCTGTAACGACCCCGAGAACCCGGCCCTTGGCCCAAGCCGAGGACCCGATTTTCGCGGCCGCCGCCCACGGATTCGGGGACCTGGAAGGGCCATAACACAAGTCTAATAGAATATGTAAAGGAAATAAACATCAACTACTAACTAGGAGCACACACGCGGAAGTAGAAAGAAGAGCGAGACCGCAACGTATCGCTCTAGGTACAGTCCCAACACACACAACGAGTACAAGTAAAAAGGGAAAGGATAGAGCCCTTAGGAGCATACCCGAGGGTGAAGTACAATTGAAGGAGGAAATCCACTACTAGCAACTGGGATGACGACTACCGCCCCGCCTCCTGTAAGGCCCTCGAATTTCCGTCGCATTTTTTTTTGTGTCGTGTGTGTGAATATTGTGCTTGTGTATGTATGTATGTATCTACGTATGTATTAATTAGTATACTTATGTGTGCATGTGTATAATTTAGGTATGAATAATGTATGTATTGCTTGATGGTAGTGTGTGCACAATACCATATAGATATGACATGTATATATACATGATGTGCATGGGTTTCTGCATGATTTTGACATCTGGCCGAAGGGCCAGTTGGCATCCACCTATTGGACGCTAAGGGTTGTCAACGTCAATCTCGTGTGACGTCAGAACTTACTTAGGCGTCCACCGATGTTGACGTCAAGATCACTGACCTGCATGCGTAGCAGAGCTGGAAATCCCGGGAGCAAGCTACCCCAACCATTGGGGAGCTGTCCCCAACAGTCTGAAAGGGGTATCACATCATCTCCTGCGTGGGTGAGAGGTCCTTGGCTATATACAAAGCCATTTTTGCAACTCACATCCTTCTCTTGCCCCTTTGCAAGAGAGGAAGAAGAGAAAAAAAAAAGAAAAACTAAAATCTGTGTGAAGAGCTCACCTTTGCAACCCTAAATCCGGCTACCTGAAGCTTGCACCGGCCATCTACTACAGCAAGGAGCTAGCTGGAGTGGAGGAGGAGGCTTCCCCGACCTTATCTTGGAGCCATCTTCATCCTAGAACCCGGAGTGAAGCTTTTCTAGGAGCTTCTTAGGACAGCCCAAGGAGAGCTTCACCGAGCCCTAGATCCGTTTGGTGTACTTTCTAGAGGCAAGTACCCTACCCATAACGTCCATGTATGTGTCTAGGTTGGTTTTATCATTTTTGTGCATTTTCCCTCGTGTCCTAGATCCCCCAATTCACCCTATCTTTGGAGCTCGGGTCTATGTTTTGCACAGACCATAACTTAACGGCAACATCTGTTGTCGTTAAGATCATGCTTAGCGTCCAGTGATTGTGCCGTTAACATTAATTAGCGGCCATAGCTTGTCGTTAAGTTCATCTGAGCAGAACAGCAAGTTGTTCTGCCCTTCTATATGATTAATTTCGATATGTTTCACGATGAGGATATAATGTAATCTCTTATATGCTATGTATACTAGCTAATGTGATGGATGGGATTGTGAATGTACACTTATTTTGTGGATGGTAGAGCTTATTTACATATTTGAAAGCATGTGGAAGAATGTTCATGTGTATGTTCTCACCATTATCCTGATAATCCGAGATAAAATCATGTTGCCCTAATTTTGTTAGACCATGTATGTACAACCCTGTCTGTGCTCTGAATTTCTGGAATTTTCTATGCTTGTATGATTTATTGAATTTTCTATTTTGGGAAATAGAAATCATGCATAGGTCACGATAAATCTACCGTGAATTGTGTATTGCCCAATA
The DNA here is from genome assembly GCA_014218235.1 of Colocasia esculenta. Classification (NCBI taxonomy): domain Eukaryota; kingdom Viridiplantae; phylum Streptophyta; class Magnoliopsida; order Alismatales; family Araceae; genus Colocasia; species Colocasia esculenta. The sequence continues at coordinate 75,656,264 of CM024761.1, read as the reverse complement.
AATTCGAGAATAAATCATGTAGCTCTATGCATGCTAGGGTTCAGACAGTGAGTTGTTAAATTTGTGATTGGTGTTCAACTCCATGCTAACTTGAATTGTGGATAGCATGTGAATTCGATGTTAGATTTTCTGTAATTACATTTTAGGTTAGAAAAATCTGAAAATTTGCATGTGGGATCCTAAACCCGAAATCAGCTAGTGGTTAAAATTTCAGGTCATTTGGACAAGTATATGATGCAATATGAATTTTCTATGTAGAAATGTGAAATTTATGCATGTCGTTGCAAAAATGATTTAATTCTGTTTATTTCAACCTGAAGGGTGAAATTCCCTGAGTGTAAAATTTCTGTAATTGTAGTGTCATGTCAGGAAAATAGAGTCCCATGTGTGTGAATGAGTGAATGAGTGAGATGTGAGTGTCATGTGCTAAACTAAGTGCTTAAATCGGAAAACGTGTAATGTGTAAATTGTGCCAAGTGTGACATTGCTTCCACAGAGGGCAGTGGAACCGTATCAGGGAAAAGTCCCCCTAAGAAGGTTCAATGTGTTGTGACCCTAAGGGCATTAGGGGGAAATCCTGGAGGTGGACAAGTACCACTGGTTAGGGTGGAGACTTGTTCTCCCGATCTGCGCAGTCCAAGAGTCGCCATTGTATTGCCTAGATGGCGTCTATGTGATGTGATGTGTTGTGTCCTTCTTTGGTGGTTTGGAATATGTGTCACGGCACTAAATGTGAATGTGTAAATGTGTATGTGTTCATGTGAAAAATGTGAATGTGAACAATGTGTAAAAGTGCATGTGTAAAGTGTGAAATATGCGAATTTAAAATTGTGTAAAAATGTGAAACCAAAATGTGAGGATGTGAGTTTGAAATCCATGTTATGACAATCTGAAATCATGCTTAAACAGTAGCTTCACTATGTTATGATCATGTTTATGTATGCAAAATGCCTAGAATCCATGCTAGGGATAATTGTTAAGCATATATAAACAACTTCCATACTTGGTTGTTCACATGTTGTGATTTAATCGTTGTTGTAGCTCTCATGTGTTAGATTATGGTTGCTAAAGCATGTAAAACTAGCAAGCTTAAAGCATGTAAAATGGTTACGTGTATGCGTAGGAATGTGTAGATTCCATGTTAGGTATGTTTCCTTTCATGCATGCTCGGGAATTCATGTTAATGGCTTTCATGTCTTAGTTGGTTGAAGGTAGATTTTTATGTGAGGAATGAATAGAAAGCATGTGATAGGTGATTCTATTTTAGGAAATCTAAAGCATAGTCCATGTGTTTAAATTGTAGATTCACCATGATAGGTTGTAAAATTTAATGTCAAGCATGCTACATATTGTGTCTTGTGAATGTGTATGTAGAACCTACTATGATATGTGCATGTACGGTATGTGTAGAATTACTTGCGGAGTCTTTTAGACTCACTACTTGCTTCGGCGTACAAGTGTAGTTGGTGACGAGACACTTATGGAGGAGACGTTGGAGACCGACTCCGAGCGTGGAGATTAGAGTGTTGGAGTACTTGTGACATTTTGCGATTTTCATAGTATGTAAATTGAACATTGTACTAGCATTATCATGGAAGAATGTATAATTATGGACATCTATGTATTTGATTTTCAGCAATTTAATTATGTGGACTTTTAGTTCTCTAAATGTTATCGAATCATGTATGTTAAATGTGGATGATGAATGAAATGAAGACAGTGGTTCTTTTACTTCCGCTACTCTGTTCTTATATTCACTTGTATCTCAGCTGAATGTTATTGTTGGGTAAATGTCCCACTGTGATGACGCTCGCTATACCGATGTGGGTTGGTATAACCGTACCGGTATAATGAGGGTCGTCGCACCTCCTCTGCCCGACACGCACCCTACCGCTGCTGAGGAGTCTCACCTGGAAAAGGAAGGGATGAGCTTCACAATAGAAGCTCAGTAGGGACTACCAATCTCCTACTGGCTCTAACAGGCAGGAAAGAAGAATATATATATAATCAACATAAATAACAGCAGTTCTATATATTCTAAGCTACACAGTAAAGTGCGGAAGCAAAGCTAACTAACTAGCAATGGTACAGAAAAGACACTGTGGTCAGAAACTCCATACGACCTACACGTCGTGACCACCACACGGATGGCAACACAGACAAAGCAAACCCTGCCTGTACAAGGGACACTAGCTATGGAAACCACTACCACTAGTCAACCAGCCAGAAGCATCGATTGACGTCTTACCCTCGACCCAAGTCCAAACCTCCACATCTCGTAAGAGTGGGGGTAGGAGCACAAAGTAACACAACAACAACGTCCATAGTCTAGTCGAACTACGGTCCCATGCTTGGCCTCTCTAGGTGGTTCCGAGGCCACAAAGAGCGAGGCAGTGAGAAAAAGGACTGTCTAGCCTACACCGGGAAGAACTTCGGCCATCCTTGGTTTCCTAGACCAACCAAGAGAGCTCTGCAAACGACTCGACGCTGCTGCCCTAACCACTGTTTTCCCCTCTACTCCAGAGTCAGTGGCTCGAGTACGCTCGTCGCCCCAAACGCTCCCTCTAAGGTGCACGAGGATAGGGGTCCCATGCAAACGGTAACAACCTCTCTCATAGGACAAGCCCTCAGGTGCTGAGCACCAGGCGAACGACTAGTATACGACCGTACTAAGAACTAGCATTGGTGCCATGGGTACAAAAGAACCAGGAAATGGCGAAGACTCCACGGAAATGGAACTCCTCAATACTTACCTGTCTCTAATGTTGTCATGATGCAACAGGCAGTCGCGACACTGTTGTGACACCACGAGCTGTCGTGACACTCTCGTGGCGCCAAGGCCGCTCACGACAATGTCATGACGCCATAGGTCGTTGCGATGATGTCGCGTCGGCCATACCGGTTGTGACATCATCGCGACCCCTAAACCGGTCATGACCTCAGTCGAGAGGGGTCTCGGGACCATCCTCCCGAGGACCGCCCCAAAAACTATACAATCATACCACAAGGGGGAGGGAAGCATGGGAAACATGTAGGGAAGCATGTAAACAAACCAAACCACCCTCAAATTCCATGAAACATGCATCACAAGGAAATCTACGCTCGAAGGAAACCTCACTCACCACGAGCATGAACCTCACACAACCCACAACCCCAAACCACGGAGGAAACGAGGAAACGAAAGCCTCAAGGGGAAGGGGAGCATGCTAGAATGAGAGGAAGACAAGGGTCCCTACCTCAAGGAGTAGAGCCGACCCGTTTGGGCCTTCACCTCGGAATGGCCACCTCCTCCTCACTCCTAGCACCACACAGACATCACCTACACCAAGGAGACGTCACCTCCCTCCACGAGCACCACGAACATGCCAAGAACACAAGAGGAGCTTGAGGGAAGGAAGAAGAAGAAGAAGAAGAAAGAAGAAAAGGAAGGAGAGGGGGAGAAATGGGCGCCTGCCTTGGTTTTGAACCAATGGGCCCAGAGACGCGACAGGTCAGGCCGGCGCAACAATGACCATGTTGCGACCACCCAGTGAGTCGCAACCATGTCGCGACGCCCTACCCCGGCGCGACACCAAAAGTGGTTAAAAATCGAAGATCGGGAAAACCAGAATGCGACAGCCTGCCAAGTCTCGTCAATATTGTACGGACCTGACACCCGACAAGGCCATTCTGACAGAAAGGACAACAGTCAGAACGTTCAGAAAAGCAATCGCATCACCTCCAGACGCCGTGACAAAAATGTGACACCCACCCCCGTCGCGACCAGAACGCGATGGCCAGGTGTGCTGCACCAAAACCATGTCACGATCGACTCCTCTGGCACGACAATGTCGCAACCAAGGGGTCCATTGCGACCCTGAGGGCAAGGCTAAGGGCCCGAGAGGGTCGGGTCTCACATTCTACCCCCCCTAAGAGGATTTCATCCTCGAAATCAAAAGAAACTTAGTTTCAACAGGAAGCAACATAAGGAAACACAGCATACCGATCAATCAAACAAATAAGGGAAATGCTCTCTCATCTCATCCTCGCGCTCCCACATGGCCTCACCACCAACGTGGTTCTCCCAAACAACCTTAACCAGTGAAATCTGCCTTCTGCGCAATTGCTGCACTCTGCGGTCCACAACTCTGACAGAGTGCTCTGGTACTAATAAATTCGGTGCGACCTCTAACTGTGAGTAATCTAACACGTGCAATGGATCTGCTACGTACTTCCTCAACTGCGAAACATGAAAAACCTCGTGCACACCTACTAACTCTGTCGGAAGACACAATTTATACGCGACCTTGCTGATCCTCTCTATAATAGGGAAAGGTCCAATATACCTCAGACTGAGCTTTCCCTTCTTTCCAAACCTCATAACACCCTTGGTCAGCGAGACCCACAAGAACACAAGGTCAACCACGCTAAACTGCAATGGCCTCCTACGAACATCTGCATAGCTCTTCTGCCTGCTCTGCACTGCCTGACTAAACTGACTATGTCTGCACACTACTGTACCATCTATGGTCCCAAAATCTGCCTCTCACCCACTTCGAACCATTGAAGTGGTGTCCTGCATGGCCGACCACACAAAGCCTCGTATGGTGCCATTCCAATGCTCGAGTGATAACTGTTGTTGTATGCAAACTCTACCATCGAAAGGTGGGACTCCCAAGTGCCACCCCAGTCTAAGCAATAAGCTCTCAACATATCCTCCAAAGTTTGAATAGTCCTCTTTGACTGACCGTCTGACTGTGGGTGGTACGCTGAACTCAGTGTCAACTTTGTACCAAGAGCTCTCTGTAAACTGCGCCAGAACCCTAAAGTGAACCTTGGATCTCTATCGGAAACAATAGAAGTTGGGGTCCCATTCAACGGAACAACTCGGTCCACGTACAGTCTGGTAAGCCTATCCACTGACCAAGACATCTTGATTGGAAGGAAGTGCGCTAACTTGGTCAACCGATCCACAATCACCCAAATACCATCATGCCTCTACGAAGTACGGGGCAAACCAACCACAAAATCCATGGTGATGTCTTCCCACTTCCACTCGGGAATGGGCAACGGCTGCAGCTCACCACCAGGATACCGATGCTCCGCCTTCACCTGCTGACAGGTAAGGCAACGAGCGACAAACTCTAGCACGCCCCTCTTCATCTTTGGCCACCAGAAGAACCACTTCAAGTTATGGTACATCTTGGTGGAACCAGGATGAAGAGCATACCTCGATCAATGTGCCTCTGACAACAGTGCCTACTGCGCATCATAGGAAACATACAATCTGCCTCTGAATTTGACCTCACTGTCCTCGTCCAGCTCAACATCTGGCATCTACAAAATATCTGCCAACTCTGAATCTGCCTACTGTGCCTCCAGCATTTGACGGTACACTGACATGACAGGCGAACTGACAAACTGGTCATCACTGTAGGATTACCTCGAAGGGTAGAAAACTCCCTGGCACAAGTCCTCAAACAACCTCCACTCCCTGACCATCAACAAACTCAAGCGAACTCGCTTGCTCAAAGCATCCGCCACGACGTTAGCCCTTCCTGGGTGATAGGAGAGGGTAAGGTCATAGTCCTTCAAGTACTCTATCCATCTGCACTGCCTCAAGTTCAAATCCTTCTGAGTGAAGATATACTACAAACTCTGATGGTCGGTGAAGATCTCAAACACCTTGCCGTACAAATAGTGCCTCCACAACTTCAGAGCGAACACCATTATTGCCAACTCTAAGTCATGGGTAGGGTAGTTCTCCTCATGCTTCTTCAGCTGTCGAGAAGCATAGACAACGACCCCACCATCCTGCATTAGCACTACACCCAAACCTGATCTCGAAGCATCTATGTAAACCACAAAACCTCCGCTACCTGACGGCAAGACCAACACGGGCGCTAAAGTCAACCTCCTCTTCAACTCCTAAAAACTCTGCTCGTAGTCCTCTGTCCAAACAAATCTGGTCTTAAGCCTGGTCAATCTGGTCAATGGCTCTGCAATCCTAGAAAAGTCCTAGATAAACCTCCTATAATAGCCTGCCAAATCAAGAAAGCTGCGAAACTCTGACATTGAAGTGGGCTGCTCCCAAGACAAAACTGCCTCAACCTTGGCAGGGTCCACTGCCACACCTGAACCTGAGATCATGTGCCCGAGAAAGTGCACCTCCCTCAGCCAAAATTCGATCTTGTCAAACATGGCATAAAGTTGGTGGCTCCGTAATGCCTCTAACACAATCCTCAGATGCACCTCGTGCTCCTCCTCAGAAGCCGAATAGACCAAAATGTCATCTATAAAGATGACCACAAACCTGTCTAGGTACTCACTGAACACTCTGTGCATCAAATCCATAAAGGCTACTGGCGCATTCGTGAGCCCAAACGGCATCACGACGAACTCAAAGTGATCGTACCTCGAACAGAAAGCTGTCAGGCCAACATCTAACTCTCTGATCCTCAACTGCTCTTAACTGGACATCAAGTCAATCTTTGAAAACACTATGGCTGACTACAATTGATCAAATAGATCATCAATCTTGAGCAACATATACTTATTCTTCACTATTACCTGGTTCAACTGCCTATAATCGATGCACAATCTCAAGCTACCATCCTTCTTCCTCACGAACAATAGTGGTGCGCCCCACGGCGAACGACTCGGACGAATGAAACCCAACTCAAGCAGCTATTGTAACTGGTGCTTCAACTCGCGCAACTTAGCCGGAGCCATCTGGTATGGTGCCTTAGACAAAAACATCGTACTAGGCAAAAGCTCAATGGAGAACTCTACCTCCCGCTCAGGTGGTAAACCAGATAGATCCTCCGGAAAAACATCAGAAAACTCACAAACAACAGGTACATCAAAAATCAACGACCTTCTAGGTTCCAAAGAACACACAGAAGCAAGATATGCTACGCAACCATCGCGGATCAAACGACGAGCTCTACAGAAAGAAATAAAAGGTCGACGAGTAGACTGGATACCTCAGAAGCTAAGAATAGGCACTCCAGGTATATCAAACCACACGGTCTTTCGCTGACAATCTACCACAGCCGAGTGAGCCTCCAACCAGTCCATGCCAAGGATGACGTCGAAGTCACAAAGCTACAATGCGTACAACCTGGCTGGCAACTGGTGTCCCTGGACATCAACTGTGACACCCTCAAGGTAGCCAAAAGAATGCATGTAATCACCAGATGGAAGATCAACCATCACATCACACTGCCTCTCAGGTGTGTGACGAACAAGCAACTCGTAAAACTCCTCGGAAGCAAAACAAAGAGAAGCACTGGGATCAACCAGAACACGAGCAGCTCTACAAAAGATAGGCAAGGTACCTATAACCTGGTTTGACGCCTCGGCCTCCTCCCTGGTAAGAGCCATCACACGACCATACCATGCTGAGGCGCCTGCTGGGGTTGCTGCTGCGGCGGCGGCTGGTGCTGTGGAAACTGCTGCTGCTGCTGGTATGGCTGAAACTATTGAGGTTGCTGATGCTGCTGAAACTGCTGAGGCTGCTGAAGGTACTGCCCCTGCTACTTCTGATGGGGTACCTGCTGCTGCGGAGAGTACTGGTACTGCGGCAACTACTAACTGTACTGCACTAGCTGATGTGGCTGCTGGACTTGCCCCATTGAGCAATTCCTCCTATAGTGGCCTGGTAAACCACAAGTGTAACAGATCACCTCATGTCGGCCCTGCTCGGCTCCCTGCTGGACCGATTGCTCTGCAAACCTCAACTGGTACTTTTGCTGTCGATCCCGTCCACCCACGTGAGTGGCCATCTGCTTGAACCTCAAGCGCAAAGTGAAACTGCCCGAACTACCTAAGCCCGAAGAAGAAGAAGAAGTCGAACTACCACGACTACCTGTGGGACACTGGTACAGTGTGGTCTTGGAAGAAGCTCCTCCCTGTTGCTGCTGCTGCTGCTGCTGGGGCTGCCAAGTCTATCTCTCTCCAAGGCGGTGGCCTTAGCCACTGCTACTCCCAAAGTGGCACACATGTGATCAGTCACGCCCCACCTCAAATCTGGCCTCAGTCCAGTAATAAACCTCTCTACACAAGCCTGCTCGCTACCGGCAACATGAGGAACGTGCCTCAACAACCTGACAAACCTCTGGTGATACTGAGCAACTGTCAGATCACCCTGAACCAACTCATGAAACTGATCTTGTCTCTCATGTCGAGCATAATCAAGAAAGTACTCGCCGTAGAAGACCTCCAAGAACTGCTGCTAAGAAACCTGATCCAAACGCTGGCTTGGGAAGTATGTCTACCTCTGGACTCTCCACCACTCATGGGCTAGCCCCTTGACCTGATACACTGTCAATCTGACCTGATCCTCCTCAGCGCACTCCATGGTCTCGAATGTACGCTCTAACTCATGCGTCCAACTCTCAGCTCTGTCTAGGTCATAGTCACTGAAGAACATTGGTGGTTGGAGATGCAAAAACCTCTCCATGAGGGTGGTCGTGTCCTCAGTGACAACTGTCCTCTTCTTACCGACCCAGGTACTCCAAGTACCCGATGCCTGCTAAACTGCTAGTTGCTCCACCTGCGGATCTGCCTGCTGCTCTGGTACTGTCGGGGGAGGTACTGGTGGCTGACCTCCCGCTGTCGTCTGCCCTGGCTGCCATGGCCCCTGGAACATGGCCCTGAAGAACTACTCAGCCATAGGGAACCAATCTGCATATTGTTGTGGTGGGGGCTAGTACCACTTCTGCTGCTGCTGCTGTCGTCACCTCCTGAGGTTGTGCCACAGACTCCTCTGCTGACTCATCCTCCTGGTCCTAGCCTGGCACTGGCATATCCGACTCACCCTGCTGCTCCATCAACTCTCTGGCCTGCCTACGCCTGCGTGGTGCCATATCCTGCATGGCACACAACCAACAAAGTTAATGACACTAACTCGGGCAGCTAGCAGTGTACTTGTACTACTGCTAGGACTTCCTGTTGTAGTTTAAATCCACTACAAGTCATGTTAGACTCTCGCTCTGATACCAACTATAACGACCCCGAGAACCCGACCCTTGGCCCAAGCCGAGGACCCAATTTTTACGGCTGCCGCCTACGGATCCGAGGACCCGGAAGGGCTATAACACAAGTCTAACAGAATATGTAAAGGAAATAAATGTCAACTACTAACTAGGAGCACACACGCGGAAGCAGAAAGAAGAGCGAAACCGCAGCGTTTCGCTCTAGGTACAGTCCCAACACACACAACGAGTACAAGTAAAAAGGGGAAGGACATAGCCCTTAGGGGCATACCCCGATGGTGAAGTACAATTGAAGGGGGAAACCCACTGCTAGCAACGGGAATGATGACTACCACACTGCCTCCTCCGCCCGACGTGCACCCGACCACTGTTGAGAAGTCTCACCTGGAAAAGAAAGGGATGAGCTTCAAACAGAAGCTCAGTAGGGACTACCAATCTCCTACTGGCTCTAACAGGCGGGAAAGAAGAATATATATATAATCAACATAAATGACAGTAGTTCTATATGTTCTAAGCTACACAGTAAAGCGTGGAAGCAAAGCTAACTAACTAGCAACGGTACGAAAAAGACACCGCGGTTTAAAACTCCGTAGGACCTACACGTCGTGACCAGCACACGGCTGGCAACACAGATAGAGCAAACCCTACCTAGACAAGAGACACTAGCTATGGAAACCACTACCACTAGTCAACCGGTCAGAAGCGTCCACTGACGACTTACCCTCGACCCATGTCCAAACCTCCACGTCTTGTAAGAGTGGGGGCAAGAGCACAAAGTAACACAACAGCAACCACCGTAGTTTGGCTGGACTACGGTCCTATGCCAGGCCTCTCTAGATGGTTTCGGGGCCACAAAGAGCGAGGCAATGAGAAAAAGGACTGGCTGGCCTGCACCGGGTAGAACTTCGGTCGTCCTCGGTGTCCAAGACCAACCAAGAGAGCTCTGCAAACGACTCGACGCCACTGCCCTAACCACCGTTTTCCCCTCTAGTCCAGAGTCCATGACTCGAGTACGCTCATCGCCCCGAACGCTCCCTTTAAGGCGCATGCGGATGGGGGACCCAAGCAAATGGTAACTGTAGCGACCCTGAATATTTATGCCCAATAAGGCTCAATATCCAAGTCTGCCTTTCGCGATCAGACTGGAGTCTCGCAAGGGATATCACACACAAGTGTCCAGTAAGAATATAAAAGACAACCACGAGAGTATAATATACAAGAAATTACAAGTAATTATACTCATTTCCACAAATTACATTGTCCCAATACATTATTACATGTCCAAGAGAAAAGTACAACTACCTGGGACATACCCCGAGGGAGCAAAGCTCACACTGAACACGACTACAACTCATCTGCTGGTGGTACAAGTCTGCCACAATGCCGCTGCAAGCCAAACACATGGCAAGCCCTGAAAAGAACTGTTGGGAAGTGAGCCTCAACAAGTCATAGGCTCAACAGGAACCTCCCAAAAACAACCACAACCAACAACTGAAGGAAGGAACCAAGTCCTCAACCCCTAAGGGTCTCACTAGCAATGCTAACTAAAGCACTACAGAAGTAAAACATACTAACAATAAATATAACGGAACTACATTAAATAAGAACACACTAGTTGTCACGGTTTACAAGAAATAAAAGAAGCAACAGGACTAGTGTAGACACAAAAGTCCACCACGACAGCTAAAAGAACCACGCCACAAACCATATAGACCAACCACTGACCGACGGTAACGAGACTGACAACAAAGAGCCAGTCCCCCACAAAATAAACGAGTGAAGCAAGGCCACACAGGCCAACAACCAACGAAAGGTAATGGGTCTAACCACAAAGGTTAGTCCACCACAATACCCACAATAGCAAACACATAAGAGGACTACCCACACAGGGGTACAACACCACAAATGGAAGGTCACACAATGCGACTTACACAGAAACCGAACAACCTCAACACTTGAAAAGGCTAGCACACTGCATGCCACAACAGCCAACAACCCACATAGGGTACAGGTACCTAAAGCCACGAGGTACCACAACAAACCACCACCACACACAAAATTGTGCCACCTACAAGGCACACCACAGCGAGTCAAACCACAACCAGTGAGTCACCACTCACAAGCCACAACCGCTGGCAAAGCACGAGTCGGAGAGAATGATGCCACCACACGGAAACGGACTACTGGTTCATGACGCCAGTATCCAACCCAGACAACACAACACAAGAACTCCCTCTCAGTCTCGCAGTCCCAGACGAAAAGCTCAACTGTCGCTCCACAACCACACAGTAAAGCAAAAGAATAGTAGAGACCAACCAACACCACACCTACAGACCACACACAACTGCAGGCCCATGTCTAGCACCTTTAGGGACTCTGGCCTAAGCTCCCTAAAGTGAGGCACTTGAAAACCGGACTAGCTGGGGCCCAGTACGTCTACTGGTGTCCGTACCCTCAACCACGAGCGCACTACAAGTGACCACACACTCACAAACACGAGTTGCTGCCCTCTTTCGTCTTTCCCTCAACCGGACATACAACTCAAACATAGGAGTGAGGGTGTCCAGGAAGACGACACAGACCTCGACGGTACACACAGTACCGGGACAAATCCTGAGCACTAACGTGCCTGGCTCACACAAAACCTGGGGTACCCGACTAGAGGGGCATTTCGGAATAGGCACCGGACCACCAAACTCGGCAAGCACACAAACCAGGCCGATCACTCAACACAACCATAAAACTTATACCACGATACACAAACCATAATCAGCTCGTCACTAGTCACCACGTGACCTCCAAGCAAGTACACACTACTAAAGACATAAACTACATTACAATCTTGCCTGTCATTAGTCACTTCATGACCTCCATAGCAACACACCACTATGCACATAAACCACACATATATTTCTTAAAACATGCTTAACATGATTCACATAACCATTAACCTAAACATGCTTTACTAATCATTAATCGACTCAGAACAACTTAAAATACCCTAAATGACTTGATCTAGGACCACACAAGACCCTCATTGCCCAAGGCTCAACCACTTATTTCAGATAGAAGAACGCGAGGGGGGCTACTGTCGCGATAAGAACGTGACAGCCCGACAAACCGCAATCGCACACCAGAATGTGACAATGTCTACCATCGCGTTAAGAACGTGACGGCTCGACAGGCCACGTTCACAAACCAGAACACGATGGGGCCAAGGGTCGCTACCTGAATGCGACAGCCTGATCCGTCGCCTTCACAACAAAAACCATGCACTCCGGTTTTCACACAGAAACTAGCTCAAAACATCGTTTCCATGCATACCAAACTTCTACAAATCAATTACACTATACAGTAAACACAACTGCACATCTATACACATTAAACATGCTTCAAATCAATCAAATAATGCAATAAAACAAGGAAAGTCCCTACCGATAAGAAGAACTCGTAGAACGAGGCTCAATCGGTGCTCTCCATGCTCTGAGCAGCTTCTACGTGCCAAAACCACATCGAAACACAAGCTCCAATGCCGACATCGCCGAAAATCGCAGCAGTTACCCTCTCCCCGGTCGAACAGAGCTTCTTGCTCTATTTGGCCGGAGGGCCAAACTTATCCCAACCGGAAACAAGAATGTGACGTAGCATCCTATCGCCTTCAGAACGCGACACACATAACCGTCGCCTTCTAAAAACTCTCCATACCACGCGTCACAATGGCGGTGCGGAGAACGTGACGCATGTGACCATCGCGTTCAAAATGCGATGCCCCACCCTGTTTCATTTTCTACGAGCGAACCTGTGGACTGTTTGGGCTAAAACCTCCGGCCCACAACACCCACACAATGCACGGAGACAACGACCAAGGCTCAACGACCCCACATTGGTCATGAGCAACACACAAGAACCAATAAACACATATCTGAATGGCCACAACGATACATTACTATCACCTAAAAAGGAATGTTGTCCTCGACATTCAAAATGAACCACGGTAAGCCAGACTATCACCTAAAAAGGAATAAAACCATATATAGAACAAGTAGGATACAATTCCTCTGCATTTGCCTTTCTAACCATTCTGCACTGACTAACTCAGTTTGTTCGTTTCCATGCTGGTTCTGCTTTCTCTTTCTCTTTAATTCTTTTCATAATTTCTCTGCTCTATTAACTCAATTTGTCTTTCTTTATCTTTCAACTGTAGGCAATTCTATCTTGTTGTTGGCGTTTTATCTCCTTGGACTCAACCTACTTCCACATTTCCTTGGTTGTGTTTGCAACATTCCATTATGTGCCGCTTCACTTAAAACTCTTTACCATACACTGCCACTCTTAACTACTCTGCCACATTAAATTGTCTTCAAATTACTAATTTCTTCGTGCTATTTCTTTATTGGCCTATTACTGCCAACTGTTATTCTGCCTAGCCTTTATTTATATTCTCAACTGTTAATTCCTTGAAGAAAATCAAAATACTATATCTGAATTTCTTGCCTCTGTATATCAATCTAATTGTACTACTTTAAATTCCTCTTGTTAAGAACCATTGCCTCTTTAATTAGCTCTGCAAAAACCTCAAATTCTTTTCCAAACACTTAAGCTTCTGATGACCTGGGAGTCTTAAATATGCTATGCTTCCTCTGCGCCACTCTGATTACATTAAATACTTGCCAAAATGTTTCATAAATTCTGCCTTCACTATTATCTTTAATTCTCTTTATTTCCACTACTACTCTAACTGTAACTGAGTTGACTTCACTTTCTTATCAAATCATCTTACCCAATCAACTACTACCCAAAAAAGAAAATACCTGAATTCCTGTGCTACTTCTTTAATGCTTCAACTTTATCTGTGCCACATTGAATTCTGACATACTGCTACTAATATGCTTTACTCTTTACATACTTACCTTACTTCAAATAATATTCTCTAACTGACTCAACAAACCAAATTCATAACTCTTCACAATTTCCATTCTCATTGCTGTGACATTGTACTCTCTTATCGAGAAACAAAACTGCTCAACTAACTCTGCACATATTTTACTTTCAATTTTACCGAACTCTTTCTCAATCAGGTGTCATTTGACCCAAAATACTTTACTGCTTAACTGATTACACTTTTTCCTTTCTATATTTTACAATATACTGACTTTAACAATTCTAATTTCCATACATTCCCTACTCTTCCCGCTCTATTCTGCCATAACTTTAATCTGCTTACTATTCTTTAACTAATCTGCTATAGCTTTCACATCAAACTCTGGAAATACCTTTATAATAAAACTCTTTTGTTCATCTGAATCACTTTTTGCACACTGCTATATAAACTCTTTCTAAACATTTCTTAAATCATCTGACTATTATCACTCTATAATCTGCCACATTCTGTCTTCCTCTAATTAATAACACTGATCTCAAACTATATTGACAATCATATCGAATATAATACCATCTCTGCAAAAAGTCTTTCCCCTAATCATTCCACTATCTAACTAATCTCACTGCACCACCTACACTGTGACCTTTCTTAACACCCAATTACCTTTCATTGTAACACTGCTAAAACTAGAATCTGAATACCTTTTTCTTTGACATGATAACCTGCTCTGCCTGATTCCTCTGTTCTACACTGCTGCTTTACAATCTCAATATCTGCCTTTCCAATTACCTTACTATAACTGCATTATTCTTAAGAACTGGAAATACCCTTGTTACAACTTACTCATTAATATTTCTTTCATTCAAACCTTTACTTTAATTCTTTCACAATCTGCCTTTCTGTTCTGCTCAACCAGACATTCCCTTATCAGTTTCTTAACTAACTCGTCTCTCCTTTTCATCATATTGCCCACAACTACTAAATATTACTGATCTAATCTTTAACACTATGATTTGCAAAGAAATCCTTATGCTGAATTTTCACAAACTGCCACTTACCAATTGAATGTCTTTACTTCAAAATTTCTCAAAAAATTTAGCTGAACACTGATCTTCTTTCATTGTCTCTGCACCCAACTGCTCACCATTGCACACACTACTCACCATTGCACACACTTACGCTGATATTTATATCAAACTTCTTGTTACCACCATCACTTATAGTAACATTGCTCTCAAACTTTCTCTGTAATAACCATTTCTAATTATAAAACACATTTACCTCTATTATCGCAAATCACTGCTCCTCTACTTACTAATACCTTTTATGAAACTGATCTGGTCCACTTAACCATTCAAAATCTTCCATATCACTAACCACATTATCATCCAAGCAACTTAACACTTATTGACACAAATCTCAAACATATCAATTACCACTGCTGAATTTCTCAATCACAATCCTTTCATCTAACAATCTTTAACACCCACTATTCCACACTACAGTATTGTTTCCACTGTAACTCTATTACACAACTATCTCTGCAATAACTTCCTCTTATACATATCCGCAATCATTACCTTATACCTATCTCTGTTGATTCTCTACCTTGTTAAAACACTTTCATAACATTAAATTATATCTTTCTCAGAACAGAACTCTATCTATACTAATTATCACAACTAAACTTACAATATCCCTCAATTTTCCACAACTAAAAACCTCTACACAATCATACCTTTCTGCAATAGCCCAACTTACTAGCGTAACTCAAGCAACTATACCATTACCAACCACACCATTTCTCTGCCATCACTAACATCTGCCAATCTGACAAACATAGGCACACAATCCACATGACAAAAACTCACATAAAAACCACACTAAAATCACACAAAACCGCAGACTTACGACCAACAGTGGACATTAAACCATGTCTTGGGACATTGTAACCTCAATATCTTTTCATATTCTAACTGGACCATGCTCTGATACCAACTGTAGCGACCCTGGATATTTATGCCCAATAAGGCTCCATATCCATGTTCGCCTCCCGTGATCGGACCGGAATCTTGCAAGGGATATCACACACAAGTGTCCAGTAAGAATATAAAAGACAACCATGAGAGTATAATATACAAGAAAGTACAAGTAATTATACTCATTTCCGCAAATTACATTGTCCCAATATATTATTACATGTTCAAGAAAAAAGTACAACTACCTGGGGCATACCTCGAGGGAGGAAAGCTCACATTGAACGCAACTACAACTCATCTGCTGGTGGTACAAGTCTGCCACAACACCACCGCCGCAAGCCAAACACACGAAAACCCTGAAAAGAACTGTAGGGGAGTGACCCTCAACAAGTCATAGGCTCAGCAGGAACCTCCCAAAAACAACCACAACCAACAACTGAAGGAAGGAACCAAGTCCTCAACCCTTAATGGTCTCACTGGCAATGCTAACTGAAGCACTACAGAAGTAAAATGTACTAACAATAAATATAACGAAACTGCATTAAATAAGAACACACTAGTTGTCCTGGTTTATAGGAAATAAAAGAGGCAACAAGACTAGTGTAGACACGCCAGTCCACCACGACAGCTGAAAGAACCACGCCACAAACCATATAGACCAACCACTGATCGACGGTAACGCGACTGACAACAAAGAGCCAGTCCCCCACAAAATGAACGAGTGAAGTAAAGCCACACAGGCTAACAACCAACGAAAGGTAACGGGGCTAACCACAAAGGTTAGTCCACCACAATACCCAAATAGCAAACACATCAGAAGACTACCCACACAAGGGTACAACACCACAAATGGAAGGTCACACAACGCGACTTCCACAGAAACCGAACCACCTCAACACTTGAAAAGGCTAGCACACTGCGTGCCACAACAGCCAACAACCCATATATGGTCTAGGTACCTAAAGCCACGAGGTACCATGACAAACCACCACCACACACAAAACCATAACACAACTGTGCCTCCTATAAGGCACACCACAGCGAGTAAAACCACAACCGGTGAGTCACCACTCACAAGCCACAACAGCTGGTAAAGCATGAGTCGGAGAGAACGACTCCACCACACGAGAACGGACTACTGGTTCAAGACGCCAATATCCAACCCGAACAACACAACACAAGAACTACCTCTCAGTCTCGCAGTCATGGACGAAAGGTCCAACTGCTGCTCCACAACCACACAGTAAAGCCAAAGAACAATGGAGACCAACCAACACCACACCTGCAGACCACACACAACTGTAGGTCGATGCCTGGCACCTTTAGGGACTATGGCCTAAGCTCCCTAAAGTGAGGCATTAGAAAACCGGACTAGCTGGGGCCCAGTACGTCTATTGGTGTCCGTACCTCCAACCACGAGCGTGCTACAAGCGACCGCACATTCACAAACACGAGTCGCTGCCCTCTGTCGTCTTTTCCCCAGCCGGACATACAACTCAAACACAGGAGTGAGGGTGTCCAGGAAAACGACACAGACCTCAACGGTACACATAGTACCGGGACAAACCCCGAGCACTAACATGCCTGGCACACACAAAACTTGGGGTACCCGACTAGAGAGGCATTCCGGAATAGGCACCGGACCACCAAACTCAACAAGTACACAAACCACGCCGATCACTCAACACAACCATAAAACTTATACCACGATACACAAACCATAATCAGCTCGTCACTGGTCACCATGTGACCTCCAAGCAACTACACACTGCTATGGACATAAAGTACATTACAATCTTGCCTGTCATTGGTCATTTCATGACCTCCATAGCAACACACCACTATGCACATAAACCACACATACATTTCTTAAAACATGCTTAACATGATTCACATTAACCTATACATGCTTTACTAATCAATAATAGACTCAAAACAACTTAAAATACCCTAAATGACCTTAGCTAGGTCCACACACGACCCTCATTGCCCCAGGCTCAACCTGTAACACCTCAAAATTAAGTAATTAGAAAATTAGAAATAAATTGAAATATGATAAATTCAATATTAGTGAAATAGCAAAAACATACGTGCCATTATCGTACATACAAAAACCCATTACAAAATTTCATAAAAACCATAGTTCGACTCTAAATAATACTCCCTAATGACCCATGAAGAAATTCGTGCAAAGGAAAAATCGGATGGTACAAGTTTAAGGCGTTTTGTGACTGAGTATCGTAATCAGGGAATAAGTCGGGAAATCATAATCACACATACTTAGATGAGTTATAAAATTAAATAAAAATCATAGATGAACTTCAAATAATATCCTCTAATGATCCATTAAGAAATTTGGGTCAAGTTGGAAAATCCATTATCATGTGTATAAAATATGATCATAAACCAAATTAAAATGATGGGTGGACTCCAAACAATATGTTGGGATAGTTCATAAAATAAATTGGACCAATGGACAACTTATGACCCATGAACAAATTCAAGTAGGAAAAGAGTAAATAAATAACTTCCGTATTATCGGAATGATAGAACTTACGTACCACTATCGTACGTGAGAAAACACAACAAAAAAATCCGTAAAAATTATAAATCAACCCCAAATATTATCCATAACCGTTCCATGAAGGAATTCGTGCAACAAAAAATCTGATTGGCTGAGTGTACGTCACGCGTGACCAAGTTACCTGAATTAGGGAACTAAGTCGGAAAATTGTTAACACAGAAAAATAACCAAACCGTAAATTAAATAAACATGTTGCAGAGACTTTCAACATCATGTATTAATAACCCATTAACAAGATTGGTCCAATGGAGCACATTTGGCCCAAGGATAAAAATTGGGACAAGAAAATACCCAGAAATTCGTGTAAGTAATTATGCAATAATTAGGAGGGCAATTTAGGGATAAAATTAGGGTAATTAGTCATACAAGGTAAGCCAAAATCGGACCCAACCCGAAGAGGTGGTTTCCTAAACCTTTGCTACCTCCTTTGGGTGAGAGAATCCCAAATTTTAGAAAGTAGAAAGCAGAATTCGCAGCCCCCTTACCTAGTCCCATTAGGACATGTAAATACACCCTAAAACTATAAGATTTCATCACAAAATATTTAGGGAAGGTTTAGAAACAGGTTGGCGTTGTGAGCAGCAAGCCTAGGGTGCTGGAGGAGAGGAGAACGGCTGGGGAAAACGTGGTCTTCCTCAACCTCACTCTGCATCGACCCAAAAACCTACAGGGAGTTCTTAACATTCAAAGGTAGGTGTTCTTGGGCCAAGATTAAATAAAACCAAAACCATCTTGTAGATCTTTGAGTCTAGGTTCATTTGCACTTGTTTTTCCTAAATTTCATGGAGTATATGTCGAGTTCTAGTCGTTTTCCCTAAGTCGCGCACAGTTAGGGATTTTTATGTTCTTTTTATTATGCACGCAATGTGAGACCGAATTAGACTAAAATTCCAACATAAAAGTTCTTCTATTAGTTGTCATGGTCATCTTTCATGTTATATGTTTTGTCTAAATATCATTAGTTAGAGAGTTATAAGCATTGAAAGAGAGTCACTGCATGATACTGCATTTTCAGGTTGCACTTACTTCTACGTTCTCCATATTTTTCATAAGATTAGAGACCGAATTAGGTCAAACCCCCAACATAAAAGTTCTTCTACTAGTTGTTTTCTTCAAATTTTTGTTAAACATTTTGTCTAAATGTCATTAGATAGGGAGATATAAGCATGGAAAAAGGTTCTATGTGTTTCTCAGTGTTTTCAGACAGCGTTTGGAATCGTGTCCGCTCCAGGCGACGCGATTCCCGCGCCTTCTGAATCATGACCGTGAGGCCAGATGCGATTAGCTCTCTGACCAGTCAACCCATGCGTGGGCCTTCCTGCCGTGTGGTAGTCTGTGCCCAGTTTGAACTGCGGCGGGATCCCCGGACGCGATTCAGGCAATTTTCCCGCCCATCGGGTTATTTAATGATTTCCCTTAATGCGTCGCTATACCCCAATGTGATTCAGCTTGAAAGGCGGCCTTGGAGGCCGACGTGATTCAGTTTCTACATATTTTGGCCTGTTTACCTGTGCACCGTGTGTTGAACAATGTCCACTGTGATGGACACTATTCACAGATCGACCCAAGACTGTACTTTTTGGCGAGTCAGTTAGCATGTTAGTTTTCTTGGTCTGTCAGCATGTTGTGTAGAGTTACATTGTATGCATAGACCTAAAAGCAATCAACCAAGTGAAAAAATGGTAATGATATGAATATGATTCTAATTTGTAACATGTGAATTACGCTCATTGATTATTACCTTGTGATCTAGCTTGATGTACAATTGACATGATATGAATGTATGGATGAACACATGTTAGCGTAGACTTGTTTAGTTAAAGTGTTTCATCATGATTTGTATATGAGTTTCCTTAAGTTGTATGCTTTCCGATGTTTCAATTGTTTATTCGTCAATTGCATACATGTTAGGAAAGATCCGCGACACGTCACTTACACATTTGCACAATTAGGCACACCCTTCTTGGGTAATTGAGAGCTCTCTTCCGGTCATTCCAAATCGGCAAGACTAGTGATCTTTTCCTTAAGACCTCCATAAGTCTCCGTTCTCTATGGATTCCCCCATAGAGACTGAGCTGGTTGTACCATGAAGTACCATGGAGTTAGAGAGCACTTGTTCCGTGTACGATCTATCATTAGTCATCCTCATGTCAAGACATTAATGAAATTATGAAACATAAGATACGTCGTTATACTGCCCAATTGATCTCTTGAGCTATTGTCATACCTTGACTCTATGAATGACCGTGTCTCTATTACTATGAGCTTGCCATTGAAACTCTGTGGCCATAATATGAATATGTTTGTTCGGCACAATATGGGACTTCGGTCCATTTAACCAATGTCTGTGCAATAGGGGCCCTGTCTGGTCCTGGGGAGGAGCGCCCCAACGTACTTATTAACTACAGGAGTATGGACTTTTGGTGCTTTGCATAGCACAACGAATACGCAAGATTTGTGTGAATGTGCCTTCATTCATTTAATATGATATGATAAGATTTGATATGATATGTCTATTCATGTGAATACATGATATCTGTATGAATATGGCCAATTCATTTTTATATGATTCTACTCTTGAAATATTTGTTCATTGTATAAGCAACTCGACATTTGATCTGATATGATATCCGTTCTATTCAGCTATTTCACTTGCTAGAAAAGCATGCATTGTCATCATGTTCATATGCATATCTGCCTATTTAAAATGTTAATCATGTATATTATTGCCCGCACAATATTGAGATGTAAATCCTACTGAGCTAGTTCGCTCACCCCTATCATCCTATCCTTTTCAGGTAGTGATGAGGAACCAGAGGAGTCAGATGGGGCAAGGCAAGAGTGATGAGCACCCGACATTGAGAAGATGAAGTATTAGAAATAGATATGAATAGTCTATGAGAAACATTTTTATTTGAATAATGGGCCTTTGATTGGCTAGATTGATGTAAGTTTTTAATTAGTTAATGAATGGAATAAGGAGTACTTCCATGACAATATTATAGTCTCAAATGTGTTCTTATGTTCAATTGTGACTCTGCGCTATTCAACTGTAATACGTCAATTTGTATCGTTTATGTCTTCCGGTATTTATTCTGCTGCTAAATATCGGGGCGTGACAGTTGGTATCAGAGCATGGGCTTTCCCCTAAGTCCTAGGCGATCAGGAATGATAGGATAAGTGTCATTAGAACCCTCAGCTTGTATCAAGAATTCTATACCTACCTGGTGAGTTTGGGTAGAAACATGGGCTAAGTCCAAAATCTTAATTAGTAACTAAATATTGTAAGATTGCAAGGTATTAACAAGGAGTAAAGAAGACTGACCGAGTGATAATTTATTTTTGAAGGAACTTAAATATACAGCAATGGAGGATATACCTACACCATCTATGAACGGACAGAGATCGGTCCAAAGATTAACCAAAGCACTACGACAAGCTGCTCAACTGTTAGAGGATGCCCTAATAATGGCTAAGGTGAGATACAAATGGAAAGGAAAGGTCTAGGGATGACAAAGGAGTTGGCAAAACTAACAAGAAAGAATAAATTACAACCACAGGAAATGCCAAACCTATAGCTAGAGAGAAACGGCCCAATAATATTAATAGATCACACAAGAGAAAGAAGTGCAAGAAGTTCAATAAGAAACTAGTTCCCACTCCTGCAGAAAGATGCCAGCATTGCAACAAAATAAATCATCGGTCCGAGGAGTGCTGGAAATTTCAAGACAAATGTTTCTGTTGTGGCAGCTAAGACCATAAGGTTAAGGATTGCCCTAATGAGAAATCAAGCTCAGGGAATAAATGGCAGAACAAACCAAGGAAGGAGGTATGAGAGAGGTATTCTTTCTAACTCGCTTTAATTGACCCTGAAGTTACATCATCAATCAATCATTATATTACGAGCAATTCACAAATAGATTCTCCGTGAGGACAGTTTATAAACACATGTGAATTTGGGGACCAATTCTTTTAAGTGGGGAGGATGTAACACCCCGAAAATTCAGTAATTGGAAAATTAGAAATAAATTGAAAACAATAAATTCAATATTAGTGAAATAGCAAAAACATACGTGCCATTATCGTACATACAAAAACCCATTAGAAAATTTCATAAAAATCATAGTTCGACTCTAAATAATACTCCCTAATGACCCATGAAGAAATTCGCGCAAAGGAAAAATTGGATGGTACATGTTTGAGGCTTTTTGCGACTGAGTATCGTAATTAGGGAATAAGTCAGGAAATCACTATCACACATACTTAGATGAGTCATAAAATTCAATAAAAATCATAGATGAACTTCAAATAATATCCTCGAATGATCCATAAAGAAATTTGGGTCAATAAAAGTCATTTTGGGTATGTTTAAGAGTTATTGTGACTTATTATCGTAATTAAGAAATAAGTTGGAAAATCTATTATTATGTGTATAAAATATGATCATGAACCAAATTAAAATGATGGGTGGACTCCAAACAATATGTGGGGATAGTCCATAAAATAAATTGGACCAATGGACAACTTATGACCCATGAACAAAGTCAAGTAGGAAAAGAGAAATAAATAACTTCCGTATTATCGGAATGATAGAACTTACGTACCACTATCGTACGTGAGAAAACACATCAAAAAATTCCGTAAAAATTATAAACAAACATCATGTATTAATAACCCATTAACAAGATTGGGCCAATGGAGCACATTTGGCCCAAGGATAAAAATTGGGACAAGAAAATACCCAGAAATTCGTGTATGTATTATGCAATAATTAGGAGGGCAATTTAGGGTTAAAATTAGGGTAATTAGTCATGCAAGGTAAGCCAAAACCGGACCCAACCCAAAGAGGTGGTTTCCTAAACCCTTGTTACCTCCTTTGGGTGAGAGAATCCCAAATTTTGGAAAGTAGAAAGCAGAATTCGCAGCCCCCTTTCTTAGTCCCATTAGGATATGTAAATACACCCTAAAACTATAAGAGTTCATCACAAAACGTTTAGGGAAGGTTTAGAAACAGGTTGGGGTCGTGAGCAGCAATCCTAGGGCGCTGGAGGAGAGGGAAGGCTGGGGAAAACGTGGTCTTCCTCAACCTCGCTTGCATCGACCCAGAAACCTACAGGGAGTTCTTAGTATTCAAAGGTAGGTGTTCTTGGGGCAAGATTAAATAAAACCAATACCATCTTGTAGAGCTTTGATTCTAGGTTCATTTGCACTTGTTTTGCCTAAATTTCATGGAGTATACGTCGAGTTCTAGTCGTTTTCCCTAAGTCGCGCATAGTTAGGGATTTTTATGTTCTTTTTATTATGCACGTGATTTGAGACCGAATTAGACTAAACTTCCAACATAAAAGTTCTTCTATTAGTGGTCATCTTTCATGTTAGACATTTTGTCTAGATATCATTAGTTAGAGAGTTATAAGCATGGCAATAGAGTCACTGCATGATACTATGTTTTTGGGTTGTAATTACTTCTACGTTCTCCATATTTTTCATGAGATTTGAGACCGAATTATGTCAAACCCCCAAAATAAAAGATCTTCCACTAGTTGTCCGCTTCATTGTTCATGTTAAATGTTTTGTCTAAATGTCATTAGATAGGGAGATATAAGCATGGTAAGAGGTTCGCTATGTTTTTCGGCATTTTCTGGCAGCGTTTGGATCGCGTCCGCTCCAGGCGACGCGATTTCCGAACCCTCTGAATCACGACCATGAGGCTGGACACGATTAGCTCACTGACCAGTCAACCCACACGTGGGCCTTCGCATCGCATGGGAGTCTGTGCTCGATCTGAACTGCGGCGGGATCCCCGGACGTGATTCAGGCAATTTTCCTACCCATCAGGTTATTTAATGATTTCCTGTAATGCGTCGCTATACCCCGACATGATTCAGCTGGAAAGGCGGCCTTGGAGGCCGATGCAATTCAGTTTCTGCATATTTTGGCCTGTTTACCTATGCACTGTGTGTTGAACAATGTCCACTTTGTTGGACGCTATTCACAGACTGACCTGAGACTGTACTTTTTGGCGAGTCAGTTAGCATGTTAGTTTTCTTGGTCTGTCAGCATGTTGTGTAGAGTTACATTGTATGCATAGACCTAAAAGCAATCAACCAAGTGAAAAAACGGTAATGATATGAATATGATTCTAATTTGTAACATGTGAATTATGCTCATTGATTATTACCTTGTGATCTAGCTTGATGTACAATTGACATGATAAGAATATGATATGAATGTATGGATGAACACATGTTAGCGTAGACTTGTTTAGTTAAAGTGTTTCATCATGATTTGTATATGAGTTTCCTTAAGTTGTATGCTTTCCGATGTTTCAGTTATTTATTCATCAATTGCGTACATATTAGGAAAGATCCATGACACGTCACTTACACATTTGCACGATTAGGCACACCCTTCTTGGGGAATTGAGAGCTCTCTACCGGTCATTCCGAATCGGCAAGACTAGCGATCTTTTCCTTAAGACCTCCGTAAGTCTCCGTTCTCTATGGATTCCCACATAGAGACGAGCTAGTTGTACCATGAAGTACCCTGGAGTTAGAGAGCACTTGTTCCATGTACGATCTGTCATTAGTCATCCTCATGTCAAGACATTAATGAAATTATGAAACATAAGATACGTCGTTATATTGCCCAATTGATCTCTTGAGCTATTGTCATACCTTGACTCTATGAATGATCGTGTCCCTATTACTATAAGCTTGTCATTGATACTCTGTGGCCATAATATGAATATGTTTGTTCGACACAATATGGGACATCGGTCCATTTGACTAATGCCTGTGCAATAGGGGCCTTGTCTGGTCCTGGGGAGGAGCGCCCCAACGTACTTATTAACTGCGGGAGTATGGACTTTTGGTGCTTGGCATAGCACAATGAATACACAAGATTTGTGTGAATGTGACTTCATTCATTTGATATGATATGATAAGATTTGATATGATACGTCTGTTCATGTGAATACATGATATCTATATGAATATGGCCAATTCATTTTTATATAATTCTACTCTTGAAATATTTGTCCATTGTATAAGCAACTCGACATTTGATCTGATATGATATCCGTTCTATTCAGCTATTTCACTTGTTAGAAAAGCATGCATTGTCATCATGTTCATATGCATATCTCCCTATTTAAAATGTTAATCTTTTATATTAGTGCCCGCACAATATTGAGATGTAAATCCTACTGAGCTAGTTCGCTCACCCCTATCATCCTGTCCTTTTCAGATAGTGATGAGGAACCAGAGGAGTCAGATGGGGCAGGGCAAGAGTGATGAGCACCTGACATTGAGAAGATGAAGTATTAGAAATAGATATATGAATAGTCTATGAGAAACATTATTATTTGAATAATGGGCCCTTTGATTGGCTAGATTGATGTAAGGTTTTTAATTAGTTGAATGAATGGAATAAGGAGTACTTCCATGACAATATTATAGTCTCAAATGTGTTCTTATGTTCAATTGTGACTCTGCGCTATTCAACTATGATACGTCTATTTGTATCGTTCACATCTCCTGGTATTTATTTTGCTGCTAAATATCGGGGCATGACACAAACACTTATTTCACACAGAAGAATGCGAGGGGGGCCATTGTCGTGATAAGAACGCGACAGCCCGACAAACCGCAATCTCACACCAGAACATGATAGCATCTACCGTCACGTTAAGAACGTGATTGCTCGACAGGCCGCGTTCACAAACCAGAATGCGACGGGGCCAAGGGTCGCGACCTAAACGCGACAGCCCGATCCGTCGCCTTCTTAGATAGAAACCCTGCACTCCAATTTTCACACAGAAACAAGCTCAAAACCTCAATTCCATGCATACCAAACTTCTACAAATCAATTACACTATACAGAAAACACAACTACACATCTATACTCATTAAACATGCTTCAAATCAATCAAATAATGGAATAAAACAAGGAAAGTCCCTACCGATAAGAAGAACTCACAGAACGAGGCTCAATCGGTGCTCTCCACGCTCCGAGCAGCTTCTACGCGCCAAAACCACGTCGAAACACAAGCTCTAAAGCCGACGTCGCCGGAAATCGCCACAGCAACCCTCTCCCCGGTCGAATAGAGCTTCCTGTTCTATTCGACCGGAGGGCCAAACTTATCCCAACCGGAAACAAGAATGCGACGTAGCATCCTGTCGCCTTCAGAACGTGACACACCTACCTTCGCCTTCTAAAAACTCTCCATACCACGGTCACAAAGGCGGCGCGGATGTAACACCCCGGAAATTTAGTGATTTAAAAAAAAATTAGAAATAAAGGGAAATAAATAAATTCTGCATTATCGGAATGATAAAACTTACGTACCATTATCGTACGAGAGAAAACACATCGGAAAATTCCGTAAAATTATAAATCAACCCCAAATATTATCCTTAAGTGTTCCACGAAGAAATTCGTGCAACGGAAAATCCAATTGGCATGATATATGTCACACGTGACATTACCCGAATTTAGAAACTAAGTTGGAAATTGTTAATGCGGAAAATAACAACCATAAATTTAATAAACATGTGGAGAGACTTCCAACATCTGTATTAATAACCCATTAACAAGATTGGGCCAATGGAGCACTTTGGCCTAAGGACAAAAATTGGGACAGAAAATACCAGAAATTCGTGTATGTAATTATGCAATAATTAGGGAGGGCAATTTAGGGTTAAAATTAGGGTAATTAGTCATGCAAGGTAAGCCAAAACTGACCCAACCCTAAGAGGTGTTTCCTAAACCATTGCTACCTCCTTTGGGTGAGAGATCTCAAATTTTGGAAGGTGCCATGCTAAACCTGCAGGCCCCTTTCCTAGTCCCATTAAGACATGCAATAGACCCCTAAAACTATAAGAGTTCATCACAAAACATTTAGGGAAGGTTTACAATAGGTTGTGTTGGATCGAAAATGTATATTGAACAGATCTAGAAGGGGGGGTTGAATAGATCATACCAACTTCAACGGAAGCTTAAGCAAATTAAAAATATGACTTCACATTAAAAGATCTAATCAGATTCACAGTCTTACTGACTGATGAGAATGTGTGAATCGATGTGAGTAGAAGTTAGATGAGCAATGTGAATGCAGAAACCTATGCAAGCATCTAGAAGAAAATAATCAAATCATTGCACAGGAGATTTTTTTAGGTGGTTCGGCTCCCAGACGGAGACCTACGTCCACCCTACTCAACACCAAGTGAGGCTTCACTAAACCGCTGATTCACAGCTTCAAACCCTGCTGACTCATAGCTTGAACGCTGACTCACAGCTTGCACATCGCTGATTACATAGCTATCCACTGATTCCAAGCTTCAAGATCACACAGATCTCCTCCATCCACACTCACTCAGTATGTATCAACACTCCTAACATCAGTAGGAGCACTCACCAAGTTCAGAGAAAAGTTTAAACAGAAAAATCAAATACAAGAAGATCAGAGTTAAGGGAGACAAATCCTCAAACCCAGTCCTTCAGTTTTGCCTAATTCCCTTTGGACTGTGTAATCTGAACTCTGAACTTCAGATTTGAAGTTGAAGATGTGCTTCAGATCATCTGGCTCATATGCCTCATCTGGTTGTGCTTCTCAACCCTTTGATCTGAAATTCTTCAAACTAACCTCAATTCGCAGTACTCTGTTCAGATCTGATTTTTACAGAGAATTTCATATCTGAACTCTTGCTCTTGAGCTCCTCCACGTGCAGAACTTTGTGCTTCTGCTCTTTCTTTGGCTTCCTCTTGCATCTCTGCCTTCAGTTCTTCTTCTTCTTATCAGCTCTGATGCTTCTTCTGTGTAAACTCCACGAAGCTCTGTTTTCAAATCTGTTACTTGCACACATTCCTTCTTCTTCCTCTGCTGCTTTCTTCTTGATCGCTCCTCTTTCTGCACTCCATATCTTTCTCTCACTGCTTGACCTGATCCAAGTCCTTTTTAATAGAATCGATGAATGCTCAAAGGGATGGCTGCTTCAGATGAGATGGAGGCTATATAGCCACTGCGCAGACCCAAACACTGAGAAGGTGTGCACTCAAACCTAGAGTGCACACAGGCTGCCACGTGTCCAAAGGCCTTTACCTCATTGCCACTGGATGAAAGGGAATTTTGGTAAATATAGCATCTCTCAAAAGATCACAGCCGCTGGATTCTATGCTCCTGCTCAATCTGAGTTTACATAAAAAGTGTCGACCTACATTCCATAGTGTCGCACTACTGATCAATAATTCCAATTTCTCTTAACTGGCAGAACATTAGAATCGACCTGGCAGACACTAGTGTCGACCTTATCAACAGACAGTGTCAACCTCCTGAGAGTATCTCCAAAATTGGTTCACTGGATGGCAACTAGTGTCGACATTACTCTCAACTAGTGTTGACCTTACTGGCAGCTTTTCAGGAACTTGCTGAGCAGACTGGTAGTGTCAACCTATCTATCATGTAGTGTTGACACTATTTTGACAAAACTTTGCAAACTCTGACTTTTTCTTCAGAAATTTATTGGGCAGTCTGGTAGTGTCGACCTATCTGACAGTAGTGTCGACCTTACTCTGACTTTTTCTTCAGAAACTTGCTGGGCAGTCTAGTATGTCGACCTATCTATCAAGTAGTGTTGACACTATTTTGACAAAACTTTGCCGAACCTGTAAAATATGAAAGTACCATTCAAAACATGTCATTATTAGTAAATATGAAACACTAAGCATAAAGAACATGTTGTTTTTGGTATCATGTGAATATGTCATCATCAAACTAAGTGTGAGTATTTGGACAACATTCACAACCAAATGTTTTAGTCATCTTAAATCAAGTATGAGAGTGTAATCATCATCAATATGTCATCATCAAACACACAACTCAACCATCTCCCCCTTTTTGATGATGACAAAACATGAAAACATTGACAACATTCCACATTCTTAAAACAACATTCTTTCTCAGAATAACTTCTCTCCCCATTCGTTCTGGAACTTTGAATTTGTCAACAATCTCTCCCCCTTTTTGACATATCAAAAGGTTGAAAGGCACAGCAATGCAATTTGAATCACTCCCATTTTTTAGTATTCTCCCATTAAAACAAATAGCCCCCAATATCAAGAATATGACTAGAGGACGCTAAATCTCACAATATGCAGAATTCTCCCCCTAAGTGAACAACTCTCCCACTTGACAGTATTGGAGTTGACCACTTTCAACTGAATAGGGATCAATAGAATGATGTGAAACTGATAGAAGTGATGAAACCAATTGATTGGGCTACAACCAGAGTTCAACAAAAAGGTTGCTCCCCCTGAACAAGAGACTGTATTGCAAGAAGCACAAACAATTTAATTTGAAGGGATCATGAAGGTATCAAGGTACACAATGATTTAGTATATGAAAAAATAAAATAATTGTACCTTTCATATTGTGCTGCAAGGGTTTAAAAATAAAGATGATTTTTGAATGAGTTCTTATGTCAGTTCTTTTTATCATCAAAAAAATCACTTCAAATTTTTATTTACAAAAGTGACATGATTTTTGTGATCTAAATTGAGTTGTCAAGAGAGTATATCATTAGAAAATCAAGGTTTTGATCCTAACACAGTAGAATAACATTTTAACATTCTTGAACAACATGAATTCTATTTAGGTTAGCTGCACTTTGTACACCTTTTTCTTTTTCTGTTTATTCTTTCATTTGAGAATTTCAGGAAATTTAGCAAAGAAGATAAATCATACTTTTTGTGCAAGCACACACACTTACCCAGTGCAAGAGTGCCACTACTAGGCATGTTAATCATTTGTTTGCTTCCTTTTGAACAGAGATAATTAGCACCACCTTTTTACTCAAGTTCACCACGTCTCAGGTGGAATAACAGTGTACTAATCATTGCTCTGCAATTTCCTTAAAATCTTTTTTTTCTTGAAAATTTTCTTTCAGAAAATTCATTACTTTTCATTAGCTGACAAGTAGCTTTTCCCTTAATAGATCATTTCTAGATTGTTAAGATATCACTCTTATCATTTGTTAAAATAAAACTTTAGACTTTCTTGTGATATAAACTCAAGACTTCTCAAGTGTCTACTTAAAGTGTTTTACAATAAAAATCTAAAGTAAGCTTTGAGGATAAAGATAGACACATTACTCAAGATCTTATTTTTCATCTTCATGTTAATCCAAGAGCACCAATATTTCAGATATTTAAAATTTCATTTCTCATATAAAAATATCAAAGGAACCTTAAATTGATTTGAATGAAACATGAAGAGATAAAGAATAAGCCAAGAATTATTTCTGTAATTGAATCCTTCACACAGAGCAGTGATGTGTGAGTTCATTCCAGATGAGAACAAAAGTATGAGATTCTGATCAAGTATCATTCAAAGTGTTGAGATTCAAGAGGGTGAACATGACTGTTTTATTTCATGCAATATGAACATCATCACAACACAACAATTTCAGAATCTAGAAGATTTGTCGTCAATTTACTATCTAACACAGATTCAAGATGAGCATTTCTGAACACAAACTTGAACAAATTGTGTTGACACATGATCTTCAGTGTGTCGACACATGTCAAAAAAAAAAACTTATTCAGAATGCAGCAGTAAAAACATTTTTGCACTATTTCAAAATTTCTCCCCCTTAACATGTGCATGGAATGAAAAGTTTGTAATCAATTCACACAAGATTTTGCCACAATTAGCCTTGTACAAATATGACTTTGGTACTTGGCGGAGTATTTTACTCACGCATAATGAAAGTTTTCAGACAAGCATAACTTGTCCTTCCACATTTCACCATTTGATATACCAAGAAGTCACAGGGTAGTTACATACACTACAAATCATGGGAAAATTCATACATGCAAGTTGATACAACCATGATATCCATTGCTTAGATAAATTATTATTGGGGGCAGCAACACAACACATTTTCCATTGTTTAGATAAAGATCTAAAAAGTTATTCCAACTCAAGCAATTTAATTCTGAAATGAAATTTTACCTGAACAGTCTTCATTTATTTTTCAAAGATTTTACCTGTGTTCTCCAACTTTTCATACCTTGCATAGCTAGTGACTTGATTCTGGATGAAAAGGCATGGCTACAAGGCTCATTAGCTTGCTGATCAAGCTACCTTTGGGACCCACACTTTCTTGGGTCCTGCAATGAAACCAGTGTTAGAAATCAACAATGGTTTTTGAATCCTCACAGATTTTAATTTTTGTATAGATGCCATTTTTTCATTAATGGAACTATGAGCAGAATTAGTTCCAGAATTCTTCTTTTTCTTATTCAATGCATCTATGTTTTTATGAATTTTTCTATTTTTTGGATTTTGATGATATGAGCAAAAATAGAATGATTTTGTGCAACATTACTGTGCCTATACACATGGAATTTCTGAACATTTTTAGTATGAACATGATATTTATTCCTATGTGTGTTGACATATGCATTAGTATGGAATTTCGGAGCATGCACAAAATATCATTTCTGTACCAACAATCTCTAGAAATGTGACCAAATTTATGACATGTAAAGCATTGGACTGATTTGGCATGTTTATTGAAATTTTGATTTTTATTCTAGCAATGTTTGGCAAGATGACCAAGTTTATAGCAATAAAAGCATATAGAAGAGTTTCTTACCTGATGCTTACCTTGGCATGAGTACATGTTTGAAACCCCATCTTCCTTTGAGGAGACTTTACCTTTTGGTAGCTTCTAACATGATATGGATTTGAAGCTTGCCTTGGAGCACTTTGAGTTGATGAAGAAGGTTGGGAACCTTTGTAGAAGCCTGTTTGTTTTTCAAATTTCTATTTCTGAGTTTTAGCAAATACATGTTTCTTTTTATTTGTTGTGTTTTTTATTATTTTCTCCTTTTGTTTCTGAACATTTTTCTGAACAAGGACTTTTATTGATTTTCATTTGATAAAATGAAGTTCTTGTTAGCAACAGTTTTGTTCATTTCAAAAACTTTCACTTTCTCCAAAGCAGTAAAAAGCTCATTTTTCATCTTTTCCTTTTCAACTTTTAATGCAGAATTTTCTTTTTTTGAAAATTGGAGTTGATTCAGAATGGCATCCAAACCATTTTTCATTTTATTCTTTTCATTATCAAATTGTGCAATGTGTTTTTCCAATTCAACAATTTTGTTACTTAAATTCTTACAATCACTGTCTGATGGTTTGTCATGCAACATACATTCAATTTTCTTTTTCAGATAATGATTTTCTTCAACAAGTTGTTTAAGTTTTTCATTTACTTGATGATCATGAGCCATGTTGCAATTTGTTTCTTTAAATGTTCAACTTCAGATTTCAGATTTTCATTTTCTTTTGAAATGATTTGAGAATTTTTCACCATGGTCTCATTTCACTTGGATTTCAAGTTTAGAATCTTATTTTCAGATTTCATTTTCTTTATTCTTTATACAAATGTTCAAAAAGATTTTTCAAATCATCATAAGACAATTCTTCATTATCACTGTCAGAAGAAGAACATGAATTCAGAAAATCATTGGAGTTTACCGAATCATTGGAATTCTCTCTAGCCATCAAGCCTTTTATGCTTTCATCCACATCATCTTCTGAATTTTCTTCTTCCTCATCATCTTCTTCTTCACTCCAAGTTCCAATCATAACTTTGGGCTTATTTCTCTTCCACTTGGGTTGAAACTCTTTCTGAACATTTGGGCATTCTGGTTTTACATGTCCTGGTTTTCTGCAATTATAACAAACAACTTTGTTAGCATTTTTATTAGAAAATTTTTCTGCTTGAAAGAGTTGTTTACCGGAGGTTCTTTGGTAAGAAAGTTTTTACCTTCTTTTCTTAGAAACTTTCTGAATTTTCTTGTAAGCATGGCAGATTCACTTGAGTCACCTGAGCTTGAAGATTCTTCTTCCTCAGTTGTTTCTTTCAAATTTGGACTTGCTCTAAGTGCTAGTGACTTCTTTTTCTTCATATCATTATCTGTTCTTTTCAGACCCAATTCATATGTCATTAAGGAACCAATCAATTGATCAACAGTCATAGTAGATGAATTCCTAGACTCTTCAACTACAGTAGCCTTTGTGTGCCACATAGAAGTTAAGGATCTAAGAATTTTAGTGAGAAGTTCATATTCAGTAAATGTTTTTCCTAGACTCTTCAAGCCATTTGTCAAAAGGGTTAACCTATCATACATCTCTGAGATGGTTTCATCATTTTTCATTTTAAAGGCTTCATACTCAGAAATTAACAGATTGAGTTTGGTTTCCTTTACCTCATAAGTACCTTCATAAATTACCATTAGACGATCCCATACTTCTTTGGCAGTTGCACATGAGGAGACTCTTAAGAACTCCGCTGGGTGAAGAGAGCAGTGCATGATGTTCATTGCACTCCAAATAGCATTTGACTTCTTGACTTGCTCTGTCGTCCATTTTTCTTCATCCCCTGGGAGCTCATATGGTACACTATTCACTACCTTCTAGATTTGATGATTCTGGGCTCTTAAGAAAACCTGCATACGAGTTTTCCAGTAAGTATAGTTTGATCCATCAAAATAAGGAGGTCTATACATAGAGTGCCCTTCTGGCATATATCCCCTTAGATCCATTTCACAAGTACTCTACGGGCTATAAAACCACAAGAATAGAGAGCCTAGGCTCTGATACCAATTGTTGGATCGAAAATGTATATGTGAATAGATCTAGAAGGGGAGGTTGAATAGATCAATACAAAATTCAGCGGAAGCTTAAGCAAATTAAAAATATGACTTCACATTAAAAGATCTAATCAGATTCACAGTCTTACTGAACTGATGAGAATGTGTGAATCGATGTGAGTAGAAGTTAGATAAGCAATGTGAATGCAGAAACCTATGCAAGCATCTAGAAGAAAATAAATCAAACCATTGCACTGGAGATTTTTTAGGTGGTTCGGCTCCCAGAAGGAGACCTACGTCCACCCCTCACTCAAACCAAGTGAGGCTTCACTAAACCGCTGAGTCACAGCTTCAAACACCTGCTGACTCACAGCTTGAACGCTGACTCACAGCTTGCACATCGCTGATTACACAGCTTATCTGTTGATTCACAGCTTCAAGATCACACAGATCTCCTCAATCCACACTCACTCAGTATGGATCAACACTCCTAACATCAGTAGGAGCACTCAACAAGTTCAGAGAAAAAGTTTAAACAGAAAAATCAAATACACAGAAGATCAGAGTTAAGGGAGACAAATCCTCAAACACCAGTCCTTCGGTTTTGCCCAATTCCCTTTGGACTGTGTAATCTGAACTCTGAATCTTCAGATCTTGAGAGTTGAAGATGTGCTTCAGATCATCTTGCACATATGCATCATCTGGTTGTGCTTCTCAACCAATTTGATCTGAAATTCTTCAAACTAACCTCAATTTACAGTACTCTATTTCAGATCTGATTTATAGAGAATTCCAGATCTGAACTCTTGCTCTTGAGCTCCTCCACGGATGCAGAATTTTGTGCTTCTGCTCTTTCTCTGGCTTCCTCTTGCACCTGCCTTCAGTTCTTCTTCTTCTTATCAGCTCTAATGCTTCTTCCGTGCAAAATCCACGAAGCTCAGTTTTCAGATCTGTTACTTGCACAATTCCTTCTTCTTCCTCTGCTGCTTTCTTCTTGATCTGCTCCTCTTTCTGCACTCCATAGCTTTCTCTCACTGCTTGGCCTTGATCCCCAATTCCTCTTTGATGGAATCGATGAATTGCTCAAAGGGATGGCTGCTTCAGATGAGATGGAGGCTAATATAGCCACTGCGCAGACCCAAACACGTGAGAAAGGTGTGCACTCAAACCTAGGGTGCACACAAGGCTGCCACGTGTCCAAAAGGTCTTTACCTCATTCCCACTTGGATGAAAGGGCAATTTGGTAAATATAGCATCTCTCAAAAAGATCTCAAAAGAGATCACAGCCGTTGGATTCTATGCTCTGTTCAATTCTGAGTTTACATAAAAAGAGTGTCGACCTACATTCCCATAGTGTCGACACTACTAATTAGTAATTCCAATTTCTCTTAACTGGCAGAACATTAGAATCGACCTAGCAGACACTAGTGTCAACCTTATCAATAGACAGTGTCAACCTCCTGAGAGTATCTCCAAAACTGGTTCACTGGATGGCAACTAGTGTCGACCTTACTCTCAACTAGTGTCGACCTTATTGGCAGCTTTTCAGGAACTTGCTGAGCAGACTGGTAGTGTCAACCTATCTATCATGTAGTGTTGACACTATTTTGACAAAACTTTGCAAACTCTGACTTTTTCTTCAGAAACTTATTGGGCAGTCTGGTAGTGTCAACCTATCTGACAAGTAGTGTCGACCTTACTCTGACTTTTTCTTCAGAAACTTGTTGGGCAGTCTGGTAGTGTCGACCTATCTATCAAGTAGTGTTGACACTATTTTGACAAAACTTTGCAAACCTGTAAACATGAAGAGTAGATCATCAAAACATGTCATTATTAGTAAAATATGAAACACTAAGCATAAAGAACATGTTGTTTTGGTATCATTGTGATATATGTCATCATCAAAACTAAGTGTGAGTATTTGGACAACATTCACAACCAAATGTTTTAGTCATCATTAAAATCAAAGTATGAGAGTGTAATCATCATCAATATGTCATCATCAAAACAAACAACTCAACAGTTGGGGTCGTGAGCAGCAAGCCTAGGGCAGGAGAACGACTGGGGAAAACGTGGTCTTCCTCAACCTCGCTCTGCATCAACCCACAAACCTACAGGGAGTTCGTAGCATTCAAAGGTAGGTATTCTCGGGCCAAGATTAAAGAAAACCAATACCTTCTTGTAGAGCTTCGATTCTAGGTTCATTTGCACTTGATTTGCCTAATTTTCATGGAGTATACATTGAGTATTAGTCGTTTTCCCTAAGTCGTGCATAGTTAGGGCTTTTTACATTCTTCTTATTATGCACGTGATTTCAGACCGAATTAGACAAAACCCCGATCATGAAAGTTATGCTACTAGTAGTCCTTGTCATGTTTTGTGTTGAACACTTTGTCTAAAAGTCATTGGTTAGAGAGTTATAAGCATGGTAAGAGAGCCATTGCATGATCCTATGTTTTCGGGTTGCACTTGACCTTTACGTTATTCATGTTTTTCACGAGAATCGAGACCGAATTAGGTCAAACCCCCAACATAAAAGTTGTTCTAGTCATCTTTCATGTTAAACATTTTGTCTAAATATCATTAGATAGAGAGATATAAGCATGGTAAGAGGAGCAGTTGGTTTTCCTGCGTTTTCGGGTTATGCTAGGAATCGTGTCTGGTCCAGGCGACGCGATTCCAGCGCCTGGTATCGCGTCGGCCTGGTCCGACGTGATATAGTAAAAGGCGTCCATGAGGTGCGATGTGATTCTCGTGCTGACCGATCAACGGCCCCGTGAGACTTCGCGCCGTGGGAGTCTGTGCCCAGTCTGAACCGCGGCGGGATCCTCTGATGCATTTCATGTCATTTTCTTGCTCATCAATTTATTTAATGAATTTCCTTTAACGCATCGCTATGCCACGACGTGATTCAGTCTGAAAGGCGGCCTACAACGCCGACGCGATTCACTTTTCTGCATGGTTTGGCCTGTTTACCTATACACCGTGTTTGAAAAACGTCCACTGTGTTGGACGCCATTCATAGGCCGACCCGAGACTGTTCTTTTCTGCTAGCCAGTCAGTATGTTTGGTTTCTTGGTCTATCAGCATGTGCATGATGTTATATAGTATGCATGGACCTAAAAGCAATCAACCCATTGAAAAACGGTAATAATATGGATATGATTCTAATGTGTAATTGTGATTGACCTTATGTTCATTTGATTATCTTGTGATCTTACTTATTGTCAATTTGATATGATAAGAATATGATATGAATGTGGGGATGAATACATGTTAGTATGGACTTGTTAGTTGAGTTTCTATCATGATTTGCATATGAGTTTCGATAGTTATATGCTTTCTGATGTTTCAATTAATTATTTGTCAATTGCATACATGTTAGGAACGATTCGTGACTCGTCACTTACACCTTTGCATGATTAGGCACACCCTTCTTGGGGAATTAAGAGCTCTCTACCGGTCATTCCGAATCGGCAGAGTAGTGATCTTTTCCTTAAGACCTCTGTAAGTCTCCGTTCTCTATGGATTCCCACATAGAGACCGAGCTGGTTACACCATGAAGTACCCTGGAGATAGAGAGCACATGTTTCGCGTACGATCTGTCATTAGTCATCCTCATGTCAAGA
Organism: Colocasia esculenta; assembly: GCA_014218235.1. NCBI lineage: Eukaryota > Viridiplantae > Streptophyta > Magnoliopsida > Alismatales > Araceae > Colocasia > Colocasia esculenta. The sequence continues at coordinate 75,618,552 of CM024761.1, read as the reverse complement.
CATTAATGAATTATGAAACATAAGATACGTCGTTATACTGCCCATTTGTTCTCTTGAGCTATTTGTCACACCTTGACTCTATGATGATCATGTTCTTATTACATTGAGCTTAGTATTGAAATTCTGTGGCCATGATATGAATATGTTTGTTCGGCACAACATAGGACTTCGGTCCATTTGACTAATACCTATGCAATAGGGGCCATGTCTGGTCCTAGAGAAGGGCGCCCCAACGTACATATTAACCGTAGGAGTATGGACTTGTGGTGCTTGGCATGGCACTGATATGATATGCAAGATTTGTGGGAATGTGCCTTCATTTGATATGATATGATAAGTTTGATTTGATGTGATATGATAAGATTTGATATGATATGTCTGTTCATGTGAATACATGATATCTGTATGGCCAATTTCTTTTGATATGATTCTACTCTTGAATTACCTGTCCATTGTATATGCAACTCGATATTTGATCTGATATGACATCCATTCTATTCCGCTATTCAACTTGTTAGAAAAGCATGCATTGTCATCATGTACATGTGCATATCTGCCTATTTAAAATGTTAATCATGTATATTAGTGCCCGTATAATATTGAGATGTAAATCCTACTGAGCTAGTTCGCTCACCCTATCATCCTGTCCTTTTCAGGTAGTGATGAGGAACCAATGGAGTTCGATGGGGCAGGGCAAGAGTGATGAGCACTCGACATTGAGGAGATGAAGTATTAGGAATAGATATTTGAGTAGTCTATGTATTTGTGAAACATTTTCATTTGAATAAGGGACCCTTTAGTTGGTTCTTCTTATGTAAGGTTGTAACTAGTGAATTGAAATGGAATAAAGTATACTTTTAGTGACAATATTATGGTCTCAAATGTGTTATTGCGTTTAAATTATGACTCTGCGCTATTCAACTATGATACGTCTATTTTTATCGTTCACGCACCCAGGTATTTATTCTGTGGCTAAATATCGGGGCGTGACAGCAGAGAACGCGACGCATGTGACTGTCGCGTTCAAAACACGATGCCCCACCCTGTCGCGTTCACAATGAGTGAACTTGTGGACTGTTTGGGCTAAAACCTCCGGCCCACAACACCCACACAATGCACAGAGACCATGACCAGGGCTCAATGACCCCATATTGATCATGAGCACCACACAAGAACCAATAAACACAGATCCGAACGGCCACAATGTTACAGTAACAACCTCTCTCACGGGACAAGCCCTCAGGTGCTGAGCACCGGGTGAACGACTAGTGTAGGACTGTACTAGGAACTAGCACTGGTGCCACAGGTACAAAAAGAACCGGAAAATGGCGAAGACTCCATAGAAACGGAACTCCGCAAGACTTACCTGTCTCTGATGTTGTCGCGACACTGTCGCAGTGCCATGGCCGGTCGCGACAATGTCGCAATGCCATAGGACGTCGCAATGATGTCGTGGCGGCCATACTGGTCGCGACATCATCGCGACCCCTAAACTGGTCGCGACCTCAATCGAGAGGGGTCCTGGGACCATCCTCCCGAGGACCACCCCAAAAACCGTACAATCACACCACAAGGGGGAGGGAAGCATGTAAACAAACCAAACCACCCTCAAATTCCATGAAACATGCATCACAAGGAAATCTACGCTCGAAGGAAACCTTACTCACCACAAGCATGAACCTCACACAACCCACAACCCCAAACCATGGAGGAAATGAGGAAACGAAAGCCTCAAGGGGAAGGGGAGCATGCTAGAATGAGAGGAAGACAAGGGTCCCTACCTCAAGGAGTAGAGCCGACCCGTTGGGGCCTTCACGTCGGAATGGCCACCTTCTCCTGGCTCCTAGCACCACACGGACATCGCCTACACCAAGGAGATGTCACCTCCCCTCCACGAGCACCACGAACATGCCAAGAACACAAGAGGAGCTTGAGGAAAGGAAGAAGAAGAAGAAGAAAGAAGAAAAGGTAGGAGAGGGAGAGAAATGGGTGCCTGCCTCAGTTTTGAACCGACGGGCCCAGAGACGCGACAGGTCGGGCCGGCATGACAATGACCATGTCACGACCTCCCAACGAGTTGCGACCATGTCACGACCACCCAGCGAGTCATGACCATGTCACAACGCCCTACCCCAGCACGACACCAAAAGTGGACAAACCTCGAAGATCGGGAAAACCAGAATGCGACAGCCTGCCAGGTCGTGTCAACGTTGTAAGCACCTGACACCTGACAAGGCCATTCTGATAGAAAGGACAGAGGTCAGAACGGTCAGAAAAGCAGTCGTGTTGCCTCCAGACGCCACGACAAGAACGTGACGCCCACCCCGTCGCAACCAGAATGCGACAGCCAAGTGTGCCGCGACCAAAACCAAGTTGCGACCGGCTCCTCTGGCCTGACAATGTCGTGACCAAGGGTCCGTCGCGACCCTGAGGACAAGGTTAAGGGCCTGAGAGGTCCAGGTCTCACACAGGCATTGCCTGTGATGAGGAGGGCGTTATCCGATTTCAGCATAGAGTGTGTGTACCAGACGTTGCTGATGTGAGGAAGCAGATTTTAGAAGAGACTCATAGATTCAAGTTTACAATACATCCAAGTAGTGGTAAAATGTATCAAGATTTAAACCGGACTTTCTGGTGGCAAGGTATGAAAAGAGATGTGGCTGACTTTGTGGCTAGATGCTTGACATGCCAACAAGTAAAGGCAGAACACCAGAGGCCATCAAGACTGATGCAGAAGATTGATATTCCGTTATGGAAATGGGAAGAAGTCACTATGGATTTTGTCTCAGGTTTGCCCAGATCTTATAAGGGCAATGACTCTATTTGGGTAATTGTGGATAGATTCTCCAAGACTGCTCATTTTTTGCCTATGAAAAAGAAGTAGTCTGTTGAGAGTTTAGCCAAGCTTTATGTAGACAGTATTGTCAAATTGCATGGGGTTGCAAAATCTATCATTTCGGATAGAGATCCAAGGTTATGGCAAGGTTTGCAGGTTGCTCTTGGTTCACAAGTAAAACTTAGTTCAGCTTTTCACCCAGAGGCGGATGGACAATCCGAAAGGACAATCCAGACTCTTGAAGACATGTTGAGAGTGTGTGCTCTGGATTGGAAGGGTGACTGGGAACGACATTTACCTCTTGTGGAGTTTGCCTATAATAACAGTTTCATGCAAGTATAGGTATGGCTCCATTTGAGGCTTTGTATGGCAGTCCTTGTAGATCTCCTTTGTGCTGGGAGGAAGTTAGTGATAGACAGCTAGTTGGACCTAAAATTATGCAAGAAACATCTACTAAAATTCAACTAATTCAGCAAAGATTAAAGGTAGCCCAAGACCGGTAGAAAAGCTATGCAAAAAATAGAAGGAAAGATTGGAGTTTGAGGTGGGAGAGCATCCTTAAGGTTTCTCCAACAAAGGGGGTAATCAGATTTGGTCGACATGGGAAGTTGAACCCAAGGTTTATTAGACCATTTGAGATCTTAAAGAAGGTTGGAAATGTGGCTTACCAATTAGCATTACCACCATCTATGGCAAACATCCATCACGTATTTCACATTTCTATGCTAAGGAAGTATGTACAGGACCCATCTCATATTCTTAATGATGAGCTGGTGGATTTACAGCAAGACTTATCAGTTGAGGAGCAGCCCATAAAGATTCTAGACTGTAAGGTCCAACATTTGAGGTCCAAGAGAATTTCCTTGGTAAAGGTCTTATAGGGTGTTTGGGAACAATTTTTAAAAAAAAACTATTTCTATCTAAAAATTAATGTTGAGTTCTCTTTCAATTTTAAATTTTAAATTATGAGAATGTAATATTATCTGTTGGTAAAAATAATAAAATTTTAAAAATTATATTGATGTGTTGGGGCGGGGAGCTACCGTACAGGGGCGGGGCAGGGGGAGGGCCTAAGAGGGGGGGGGGGGCGCAGGGGGGTGGGGAGGGGATGGGGGGGAGGGCGCCAGGTGGGGGGGGGGGGGTGGGTGTTGTAGGCCTGTGGGGGGTAGGGAGGGCACAAGGGTGGGGGGGGGGGGGGGGGTGGCAGGAGATGGGAGGGCACAGGGGGTGGGGGGAGGGGGTTCGCAGGGGGGGGGGGGGATGGGGAGGGGCGGGGGTGGGGGGGAGGGGATGGGGGGGGCGAGGGGTGGGGGGGGGGTGATGGCGGGGGGAGGGTGCTGGGTGGGGGGTTGCAGGGGGCATGGGAGGGTTCTGGGTGGGGGGGGGGAGGGGGGGAGGGTGCTGGGTGGGGGGGTGCTTCGCAGGGGGGGCAGGGAGGGGATGGGAGGGCGCAGGGGGGGAGGGTTCTGGGTGGGTGTGGGGGGGGAGGGGGGGGGAGGGTGCTGGGTGGGGGGTTTGCAGGGGGGGGAGGGTTCTGGGTGGGGGGGGGGGGGGGGGATGGGGAGGACGCAGGGATGGGGGGTGGGTTGAGAGAGGAGTGAGTGTGTTTTAAAAAAAAAAACTGGTTCATCCTTGTTTTATTTTGAGGGAGATTTACATTAGGTAAAAGTTGTCTCTAAAATAAAAAATTGTTTACCAAACATGTCATTGTATTTGTTCTCTTTCTTTTTTAAATTTAAGAGAGAAAATTGAAAAAAAAAAGTGCAACCAAACACCCTATTATGGAGGAATTTTGCACAAGAAGAGGCAACTTGGGAGCTAGAAGAAAGAATGAAGTTGAAATATCCACATCTTTTCAGTGAGTTTTCTTAGATTCAATATTCGAGGGCGAAGATTATTTTAAGGGGGAGAGAGTGTGATGCCTTGAACTTTTGTTCATAGACTTTAATTTCAATTGCTATCTATTTTATTGTGTATTTAAAAATTTCTATGAATATGTATGTATAGTTAAGTCTTTCTATAAAGAGGTTGGCCTGTTCTCGGGTAGGTTGATGGTTGTGTCAACCTGTGTTGCTGACGGCAATATCGATTGCCGTCAACAGTAGGTTAACGACAACATCCCTTGCCGTCAACTTTAGGTAAACATCCAAATCGATTGATGTCAACCTTGGGTAGACGGCAATCACCTTGCCGTCAACTTCTTCCGGTGCAGACTGTGAAATTTTTGCAGTCCAGCTCCGGTGGAGTTATGGTAAGGGCGAAAACTTAGGAAACATTCGGGGTTACGTCTCCTACCCTCTCTGGACCGAGTATGGAAGGCCAATCCTTTTATAAAGCGGTGGTCTAGCCTTCTTAGCCCATTTTTGGAGTCTCTCCAAGTCTCAAGAGGGTAGAAGAAAGGGAGATCTGGCGATTTGATCTTCATGGAGGTCAAGATCAAGCGTCTACGAGTTAGGAGGCTGTGCCTTTAAAGGTTGAAGGTGTCTCCAACGTGCTTGTGTCGTAGGAGATCTTCTGGTTGAGGATCTTTACCTTGGAAGGAGAACCGTCTTGGTTGGCGAAGGTAGGCTTCATCCACTAAATCCGTAGATCTTTTGGTGTTTCAAAGGCAAGTAACCTAGGGATCGGGTTCCCAACCTTAGTTTCTACCTTTTTATAATTTTTCCATGATTTTAGAAATTAAGACAACAGTCGGATTTGGGGTTTATATGAGTTCCGGAAGGGTTCTATTATCTGGCAGGTTAACGGCAACCTTGACTGCCATCAAGGATGAACCTAACGTCAACCCCCTTGCCGTCAAGTGAACTTAACAACAACATTGTTGCCGTCAAGTTCTTCCATCTACCATTTTTACCTATTTTTACTTCTGGATTTATACCTTTATGTTCAGACTTCGAATGGATCTTCTGTGAGATGTGTAGGGTTAATTAGGTTAACTTCTTAACATACTACAATTTAGGTTATTTTCTCTAGTCACCATGATTTTAGGATAATTTTTGAATTATGTATATAAGTATAGATTAAGTAGAGAATTTGTACTAAAAACATGTTCGTGATCAAAATTGTGATTTTTGTGTAGAAGTACATGTCAGGGTTATGCTCATGCTGTGATGGATTTATAATCAGAATTTGATTATTTTCTATAATTTCCATTACTAAAATACAAAACTCAATAGTGTTGTTTTAAATTTTATAAATAGTTTTTGGGTTCCTAAAATCGTGATATTTTGATCAGTGGATTGTATTAGTATGGTATGCTTTCAGTAAAGATATTGGACTCAGTTGACAGACAGTTTCAGTGTGGTGAATATCTCTCTAGTTATATCAGTGCTTAGATTAAAACGGAAATTAGTGTATATGTTAGAAAATCATGAAAAGCTACTAGTTATTCCATGACAATAGGGATACGTTCTGCCCAAATTTTGTGAATTTATGACATCTGTAACTATTTTAAGTTTGTTATCATCATGAGAAATGTGCTATATTAATTAGATTTTTGGGAAATTCCTAGAAAATACGGTATGTGATCAATCTGAAATATGTCTCTGTCATGATCTGAATATATGTATATGAATTGAGAAGCATGTTATGTTAATTGTATTTGAATCTAGAAAATTTGTATATAATTCTATATTCGACCAATAAGACACTGCCACCTTAGAAGTAATCTGTAACAGGACCATAGTAATGCCCCTATGGAAGTGTTCAATATGTTATATGTTTTCGAGGGTATGGGAAGAAATCCTAGAGGTAGACAAGTACCACTGGTAATGGTGGGGAGGACTTCCCCCTATTCTGCGCAGTAACCAAGACTCTATCACTGTCTACATAGGTGATGAGTATATGTTCATATGTCTATGTGACTTCTAATGGGTGGTTTGGGCTGTCTTGGGAAATTTGTACATATGTATATGTTATTTCTAGCTTCAAAGTGATTAGAATGTAATACTTGTCATATTTCCATTCGGTTGAATGTTCAGTAGTCATACTCACTTATGCAAAATCTTGAAATCATGTATGTTAAATACAACATGTTGATACTTGAATTTATGTCATCATAATCAGATCTGAAATCACTTTGCAAAACTAGATATTATGATGTTAGCACAATATCTTAAATCTATGCCTTATACAAGTAGCAATTGTACATACTTTTGACTTATGATATGTTTAGAAAATGATTTCCTTGTTAGTAGTATGATTTCTAAAATCTATATGCAATAACATGATTTGAAACTATTATGTATGTTAGATTGGTAGTCCATTTTTTGGTTGCTTGTTGAGTCTTCATTATACACTCATACTTGCTTAACATTTCAGGTGAGACGGCAGATCCCGAGATGTTAGTAGAGGGATCGGATTCGAAGCGTGAGGATTAGATTTGGGTGTTGAGTGACCTTTGTATGTGAGCAATTATTTATGTTATGAACATCGTATTTCAACTACTTAGCGATTGTGGACTTCTTCTTTAGACTATGGACTTGGATATTAATGTTGATAAGTTTGTTCCTTATTTCCGCTGCGTTGGTATTTATTTGTGAATGAATCAACCTACATTTGATATATGTTGGGGTGTGTTCCCCATGTAGCACATCACTTGGATTCGATGAGAGTTGGTATAACTGTGTTAGGATCAAATAGCAAAGCTAGAAGGGGGGGTTGAATAGATTTGCAGCGGAAACTTAAGCAATTTAAAAATTACTTCGAATTAATAGATCTACTCAATCAAAACCCCTCTGATCTGAAGCAATGTGTGTGAACAAATTTACAAGTAGTGTGTAGACGAAATCCCTATGCATGCATCTAACGTAATGCAAGTCAAACCACAACTCAAACCACAGTACACAAGGGATTTTTAGGTGGTTCGGAGATCACATCCAGTGACTCCTACGTCCACCCCTCACACAGTGAGGACACACTACTCAAAGATGAGTACAACACACACACTTGAGCACGACAACTTAATCACACACACACACACTAGATCAAGTCCACAATAGATCAGATCCTCTAGCCTTGATCTGATCAACAAACCACACACACAGAAAACTACTTATTAAGCGAGTTCAACCCTACAATCACACACATACACATTGTCTGAGGCAAACATGCACTCAGAACAACCACACACACGTGGATCAAGCACAAGGGATGCTCAAACCACTTTCACACACACAGAGTAATGAAAAGTAGAGAAAAAGAAGAGTTCTGAGTTGAGAACAAATCCAGATGTGAACTCTTCGACGTGGTCGTCTAGAAGAACTTCAAGCTTCGTGTTGATGATGACCAGATGATGAAGATGAAGCTTGATCTGTAGACTGTAGATGAACCGGCTTCAACTCCTCGTAGGAGGTGAATCTTCCTTGAACAGGACAGGGAGTTGAAGCAGAGCAGCAGAGAGAAGCCTTTCTTCTTGACCTTTGCTTAGGGTTTTGGTATGGTGGCTTCTTGCTGCGAAAACACCTCTATATATAGTGGTGTCCAAGTATGGAGAGTCGTGCTAAAAGGGAACACCCCAATATAGATCATATCCTTACCACGTTTCTGACTTATCCCTGCATCTGTCGACAGGTGCTTCATAGTAGACGATAGGTACTGCTGACATCTGGTTTCTAGAACCATGTTGTTGCTGGAAAACTAGATCTGTCGTTAGGATCCATCTGTTTGTTGACAGGCAGGCTTTATCTGTCGACAGGCACACCTCATCTGTCGAAAGGTACTACTTTTTATTGATTTCCAGAAACTTATTTTGTTCTGTCTTGACCATCTGTCGATCGGTGACTTCTTGGTTGTCGACAGGTGAGCACTTGTTGTGTTTTTCCAGTCTTTTGCACTTGGATTTGGTTGTTTGTCTTGTGTATTCATTCACACCAACATGAAAACCATTCCAAGTAAGATATAAAGAATACATAGATAGTCATCCAAGCATTTTTTTCATTTGTTCATTTCTTCTATGTCTTGATCATGTTTATCATGTTTACAACATCAATGCAACATCAATTAAGTCATTCATCATCAAAAAACATTAAGCACAATCATCATACACATTTGAACCCAACATTCTCCCCCATTTTGATGATGACAAAATTACAATTGATGTTTCTCCCCCTTTTGACAACATTCAAAAAGATAAATCATACACAGACGGATAAAAATAAGCAAATAACTGTGATTTCATTGATTTGAGCGGGAATTACACACAGTTCAAAAAACATATCCATTACATGACACAAACAAAAGCAAAATGGAAATGACATAAGTAAAAAAGAGAACTACATGACCCTCATTTGACCTTAGACATGCTAAGCATCATCATTCCCAAGAGCAGTGAGATGACGGAAGTCATGAAACTCCTTAGTGAGATGATCAGAAATGAATGGGGAATGAGTGTTCAAATGGCATTTTAAGGTTGAGAACTGGTACATACCCATTACGAAGTATCATACATACTAGTGTTAAGACATTTAAATGTTCTACAATGGTTAAGAGATAATACCCCGGGAACCTAAAGTTGTAGCATTTAGAATACATCGTTCAAAAAAATATGAAAATAAGATAACCCTTTTGAATAAAACCGTTGTAGAAAAATATATTCTTAGTGGGTGATGTTCAGTTGGTAAGTGAAGGTAATGTTGAAATGAGCAATTAACAATAAACAACAAGTTGCCCTTGATTTAAAAACGTTCAGGCTTCACTATATTTCTAGCATTGAACTATTTTGTCAAGTTGATGTGGAAAAGTGGTAATTAGGTTCACTTTCACCTTTTAGCATGAAGGTAGACATTTGTGATACCCGTACCCCCAGTTACTCAGTGTGGGTGACCATCATACCATTGTGTAGAGATAATACATGAACTTTTTGACGCGAAGACAGACATTTTTGATGCCCATGTCCCCGGTTACTTAGTGATGCTCATCATTACTCTGCCTTTTCCCCATTTCATATATATGTTGTTTGAATTTTCATGAATTTAGAAATAGGTAGCTTTTCTCCTTTTTTTAATTGAAGGATCAAGTGCAAAAGGTTATTTAAGGTCAAAAGCCAATGAAAAACATGAAGTTCAAGAACCTTCTTACTTATCAATCTATTTCAAAAAAATGATCGTCCACAAAGGAGTTATTCAAGTGAGTTATGTTAAGCCATTAGATTTGTTCAATGTGTTCTAGATGACACAACCTAAACTCATACACAGAATATTATTTCAAAATCATTGTGAGTATGTCAATGTCATTGGTACTATGTGGGTATGAAAGGTTGTAATGAAGTATTAAGGCCCATTTCTCCCCTTGCATAAAGATAATGAACATACTCATTGAGAAGTGTTAAGGAATGTTGAAGAATTCAGAGATGAAGTGCATCTCTCGACAACAGGGATGTAGCTGTCGACAGCTACTATGAAACAGAAATAATGATGTTCTCGAAGAGGTCATCTGTCGACAACTAAAGTGGGGTTGTCAACAGCTACAGAAAAGAACAGTATGGAGGCTTGGAATTGAGGGACAAATGGATCAAATGGTTGAGATATGATTACAACATGATTATGAAAGTGTGTCCCTCAAGCATCTCACTCAAACTACTTTGACTTACTCCCTCATAATGTGTGCATATGGTGAGACAACATTCAAGCAATTCAAGCAGTTTTATACACATTCATGCCAAACTTGTGCACAAAGAGGAAACATCCATGAGAAAGTGAGCACCAAAATTTCATTCTTTTAAAGAGATAAATATGGCAAGATTGATGTGAAAGAATGTCCCTCAAGCAACTCACTCAAAAACTTTTTTTTTTAACTTACTCCCCCATAATGTATGCATGGTATCAAAATGAACATTTAAGCAATTCACACATGTTCATGTCAAGCAATTTGCACAAAGAGAGTATAAACATGATCAATTGAAGTTTTTGAGATTATGATTTTTTTTAATAATCTTTATATAGTAGAAGACTATTGATACTTGGCGGAGAATATTTCTCACGCATAATGATAGTTTCCAGACAAGCCTAACTTGTCCTTCCACATTTCACCATTTGATATACCAAATAGTTACTACATAAAAGATCAAAATTTTCAATGAATATTAAAGAACATTTTTGTACTTTTTCAAATTTACTCCCCTTAACATGTGTATGAACTGAAAAGAGTTGGCAAGCAATTCACACATTATTATGCATACAGAATCATGGACACAGTCAAGCAAGTATGATAATACAAACATGATTCTAATTGTTAAGAGGCATTGTCATTTGGGGATAGCATCAAAACACATTTTTCACTGCTCAGATAAAATAAAAAATTTATTTCAATTCCAACAGTTCATATCTGAAGTGATAAGGAGATTTTACCTGAACAGTCTTCAATTGCAGTCTCAAAAATTTTACCTTTATTCTCCAATCATTTCTTACCTTGCACAGCCAATGTCATGAATCCATTTACACTGTATGGCTTCAAGACATCTCAACTTGTTGATCAAGCTGGTTTTGGGACCCACACTTTCTTGGGTCGTGCAATGACATTAATGTTAGGATTTAACAATGATTTCAGAATCCAAAATGATTTTATTTTTGGAATAGATGTATTTCTTTCATTAATAGAACTATGAGCAGCATTAGTTCCATACTCATCTGTAGTCTTGTTCAATACATCTATGTTTTCATGAAATATTTTATTTTTAGGACTTTTAGCATGAAGAAGAGGACACTTCTTTTGTCCAGCAATCATGCTCTTGTGTACATGGAATTTCTGAGTATTTTCAGCATGAACATTATTTTTATTCCTATGTACATGGGCATGTGTATGAATATGGGGCTTGGGAACATGCACAAGATGATCATTTATATGCCAACAGTCCCTAGAGATAAGACCATGTTTATGACATGTAAAGCATTGGATAGACTTGGCATATTTATGAAAGTATTGACCTTTATTCCAGCAGAATTTGGCAAGGTGACCAGGTCTATTGCAATTAAAGCAAACGAGTTGAGTATTTACCTAGAGCTTACCATAGTATGAGTGCATTTGTTGGAATCTCTGAGATCCTCTACAGTACCTTTGATTATCCTTGGGTTGAAAAGGAGGAGGTGGTATCCTTTGGTAGCTCTTGACATGATGTGGAGTTTGCAGATTGTCGTGGATTTTTCTGGGCTGATGGAGGAGCTATGGAGACCTTGTAGAGTCTTGTTTTCTTTTTCTTTTTCTGGTTTTCAGTTGAAATAGGATTCTTCGTATTTGCAGCATTTTTGTTCAATTTATCATTTTGTTTTTGAACATTTTTCTGAACATGAATCTTAACAAGCTTTTCTTTAAGTGAAACAGAATTCTTGTTCTTAGAAACATTGACAAATGAGGTCTTTGTTTTGTTTTCAAAATCCTTTTTGTTCAAGGGGTTAAATCTTAAACCCTCCTTTTGAAAATTGACTTTTATTCCAAGAAGATTATCCAAATTCTGTGTTCCTTGAACAAACTTAGATAAGACAGATTTTAAACTCTCAACAGTTTTGTTCAATTCAGAAATCCTCTTTTCAGATTCTTGATTTTGTTTAACAACCACTTCAAGTTCACTTGTCAATTTTCATTTTCCAGCTTTTAATGAATCAATTTCTTTTTCTGAAGTTTGAAGTTGATTTGTCATGACATCCAGACCATTTTTCATTTTGTTCCTTTCAATTTCACTTTTAACAATCTGATTTTCCAAGTCAGTAATTTTCTTCTTAGAATTGTTGCATTCATCATTTAATGGTCTGTCATGATACAATCTTCTTTCTAAGATGATTATTTTCCTCAACCAATTGGTTGTATTTTACTTTTATTTGATGATCATGAGCCATATTGGAGATTTGTTTGTTCAATTGATCATTATCAAGTTTGAGATTCTCATTATGATCAATCAATTTTTCATTTTCTTTTTTCAAATCAAAATTTTCAGATTCAATCTGATCATGATCTTCTTTCAATTTAGAAAGGTTGTTTTTATAGTTTCTGACTTCATTCTCCAATTTTTCTTTTAGCTTCTTGTTTTGAGATTTTACCTTCTTAAATTGATTGCACAAGTGCTCATAGCATTCTATCAATTCATCATAGGATATATCATTCTCTGAATCAGAGTTAGACAATGACCTATCACATGGGTCTGAATCAGATTTACCTGACCCTTGATAATTTCTTGACTTCTCTGATAGATATGATCCTTCAGATTTGTCTGAACTAGGAGAACCTTTGGAGCTGCCATGAGCCATGTAGCATTTTTCTTTAATTTCCTTTCCAATCATGCTTGTCTTCATAGAGGAGTCCTGCATAATATCAACATTGTCATCAAACTCAATGATCATAGGTCTATTTATGATACTTGAGAACTTAGCCATATTTCTGAGTATGTTTTAGATGATTAGACCAATCAAAAGAATATTGAGTCAGATCAAAAGCAATCAATCAGTTCAGAATCAGATGAGCGATTAAGCACACAAAAATAGATCTACCAAATCACAACCGATGAACAGAAAACCTACTCTGATATCAATTGTTTGGATCGGATATTAGGTAATGGCAAAGCTAGAAGGGGGGTTGAATAGATTTGCAGCAGAAACTTAAGCAATTTAAAAATTACTTCGAATTAATAGATCTACTCAATCAAAACCCCTTTGATCTGAAGGAATGTGTGTGAACAAATTTACAAGTAGTGTGTAGATGAAATCCCTATGCATGCATCTAACATAATGCAAGTCAAACCACAACTCAAACCACAGTGCACTAGGGATTTTTAGGTGGTTCAGAGATCATATCCAGTGACCCCTATGTCCACCCCTCACACAGTAAGGACACACTACTCAAATATGAGTACAACACACACACAATTGAGCACGATGACTCAATCACATACACACACGCTACATCAAGTCCACAATAGATCAGATCCTCTAGCCTTGATCTGATCAATACACCACACACACAGAAAACTGCTTATTAAGCGAGTTCAACCCTACAATCACACACATGCACGTTGTCTGAGGCAAACACGCACTCAGAACAACTACACACACGTGGATCAAGCACAAGGGACGCTCAAACCACTTTCACACACACAGAGTAATGAAAAGTAGAGAAAAAGAAGAGTTCTCAGTTGAGAATCAAATCTATGTGAACTCTTCGATGTGGTCGTCCAGAAGAACTTCAAGCTTCGTGTTGATGATGACAGATGAAGCTTGATTTGTAGACTGTAGATGAACCGGCTTCAACTCCTCGTAGGAGATGAATCTTCCTTGAACAAGACAGGGAGTTGAAGCAGAGCAGCAGGGAGAAGCCTTTCTTCTTGACCTTTGCTTAGGGTTTTGGTATGGTGGCTTCTTGCTGTGAAAACACCTCTATATATAGTGGTGTCCAAGTATGGAGAGTCGTGCTAAAAGGGAACACCCCAATATAGATCATATCCTTACCACGTTTCTGACTTATCCCTGCATCTGTCGACAGGTGCTTCATAGTAGACGATAGGTACTGCTGACATCTGGTTTCCAGGACCATGTTGTTGCTGGAAAACTGGATCTGTCGACAGGTTCCATCTGTCTGTCGACAGGAAGGCTTTATCTGTCGATAGGCACACCTCATCTGTCGACAGGTACTACTTTTTATTGATTTCCAGAAACTTGTTTTGTTCTATCTTGACCATCTGTCGACAGGTGACTTCTTGGTTGTCGACAGGTGAGCACTTGTTGTGTTTTTCCAGTCTTTTGCACTTGGATTTGGTTGTTTGTCTTGTGTATTCATTCGCACCAACATGAAAACCATTCCAAGTAAGATATAAAGATTACATAGATAGTCATCCAAGCATTTTTTTCATTTGTTCATTTCTTCTATGTCTTGATCATGTTTATCATGTTTACAACATCAATGCAACATCAATTAAGTCATTCATCATCAAAAACATTAAGCACAATCATCATACACATTTGAACCCAACAAACTGGACCGGGTCTAAGTGGGGTGTTACATGTATTAGTTCTATTTTGAAATAAAGTGCTTGAGATTTGGAATACAGGCTTAGTTCAGTTCATGATTTGGGCCCTATTATTTTGCATGTGTTGTTACACATCTAGTGCTCGCTAGCTAGAGACTTATTTGCCGAGTGCTCACATCTCGGAATATCAACCTTAAATCTCCAAATATTTCCACTACGTAATTCTCAATATGTGACAATTAAATTTTGAAGGAGTGGTCGGTCACCTTCATATCGTGACAGGCTGATATGTCGCTACGATATTTAAATCGCAACGGGGTTAACAATCTCCTTCCTAACGTGACTGCCAACATGTCACAACCACTTAGAATCTCGATGACTTAGTACGTCACGTTCTAGAAGCATTTTCAAAATCCAAACATAAAATTGCACGGAAAATCAAGGGTAGGAAAATGAATTCAAATCGCGATGGTATTACCGGTCGCATTCTTAAAGTGCAGTGAAATCTATGTGGCGTACAGTTTCATGCGATTAGACTGTCGGACAGAACTTGAAATGCGATGGAGTGGTCTGTCACTATTATGTGAATTGCGACAGAGTAGTACATCACCTTTATGAGATGAATAACCGACATCTAGAGTGGTCGTGTTCATGGTTTTTGCCTGAAAACCTCAAAAACGATGCAGTTGACACATGCTTGGCCTATAACTCGAAATCTAGGGGTCCTTGGACTAAACTCTGAACATGAAAGTTGTAGAGGACAATGAGTAGAAGAGAACTATGGTTTTGGGTTGACCTAATTTGATCCCTAGAACTAAACCAAAGAGGAAGACCTGTTATGGAAACAATTCCTATAGAAGTTCTGAAACATAATAGGACTCCTACCAAGAGTAGGAAACTGCAAACCTACCCGAAGATTTAACCATCATTAGACTTCCATATTAATCCATATTTGTGCCCAGCAAGAGGGAGTTCTCTAAAGGTTTCCCACTCCAATTGGGATGGAAATCCTTTAGACACAGAAGGGATCAAGATAAAACCGCAACTGCACTTCTCTAGTTACAATTGGACTCCTAACAATCCTAATCTATAAATACTCATCATAAGCCCTTGGGGGCGAGTTACCAACTTGCTAGAGGACTTGCGGAAGACTATCTAGAGCATCAGAGAAGGAGGAGATCACCCAACCAGAGCTTTCTTCCCCAGACCCCGTTTGGCTTTGTTCTACAGAAATACTTTTAGGAGCGTTCAAAGGTAGGCAATCTCTCAAGAAAAAATCTAATTAATCTCGTTCATAGATAGTCTATGAAACCAATAACCAAAGCCCATGTTTGTCCCAGATTTCATCCCTCAAGTTGTGAGATTTTCTTGTTCAAGGTTCTATTATTTCATGTACCCGTGACCTCTTATTTGCTCTTGTTCTCCATGAAATCCTTGTCAAAATCCTTGATTTCTTTTGAGTATATCTTGTTAAAGATTCATGTTAGCTGTGTTATAAACTGATTCCATGGTTTTTTTTCATATTTTATATATATAGAGATCTAAGTGAGCCCTAAACCCAGATTTTTGGACTATCATGTCATAATATCTTATAGAACCTGTCGTTAAGTTCTTGTAAATACTGTAAAACAATAACAAGCGATGTTAAGGTTAAACTATGCTAAATTCTTTACCCAAAAGTCATGTACACGATCTTATGTCACTGCCCTTTTGATTCTTCTTCACAAGCACACACCAAACAAAAGGAAAAGAATCCAAACTTTCTGCCATTACCAACTGTGTGATGTGCAATAGATACTATCGTTGGTTTTAATCGTTATTTTACATGTATAACCTGTAGTTCTCATCCAAATTTTCTCTAGAGTCTTAGCTATTCAAGTTCAAGCTACACTATCATCTATTTATTTTTACTCTCATCTATTCTTGATACTCTATCGGCCTTCGATTGATTGTCTAAAGATAAAAAATATGATCAATGCCTGACAATATTATAAGGGGCCCAGTCTAGTCCTGGGAGGTACGCCCAAAAGTGCTAGTATCCTATGAGAGTTTATTGAGTAGAGTGTTTGTTGTTACACTCAAGTGCTATCTATCTCGATTACCTATTGAAAATCAAAGTGTTATACTATACTTGACTTGTTGTGGTATGTGCTATCATGAACTATGTTGTGTTATACATACTATGGTCAACTTATTCTTGTGCTATACCTAAAACGAGTGTCATCTGTACCATGCTATCTGTGTTATTACTCTCGACATTACCTGACTTTCTCTATCATTAGTTCTCTGCTCTTTAACGTAATTAATAACTTAAAACATGTCTGTTTTACGAGATATTAAGTCCTACTGAGCATTATTGCTCACCCTACATAATTGTGATATATCTTCAGGTGAATATAATGATGATGAAGACCATACTCATGAGGATGGGGATGAGCAGGATCAAGAGTGACCCCAGTGTCGTCCAGTTCTGTTAGAGTTTAGTTTAGTTAGTTATTTTATTTAACTATGATGAAGTTCTCTAGGGCCATAGTTAAGGCTCTAAACTAGTGAATGTAATAGACATGGTGAAAGGAATAAGGAAATATAGTTGGTTTTGTATTATTTAAACTGTATAGTGGTTTGATGTTTATATCGCTCAATACTTGAACTATATTAACTGCCTCACATCTCGATATTTCGCGTCGAGACGTGATAACAGATGAAGGGTGGAAGTGGGGAGGAAAGGAAAAGAAAATGGAGACGGAAGTAGGGGTGAACACAGTTCGGTTCGGTCCGGGTTGGCTCATTTTTTGGCCAAACCAAACTGAACCAAATCCTAAGGGCAAACTGAACTGAACCGAACCGGTTCGGTTTGGCTTAAATTGCTATCAGAAGCTCGTGCATGCCTCAGTGGCTAAGGCGTGCACGTTTCATGCTCGCGGTCAAGGGTTCGAATCCCTGCTCCGCCATTTTTTGCTACAGTAATTCTCAATTTTTGACCAAAAAATCGCACCGGAGGAGATGGGTTTCGGTTTGGCTTAAATCGCTATCAGAAGCTCGTGCATGCCTCAGTGGCTAAGGCGCGCACGTTTCATGCTGGCGGTCAAGGGTTCAAATCCCTACTCCGCCACTTTTTGCTACAGTAATTCTCGATTTTTGACCAAAAATCACGCCGGAGGAGATGGGTTTCGAACCCGCACCAATGCAGGCGGCTTTATTGCATACACTAGCCAACCGCGCTACAGTTCGTTTGAGTATATATTATATATATTATACTTATAATATATATATTCGGTTTATTCAGTTTTAGAAAGTAAAACTGAACTGAACTGTGCAGGGTCAGTTCGGTTCGATTTTTTAGTTTGAACCGAATTCTGAACAGCCCTAGACGGAAGAGGTGAGACACAAGGGGGCAAAAGAGAAGAAAGGAAAAGGCGAAGAAAATGACGGAAAAACGAAGACGAAAGAAGAGGCGAAAAAGGAAAGGTGGGGCGAAGGAGGGTTTAGGGTGGGGGGAGTGCAGACAGACAGCCACTCCCCCCACCACAAATTTGCTGCTGGACAACTACTTATCCACCGATGAGTGTCGAGTGACGATCATTGAAGCGATAGTCTCCCACCCTCTAGAGAAGTTCCACGACACAAGGATTTCCCCTACCCGCGACGAGAAGGCTGCGCAAGCGAGCCCATGCTACCGCCAAAAGGAGTTCCAACAATGAACCTGAGACGTCGTCAGAGGAGACAATCACCAGACCAGAGGGGGCCGCTGTGCGCCAAGCGCAGCAACTCTTCCCCTACCCGCGACAAGAAGGCTGCGCGAGCGAGCCCATGCTACCACCAAAAGGAGTTCCAACGATGAACCTGAGACGTCGGAGGAGGAGACAATCACCACGGCCGCTGTGCGCCAAGCGCAGCAACTCTTTGCCCCTAGAAAGGCGCTGTCAAGCAGCCAAGGAGGAGTTGACACCCAGCAGCTACACACGCCACCTTTATATTGTTACCCGCACCCATTATCAAATTGCTAATAATGTCTTTACTTTCTTTTTGATTTCATTTATTTTACCGATTTTCTTATAAAAATAGATGCAGCAAGTGTCATTTCTAAACATTATTACAACCCGCAAGAGACCTAAAAATAACTCCAAAGCTTCACCTTTTCAGACTTTCCAAACCCAATGATAATTTCCAGCAAGTTTCAACAGGTGAAATATTTTAACGTCGATATGCACAGCTGTCGCAACCCATAATTGCTAGAGCAGAAGACTCCCACATCGTACCAAGAGTGGGCAAATGGGCTGGGCCAGCCCTGAAGTTTTGCCAGGCGGGCCCGTGCTTGAAGGACAGATGCACCCATGGTGCACGCCCGCAGTGCTGGTTCTTCGCACAGGACGGGCCATCATGCTGTCCGAGGTTCCACACCAGGAGCTAAAACTTGAATCCCAATGCTTATGCACGAAAAGACACGTCACGAATGAATGAATTCCCTTATTCAAATCATCTCCAACACCAAACCCATAAATTTGAACAGCTCCTTTTCAAGCAAGGAACAGTTTCTTCAGTATGCAGAGAAAGGAAAGGGTTCGTTTCCTCTGAAAAGGAAAATTTTGCATTTTTGACAAAACTGGTAAAACACTAGAGAAACTGCAGGGGTGCGTTTCACCTCATAGTTGGAACCGTCCAATTTAAAATTAAATTTAGAAGGGAGGAAATCCAGAACACTGCAACAACGCTACCATCATCACCTCGCTGTCTCACTTAAATAAAAGCTCATTGAAATCAAAGAAAGAGAGGGGGCCGGGTGGGGGGGGGGGAATCATCAGATGATGCTGAATCAGCATGCGCCTCCAATGCCATCCTTGCATATTTTTGTAACTTCTCCACATCCGCCCCCTGCAGGGGAAAAGAAAAATGGCCCAGACAGAATTCTACATCAATCAATTTCAACAGAATTGCATCAGAAAAAGCGAGTAAGAAGGGGACCAAAAAGGCATTCTCATGTCAAGAACACGCAGCACGGAGAAAGCAAGGATGAGACAAAAACTGCAAGAGACAACATTGGAAAGTTGCCCAGTAGCGAGTCTGGGTATCATTGATCTTCAGATGTTCTTGAGGCAATGAAACCCAGTGTCCTCTTCCCAGTGGGGAATGTAAATCAATACTAAATGTTAATACTCGGATAAAAGTAAACATCTTGGCAAAGTAAAACATGTTCGATGAAACCCACCCATTATTACTATGATTCCCAATGAAAAATGTTGCAGACTCATGCGTCATTAGTTGTTTGTACATAAGTTACTCAAGACTCCCAGGGTCCTAATGAGCATAGTACATGAAACCCTGCTCCAAGTCTATTCCCTGCCTTTTATTTGTCCAAGTCATCTGTTTATCTTCTGATTTCTTAAGCTCGTGCCAATTTGCATTTGTTGACTATTAAAAAAATCAGCCACGGAGTTTTATCCTAGGGTGCTAGCACTGGTCACAGTCATATGAAAGAAAAGTATCAGATAACACAAAAGGTGTCTTAAAATATTTTCAAGAAAACTCAATAGCAGTACAAGTAACCGCATGTCGAATAGCAAACTATCTTTCGTCAGAAAAGCAAGAGAGAGAGAGTTCTGGGCAGTTGCATGAGAAGCTATAAAATGTAGAGCTCAGTGATGTGATCACTCATTTTGCATGCAGAGTACTGAATAATTCCCGTGCTGTGTAAGACAAACAAACAAGATGCTATAAAACGTTGAGAATACCTAATTACATCTATTGGCGGCACTCCACAAGTATATACACTGGCTTTCCACTCAACTGACAGCGACCCTGTAAAATACAAGCAGGAAAATTCAGTTAAATGTTACAATGATAATGGTAACTTTTCAATTCAAACATAGGATCCTCCAAGAGAGGAAAGGATCCAAGATTGAAAGGTAAAAATTAGCCTTCCCCTTTTTTCTTCTCTCATTTTGAGAGAGGAAGAGTGCCTCTTAGAAAATGGCATAACCTATAAGTTGAACAAAATTTTAGTCAATGAAGAACACTCGAATGGCATTTTACCCACCAACTCAACTTGCCACAGGAACAATATATCACACCAAAAATATGCTCATGATCAATCTGCTACAGGCAGATCTTGGACAGATAAATATGAGACAGTCGCCAATCTTTATAATGGAAATATGAAAACAGAACATGGAGTGTAAATTAAGAAAACAACGAAAAAAAGGGAAAATCTAACATATACGACACAGGCAGAACCATCAGTTATATAATAGTTTCAGTATGCAAGCAAAAATTCAGGATCTTCAGCAACCTGTTTCCTAACCTATATCTTCCTACCTAAAAGAAAGATCCCAGATATGCGTAAGGCTGAAAGTAGAACTGGTTGGTACATATTGAGGTCAAACCTAACTCATGCCCAAGTTGTGGTTCTTGTGAAGGTCAACCCTGAGGTGACAAAGGGATGAAGAATGACCCTGGAAAGATTGGAGAGGTAAGAAAAAGGCCAAGAGAGTTAGTGCACGAGTACTCAATCTGCTGATCTTCAGAGGGGGATGCAGAGTGGAAGAAACTGGAGAAGTTGGACAGTATAAGAGGCAAACGTGTAACAGGAGAGGACTTACTATACCACCCAAGCCCTTGGCTTCCATGACTCACCTATTGGACAATCTTTGACACTACCATCATGAGAAAAAGGAAGGAGATAAGAATAAGGAGGGTGCAAGGGAGGAGGCAGCATACTGGAGGGCTGGGAGCAAGCACCAGTCAGGTGTTTTGTCAAATGGACTCATGACTAGATTGCCTGGGGAATGAGCACAATGGGGAAGACATGGGACTATGGTCAGGACTTCCACATGTTTGAGTTAAATCTTGAAGAAAGGGGATATACATTCCTCAGATTAAGATATGTCGAAATGAATTGATAAGCTCAAACTTGGCTCCCAGGTAAACAACAATAATGTAACTCCGAGAAAGGTCGCTCCACAGTTATAGGTAAATGTGATGAAAACAAAAGAACCACCTTCATTTAACATCAATTAAAAATAAATGAGTCACAACAAAAAGTATAGTACATTATTAAAATTTAATCACTGTCTAGACAACATTCCAAATTTCTTACTATCAGGAATAAAGGTTGATATTACTTGGCTGGCTGGTTTCTAGGGACCAAAATGCATTTGATATGTTAGGCTTTATCAACCAAGATATTCTGAGGATTAGGGGTGACAACAGCTGCTAAAGCTACAATCTCATAAACACTTTTAATTATACATTGCAGACATGAAATGTAAATGTCCAAGCCAAGCGCATATGCACACCACCAAGATGTTAGCACAAAGAAATTCATTGTATACATAGCTCAATCAGAAATTACTACTTTCACCAGTATATTTCATTTACCAAGTATTCATACATTTTGCCTCACAGAGATTTTAATTCCATTTAATAAACATTAAATGACTAGTTGTTCCACAGCAGCAAAACCCAAGAATTGTATGTTGGGAAATGCTTCTTTCATTCATGGAGAGATGAAGTTCACAACTAAAATGATGGAAGGACTACTCATTACAATGGATCCCCTTGTAAGTAACAAGTGAGATGGCAACTCAAATATTTCATAAAAACAGGACTAACAAAACTAGAATCGTCATAACAGAATTATCTAACAAACTAATTCAAAACTACACAACTCAATAAGCAATTGTAAGAGATAAGCATACAGCAATATCGTCACATTCAAATCGTAAAGTACATCATCTTGTTCATAGGACACAGTAATCATTAGAAATGGTTCCCTGGCATAAGTTTACATCTAGTGCATTAACTTGTATAAGAACCAAAATAAACAGAAGATGACAGAACATCAATTAGAGAATTTTACAGAATGCCGTAGTTAATACTTTATGCGTAGACCGAAAATGCTAGACTCAGAACATGTGAGCTGTGACTGTAAGGAGAGGCATTTGAACATAGCAATGCCAAGCCATACCTTAAACTTAGGTAACCCAATTATGCATGCACATTCCACAACTTCAGCTTCAGCATGCTCTACAAAAAGAAGGATCCATGATCAATCAGTAATACATGGAAATAAAAGGAAGCAAGGAAGAAATAGTAAAGTATGAAACGTGGTTTGCAGAATTGGTCAGTCCTTGAACCAGCACGGGATCGGTAGTCCCCAGTCCAGTTCAGTAGGTTTCAGGATTGGACCAGGTAGTCTTTTGCAAAAAAGAAAGAAGTGGTAATTAAAAAGGAAAAAAATTAGAAATTGGCAGAATTTTGGTAAATTGGTAATAATAACGCAGGACAAGAATTCTCAGAAAGTAAAGAGGATTTCTGTGGTAACTTCCATGATTAGTCTATATATCAATATTTTGATTTCTATATGAAGGTGTAAATAAGTTAATTTACATAATGTAGATAGTCTTAGAGTCGATTAATAGTAATTTTGAAGTGTCCTAACAACACGATTTAATGAAACTATGGTTTAAATCTCAATTTCAACCAGTCTACATAACATTGTTTTGACTTCAAAATGAAGGTATAAATAAGTTAATTTACATAATGTCCATACTCCTAGAGTCGATTAATAGTATTCTTAAAGTGTCCTAATGACATCATTTAGTGGAACTATGGTTTAAATCTCAATTTCGACCTAAAGACCTAAGTAAGAGAATCAGTTGAAACCAGCCTCGAAACAAGTGAACTGGTTCAATCAAGATCTGAACAAGAAGTCCCCGCTGGTCTCAGAACAAGTCTTGCTTCTGTAAATCTTGATGCAAAATGATTGTCAAGGATTTATTGAAATTGCTATCTGTTGAGTAATAGAAAGAAAAAGTTTTGTTAAGATAATAAAATAGAAGTACATGTTACATGGATGTAACAAGTCAGAGCAAGTATAGAGATGTTACCTTCTCACTCCAAATACCTGATTGTTTATGTTACCTCAACATTCAGAAATGAAACAAATATAACAATAAAAGCAATAGGAACTCACGGATCTAACTCTTTGTTGTTTGTAACGAATGAGGAGCATATAAAGCAGAAAGAATGTGATTTCTATCTGTTCTGTCTGAAGAAAGCACTTCAGAACTCTTACTGTTTATGCAAAGTATCAAGATTTGACATTTTAACTCTAAAATTCATCTGACTCACCCAAACTACAAAAAAGGTCCTTTACCATGGCTTACCTATGAGTTTTCTAAAATGCAAATTATCTGATCCATTTCCAACAGAATCCGAAGTCCGTTATCAAAAGAAGGCAATTGGAAATGGCCTAATGATAAACGAGAAGATAGGCATTTTCTTGTTCCCAAAGTCTAGAAAAGCAAAAGATGGGGGATATCTGCTGAAAAGCATAAAAGAGTAGACTCCTCAACAGCGGAGTGCTTTGGCTGTTTGGTAATTGGGGGTTGGGATATATGCAGAACTTAGAGTAATTGCATAACTAATTAACACTAGTAACTGGAAATCACGTCAAAACACACCAATGGAGATGGAATACATAGAATACCTATAAGTTTGATTGCTGCGCAAAGCGTCCCACCAGTTGCTACTAAATCATCAATGACCAAGACACGGTCTTCTGGTTGAACAGCTCCAACATGCATTTCCAAACAATCAGTACCATATTCAAGCACATAGTTCTCAGAAATGACTTCACCTGCACAAGCAAACATTATATTTTAACCAGCATGAGCTACTTCTGTTTCTTTGAAATAACACAAATGCTCTCAGTTCCACACAACTGGCATATGCTTCTCCACAAACCTGGACAATAACAAACGGAAAGCCAAAAATTCTAATGGATTCTGCTATAAGCATCATAATGTCTAGAAGTAGAAATTATTTCCTTTAAGTAGTAAAGAAAACCCTAGAAGGCACTAGCTTCAACAGTTTCAATACACATGCAGCAATATCAGCTTGATCATTGGATCTAATATAACAAAATTTCAAAACAATTAAAAATAATAGAATAATAAGAAAAAACACAGATTCTATAGTCTATTGATTTGCAGGTATTCTTAAACCTGAACTATACATGCCGAGAGCTCTGTGAGAAAGAATAACAAGGATGAAAATGTAATTTGCGGGGATTAACAGCCGAAGAAAACAATATGCCAATAGTTAGAATACCTGTCTCATTCTCTTATATACTTTTGGGATATAATATGGAAATTTCAAAGTCAAAGTCTCTCTCTCTCTCTCTCTCTCTCTCTCTCTCTCTCTCTCTCTCTTCTTATATACTTTTGGGATATAATATGGAAATTTCAAACTCTCTCTCTCTCTCTCGCGTTAGAATACCTGTCTCATTCTCTTATATACTTTTGGGATATAATATGGAAATTTCAAACTCTCTCTCTCTCTCTCTCTCTCTCTCTCTCTCTCATAAACCCTAAACCCACACAATCACACATCCTCTAGGCAGAGATGACGCCATTGGCCCATGGATTGCCTCCTTGAATTGGAGGTAGAATTAATTGCTTTTGTCAATGAGAAATGATCCACATCTGTGTGCAGTTTGACCTCTCTCCTTTTCTCCCTCCCAGGATCTCCCCCCCACCACTCACCCCCGAACACAAAAAGAATTATGTCCATCGCATAATCCTCTCTGAACAATGTTGAGAAATGAGGTACCTCCACACAGAAGTCCATTTCCCATTTGTTGGAGTGATATAATTGTCCCTCAGATGTATGGGCCTATAATATGGACATAAGAACCATAGTGGCCCAAAGTTTGCAGTTTGCAAGTATTGATTGTCTACTCACTAATAGTAGCCAGATCAGAAATAGCAGTCGTCTTGTACGGAGAGACAGCTGCCACAACATGTAGAAAGTGTACTAGTGTCAAGGTCATTTTTACACCATTTTGGGGATAATTGCAGTACTACAGATATGTATTTCCCTACAATTGATGGCACATGTCAAGATATCTAATTTACTTCTGCTAAAATTAGTTATAGGCATCCCATGTTCTAGTTTCCAAGATGTATCATTGTATCTTGCATCACTTAGTGGAATCTCTCTAGCTAAGAAAAGGAAAGGCCAGGCCTGAACATGCGAGACACCGTACATGACAAGATTCCATATTTCTGCTTATATGGATCATCGTACAAAATGTGCATGTGCATTTCTCCGAAGGTAATACCAAAAAAAAAATATTCTGAGAATGACAGTTTCTTATGAACCACTAGGATGAGCAAGAGAATTGTACAAGGAATGTGCCATCATATACAGTCTTATGAAAACATAACACAAGACAAGGATGAAACCAATGGAATAGGGAATAAGAACCTAAATAATGGTCCCAAAAGCCATAAATGTTTGCAATACCTGGAAGCTTCTTAGGTTTGCGTAATGGCACAAACTTTGCTCCAAGAGCTAAAGCAACTGGTGGGCCAAATATGAAACCTCTTGCCTCAATTCCTAATGCAGATAAGCAAGAAACTTCATAAGTCCACACTAACAAAACTAAAAAGGTAAAAGAAGAATTATGAAGAGGAAATACATCAAGATTGAATAGAATAAAACTAAGACTATACAAAAATTATCCACATATGGCTATTACATTGTAAAAATGAGTAACTATAAAAGATATAAATGAACAAAGACAGAGAGTAAGCAACAAAACATTCAACATCTAATCTCTCATAAATATGAAAAGCCCCAAATCAATGTCAAATCCTGATTTGAATAATAACAACTTCCTTGATAATCATCTCCATAGAAAATGATAAATGATTTCTTGATGATATGTGCTCTGCACATTGGGATCTGATTTAGCTTGCATACTCATGGATACAAATATCCCATTATACAGGGCTTTCTACTGGTTTCATCTGATTCACTATGCAAATATGATGTGAACCATTCGGCATAGGTGCTGATTTGTTTTACTTTCTTATAGTCCAGATTCTGGACCTATGAAAACTCACATATTAGAGAAAACTCAATCCAACAGCAAAAGAAAGGAAAAAACCTGAAGTTAGTTTACATCAAAAACTCACATATTCGAGAACACTCAATCCAACAGCAGAAGAAAGGAAAAACTTGAAGTTCGTTGACATCACAGATCATCTAGATTGTACCTTAAAAACATAAACTCCTTAAAGAATGGAAATGTAAGAAGAAGGCTATTCTGCACTGTCAATGTACCAAACTTAGGTATCAAACCATATATCATGGATGAATAGTCAAGCAAACATCAGAAACAAGAAATGATCGAGACCCATGAGAAGTTATTAGTTCAAAGCTTACTCTTCCAGTACTTACATGCTTTTTATAGTAAGCTCTAATCAAGCTACCCATTAACAAAAA
Organism: Colocasia esculenta; assembly: GCA_014218235.1. Classification (NCBI taxonomy): domain Eukaryota; kingdom Viridiplantae; phylum Streptophyta; class Magnoliopsida; order Alismatales; family Araceae; genus Colocasia; species Colocasia esculenta. The sequence goes on along the minus strand of CM024761.1, from coordinate 75,591,478 downwards.
TGAATAACTAGTACCACTCTGAATAAAAAGAATGTTTCTGTACAATATAAGTCATAGAACAAAACAACCAAAACAACCGAACATGTATTTCAAGATAATGAAAACAAAGCAACTGGACCAGTAAGTCTTTGAGGTAGTAGATTTGGAACAAACAAGCATGAGTAACAGACTTTCATGCATTAAACATATACATTTGACAACAAGAAAAGGTGTTACAGATTCCAGACTTAGTTTCATTCCATAATGATACATGAGATGTGGGGAGTAGAATACAACTGGATCACAGAATAATACTCTACACAAAACGGTACTCCATGATTTCTCTAACGAAATCAAACTTAACAAGAATGAAGAGTCTAAAGACTCTTGACAAGATTAACTAGTTAACTGGCTAATGCTAGGTCATGCCATGATGAAAGTACGTCACTATACATTAAGCATACACAATGACATCATGCATGTTACGTAAGATACTTAGAAAGCAAACGAACATGTCTCCTGTACGGATATTTCAAGCAAAATGGTAATTCCTATCTGAGATACCAGCTTCCAGAAGGACCAGAAGCCTTATTGGTTCATACCAGGCAATTGTTCCAGGCATCAATGCACTACTGTACCTATCTGTTCAGTACCTTGTTGATACAGCCTGGTAGATTAACGTGGCAACTCCCAGATTCAGATATGGGGAGAAAGCAGTAAGCACATGCCGCCCTTCGAATCCGAGCAAATTCTCTAATGCAAGAGCAGCTGATGAATTCATGGCTTAGCAAGGAAACACTGCAGCATGATTGAACCAGAAGCGATATGTTTACGAAAAGGCGGACTTCATCAACGTGCTTCTTACGGACAACGAAAGTCATATATGCATTTAGAACTATAGATGGGAAACCATCGAACTAATAACTTTGAAACAATAAATTAAATGAAACGATCTAAGCCTCGCGTAGACGACATTACAACATACATGCAACTCTGCAGAATTAGTGTGAGGAAATAAAAACACTTTTTTGCTAATCAGGCATGTCCTCCGCATGATGATCGATGGTCAATACATCAGACTTTCCTGTTCGTGTTAATGGAGGAGACGGAAAAGCACAGCACCACAGAGAAGCACATAACATACAGACGCCAGCAGTCAAAGGGGAGAGAGAGAGAGAGAAGAGGGCCCTAGTAGGTAAAAATTGTTGAGGAGGGGGACGCTACCGGCGATGGCGGAGATTGCCATGTCTCGATACCGGTCGACCAAGATGTCCACGGCGTCCTTAAACACCTTGGGCCGCAGCAGCAGGGTGGTGATATCGTTGAACATGATCCCTTCACAGAGAACCAACAAAAGCCCATCAACAAGACCACATATTTCGCACACTTAAGAGAAAAAAACACAGCCTAGAGAAAGAAAGAGGAAACAGGGCTGAGAAGAGGGGCATACAGAGAAAGAGAAGTAACAAAAACCCATCACACAGAGGCTACAGAGAGAGGAAGTGAGTCGAGAAGCTAGTGACCAACCAGGCTTGGGGAAGTGGGGAACGACGCGGATGGCGGCAGAGATGCCCTGCAGCCGTGGGTCCTCAACCGCTGCCGCCCCAGCAGCTGCGGCCACTTCCTCCACCGCCACAGGCGCGGCCACCCCGTTCTCTCCGCTCCTCTCCACCATTTCCTCTTCGCCCGCCTCCTTCTGCTCTGTTCCGGGGTACTTTATAGAGGCCGCCCTTTTCTCTTTCTCTCCCTCACTCTCTTCGCTGTCTTGTGTTGGCACCAGCTGCAGCAGCAACAGAAGAAGAACAAGTGTCGAGAGGAGAGAGAGAGGGGGGGAGATGACAGCGGCAGCCAGGGTAGCTTTCGCACCCTCCCAAGGTTTTTGAAACTGTGCGAGCGTAGGGGGCGAGGGTGATAAATGGCATTTAATTCATTAGTTAATTCCTTAATTGCCATGATTAATAAGGAGAGAGAAAGTGAGGTAGGAGAGAGAGAAGTGTGCATGTGTGACTGAACTGTGAAGGGCGTAAAGAGAGAGAGACCAAACAAGCAAACCAACACAGAAACAGACAGGGGCGAGAGAGAGAGAGTGACAAATGAGAGAGAGAGGAGGGGGGAAAAAGGCAAAGATAGTGAGAGAAAGGGAGCCTGTGGTTCTACACCCTTTTAGTATGTATGGATAAATACTATATAGAATCTCTATGCAACGAGGAGTTGGGGGGGGAAGATAAATGAAGAGACGAGGGTAAGAGAGAGAAAGAGAAACACAGATGAGGGAAGCAAGACTTAGAGATTGCAGTGTTTGTGTGTGCAAGCATCGCCCATTTCAAATACATAGAATTTTATCTGTATTATGCATACTTCCCGTTGTGAATTTATTAAGGAACATGGTTGGTGATTTTGGCTAAAATCCAGTCCTTAACATACTTGTGAACATTCTTCTTAGACCTAATAAACCCTAAACCCAAGTTGGATCAACATCATGCACAAGATGGACAAAAGATAGTGGAGGCGGGGGAAGAGAGAGAGAGAGGATGTGTGTTCTGATCCTACTCAATTTTAGAAAAACCACCAACTCAGTTATGCAACCGCATAAACTTAGACGCCTCTATCTCTCCCTCTCTCTTTTTCGATACTGGTTTCTTCATCTCTGACTCTTCCATAATCCATCTACATTACATACCATTTTTTTTGTTAGGTAACAAATAAATAATATTGATAAGAATGCAAATATATACAAAGTATAGGAAATGCTCAGATAGACTAGAGGTTTTTTTTTATTGTACTACAAACGCCACTGGGTGACAACCCCCTATCTCGAGATCGACTGAAGTACTTGCCATTAGGGCTATCACTGGGCCGGACTGGCTCGACAGGCTCATGGGTTTGGCACGATTTTGGGGCAGATTGCAAGACTCTTTTTCGGCTCATGAGTTTTTAATAGGGTCTAAAAGTCCAGTCTGACTAAGACCTATGGGTCAGACTTGAGCTTTGAGTTCGGCCCGATGGACTAGCCCGACCCATTTTTTTCTTTTTTTATTTTCAAATCTTAAATTTTACTTAGTTAAAATTATGTTATTTTACTTATTTAAATGTTAAAAACTCTATTTTCAAATAAATTAAATAAGTAACATCAAAACTCTACTCAATTGAGTGAGATTATAAGTTTTATATTATTAAATATATTATTTTTATTATTAATTTAATTTTTATTTAAGTATTTGGGCCGGGCCAGACCGAGCCTTAGTCGGACTTTACAATTTTTTAAGAATATTAGGTCCGGCCCAACTCGGTCAGACATTACTCGGGCTTGGGCCGAGCTTGGACGTGCATATTGATGAGTTGTGTAACACTCCAGAAAATTTTATTTGTTAAAAAATATGAATAATATGATTATTAGACCTGATTAATATTATGAGATTGAAATAACTAATATCTGAGATTAATTATTGTTAACAAATGTTATCCTAGTGTCGTACGTAGAGGTGCGTGCTCCGACAGGGCGGCACCAAAAAATTATAACGAAAATAAAATCTGAGAACACCATAATTTTTTAAAAAAAATATGGTGATATCAAAAATGTAAATATCCAGATTAATTGACGTACGAATTTCGAGATTACGCCGACACAACTATTTTCCGGGCGATTTTTCACCCTGTGGAAAATAAATTCTAAAAATTAAACTAAAATCATCATAATTTGTAAAACCATGACATTAGCCTATGGTTAAAATTTTAACACAAATAGACACCATTTGAACATGTTTACATAAGGTTTAATGGGGCAGCTGATTTATGATCCAATTACGGTGGAGATTTTTGTGGGAATTTATAGTGCCTACATGTGAGGCGCTGGGAAGGACACCACACAAGGGGTATGATGGTAACACGTTATTATCTTACGTGATAGGCTATGAGGCTGCATGGTAAACGTGTAAGCTGTAAAAACCAAAGGGTTTTTACAGCAACACGTAGGGGTTTGGCGTGTCAACTTGCATGGCATGGGTAAAGGGTTATAAAAACACCCCAGTGGCCATCGTACTCACCTTTCCACTTCTGTTCTTGCACCCATTCTTGTTCGTGTTGTGCCTATTGTTGTTGTTGCTGTGAGGAAGCTGTTGTTGCGTGAGCTGCTATTTCCATTGGTAGTACGTGAGGAGCTACAAGTTGTAGCTGTCTGTGGGTTGCAACGATTGCACCCCAGTGTCAACTTCTTCTTATTGACTGTGAACCCTTCGAAGGGAAGACTCCATCTTCTTCAAGCTAGGTAGGATTCATTCCATAATCTCCTCTTTCTGTATCTCTTTCTTGGAGTCCTTGCTGAAGTTGAGTTCATCACCATGTTTATGTCATTGTTCAGTCTTAGGGGAAGTTATGTGTTAGTTCTTTTCTACCTTCATAAGTTGGTTCAATCTGAGACTAAGTTAACTTCAACTATGTTTGAGTAACTGATCTATAGAAGTAGAGAAGAGTTTGTTTTAGGAGAACTACTCTTTCGGTAGTCTTCCTCATTCACTTCCTTTTGTTTGTTGGCTTGGTATTTTGATGTTTGGACATGTTGGTATAATGTTATAGTCATGTTAGGAACTGTAAGAGTGCTTGGTAAACCAATCCTTGGTAGTTCTGAACATTGAAGTTTACACAGCACCTGTCGACAGCCATGACCTACCTGTCGACAGGAACCATGTTCCCAGAACCCAAATTGTGCTGGACATCAGTACCTGTCGACAGACAGACCCTACCTGTCAACAGACAGCCCCTACCTATCGACAGCCGATCCTGGCCTATCGACAGGCAGTGGCCAGACTTCAAGATTTTGCTTCTGGACAGTACCTGTCGAAAGCTCTTCCCTAGCTGTCGACAACCCCTGCCTGGTTCATGTTTCCAGTACCTACGTTGGTTCCAACTTTTGCTGATACAACATGCTATTAGTTTAGCAAGTTGCCATTTATTCCCTTGTGTATCTACTACTTGAACACTTGACAAAACTATTCAATTGCCTTCCATATTTACTTTGAGTTACCTTTAAGAATTCCCTAGTGCAATTGACCTCCGTGAAGTTATCACCATCTGTGATCAGTGGTGGTAGCCTATCAATTCCTGATTATGTGAGATGTGTTGAGTGTTTGTGTACCCCAAATCAAACCTTTATGAGAGTGTGTTATGATGACAATTTGTGGGTCTTTGGACTCATTTGAGAAATATGCCTGTGCAAATAGTGCTGGTCCAGTCCTGGGAGGAGCACCTAAATTCGTTAGTGGCCGCGTAGGAACGATAAAGGACAAGTGGATGTTTGGCATTACATCATTATGTGCTTGATTAGTCATCATGTCATCTAGTTGTGTGCGAATGTGAATTTGAATCAAAACTTGAGTGTCATCTTGAAATCTAGATCATGTTTCCATAAGTTATTGCTCTTATTCCTCATGTGTTATATAATTGACACAATCGTTCATTCATTTTGATATTCAGTGTTAGCAATAGCCAAGTTCTTACCTTGAGATTATACATCTTATTTCTTTGATTAAAGGAATTGAATTCTACTGGGATAGTTAGCTCACTCATCCTACCCTTTTCAGGTGGTCAAGATGGGGGTGAAGTCTAAGGGGAAACTATGTGCTGAGTGGATCGTTCGACGTCAAGCAACCCATCATCCTTTTATCTTTCTTATAGACAATGTGGAATGTAATAATTTCAAAGTTTACTTCTATCTGCTCCTCGTTTGGACTGTAATGAGGAGTATTGTGTAATAAAGCTTCCGCTGACTAGTTGTGAATGAATAAACCTTTGTCTTAATTCTCGTACTTAATATCTGTCATTTCTAGTAAATAGACTTTTTACTAGGATGTGACAAGTCGGGCCTAGGCCGGCCTCATATAAGCCCAGCCTGGGCCTGGCCCATTGATAGCCCTACTTGCCATACATAAAGAGCAAAATATAAGAGGGATTAGACCACAACCTGTAGTGTGACGGCCCTCATTATACCGGTACGGTTATACCAACCCACATCGGTATAGCGAGCGCTGCCACAGTGGGACATTTACCCAAACGATACATACAGCTGAGATACACGCGAATATACAACAGAGTAGCGGAAGTAAAAGACAACAGTCTCCATTCATTCATCATCCACATTAAACATACATGCAATTCGCAATTTACATAAAAGGAACTAAAGTTCACATAAATTGAATTGCTGAAATAGAAATACAAATTGTCCACACTTTTACATTCTTTTCATAATACTCTAATACAGTGTTCAAATTACATACTTATGAAATGCACAAATCACAAGAAACTCCAAAGCTAGCTAATCTCCGCGCTCGGAGTCCGTCTCTGCTACCTCCTCCGAAGGTGCCACGTCACCAACTACACCTGTACGCCGAAGCAAGGAGTGAGTCCAGGGACTCAGCAAGAAACACTACTCATGATATACACGTACAAGTCTAGTGGTTTCTACATGCACATTTACATTTTGCAACACATGGCATGCTAGTCAATTTAAGTTCCAACCTATCATGAAAGTTTTACAACTTTATACATGGATCATGCTTTCAGATTTCTAAGAATAAAATTCACCTATCACATGCTCTCTATTCCATTTACTCATGAGATTTTGTCTTTAAAGAATCAAAACATGAGAGCTATCAACATGAACATTATGCATACATGAAAGGGGAACACAACTAGCATGGATTTCACATATCCTTAAGTACATACATAACCTTTTTCACATGCTTTAGGTTGCTGATTTCACATGGTTTAACGGCTGCAAACCTATACATGAAAGCTACAATATTGCATAAAACATATCATGTGTTCAAACAATCATGTATCTTTTGCCCGTTTTCACCAATTATCCCTAACATGGATTCTAAACATCTTTGCACATAATAACATGATGATAATAACATAAATTCACTGATTTCACATGATTTCAGATTTGTCTCACATGGTTTTCAATAACATATTCTCACATTTTTAGTTTCACATTTCTTTACACAAGTTTCCTCTTTCACATGGTTACACTTTACACATACACATTCACATTGTCACTTACACATTTACACATGGACACATACACATTACACATTTCACATTACACATTTTAGGTGCCGTGACACATAGTCCAAACCACCAAAGAAGGACATATACACATCACATTACACATAGACGCCATCTAGGCATTCCAATGGCGACTCTTGGACTGCGCAGACCGGGAGAACAAGTCTCCACCCTAACCAGTGGTACTTGTCCACCTCCAGGATTTCCCCCTAATGCCCTTAGGGTCACTTACACATTGAACTTTCTCAGGGGGACTTTTCCCTGATACAGCTCCACTGCCCTCTACGGAAGCAGTGTCACATTGGCACAGTTACACATTTACACATTTACCGTTTTACACATGGTTTTACACTTCACACTTTTCATCACATTCACTTCCTCACTCACATGAATATCTCTATTTTTCCTAACATGGTACTACAGAATTTCAAGAGCTTAGCACACAGTAATTTCACCAATCAAGTTGGTTTTAGACATAACTAATCACATTACGATAATATACGTAGATTATCACATTTCACATGAAAATACATAACTTCTTATTTACTGATCCAAATGACCTGAAATTTTAACCACATGTGTTTTCGGGTTCAAGATCATACACTCAAATTTTCAGATTTTTCTGAGCTAAATAGAATTTACAGAAAATAAAACACCTATTTAGCACACTATTCACAACTTAAGTTAACATGGGGTTTAACATATCCTGCAAATTGCCACTTACTGTTTTAAACAGAGGCTACTAATATATGCATGATTTGAGAATACCAAATTTACCCTAAATCATACATCTATGGATTTCACCACAACCATTCTTGCATGCTTTTATTTTACCGAGCCGGATTCATTAGCAATTTACACAAGCATGGATAATTTACCAAAATTGCAAACACATATACTGACCCACTAATCTTCATGATCAGACCAAAACCGAGACATTCATACTAATCCTAATCATGAACAAGGATTTGCAAGATTATCTACAAGTCATGCTCACAAGTGTAAAGGGGTACAATTATCCTACATTTGTCATCACGCATCACACTCATTCACACACCAATTGATAATATACATAGAGTATAGGATTACCATATATCCTCATCACGGAAAACATACCGAAATTAATGTATAAGAAGGGCAGAACAGCTCACTGTTCTGTCCAGAGGAACTTGGCGGCGGTCTCTGGCCGCTGACTCAGAGTCAGCGACAGGGCTGATGGACGCCAAGCATGATCTGGGCGTCCAGGGACCTTGCCGTCGAATCAGGTCTGTGCAGAAACACAGACCCGAGCTCTCAAACTTGGGTGAATGGGAGGGTCTAGGACTCGAGGAAAAATCCATAAAAATAGCAAAACCGACCTAGACTCATACGGGGACACCATGGATAGGTCACTTGCCTTTCAAAATTCTTCCAAAGGGTTTAGGGTGTTGGTGAAGCCCTCCTTGGGCTGTCCCAAGAAGTGCAGAAATCCCTCCAAAGATCTCTTCCTCCGGGCTCCTGGATGATCTCCACGCCAAGGGGATGTCGGGGAAGCCTCCTCCTTTGATCCAGCTACCTTCTTGAAGCAGTGGAACGCCGGATCAAGCTCCAGGGGGGTCGGATCTGTGGGTGCTAAGAGGGGTTTTTCTCACAGACTTTCTCTAGGGTTTTCTTTCTCACTTTTTCTCCTCTTGCAAGGTGAAGGGAGGAGTGGGGAGAGCCATTTCGGGTTCAGACATAAGGGGAGTCTCTCTCCCACTCACCATGCTGATTTGACAGCCTTCAGAGCCGTTGGGGACATCCCCCAATGGTTGGCTTGCCTTGTTTCAGAAGCTTGCAGCTCTGCTGCGCATGCAGGCCAGAGAGATTGGCGTCCATATCGCTGGACGCCCGGATTAGTGTCGGCGTCCAGGTCTGGACGCTGACACCACCTCAGCGGCCAGGGGTTGACGCCAAGGGGCCTTCGGCCAGAACCCTAAAATATTCAGAAAACCAAGCATACCATGCATATATACATGCAATATGTATACGGTATTATATCCATACTATCACCATGCAATACATACATTATTTATATTTAATATAAACACATGCACACGTAATTATACTAATTAATGCGTACGTAAATATGTACATACATACACAAGCACAAATATACACACATAAATACAAATAATGCGACGGAAATTCGAGGGTCTTACACCCTCTCCCCCTTAAAGAAACTTCGTCCTCGAAGTTAGAACGACACTACTCAAACAAAAGGGGATACTTCTTCTTCATCGCATCCTCAAGCTCCCACGTAGCCTCCTCACGTGAGAAGTTCCGCCATAGAACTTTCACCGACGCAATACTCTTGTTCCGGAGATGCTGAACCTTCCGGTCAAGAATGGCTACTGGTTGCTCGACATACGAAAGATCTGGCTGGATCTCCACGGGCTCATGACTAATCACATGAGACGGATCTCGGACATACTTCCTGAGCATAGATACGTGGAATACCGGGTGAACGCTAGCCAAAGCTGGGGGTAAAGCTAGCTCGTACGCCACGCTGCCCAAACGTCTGAGAATCTCATATGGGCCAATGAATCTAGGGCTTAGCTTGCTATGCCTGCCAAATCTGACAACACCTCGAGTAGGCGATATCTTCAAGAAGACATGATCGCCAACCTCGAACTCCAAATCCTTTCTCCTGTTGTCGGCATAACTCTTCTGCCTATCCTGTGCCGCAACAAGCCTTTTCCTGATAAGCTGAATCTTATCCGAAGTTTCCTGAACTAACTCCGGTCCGATCAACTGCCTATCACCAGTCTCCTCCCAACATAAAGGAGATCTGCAGGGCCTACCATACAACGCCTCGAATGGAGCCATACCAATACTAGCATGAAAGCTGTTGTTGTATGCGAACTCCACAAGAGGTAAATGACGCTCCCAATCATCCTTCCAATCCAGAACACACGCTCTCAACATATCCTCGAGCGTCTGGATAGTCCTCTCGGACTGTCCATCGGTCTGGGGATGAAACGCCGAACTGAGCTTAAGCTCCGAACCTAACGCATCCTGAAGACCCTTCCACAATCTCGAAGTAAATCTCGGATCTCGATCCGAAATGATCGACTTCGGCACACCATGCAATCTAATGATACCGCTAACATACAATCTAGCTAAACTCTCTACTGACTGCTTCTTCTTCATAGGCAAGAAATGAGCAGTCTTCGAGAATCTATCTACAACTACCCAAATCGAGTCATTGCCCCTTCTAGATCGAGGCAAACCCGATACGAAATCCATAGTGACAGCTTCCCACTTCCATACGGGGATATCCATCCTCTGCATAAGGCCGGATGGTCGCTGCCGCTCGGCTTTCACTTGCTGACATACTAGACATCTAGACACATAATCCGCAACATCCTTCTTCATGCCGGACCACCAAAATGATCTCTTCAGGTCTTGATACATCTTAGTGTTACCCGGATGAATAGAGAATCGCGATCTATGAGCCTCCGCTAACACATGCTCACGGACATCTACCACATCGGGGACACAAACACGGTGCTGAAATCTAATCACACCGTCCTCATCACGAGCAATGCCCGCCTTACCCACTAACTCTAACAATCTAGGATCGGCTTTCTGCTGCTCAATCACCTCATCCAAGACTGAGGATCTAAGGGATAGCTGAGCTACAAAAGCCTGACACAACGATGGCTCTAACTCGGTCATAGAGCACGCTGCATCCTCCAACATCTTCCAATCCTGCTGGAGCGAAGACCTCTTTCTACTAAGAGCATCCGCTACGACGTTCGCCTTTCCAGGATGATACTGAAGGTCGAAGTCATAGTCCTTCAAGAACTCAATCCATCTTCTCTGCCTCAGGTTTAATTCCTTTTGGGAGAAAAGATACTTCAAGCTCTTGTGGTCGGTAAACACCTCAAATCTGACACCATAAAGATAGTGCCTCCAGATCTTTAGTGCATGAACCACAGCTGCGAGCTCCAAATCATGAGTCGGATAGTTCCTCTCATGCTCCTTCAACTGACGAGAAGCATAAGCCACTACCCTTTCTTGCTGCATGAGCACACAGCCTAAACCAATCTGAGATGCATCCGTATAAATGGCAAAACCTTCTAGACCACTAGGCAATACCAATACCGGAGCAGAAGTAAGCTTAGCCTTCAATAGCTGGAAGCTACGCTCACATGCCTCAGACCATACGAACTTCTCACCCTTTCTGGTCAGCTTTGTCAAAGGGGCGGCGATGGATGAGAAACCCTCAATGAATCGCCGATAGTAACCAGCTAACCCAAGGAAACTACGAATCTCCGAAGGGGTCCTGGGAATCTCCCAATCCATAACTGCCTGGACCTTTGCTGGATCAACAGCTACACCAGCGCCGGAGATAACATGCCCGAGAAAATGAACCTCGCGCAACCAGAACTCGCACTTGCTGAACTTCGCATACAGCTTGTGCTCACGGAGAACCTCTAAGACTAACCTCAAATGCTGACGGTGTGTGGCCTCATCCGGAGAATAGACCAACACGTCATCAATAAACACAACAACAAAGCTATCTAAATACGGACTAAACACCCGGTTCATGAGATCCATGAACGCTGCAGGGGCGTTGGTCAATCCGAAAGGAAGGACCAAAAACTCATAATGTCCATAACGGGTTCTAAATGCCGTCTTGGACACATCCTCACTCCTAATCCTCAACTGATGATAACCAGATCGCAAGTCAATCTTGGAAAAGACTGATGCCTCTCGCAACTGGTCAAACAGATCATCAATCCGAGGTAAGGGATACCTGTTCTTCACAGTCACTGGTTCAACTTCCTATAATCAATACACAACCGAAGTGACCCGTCTTTCTTCTTGACGAATAATACAGGTGCGCCCCAAGGGGAAACACTAGGGCGAATAAATCCCTTATCGAGCAATTCTTGCAATTGCTTCCTCAACTCGGCTAACTCTGCAGGGGCCATCCGATATGGGGCCTTCGAGATAGGAGAGGTGCCTGGAAGCAACTCTATAGTGAACTCTATCTCCTATCCGGTGGCAATCCAGACAAGTCATCGGGAAAGACATCTGGAAACTCCTGCACCACATCGATCTCTGCAAGAGTCAGTGACGAACCAGCATCGGGTACTAGCATAACGCTGGCAAGAAATGCGTCACAACCCTTGTTCACCATGCGCATCGCCTTCATGGCAGAGATAACTAACTTTCCCGCTAAGTTCTTTGGCAAGGGATGAGAGAACTCATCCTCACCAGGAATGCGGAAAACAATCTTCTTCCTACGACAATCCACTAACGCATAGTGCTCCTCTAGCCAATCCAGACCAAGGATACAATCATAGTCCTTCATCTTTAGCAAGAAGAAACACCCATCTAGGAATCTATCCTCAATGCACACAGGTAACGACGGAATGCACTTCCTAGTCGATACCGTACCCGCAGGGGTGTGCACAGACAAAGGGACCTCTAACTCCTCAGACTCTATGCCTGACTCTAGGGCTAACTGCCTAGCGAACCGCTCGGAAATGAACGAGTGAGTAGCACCCGTATCAAACAAAACCCGAGCGTGCACACCGAAAAGCAAAACTGTACCTTCGGTGACATGCTCCGCCTGCTCGGCGTCCTCACGAGCTAAAGCAAACACTCGAGCTGGGGCTCGAGGCCTTCCTGGTCTTCCTGTAGCTGGCGCGGCTGCCGCTACTGCTGGTGCTGGCGCTCCACGCTGAGCTCCTTGCTGAAGTCTTGGGCAATCTTTGATCTTGTGGTCGCTGCTCCCACACTTTAAGCATCTACCCGCTACTAACCAGCACTCGGAACCTCCATGGGTCTTCCCACAATGGGGACACTCCTTCTTCGCACCGGGGAACGTACAGAAGGTACCTGAGAGTTGCTGACTGCCACTGATTTCTGCGGTGTCTGGTACACCGTTTTCTTCTTATCCTGCCGCTGGAATGTCGCTGCCGGCCTCTTCTGCGAAGCCTTCTTCTCCTCCAGATATTGCTCCATTTCTCCCTCCTGTCTGCAGGCTGCGCTGAGGGCCTCGTCTAGCGTGCGGTGGTCAAACGCCACGAGTCTCGTCCTCAGTGATGGTTGAGACCCATCACAAATTTCTTGGTCTTCCTGCGCTCATCCTCTACTATATGCGGTGCATATTTAGAAAGTTCAGAAAACCTTGCCTCGTATTCCAGGACGGTCATTGATCCTTGCGTCAGGGAAAGGAATTCTTGCTCCATCTTGTCCTGGATATGCTCTGGGACGAACTTGGCTCGGAAGAGCCTCACGAACGCGTCCCACGCCACGTCTACTGCTCCGTCCTCAAAGCGTGTACGTAGTAGGGAGGACCACCATACATCAGCTCTCTCCTGCAATACACCTTCATAAGCACCAACTAACAAATTCTAACTTGACAAACAACATACAAGCATAACTAAAGCATACCTGTAGCATGTAGGTGGCTAATGTCACCTTGTCCTCATCAGGACACCTGATAGCTCGGAAGATTTTCTCCGTCTCCCTCATCCAGCTTTCTGCCATTAGCGGATCACTCTCCCCCTTAAAAGAGGGTGGGGTCATCCTCTTGAATCGCTCCATGATGGAAGGTCCACCATGGTCCTGAGCTGGGGCCTGAGCCTGCTACATTAAACAATAACAATACACAATATCACACAATTTAAATAGCAAACTACTAGGTTGTTTCATTATTCTACCTGGGCCTCCAACTGGGCCTGGAGTGCTGCCTGGGTGTGGGCCTGCGTCTGCATGGCTTGCACCAGACCTTGCATGAATACTCCATAGTCCACTGGCGGTGGTGGGGGAAGCACAGGACCCTGTGGGGCCGGGGCCTGCTGCTCCGCCCGCTCCTCACGCCTCTGCTCGTCGTCGCGAGCTGGCACACCTCCACGTCGTCCACGGGAAGCCATGGCTGTAATAAAATTTCAGCCACCATTAGAGCTAGGTTACTAGGTTCTCTAACCATTTTCTTATCTATCTTTCACTTCTTATTAGTGTTTTCTACACATGTGGACATACTTAGCATGCAATGGGGATGATGACTTAGGTATATTCATGTGTAATCTCAACCGGTCGCTCTGATACCAATCTCTGTGACGGCCCTCATTATACCGGTACGGTTATACCAACCCACGTCGGTATAGCGAGCGCTGCCACAGTGGGACATTTACCCAAACGATACATACAGCTGAGATACACGCGAATATACAACAGAGTAGCGGAAGTAAAAGACAACAGTCTCCATTCATTCATCATCCACATTAAACATACATGCAATTCGCAATTTACATAAAAGGAACTAAAGTTCACATAAATTAAATTGCTGAAATAGAAATACAAATTGTCCACACTTTTACATCCTTTTCATAATATTCTAATACAATGTTCAAATTACATACTTATGAAATACACAAATCACAAGAAACTCCAAAGCTAGCTAATCTCCGCGCTCGGAGTCCGTCTCTGCTACCTCCTCCGAAGGTGCCACGTCACCAACTACACCTGTACGCCGAAGCAAGGAGTGAGTCCAGGGACTCAGCAAGAAACACTACTCATGATATACACGTACAAGTCCTAGTGGTTTCTACATGCACATTTACATTTGCAACACATGGCATGTAGTCAATTTAAGTTTCAACCTATCATGAAAGTTTTACAATTTATACATGGATCATGCTTTCAGATTTCTAAGAATAAAATTCACCTATCACATGCTCTCTATTCCATTTACTCATGAGATTTTGTCCTTAAAGAATCAAAACATGAGAGCTATCAACATGAACATTATGCATACATGAAAGGGGAACACAACTAGCATGAATTTCACATATCCTTAAGTACATACATAACCTTTTTCACATGCTTTAGGTTGCTGATTTCACATGGTTTAACGGCTGCAAACCTATACATGAAAGCTACAATATTGCATAAAACATATCATGTGTTCAAACAATCATGCTATCTTTTGCCCGTTTTCACCAATTATCCCTAACATGGATTCTAAACATCTTTGCACATAATAACATGATGATAATAACATAAATTCACTGATTTCACATGATTTCAGATTTGTCTCACATGGTTTTCAATAACACATTCTCACATTTTAACTTCACATTCTCTTTACACAAGTTTCCTCTTTCACATGGTTACACTTTACACATACACATTCACATTATCACTTACACATTTACACATGGACACATACACATTACACATTTCACATTACACATTTTAGGTGCCGTGACACATAGTCCAAACCACCAAAGAAGGACATATACACATCACATTACACATAGACGCCATCTAGGCATTCCAATGGCGACTCTTGGACTGCGCAGACCGGGAGAACAAGTCTCCACCCTAACCAGTGGTACTTGTCCACCTCCAGGATTTCCCCCTAATGCCCTTAGGGTCACTTACACATTGAACTTTCTCAGGGGGACTTTTCCCTGATACAGCTCCACTGCCCTCTACGGAAGCAGTGTCACATTGGCACAGTTACACATTTACACATTTACCGTTTTACACATGGTTTTACACTTCACACTTTTCATCACATTCACTTCCTCACTCACATGAATATCTCTGTTTTTCCTAACATGGTACTACAGAATTTCAAGAGCTTAGCACACAGTAATTTCACCAATCAAGTTGGTTTTAGACCATAACTAATCACATTACGGTAATATACGTAGATTATCTCATTTCACATGAAAATACATAACTTCTTATTTACTGATCCAAATAACCTGAAATTTTAACCACATGCTGTTTTCGGTTCAAGATCATACACTCAAATTTTCAGATTTTTCTGAGCTAAATAGAATTTACAGAAAATAAAACACCTATTTAGCACACTATTCACAACTTAAGTTAACATGGGGTTTAGCATATCCTGCAAATTGCCACTTACTGTTTTAAACAGAGGCTACTAATATATGCATGATTTGAGAATACCAAATTTACCCTAAATCATACATCTATGGATTTCACCACAACCATTCTTGCATGCTTTTATTTTACCGAGCCGGATTCATTAGCAATTTACACAAGCATGGATAATTTACCAAAATTGCAAACACATATACTGACCCACTAATCTTCATGATCAGACCAAAACCGAGACATTCATACTAATCCTAATCATGAACAAGGATTTGCAAGATTATCTACAAGTCATGCTCACAAGTGTAAAGGGGTACAATTATCCTACATTTGCCATCACGCATCACACTCATTCACACACCATAATTGATAATATACATAGAGTATAGGATTACCATATATCCTCATCACGGAAAACATACCGAAATTAATGTATAAGAAGGGCAGAACAGCTCACTGTTCTGTCCAGAGGAACTTGGCGGCGATCTCTGGCCGCTGACTCAGAGTCAGCGACAGGGCCGATGGACGCCAAGCATGATCTGGGCGTCCGGGACCTTGCCGTCGAATCAGGTCTGTGCAGAAACACAGACCCGAGCTCTCAAACTTGGGTGAATGGGAGGGTCTAGGACTCGAGGAAAAATCCATAAAAATAGCAAAACCGACCTAGACTCATACGGGGACACCATGGATAGGTCACTTGCCTTTCAAAAATTCTTCCAAAGGGTTTAGGGTGTTGGTGAAGCCCTCCTTGGGCTGTCCCAAGAAGTGCAGAAATCCCTCCAAAGATCTCTTCCTCCGGGCTCCTGGATGATCTCCACGCCAAGGGGATGTCGGGGAAGCCTCCTCCTTTGATCCAGCTACCTTCTTGAAGTAGTGGAACGCCGGATCAAGCTCCAGGGGGGGTCGGATCTGTGGGTGCTAAGAGGGGTTTTTCTCACAGACTTTCTCTAGGGTTTTCTTTCTCACATTTTCTCCTCTTGCAAGGTGAAGGGAGGAATGGGGAGAGCCATTTCGGGTTCAGACATAAGGGGAGTCTCTCTCCCACTCACCATGCTGATTTGACAGTCTTCAGAGCCGTTGGGGGACATCCCCCAATGGTTGGCTTGCCTTGTTTCAGAAGCTTGCAGCTCTGCTGCGCATGCAGGCCAGAGAGATTGGCGTCCATATCGCTGGACGCCCGGATTAGTGTCGGCATCCAGGTCTGGACGCTGACACCACCTCAGCGGCCAGGGGTTGACGCCAAGGGGCCTTCGGCCAGAACCCTAAAATATTCAGAAAACCAAGCATACCATGCATATATACATGCAATATGTATACGGTATTATATCCATACTATCACCATGCAATACATACATTATTTATATTTAATATAAACACATGCACACGTAATTATACTAATTAATACGTACGTAAATATGTACCTACATACACAAGCACAAATATACACACGTAAATACAAATAAGGCGACGGAATTTCGAGGGTCTTACATGTAGGCTAAATCCTTATAAGTCTCATGACCACACAACGTGTGAATTATGAGAAAATCCAGCAAGTTGAAATGTAACCTAGCTGCATCTCAATCAGTAAGCCAAAGGGATTAAGCAAGCAGTGCAAGGTAAATAAAAGTTTTGGAGTAGATTCTTAAGTAGATTACTAAATCGAATTCAAAAAAGACTTGGGTTCCTTTAATCATTAAGGCTAAAAGTATACACCAAGAATCATCACTGTGGAGGCTATTTTCAGCCTCTTAGGCCCATAGGCCCATCGTGACCCAATATGGCAGTAGAGCGACGGCTATCTAGCCATGTGTCCTCGGAAACAGCTAAAAGCTTCGGAACACGCCTCAATCACCACATGCCCAAGGGTCCAAGAAGTTTAGTCTCTGGATATCTCCAAACCTATCCGAGAAAGATAGAGTCACCAACCACTCCTACTCGGAAGAAGACACAGAACCTTGCCGAATAGGCCTCCGGGCCTGTGCTCGGACCCTCCCTGGTTCCAACGTCAGGTCACCGAACACCTGGCAGCCACACCGTGCAGGCTCCTGTTCGGTACCTCTATAGCCTACAATGCTATCTGACTCTTGGCTTCCCCATAGCAGTTAATGGGATGATGTGGCATGCCTCCCCATGATCTAGAGCAGCACAAGCACGATGTCCCAAAGAGGCATCTTAAACAACATCCCCAATCTTGGGAACTCAACCATCACATCCCTTTAGTCATCATTAGAGAAGGATGCATCCGAACCCTTCAAGTCCCATGCTTATATAAGGAATATGTAACCTTCATGCAAAGGTACGTGGAATCACCCCTACACAACCGCCTATGCGCGAGACCATACACTCAAAAGAATCTTCTCTTCCAAGCCTACCATAGTCCTCCCTAACTTTGGCATCGGAGGGTTCTCCCAGTTCTTCAACCGGGTCCCTTTGACATCCGTTTTGGTTTTGCAGGTCTACATCCTCATCGACGACCATTTGTTCTCTCCCTCATCAAGTGGAGGCCTATTCGGCCCATTATCGAACAGAAATGCCACCACATTTTGGTGCCCTCTGTGGGAACGACGACTGCCATGGCTTGCAGATGATCCTCTCACTAGAACCACGGGAGCTGGGCGATGCAGTCCCTATAAGATCGGATATGTGGATGCACAGATCTAGAAGGGGGGGTTGAATAGATCTGTCACCAATTACTGTGGAAGCTTAAGCAAATTAAAAATTACTTCAAATCAGATATTAATTTAGAGTGGCAATTCACTGATCTGAAGAGTGAATGTGTGTAGATGATGTGTGAATCAATACAATTAGTAGAGATCGAAACCCTAGGCAAGTATCTAGTGAAGACAAACAGATCAAACCATTGCACAAGGATTTTTAGGTGGTTCGAAAATCACACCTGTGATTCCTACATCCACCCCTCACACAGTGAGGCTCCACTACTCAACCTGAGTACAATACACACTAGAGCTTGACAACTCCAACACACTAACTCTAGAGCACAACTGCTCCAGAAACTGAGCACACTCGCTGAAACACACAGAGAGTGTTCAACTCAACAAAATCTAGCACAAAGGCTCACAAGACACAAGCTAGATCAAGAACAACTTAAATCAGATCCTCTATCAATGATCTGATTCAGAATGAATTCATTCACAGAGACTAGTGCAACAATTTATGCACAATCCCCCAGAATGAATCAGAAGAACACTTGAAGAGTAAAGAAAATTTGATACAGATTATGTTCTTCAGTAGAAATCCCTTTCAGAAGTTTGGATTGAGGAGATCCTTTGATGCTTTGATTCCTTGGACGATGCTCTGCTACAATTGCCTTTGAATCACCCTCGAATTCTCCTCAATTGCTTGCTTCTGCTGGATCTGCTCCCTTGAGAGATGTTTCAACCTCTTCTTCAGAGATCTACTTCACCTTCTTGTGCTTTTCCAAGGATGTAGATGGGTCACCGAGCACCAAGAGGAGCAGGAGCGGAAGAATCCTCCTTCTTGCCGCCAAAAGCTTTTGCTGGAATGTTCTGGAGGACTTCCACGGCTTGGGGGCCAATTGGTGGGGTATTTATAGCCCAACAAGGTCAATGGTACCCTTGGAGTGCGTGGGCACATGATCCAAGACCAATCCCATTGATCCCTAGGAGGCCACGTGTCCAGATGGATCTTAAGATGAAAAATCAGCCGGAGTGTGTCGACATTGCCACTGAGTGTGTCGACACACTGTCCCAATTGCGCAAAAGGATCTTCTGGGAGATGGGTCTAGTGTCGACACTACCACTGGCTGTGTCGACACACTGTCCCAGTCAGACAACTGGGTCTTCTGAAGACTGGGTCTAGTGTCGACACTACCAGGACTGTGTCGACATACTGGACCCTGTCTTCATGAAATTGCTTCAGGGAATGATACCCAGTGTCGACACCATCAATGGGTGTGTCGACACTACCATGATAAGAATTGTATGTCCCTCAGAATTCAACACATAAACCATTAGTACAAGATATTATCATCAAGGTATGTGATGTAATGTGTTTGGAAACATGCTTTTGAGCACTGTTATTACATAAGTGATGTATGTAACATGTTCCATCCATTAGGCATTAAAATCACAACATGTCATCATCAAAACTATGAGGAGAAATATATTAAATTCACACTCAACCCAACATTCTCCCCATTTTTGATGATGGCAACATTAAATTAATCATCAAATTCTGATTCTCTTGAGGATGTGATTTTAAGACATTCTTTCACAAAGTTTAAGCACACACACTGAATGACAATGAACAATGTGTTTCAACATTTCCATTAACTTCATCAAATGCCACTGAACAAAATTTACTAACATGTGACAATTTTCACAATCAAAACACAATGTTACTAACAACCATGTCTTTTAAAAAATAACCACAAGAACCATACAAGATGTGACATTTACATCCAAAAAAGTGTTTGCAAACAAGCATCCATTCACAATAAAGAACACTCCTTCTCCCCCTTTGACATCATCAAAATACAATATCCATCAAGAGGATGGAGGTGGAGGAGGAATAGGAAGTAAAATAGACTCTATGGACTTCAGTCTTGTCTCCATAGCAGATAAGTTGGATCTCAGCTGAGTTTGCATAGTTGCCAAATGAGTATGCAGCAGTTCTTTCAATCTCTGAGAATTGTCATACAAGTTGGCTTGAAAGGCACTAAGATCAGCTGACATAGGTTGGGAGGCTGAAGATGAGCTAGCAAAACCACCATGTCTGTTAAGAGTGCGAAACTCACTCTTGAGAGCAACCATTTCTTGATCAATATGAGCTGACAAATTCTTCATACCTTCCATATCATCCACCATGTGAGCAAAAGAAAGTCTGGTCTTTGATATTTGAGAAATAGCTTCCTGACTGTTGAAGAGATTTTTCTGAGCCTGTTAAATCTTTGGGTTGCATGATCAGCTGCCTCCTTTTTCTTGATGAACTGACCATTCACTGAGTTTTCCAACCTCTGAATGCGAAGTTCAAAATTTTCTGACATTTGTTGTATAAAGGAGGTGATGGTGCCAAACTTGTCTTCCAAAAAAGAATACAATTCAGGTGGAATAGAAGGTCCACCAGTGGAAGTAGAAGCGAAACCATGGAATTGGGGAAAGAATGATGGAGGATCCACATCAGGAATGAGTGGCGAAGAGGCATGCGTTGTGGGTGATTGAGGTATATCCTGAGGAATTGGGACTCCAATCTCAGATGGGGGCTGATCCTCTTGAACAGGCTGTGGAGAGTGAACAGTAGGAGGAGGGTCTACTTCCTCAGGTGTAGCTGGTGCCTCAATGACTGGACCTCTTCTAACTTGATCACCCTCAATTCTAAAGCCCATGAATTTTTTCAAATGCTTCAAACAGTAAATATTGGATTTTGGAATTGTCTGAGCTTTCTCATTTGCAAGGGACACACCAAAGTGTTCAAAGACAGCAGTAAGATGAGCAGTATAGGGCAGTGACCTATGAAGATCCGTCCTTACAGTTTCAGACATAATTTGGTACATTATCACATGAAAATTGATCTTGATTTCCTTTTTCATGTAGTAGAGAATGAACCTCTGAATATCAGTCAATTTGTCCCTTCCACCACCTTGTGGTGTGATTATTGTTGTAAGAATGTGATGAATCAGTCTTAAAATAGGTGGAAAGGTGTTTGTGTTGAACCTAGTCACAAAGGTCTGCTTGGAGTCTGATTCATCATGAGGGAGACTGGTAAGTAGAGAATATGCTTCATGCAAATCAAATTCCAAAAGCATGATAATCTTCACCATCATCAGGAACTTTGAACAAAGTGGAGGCCAGTGCAGTGGATAGCACAAAGGAAACTCCTTTAACCTTAGACTGATATCCCTCTGGCAAAACAGTTAAGTTCTTGTAGAACTCTTGCACCAGTCTAGGGTAAAAG
This sequence comes from Colocasia esculenta, assembly GCA_014218235.1. Lineage (NCBI taxonomy): Eukaryota > Viridiplantae > Streptophyta > Magnoliopsida > Alismatales > Araceae > Colocasia > Colocasia esculenta. The sequence goes on along the minus strand of CM024761.1, from coordinate 75,569,611 downwards.
GTGTGAAATTTAGAAATGAAAGGCAACCAGCCTTGAAACTTGAAGAAACGAGAGACATCAGGAAATGCATTGTCAAAGTCTTCATCAGTCAAATCAACAGCCTTGGGCTTAAGAATAGATTTGCCTTCAGAAATAATCTTGGAGTGTGTAGCAGCTTCAGAAGAATGGAAAGAACCAGAAGATGTGGAGGAGGACCCTTCTGAAGCATCTGAAGGACTTGATAAAATCTTTCTTCGGGTTTGACGAGGAACTCTGGGCGATTTTCCACGCTCAGAGGATGACGGCTTACCTCTTCTGGATGGAGTAGGAGAAGGGGAAGATACACCCTATTGCTGAGCTGGGTCATGACGGCGCTTGCTTCTCCTCTCAGTAGAAGGTACGTCAACAACAGCCTCTCGGGCAGTGGCCCTAGACCTGGCGCCGCGACGAGGGGGCTGCTTGGGGGGCATCGTGAAAGTGTCAAGACAAGCATAACTTGTCCTTCTTCAAATCACTATTTGATATACCAATAATTTCAATACACTGTGAGAGTGAAGAATGTATTTGCAAAGGAAATGGAAAGAGGTTTATCTGAAATAAGGTCAGACATAAGAATGTAAGAAGAAAAGAATATGTACAACAAGAAGCAATGACTCTCCCTCAGAATGTGCCTACACAAAGATACACACACACTCAACCCAAAGAGAGAAGGGGACATTTACATAGCCCAAGCTCTCTCCTTAAGGATGAAAATATGTTATCAGGAAGAGGTTTTGTGAAGATGTCAGCAATTTGTTTTTCAGTTTCAATGAAAAGAAGTTCAAAGGATCTCTTAGCCACCTGATCCCTTAAAAAATGGTGTCTTATTTCAATGTGTTTTGTGCGGGAATGCTGAATTGGATTTTTAGACAAGTTGATAGCACTAGTGTTATCACAAAGAATGGCAATGCAACCTAACTCATGATTATAATCTAGCAGCTGGTGTTTCACCTAAAGGATTTGAGTGCCACAACAACCAGTTGCAACATACTCAACCTCTACAGTGGATAGAGCCACTGAGTGTTGCTTTTTGGAGGCCCAAGAGATTAGGCATCCACCTAGATATAAGCATAAGCCACTAGTACTTTTTCTATCAAGTTTACATCCTGCATAATCAGCATCAGAATAAGCAATCAAATCAAATTTACAACCAGTAGGATACCAAAGGCCAAGATCACATGTTCCAACAAGATATTTGAAGATTCTTTTAACAACAAGCATGTGACTTTCTTTAGGATTAGCTTGAAATCTTGCACACAAGCATACACTGAATTGAATATCAGGTCTAGAAGTGGTGAGATAGAGTAGGAATTCAATCATACCTCTGTATGTCTTTGGGTCTACTGACTTACCAAGTGAGTCTTCTTCTAGTTTTACATTTACTGCAATTGGTGTGCTTGAGTGCTTGAGGTTCTGGAACTCAAACCTTTTCAGGAGTTCTTTGACATACTTTGTTTGACTTATGAAGATTCCTTCTCTGGTTTGGTTAACCTGCAATCCCAAAAAGAATTGTAAGTCACCCATTAAGCTCATTTCAAATTCTGTTTTCATTTGATCAGCAAATTCTGTGCACAAGCCTTTATTTGTGGATCCAAAAATTATGTCATCGACATAAATTTGGATAGCAATAGTTTGTTCCTTTACTGTTTTTGTGAACAAAGTTTGATCAACATTACCTTGAGTGTATCCTTTCTCTAACAAGAATGAACTCAAACGGTCATACCAAGCTCTTAGAGCTTGCTTAAGACCATAAAGAGCCTTATGAAGTTTGAAAACATGATCAGGAAATTTTTCATTTTCAAAACCTGGAGGTTGATCTACAAAAACATTTTCTTTGATGTATCCATTTAAAAAGGCACTTTTGACATCCATTTGGTAAACTTTGAATCTTAGAGATGATGCAAAGGCAAGAAATATTCTTACATCTTCTAGCCTAGCTACAGGGGCATATGACTCTTCAAAATTAATACCACACTCTTGATTATAGCCATTGGCAACTAGTCTAACTTTATTCCTTACAACCTGTCCATTTTCATTCAATTTATTTCTGAATACCCATCTAGTGCCAATGACAGATTGGTCACTAGGTCTAGGTACTAACTCCCATACTTGATTTTCTGTCGAATTGATGAAGTTCATCATGCATTGCATTGATCCAATCTTCACTCATTAGAGCTTCATCAATTGACTTGGGTTCAATTTGGGAGATTAGTGCTAGTGGGTCTTCATGGATTGCATTCAGAAAGGATGATCTTGTTCTAACTCTATCATGCACATTGCCAACTACATTCTCAATTGGGTGATCTCTCAAAAATCTGTGTTCAGAAATTACCTGTTGAGGTGCATTTAAGTTTGGAACAATATTACCTGATCCACTTGGGGTAGGTGAGTGATTGTTCAAGTTTTCACATGAGTCTTCATTCTCCTCAACAGTTGTAAAGAATCAACAATGAAGTCGTCCTCTTCATTATCTTGAGGGTCCCTGCAAGATTTAGAATAGTGAGTTGAAAAAGAATTTTCATCAAAGACTACATGTGGAGATTCTTCCACAGTTTTATTTTTGAGAGTATAAACTCTAAAAACTCTAGAGATTTCAGAATAACCAAGAAAGATGGCTTCATGACTTTTAGCATCAAATTTGTCAAGGTTTTCTTTGTTGTTATTATGTACAAAACATTTGCACCCGAAGACCTTGAAGTAAGACAAAGTTGGTTTTTTGTTTTTCAACAGTTCATAAGGGGTTTTTCTGATTTTTGGTCTGACCAATGCTCTGTTGAGAATATGATTTGCTGTATTTACAGCTTCAGCCCAGAAGGATTTGGGCAATTTACTTTCCAAGAGCATGGATCTAGCCATTTCCACAAGTGTTCTATTCTTCCTTTCCACAACTCCATTTTGTTCTGGAGTTCTTGGAGAAGAAAACTTGTGAAAGATGTGTAGTTCAGCACACAAATCAGAAAAAGATTTGTTCTCAAATTCACCCCCATGATCAGTTAAAATGGATTTGATTTTATGTGAAAAACCAGTTAAGACAGAGGTACAGAAATTCTTGAATTCTAGACAAGCATCACTCTTGTGGGATAGAAAGATAACCCATGTAAATATAGTAAAATCATCAATAATGATAAAACTATATCTTTTGCCACTCAGACTAAGAATCCTTGTTGGGCCAAAAAGGTCCATATGAAGTAATTCAAGTGGCTTGGATGTGAGTACATCATTGAAGGTTTTAAAAGATTTTCTGGTTTGCTTACCCTGAGCACATATCCCACAAAGTTGATTCTCTATGTTTGGAAAAGATTCAAAAAGACCTTTAACCAAATTTAGCCTTAAAAGTTTGTTTATTATTTTGAAACTTGCATGACCAAGTCTTTTGTGCCAGGTCCATGCAATTTCATCTTTATTTGCAACTAAACAAATATTTTCAGCAAAGTTCTTATCAAGATTGATCATGTAAACATTATTCTCTCTCTTTCCAAAGAATTTTATCTTGTCAGTTAAGGAGTCAATTATTTTGCAAAAATCTGATTCAAACACAACTTTGTGACCTTTGCCACACAGTTGGCTAATGCTCAACAAGTTATAGTTCAGACCATCAACTAACAAAACATTTTCAATTGAGTTTGAGGAAGATTTACCAACCTTTCCAGATCCAATGATTTTCCCTTTATTTTTACGTCCAAATGTGACAGATCCTCCCTCCTTTTCAATCAAAAATGAGAACTTTGTTTTGTCTCCTGTCATGTGTCGTGAACACCCACTATCAAGAAACCAAACATTGGAGTTGGGTGCACGACCTTCCTGCAAAATTCAAATTAGAGAAGAGAAGATTTTGGTACCCAAACATTGTTGGGACCAACAGTTTGTTTGAACATGGACAATAGATCTTTTCTAATCCAAATTTGATTTGTTTTTTGCATTTGTTTTGTTTCAGAGGTGATTTTTGTCTTTTTCAATTTAGCATTTCCTTTTGGAATGAAAACACATGTGTTCTTTCTTTCATGAGCATGGAGGTTATGCATTTGGGCATGATCATTCATGTGTGGAGATCCAAACCAAGGGTTCTGTTGGTACATTGGGAAATTTGGATAACAGAATTGAGAATGGTACCAAAAAGGATTATGATACCATTGGTTCCAAGAATTAATCCAATCAGTTTGATGTGTTATTTTGGATGTCCAAAATCTATCATGAAAGTTTCCTTTTGTGTTTTTGTTATTTTTCAAGTTTTTATTTGATTTTTTGTTTGACTAATTGTTGGTTTTTAAACTTGGGCAGGTCGACCTGTGTTTGACTGGTGTCGACTCAGCAATCATAGTTTTCAACTTTTGGTTGACTGGTGTCGACTGTTTTGATTTGTTTTTGTTCTTATTCTTGAAAGTTTTAGATGTTTTATTTGACACTTGGTTGTTGTTATTTTCTTGGCTTGAACTTTTAACAAACTTTAAAAAAGGAGTATTTGAGGGTTTTTCTTTCATTTCAACAGATTTATTTTTCAAGGATTTTTGTGTGGTGAATCCTAGCCCATGTTTTTCAGATCTCATGTTTGCTCCCAACAGAGCATCAAGATTGTCTTTTCCTTTGGTGAATGTTTCATGACTTGTTCCTTTTCTTTCAGTAAGTTTTTTAGATCCTGAATTTCATCAACAGCTTGTTGTTTTTCCCTTTGTTGCAATTCCAATTTTTCAGAAAGTTTTTCAAAATCATTACTGGCCTTCTGAGATGCAAGTTTGAGCTCATCAATTTCATTTAGAAGGTTTTTTTTTCTTCATTAAGTTCAGATATTTCATTTTCCAGTTCAGAAATTCTTCTGTTTGAGGAATTGTTATGCAAGAGATTTTCAATTTTCTTCTTCAGATGCTTATTCTCTTTTCTTGTTTCAAAATATTTTTCAACCAATTCAGCATATGCATCTTGCCAATCATCAATGGTATATTCCTCAAAAGAAGTACTTACCTTTCCATCAGTGTTGTTAGCCATAAAGCATATCTCCTCAATTCCAGAACTTGAGGTCTTCTCATCTTCATCCTCACTTGGATCATCATCTGACCAAGTTGCTACCATGGCTTTAGGCTTCTTCATTTTGTTGATCTTTTTGTACTTGTCCTTTTTATTCTCAGGACATTCCCCTTTCATATGTCCTGCTTTGTTGCACCTGTAACAAATAATGATTTCATCAGTCTTTTGATTTCTATTTGAGTTAGCATTTGAAAAAGAAGTATTCCTTTTGCCAGATGAAAATTTCTTCTTTCCAGTAAACTTTCCTTTTCTTGATTTTAAAAATTTTTCTAAATTGCCTAGTCATGAGGGCAAGTTCATCCTCATTGGACTCAGACTCTTCAGAACTTGATTTCTCATGATTTTTCTCTTTGTTACTTGATGAGGCTTTAAGTGCTACTGGTTTGGTCTTAAGCATGTATTCTTCAGTTCTTTTCATATTTATCTCATAAGTCATTAAAGATCCTATGAGTTCATCCAAAGAGATTTTAGATAAATCTTTAGAGTCTTCAATTACAGTAGCCTTAGTATGCCAGATGGATGATAGAGAACGCAAAATCTTTCTTACCAAATCAGCATCAGTATACTCCTTACCAAGTGCCTTTAGTCCATTGATAATTGTCATGAACCTAGCAAACATTTCAGAGATAGATTCATCAGATTTCATCATAAACAATTCATATTCAGAGATAAGTATGTTAGCTTTGGTTTCCCTAACTTGAGATGTTCCCTCATACATTAACTCAAGTTTATCCCACATCTCTTTAGCGGATTTGCACATGGATATTCTTGAATATTCTTTTGGATGGACTGCACACTGAAGCATGTTCATGACACTATAGTTAAGAGTGGCCCTCCTTATCTATTCTCTAGTCCAAGTTTCCTCATCTCCTTGATTCTCATAGGGACCCACTTCAACTACCCTCCAAATTTCATAGTTCTGAGCCCTAAGGAAGACTTGCATGCGATTTTTCCAGTAGGAGTAATCAGACCCATTGAAAAATGGTGGCCTATTGATGGAATGACCTTCAGCAATAAATCCTCGAGAATCCATTAAGCAGGATGAGATGCAGTGAATGAAACACTCAAATAATTCAAGCAAGTGAAACACAAGAATCAGACAAAAACACTCAAATCAGATCAAATACAGAAATGAACCCTCTCTGATACCAATTGTAGGATCGGATATGTGGATGGACAGATCTAGAAGGGGGGGTTGAATAGATCTGTCACCAATTACTGCGGAAGCTTAAGCAAATTAAAAATTACTTCAAATCAGAGATTAATTCAGAGTGGCAATTCACTGATCTGAAGAGTGAATGTGTGTAGATGATGTGTGAATCAATACAATTAGTAGAGATCGAAACCCTAGGCAAGCATCTAGCGAAGACAAATAGATCAAACCATTGCACAAGGATTTTTAGGTGGTTCAGAAATCACACCAGTGATTCCTACATCCACCCCTCACACAGTGAGGCTCCACTACTCAACCTGAGTACAATACACACTGGAGCTTCACAACTCCAACACATTAACTCTAGAGCACAACTGCTCCAGAAACTGAGCACACTCGCTCAAACACACAGAGAGTGTTCAACTCAACACAATCGAGCACAAAGGCTCACAAGACACAAGCTAGATCAAGAACAACTTAAATCAGATCCTCTAGCAATGATCTGATTCAGAATGAATTCATTCACAGAGACTAGTGCAACAATTTATGCACAATCCCCTAGAATGAATCAGAAGAACACTTGAAGAGTAAAGAGAATTTGATACAGATTATGTTCTTCAGTAGAAATCCCTTTCAGAACTTTGGATTGAGGAGATCCTTTGATGCTTTGATTCCTTGGGTGATGCTCTGCTACAATTGCCTCTAAATCACCCTCGAATTCTCCTCAATTGCTTGCTTCTGCTGGATCTGCTCCCTTGAGAGATGTTTCAACCTCTTCTTCAGAGATCTACTTCACCTTCTTGTGCTTTTCCAAGGATGTAGATGGGTCACCGAGCACCAAGAGGAGCAGGAGTGGAAGAATCCTCCTTCTTGCCGCTAAAAGCTTTTGCTGGAATGTTCTGGAGGGCTTCCACGGCTTGGGGGCCAATTGGTGGGGTATTTATAGCCCAACATGGTCAATGGTACCCTTGGAGTGCGTGGGCACATGATCCAAGACCAATCCCATTGATCCCTAGGAGGCCACGTGTCCAGATGGATCTTAAGATGATAAATCAGCCAGAGTGTGTCGACATTGCCACTGAGTGTGTCGACACACTGTCCCAATTACGCAAAAGGATCTTCTGGGAGATGGGTCTAGTGTCGACACTGCCACTGGCTATGTCGACACACTGTCCCAGTTAGGCAACTGGGTCTTATAGAGACTGGGTCTAGTGTCGACACTACCAGGGACTTTGTCGACACACTGGACCCTGTCTTCATGAAATTGCTTCAGAGAATGATACCCAATGTCGACACCATCAATGGGTGTGTCGACACTACCATGATAAGAATTGTATGTCCCTCAGAATTCAACACATAAACCATTAGTACAAGATATTATCATCAAGGTATGTGATGTAATGTGTTTGGAAACATGCTTTTGAGCACTGTTATTACATAAGTGATGTATGTAACATGTTCCATCCATTAGGCATTAAAATCACAACATGTCATCATCAAAACTATGAGGAGAAATATATTAAATTCACACTCAACCCAACAGTCCCGCTAGTCGCAGGATGATTTACGCAACCAGGCCCCCTCTCGTCAACATTGACACAGTCCCCGTCGGGACTGCCACCAACAGACCTGCAGTCGAAACTCCGATTTTGGCCCATGAAGTAGCAGAACTCCGGGGGTAGCTTCAACAACTGATAGTGGTCTGCCAAAGCCTTCAGGACCAATTGGCAAGACAACCAGCGCTAGAAGTTCCCCTGGCACCGGAGCAACAAGCAGAGTCATCCCGACAATAGCCGTCGGCCCCGTCAGCGTGACAACTTCTAGAGCATCGCGAGGAGTCGGCCCACCGTTCGCGCCGTGCCCCATCAGCCCGTCAGACACCAGAGCGCTAGGAGGAGTCTCCCCGGAGGTCTGCTACGGTCCTACCTCCTCTGAGGTTCATCGTTTGTGCCAACTCTCGCGGCTTCCGACAGGAGGGTTCTACGCACTCTGACTCGGAGTTGGCGAGGCGACTTAGGCGAGTTGTCGACCTGGTGCGGCAGATGGAGGACCGCGGCTGCCAGATGGATGCTATGGTTCATAGGGCGGAAGGCAGAATTTTGGTGGATGATCTAGACTTTCAGTCCCCCTTTGCGGTGGAAATCTTGGAAGCCTAGGTGTCCATGAAAATGTCGTTGCCTTCTATCACCCCCTACGACGGCACCACCAACCTAGCGGACCACATCGATAGGTTCAAGTCGCATATGGTGTTCCACAGAGCATCAGACGTGGCCAAGTGTTGAGCCTTTCTGGCCACTTTAAAGGAGACCGTGAGGGCCTGATTCGAGACCCTCCCGGTGGGCTCCATAACCTCCTTCCACTAGCTGAAGAAGTCTGTAGCAACCTGAATTTTTAAGAAAAATAAACATTTAAATAAAGAATTAAAACCTAGCTAAATGGATATTTAAATGAAAAGAGCATTAAATAAAACCCATTAAATGGAAAAGAGTAATGGGCTTTGCTTAATGGACCCTCTAGAATTTATTGGGTCAAAATATGAATTTACAAAGGGAGAATAATAAGAAAATATCATAAATTCGGAGTTTAATTATATCATAATTGGAAAGGGATTATTAAAGTAATAAAAGTGACAATTAGAGTTGGAATTGGATTCCTAAACCTACCCCATATGGTTTAGCACGAATTTGGATCTCTTCCTAGCCTAAATAGAGATTGGAAAGCAAGGAAGGAAGGTTGGAGTTAGGAAATCTCGTAATTAAGAGCAATTAGAGTAGGAATAGGAATAGGAACCAATACATGCTTAAATACACCTCCTAAACCCTCTTGGCCGACCCTAGCTCATTGCCAAAGGTTGTTGGACGTGGAGAAGAGGCCAAGGAGGAGAGGATCTCGTGGGGAGAAGGAGTTCTTGGAGCTTCTTCCTCGTTCTTGGAGTTTTTAACCTAGAAGACAAATAAAGCCAAAGGTAGGCATTCTCACAAGCTAAAATTCCGAAATCTCGTATGTAGGTTCTTCCTACCCTCTTGGACGAAACCCCCAAGTTTCATATTTTTCCATCTATCAAATCTTTTCTTGTGAATTTTTGAAGTTCTGTACACTTCATGACCCCGAGCCCCTTTCTTTGGTGCATATCTTCAAATCCACTCGTCCTCATGTCATGAAACATTTGAGTAGAACTGAGGGTTGATATGCATCTTTTGCCCCTAAAAGTCCTAATTTTTATCAAGCATGTTGCTCGAATTAAATCATTCATCTCTGCTGTACCTGGAATCAGGTTGCTTCTTGTTCAACTTGTTAGAACTATGTCGATACCATGATTGCTTTCAAATTCCTAATTACTGGAAGTACCCTTGCATGTCTAGATTAATTTAAAACTGGTTTCATGATTTTTCATAGTGTATACAATTAGTTATGATTTTCTGAACTACCCTATGTCAAAGAGGCAAGTTTTTGGACCGCAATCCAAGACAGATCAGAGCTCTGTCAGACTCAGTCCACGGACCTGAGAATGCGACGGCCCGACATGTCGCCTTCTCAAGCCCGTCGCGACGCCTTTCTTGTCGCGTTCTGAACGCGACAGGACACCCCGTCGCGTTCTGGTCGCCTGAGCAGACAGCCCTGTCGCGACCCTCTGCAGGCCCTGTCGCTACCTGCCCTACCCCTGTCGCCATCCTTACAACCCTATGTCGCCTTCACAGGTTTTTTATGAAAACCCATAAAAATTATTTCTGTCACTTCTAAATACGCCTTTTTACAGTTATACCCCCAGTAAAAACTTGTTTTAAAAATGGAGCTACATTGAATGATTTAAAATACATATTCACGACTTATTTCTATCTATGATTTCTCTTACCCATGCACACACATGAACCACCCATATATGACTGAAATCTGGCATAAAATATTTCATATTGTATCTGGGAATTTAATGCAATAAAGTATATTAATGGCCCTATTTTAAAGGACTTGTATTCGTTTCTTGCGTTGTTTATATACCGATATCGACGCTCCACTGTTCTAGAATTCCTCTAGAACGTCGAGCACCTGTTTTATATACACACTTTACTTGGCTTGTGGTGAAATCTCCGTCGGATATTCCTTTCGCCGGACTAGTGAACCCTTGCACAAGGCCTCCGTAAGTCTCCTCTGATCATGGATTTCCCACATGGTCGACGAGCCGGTTGTACCATAACACCCATTACATCTTTAGGGATCGATATGATCCAAACGGCTATTCGAAGTTCGCTCTTACCTTGAATCACGTCGGACCTCTGGACTTGTGCATAACATGGCCAGCGGGAAGATCGTGAATTCCACCTGACTGCCAATACGACGTGCGCATGTTGTGCAACTGTTACTATCGCCTGTTACTCGTCGCATTACGTGCAATGTCCACTAGCTCTCATCTGTACTTTACTCGCTCGTCTATTCACGTTCACTCTACTATCTCGTCTATTCATCTAGTGCTCTCATCTACTTCTTGGTACTCTATATTGGCCATTGACTGATTGTCTAAAGATAAACAATATAACCAATGCCTGGCAATATATAAAGGGCCTGATCTGGTCCTGGGATGTGCGCCCGAAAGTGCTAGTGCCCATGGAGTTAAATGATCAGAGTGTTTGGCATTACACTTAAGTGCTATCTATCTCGACTATCTATATGACAATCAAAACACAAAACGTGCTATACTCTCTCGATGTCTAGAATGACAAACAAGTGCTATACTCGTCGTGCTATTACCATACTTGTGCTAGTTGTGCTATGGCCATCTTGCTATTCGTGCTAGATTCGATACTTATGCTATTTTTGGAAACTATACTCGATCTCGTGCTATTGTACTATCTTGTTACATGCGTACTATCTCTTGCTATATTTTGACTCTCTTGTACCTGCTATCTTTAGATACTCTGCCATTAAATGCGTTAATTATTTAAAGCCTGCTTGAGCCTGAGATTTAAGTCCTACTGGGCGTTATCGCTCACCCTACGTTATTTGATGTTGTGTTCTCAGGTGAGACCGAGGATGACACATACACTCACGAGGAAGGGAATGACCAAGAGTGAAGCCAGGAGTACCCTTGAGTCATTATGTTATCTTAGAGTGTAGTTAGTTATTTCCATTTATTGCAATGTAATTGGGCCTTATAGAATGGCTCTGGTAGTAGTGGTTGTAACTAGACATTTGAAAAGTTATTAATGAGAAAGATTTGTTTTAGTAATATTCAATGTGCAGTGGTTTGATGTCTAGTATTTGCTCTATACCTTTTTCTTGCAACTGTAGAGCATCAGACGTGGCCAAGTGTTGAGCCTTTCTGGCCACTTTAAAGGAGACCGTGAGGGCCTGATTCGAGACCCTCCCGGTGGGCTCCATAACCTCCTTCCACTAGCTGAAGAAGTCCTTCCGGGACAACTTCTTGGGCGGAAGGTCACAGCCTCACACGACGGCCTCTCTACTAGCCGTACGACAGAAGAAGGGCGAAGCCCTCCGGGACTACATCAAAAGGTTCCAGAGTGAAGCCCTATGCATTCTGCATCTGGACGTCCCTCTCTCCACTAGTGCCCTCATTCAGGGCATGCATGATGGATTCCTCCCACGTATGCTAGGGGTGCAACAACCGACGACCCTGGCGGAGCTCCTATCAACCACCCAGCACCGTGCTACGTGTAAGGAGAGCCTTGGGGCCAGCCGAGCCGACCAAGGCTACCAGGCAGAGAAGAAGCGGCCTTTCGACAATGGTTCCAACCAAGAACGGAAAAAGAGCCGAAACAAAGGGGATTCATCGCACAGACCATGCCCCTTCACCGAATATACCCCCCTCGTGGCAACTCCTGAATAGATCTTGGCGGAAATTCGGGACGAACTGTATGTTTGGTGGCCCCCCAAGATGCGCTCCGTGTAAGATCCGGCTCCCTTGGGCCTTGACATGTCCTCAGGGTCGCGCCGGACCTGCTGGTCGTGACAGTGTTGTGACAACACGGTAGGTTGCAACATGCTTCTTGTCACGCCCCCTTTAGGCGTCACACCCTTGACGCACCATCTGGAGGCGTTGCGTTATTGTCGCGTCATCTGGAGGCGACGGGACTTCGTTCTGAGCATTCAAACCGCTATCCTTCCCTGTCAGAACAACCTTGTTGGGTGTCAGGCGCGTACAGGTTTGACGCGATCTGGCTGGTCGTCGCGTTCTGATTTGACTAGTCTTTGGTTTCACCACTTTTGGGGTTGTGACCTGGGGGTCGGTCGCGACATGGTGTCATGACATCTAGAGATGCCGCGACAAGGTTCTTGTCGCGCCGCACCTGTCGCGTTTCTGGGGCCATCGGTTCAAAACTGAGGCAGGCGCCCATTTCCTCTTTCCCCTTTCTTCTTTCCCTTCTTCTTCCTTCTTCTTCCTCCCCGAGCTCCCTTGCTTTCTCCGGCGTGTTCATGGTGCTCGTGGTGAGGAGGTGAGATCCCCTTTGTGCAAGTGATGTGCTTGTGGTGCTTGGAGCGAGGAGGTGGCGGCCATTCCTACAAGAAGGCCCCAACGGGTTGGCTATACTGTTTGAGGTAGGGACTCCCCCTCTTCCTCTCATTCTAGCATGTTCCCTTCCCCTTGTGGTTCTTGTTTCTTGGCCATGGTTGGGGTTGGGAATGAGAGATCCATGCCTCGTTCGTGGAGAGGTTTCCTTTGAGTGTAGATCTCTATGTTTAATGCATGAATCGTGGGGTTTTGAGGGTGGTTTGCCAATTTACATGCTTTCCTAGTGTTACCTATGCTCCCCTCCCCCAGTCAGTGTGGTTTTTTAGTGTTTTGGGGTGATCTTTGGGAGGACTGTCCTAGGACCCCCTTCGGCTGAGATCGCGATCGGCCTGAGGGTCGCGATGATGTCACGACGCATGCGCCGACCACGACAGCCTTGGCTGTCGCAGCGGGCATGGGCGCCGCGACATCATCGCGATGAACAGAGGTGTTGCGACACTGTCACAGTCAGCCTTGGCGTCGCGACAGTAACAGATTTAGGTTAGTTCTCACGAAGCCATTTCTCATTGAGTCTTCACAGTTCTTGGTTCTTTCTATGCCTATGGCACTAGTACTAGTTCCTAGTATGCTCCTACACTAGTCGTTCACCCGGTGCTCGGCACCTGAGTGCTTGTCCCGTGAGAGGTTGTTATCGTTTACCTAGGACCCCCGTCCTCGTGCGCCCGTTTAGGGAGTGCTCTAGGTGGCAGGCGTGCTCGAGTCACAGACTCTGGAGCGGAGGGGGAAACGGTTGTTAGGACAGCGGCGTCAAGTCATTTGCAGAGCTCTCGTAGTTGGTCTGGGACACCGAGGTCGTTCGGAGTTCTTCCCGGTGTAGACCAACTAGTCCTTCTTCTCACTGCCTCGCTCTTTATGGCCCTGGAACCACTTGGAGAGGTTAGGCATGGGACCATAGTTCGGCCAGACTATGGCGGTTACTGTTGTGGTTACTTGTGTTCCTGCCCCCACTCTAACGAGATGTGGAGGTTTAGACCTGGGTCGAGGGTAAGACGTCAGTGGACGCTCCTGATTGGTTGACTATTGGTAGTGCTTTCCGTGGCTAGTGTCGCTTGTCTAGGCAGGGTTCCCTCTGTCTGTGTTGCCAACCGTGTGGTGGTCAGGACGTGCAGATTCTACGGAGTTTCTGACCGTGTTGTCCTTTCCGTATTGTTGTTAGTTAGTAGTTTCGCTTCCATACTTTCCTGTGTAGGTTAGAATATATAACTGTTGTCATTTACTTTAATTATGTATATTCTTTCTTGCTTGTCAAAGCCAGTAGGAGATTGGTAGTCCCTACTGAGCTTCTGTTGCGAAGCTCATCCCTCCCTTTTGCAGGTGAGACTTCCCAGTAGCGGCACGATGCGCGTCGGGCGGAGTAGACGGGGCAGTCGTCATCATCCCCGTAGCTAGCAGTGGGATTCCCCTTTTCTTCAGTTGCACTTCACCCTCGGGGTATGTCCCTAAGGGCCTTGTTCTTCCCCATTGCTTACTTGTACTCGCTGTGTGTTGGGACTATACCTAGAGTGTTATGCAGCAGTCTCGCTCTTCTTCCTGGTTCCACATGTGTGCTCCTAGTTCAGTAGTTGACATTTATCTTCTTTACATATTCTATTAGACTTGTGTTATAGCCCTTCTGGGTCCTCGGATCCGTGGGTGGCGACCGCGAAAAATCGAGTCCTCGGCTTGAGCCGAGGGTCGGGTTCTCTGGGTCGTTACAGTTGGTATCAGAGCGAGAGTCTAACAGGAATTTTTGTGGATTTAAACAGAAACCAGAAAGTCCCAACAGAAGTACAAGTACACTGCTAGCCACTTGAGTTAGTGTCGTTAACCTTGTTCGTTGTGTGCTGTGCAGAATATGGCTCCGCATAGGCGCAGACAGACCAGAGAGCTGATGGAGCAGCAGGCTGAGTGAGATACGCCAGTGCCAGGTCAGGTTCAGGAGGATGTGTCAACGGAGGAGTCTGTGGCACAGCCTCAGGAGGCAGCAGCAGCAGGAGGAGTGGCAGCAGCACCCACCACAGCGGCACAGGGATTGGTTCCCCATGGCCGAGTAGTTTTTCAGAACCATGTTCCAAGGGACATGGCAGCCTGGGCAGGCAACAGCAGGAGGACAACCACAGTACCTCCCCTAGTGGTCCCAGAGCAACAAGTAGATCCACCGACAATGCAACCAGTCGTGCAGCAGGTGTCAGTAGTGGAAGTACCCGAGCCGGCTGGAGGAGGACGACAGTGACTGAGGATAGGACCGCCCTCTTAGAGAGGTTTTTGCATCTCCGACCACCGACATTCTTCGGCGACTACGAACCAGATAGGGCTAAGAGTTGGACTTACTAGTTGGAGTGTACGTTTGAGACCATGGAGTGAGCCGAGGAGGATCAGGTGAGATTGGCAGTGTACCAGATCAAGGGACCAGCCCATGAGTGGTGGAGAGTTCAGATGCAGACACACTTCTCAAGGCAGTGATTGGATCAGGTTTCTTGGTAGCGGTTCTTAGAGGTTTCCACAGCGAGTATTTCCGGATTATGTTTGACGTGAGAGGCGAGATTAGTTCCATGAGTTGGCACAGGGGGACATGACAGTTGCACAGTATCATCAGAAGTTTGTCCGGTTGTTGAGGCATGTTCCCTATGTGGCTAGCAGTGAGCAGGCTTGTGCAGAGAGGTTCATTTCAGGACTGAGGCCAGATTTGCGGTGGGGCGTGACCGCCCATATGTGTGCCACTTTGGGAGTGGCAGTGGCTAAGGTCACCGCCTTGGAGAGAGAGGTATGGCAGCCCCAGCAGTAGTAACAGTAGCAGCAGGGAGGAGCTTCCTATAGGACCACCCTATACCAGTGTCCCACTGGTAGCCATGGTAGTGACTTCTTCCTCTTCTTCGGGTTCAGGTAGCTCCGGCCTACGCTCGAGGTTTAGGCAGATGACCACTCGTGGGGGTGGGCGGAGTCGACAGCAGACGCGCCAGTTGAGGTTTGCAGAGCAGTCGGTCCAGCAGGGAGCTGAGCAAGGCAGGCAGGAGGTGGTTTGTTACACTTGCGGTTTACCAGGCCATTACAGGAGGGAGTGCCCGATGGGGCAAGTTCAGTAGCCGCAGCAACCTGTGAAGTTGCAGTTTACTCAGTAGTTGCCACAGTACCAGTACCCACCACAGCAGCAGCAGGCACCCCGATAGTAGCAGCAGGGGTAGTACCAACCGCCTCAACAGTTTTAGCCATACCACCACCAGTAGCAGCAGTTTCCATAGCACCAGCAGCCGCCGCCGTAGCAGCAGCCCTAGCAGGTGCCACAACGTGGGCGTGGTCGTGTGATGGCTCTTACACGGGAGGAGGCTAAGGCGTCGAACCTAGTCGTAGGTACTTTGCCTATCCTTGGTAGAGTTTGTAGCAACCTAAATTTTTGAACAAAATAAAAATTTACATAATATTAAAATTTTTGATTTATTAGAAATCAGATAAAAGAAAATAAATTACATAGAAAATTAATGGAAAGAGAATTAAATAAAACGAATTAAATGAAACGAAGTATTGGACTTTATTAAATTGACCAAATAGAATTTAGTGGGCTAAAATGGGAATTTTTAAAAAAGAGAATAATGGGAAAATACCCTAAATTCGCAACTTAATTATTACTTAATTAGAAAAGGGTATTTAATGCATTAAAATAAGTGATTTGAGTTGGATTTGGAATCCTAAACCAACCCCAAATGCTTGGCCACGAAATCCCCTCTCTCAACCCAATTAGGAGATCTCTTTCTTAAAAAGGGAGAGGAAAAGAGGAAATTGGAATTAAAAGGAATTAGAGTCCAATTAGGAAATAGAAAGGGGAGAAGCTTAAATACTCTCCTAAAACCCTCATGGCCGGCCCTAGTTCATGCCAAGGGTTGCTGGAGTAGGAAAGAGGCCAAGAGGAGGAGAATTGTGGAAAAGAGGGATCTCCCAATTTCTTCCCCGAGTTCTTCAAGTCTTAACCCTAGAAGAGGAAAACGATCAAAGGTAGGCATTCTCACGAGCATAAACTATAAAATTTTAACTGCAGGTTCTTCCCATCATCATGAGCATACCTCAAGTTTCATGATTTATCATTGAGTCAATATTTACTTCTTGATTTTTGAAGTTTGCACTTATCTCGACCCCAAACCCCCTTATTAAATCTTGTTCTCCTTCTACACTTGATCTCCTGCCACGAAATTTTTATTGAAGATTTGATGGATGTTAGGTTTCATTTTCCCCTGAAAGCCCTAATTTCCATCCACCCGATCATGCGAATTAATTCGTTGATCCCAACTGTACACAGTTCTATGTTCGTCATTAATACTCTCTATTAAACCATGTTGAAACCTTCGTTGCTTTCCAATTACTGGAAGTACCCATGCATGTCTGGATCTGTTTAAAACTAGTTTCACGATTTTTCATGCACTATGCAATTTGTTCCTAGTTTTAGAACAACCCTGTGTCAAAACAGGGGAAGTCTGATCCGTAATCCAAGACATGTCTGATTCCTGTCGGACTCGGGCACAGACCACCAGAACGCGACGGCCCGATAGGCCGCATTCTGTGGTCAGATTGCGACAGTCTGTCAGTCGCGTTCTGAACGCGACAGGCATCGCCGTCGCGATCGCTGTGCCTTGCCTGAACAGCTTGTCGCGATCCATCTAAACACCTGTCGCGATCTACCCTGAACCCGTCGCGACCCTTACTGGAGTGCGTCGCATTCACAGGATTTTACAGAAAAACCCCTGATTTGAAATGCTCAAATTGCCTATTGTGCATATACCCTTTATTTCCAGTATACCCGCAGTAAATTCACTTAATATAAATTGGACATTTATATGTGATTTAAAATGCATACACATGACTAATTTCTATCCATGATTTCATGACACATGCACACACTTTGAACCATCCAAATATGGCCTAATTGGCATGAACATGTGACATAATATATCTGGTAATTTATGCAATTAAATTACCTTATTATAAATGAACTTGTCCTCGATTCTCACATTGTTTTGGAACACCGATCACGACGCTCCACTGTTCTAGAACTCCTCTAGAACGTCGAGCACTTGTTTCTATAATTACCCTCTTTCTTGACTTAGACGAACTCTCTGTCCGATACTCCTTCTGCCGGACTAGTGAGTCTTTGTTCAAGGCCTCCGTAAGTCTCCTCTGTCCATGGATTCCCACATGGTCGACGAGCCGGTTGTACCCTAACGCCTATGATACCCCTTTAGGGATCAATACGATCCAAACGGCTTTTAGAAGTTCGCTCTTATCTTGAATCACACCGGACCTCTGGACCCATGTTTAATGTGGCCAGCGGTAGGGTTGTGAGTTCCACCTGACTGCCAACAATAATTATGCGTGCTGTGTAGCTATTACTATCGCCTGTTTACTCGTCGTGTTACGTGCAATGTCCACTAGCTCTCATCTGTGCTCTATTCGCTCATCTATTCACGTTCTCTCTACTATCTCGTCTTTTCATCTAGTGCTCTCATCTATTTCTTGGTACTCTATATTGGCCATTGACTGATTGTCTAAAGATAAACAATATAACCAATGCTTGGCAATATATAAAGGTCCCGATCTGGTCCTGGGATGTGCGCCCGAAAGTGCTAGTGCCCATGGGAGTTAAATGATCAGAGTGTTTGGCATTACACTCGAGTGCTATCTATCTCGACTATCTAAATGACAATCAAAAGTGCTATGTTCTCTCGTGACTATTGAAAAAAAGTGCTATGCTATACTCAATGTGCTATTGCTATACTTCGTGCTATTGTGCTATGGCCATCCTGCTATTTTTGTGCTATTCCCGACACTTGTGTTATTTTTGGAAAGTCTATATTTGGAAAGTCTTGATATTTCATTCACGTGCTATCATGCTATTACTTGACTCTCTCGTTCTATCATTAGTTACTCTGTCTCTAATGCATTAATTATTTAAAGCCTGCTTGAGCGTGAGATTTAAGTCCTACTGGGCGTTATCGCTCACCTTGCGTTATTTGTCGTTGTGTTCTCAGGTGAGACTGAGGATGAACCATACACTCAAGAGGACGGGAACGACCTGGAGTGATGTCATGAGTACCCTCGCGTCCTATTACTATGTTTGCGTTGTAGTAGTTAAGTTGAAGTTTAGTCTTTGCTATGTTTCAATGTAATCGGGCCCTATAGAATGGCTCTGATATTAATGGTTGTAACTAGACATTTGAAATTATTAATGAGAAAGGTTTGCTTTAGTATTAATCATTGTGCAATGGTTTGATGTCTAGTACTTGCTCTGTACCCGTTTACTTGCAACTGCCTCGCGTTCCGATATTCTGCATCGGGGTGTGACAGTTTTGTGGTATCAGAGCCTAGGTTGTTCTTAAGTATAGGATGATCTAGGTTAACTTGCCTTGACTAGAGTCAATTATCCTACCTATGTGAGTTGTGGTTAGAGCCAAGGGTAACTAGCTAAAATGAACTCACACACACACGAATTAAATTCCATATCGATGTCATGACAATAAGCTATTTTGTAGGAAATAAGCAATCAAGATGACTGCTGAACGTGCTCAAATGAGGGGCATGCAACAAACCATCCAGGAACTGACGCGCGCCATTGTGCAAGCTACCCAAGGAGGTGGCAATCGTGGTGCTGGTGATCTGCATTGCAACTTCAGAAGTCTGAACCCACCTAGGTTCAGCGGATCCACAGATCCGGATGAAGCTGAGCACTAGCTCTAAGAGATGGAAAGAATTTTCCGTGTCATGCAATGTGCAGCGGTGGACAAGCTGCTATTGGCCACGTTCCAACTGGAGAAGGACGCCCGCACTTGGTGGGAGTCAGTGGAAGCTAATAGAGAAAATGGGCAATTCACCTGGAACGAGTTTAAAGAAGCATTCAACTCCAAATACTTCTCCGAGCGTGTTTAAGAAAGGAAGGCTGCGGAATTCGCTGCTCTTAAACAGCGGAGCTTGACTGTGGCCGAATATGAAGCCCAGTTCTCTAGACAGGCGAGCTATGCTGTACATCTGGTGAACACCAAAAGGATGAAGGCTAAGCATTTTCTAAACGGCCTTAAGCCCCACTACATCACTCAACTAGCACCTCTCGACATCCAGATCTATGCCGAGATGGTAAAGAAAGCCCAACTGCTGGAAGATGCTACGGACTTCACCGACCGTATCAAAGGGAAGTTTGTCAAGAAGGAAGTGACCTCGGGTCAGTCATCTGCTAAGCCTACCAATGGCAAGAAGCATCCCTTCAACATCACGGAGGGATCCGACCAAGAAAGGAAACCCAAGGTTTTCGTGCCCAACACTACAGCCAAAAGTAACTGCAAGCACTGTGACAAGCCAGGTCACACTGCTGACGAATGCTGGAGGAAAGTCGGCGTATGTCTACACTGTGGGAGTCGCGAGCACCGCATCCTCGAGTGCCCGCTACTGAAAGAAAATGAAAGGTGCCCTAATGCGCCTAAGAAACAAGGAAAGCTGCAAGCCCTGCATAATGAAGAAACCACAGAGGAAGGAGGTGTGGTGTAAGGTACCCTTCAAGTTTTCTCTATATCTGCATTTGTCTTATTTGATACTGGAGCAACTCATTCATTTATATCTCAAAATTTTGCGGATACCTTGAATACCAAACCTACATCCATGGGATGTGAATTCTCTGTTACTACACCACTAGGAGAGAAGGAAAAACTAAACAAATACTTTCCATCTGTCGATGTAATGATCGAAGACCAAAACTTAAAGGCCGACCTGGTATGTATGCCCATGGAAGGCTATGATGTAATCTTAGGAGCCGAGTGGTTGTCCGCTTATAGGGCAAGTGTCGACTGTAAGAAGGTTACCTTTAGTGACTTTCCTAAATTGACATTCTCTGGGATTAGACATAAGAGATGGATGTCTCTAATCTCCGCCATAAAAGCTCATAACATGATAAGGAAAGGCTGTATTGCCTTCCTTGCAGCCGTAGTTGTGGAGAAGAAGGGTTCTAAGATAGAAGACATCCACATAGTCCAGGATTTCCCCAACGTATTCCCCAAAAACCTGCCCGAGATTCCCCCTGAATGAGATGTCAACTTCGCCATTGAGCTGATTCCTGGAGCCGCACCGGTATCATGTCAACCGTACCAGATGTCACCTTCTGAGCTAAAGGAATTGAAGGCGCAACTGATGGAGCTACTAGAAAAGGGGTTCATCAGACCAAGCACTTCCCTATGGGGAGCGCCTGTGCTGTCCGTCAAAAAGAAGGATGGATCGATGAGGCTCTACATCGACTATCGACAACTCAATGAACTCACCATCAAGAACAAGTACCCTTTGCCCAGAGTCGATGAACTGTTCGACCAAATATGTGACGTAGCGCGTTTTTCGGATCTTCGCGGATTGTTGATTAGTGGTAGATCAGATCTGTGTTTACTGGTTTTGGTGTGGTGCTCATGACCAATATGGGGTCATTGGGCCTTGGTTGTGGTTTCCGCGCGCTGTGTGGAGCTTAGTGGCCGACAGGTTAGGCCTGTGGTGCCCGTTGGTTCATTGAATGTAAACGCGACGGGGGTGTAGGTCGCGTTCTGAACGCGACAGCAGTAGGGGTCACGTTCTGGTTTCCATTGTTGGGGTCGACGTCTGCATGTGCGCCGCGTGTCACACATGGAGTGGAATTTGCTAACGTCGGGAATGGGAAGGCGACGCCCTAATCGGTCGCGATCAGGTCGCGACGGGAAGGTACGTCGCGATCCCAACCGCTATGCAATTTTTAAGTAGGCTGGTTGAACAAAGCTTTCACAAGCTCTACTCGACCGGGAGAGAAGCTGTCGCAGGTTTTCTGGGCGATTCGGCATTTCGGTGGAGTTCTCGTCGCGCTCTCGACGCGAGGACGTCGCGAGGAGTGGGGGAAACACCGCACCATGCATGGATTGATCGTTCTTTGTGTAGGTAGGGAGTTCTACCTTGATTTGTTACGTGGATTGCATATCGGTTTGTTTATTGCTTTAAAAACAGTAGATACCATGTCTAGGAGGTGAAATGAGCATGAAAACCGAGTTGAAATCATGTTTAGGGTGGTTTGCATGGAAGATCGGAGATGGTTCCCGGATTAGGGTTTTCGCCTGAGAAGGCGACAGACCCTGCTGTCGCGACCAGGTAGCGACAGGCCGACCCGTCGCGACAGGATTTCTTATCGCGACATATCGTGGCGTCACGATCAGAAGGTAGTTATGGCCTCTGTCGCGATCACAATCGAGGGTTCTGCTTTGCATGCTTTTCATGTTATGGTTATCTGATTATTGATGATTAACGTGTATGGTTTTGGTAAGAGGTGCATTGGCACCCGTAAAGCTCTATGAGCATGTTGCCCACGCTGTTGGTGGGTGGATTACGTATGGTTTACATAGTTGGTGTGGTGTTTACGTAATATGAATATGTGCATGGTATATAGTATAATAATGGCTAGGCAATGATGGTTCAAGTGTGAACCTAGCCTCAGTCTTGCAATGTCCTTTATGGACTAATAGAGATGGTTTAATCAATGTAATGCAAGTAGGGTTAAGATTTAATGTATAGTTAGTGTATATGGTATGTATGTAGCAAGGAGGTCATGTGATGACCAATGATAGGCCAGTTTGTAAATGGTTATCGTGGTTTACATGTGTATTGGTGTGAGGTAATTCGTAGATCACAGGGTGACCGAGGTTAAGCTATTCTTGACATTTGTACTGTGGTTTGTAATAAAGAATATATAAGTATATATCGTGGTTTGTGCATTGCTGAGTTTGGTGGTCCGGCGCCTATTCCGGAATGCCTCTTCAGTTGGGAGCCCCAGGTTTTGTGTAAGCCAGGCACCTGTGTGTGCTCGGGGCTTGTCTCGGTACAGTGGTACCGTTGAGGTCTTGTCGTCTTCCTGGACACCCTCACTGTGACGGCCCTCATTATACCGGTACGGTTATACCAACCCACGTCGGTATAGAAAGAGTCCTCACAGTGGGACATTTACCCAAACGATACATACAGCTGAGATACACGCGAATATACAACAGAGTAGCGGAAGTAAAAGACAACTGTCTCCATTCATTCATCATCCACATTAAACATACATGCAATTCGCAATTAACATAAGAGAACTAAAGGTCCACATAATTTAAATTGCTGAAATAGAACCACAAATTGTCCACATTTATACATCCTTTTCATAATACTCTAATACAATGTTCAAATTACATACTTATGAAATACACAAATCTCAAGAAACTCCAAAGCTAGTCTCCGCGCTCCGAGTCCGTCTCCACCGTCTCCTCCAACGGTGCCGTGTCACCAACTATACCTGTACGCCGAAGCAAGGAGTGAGTCCAAGGACTCAGCAAGCAACACTACTCATGATATACACGTACAAGTCCTAGTGGTTTCTACATGCACATTTACAATTTGCAACACATGGCATGCTAGTCAATTTAAGTTTCAACCTATCATGAAAGTTTTACAACTTTATACATGGATCATGCTTTCAGATTTCTAAGGATAAAATTTACCTATCACATGCTCTCTATTCCATTTACTCATGAAATTTTGTCTTAAAAACCTAAACATGAGAGCTACCAACATGAACATTGTGCATGCATGAAAGGGGAACACAACTAGCATGGATTTCACATGTCCTTAAGTACATACATAACCCTTTTCACATGCTTTAGGTTGCTGATTTCACATGGTTTAACGGTTGTAAACCTATACATGAAAGCTACAATATTGCATAAAACATATCGTGTGATCAAACAATCATGCTATCTTGTACCCGTTTTCACCAATTATCCCTAACATGGATTCGAGACATCTTTGCACATAATGACATGATGATAATAACATAAATTCACTGATTTCACATGATTTCAGATTTGTCTCACATGGTTTTAATAACATATTTTCACATCTTTAGTTTCACATTTTCTTTACACAAGTTTCCTCTTTCACATGGTTCACTTTACACATACACATTCACATTGTCACTTACACATTTACACATGGACACATACACATTACACATTTTAGGTGCCGTGACACATAGTCCAAACCACCAAAGAAGGACATATACACATCACATTACACATAGACGCCATCTAGGCATTTCAATGGCGACTCTTGGATTGCGCAGATCGGGAGAACAAGTCTCCACCCTAACCAGTGGTACTTGTCCACCTCCAGGATTTCCCCCTAATGCCCTTAGGGTCACATACACATTGAACTTTCTCAGGGGGAATTTTCCCTGATACAGCTCCACTGCCCTCTACGGAAGCAGTGTCACATTGGCACAGTTACACATTTACACATTTACGTTTTACACATGGTTGCACACTTCACACCTTTCATCTCATTCACTTTCTCACTCACATGAATATCTCTGTTTTTCCTAACATGGTACTACAGAATTTCAGGAGTTTAACACACATGAATTTTCACTAATCAAGTCGGGTTTAGACAATAACTAACCACATTACGATAATATATGTAGATTATCACATTTCACATGAAAATACATAACTTCTTATTTACTGGTCCAAATGACCTGAAATTTTAACCACATGCTGTTTTCGGGTTCAAGATCATACACTCAATTTTCAATTTTTCTGAGCTAAATATAATTTACAGAAAATCAAACACTTATTTACATGCCATTCACAATTTAAGTTACATGGAACTTAACACATCATGCAATTTGCCATTTACTGTTTGAACAGGGATTTCCATTATGTGCATGATTTGAGAATACAGAACTATCCTAAATCATACAATCACAAATCGATCACCACAAAATTCTTGCATGTCTTTCTATTTACCGAACCGAATTTATTTGCAAGCTATACAAGCATGAACAATTTACCAAAATTGGGCATACATCTACTGATCTACAAATCTTCATGAACAGACAAAACCAAGGCATTCAGACTAATCCTACTCATGAAACATAAATTTGGCAAGATCATTAACAAGTCATGCTTACAATTCATGGGATACAATATTTCCTACATTCACCATCACACACCACATTCGTCCACACACCACAATTGACAATATACATAGAGTATAAGGTTACCATATATCCTCATCACGGAAACCATACCGAAATTAGTGTATAGGAAGGGCAGAACAGTTCACTGTTCTGTCCAGAGGAACTTGGCGGCGGTCTCTGGCCGCTGACTCAGGGTCAGCGGCATGGCCGATGGACGCCAAGCATAATATCGGCGTCCAGGGACCTTGCCGTCGATGCAGGTCTGTGCAGAAACACAGACCCGACCTCTCAAGATTTGGTGAATGGGAGGGTCTAGGACTCGAGGAAAAATCCATAAAAATGATAGAAACGACCTAGACACATACGGGAACATCATGGATAGGTCACTTGCCTTTTAAAAATTCCTCCAAAGGATCTAGGGCTCGGTGAAGCTCTCCTTGGGCTGTCCCAAGAAGTGCAGAACTCCCTCCAAATGATCTCTCCTCCGGGTTCTTGAGCGAGATCCACAGCAAGCCGAGGTCGGGGAAGCCTCCTCGTCGGTCCAGCAACCTCCTTGAAGCAGTGGAACGCCGGATCAAGCTCCAGGGGGTCGGGTTTTTGGGTGCTAAGTGGGGTTTTCTCACAGTTTTCTCTCTAGGGTTTTTCTTTCTCTTTTCTCCTCTTGCAAGGGTGAAAAGAGGCTGGGGGAAGGGAGCTCCGGTTTTAGACTTAAGGAGAGACCCCTCCCACTCCTTGGGTGATATGACAGCCCTCAGAGCCGTTGGGGAGAACCCCCAATGGCTGGGCTTTCTTGTTTCAGAAGCTTGCAGCTCTGCTGCGCATGCAGGCCAGAGAGATTGGCGTCCATATCGCTGGACGCCAGGATTAGTGTTGGCGTCCATGTCTGGACGCTGACACCTCCTAAACGGCCTGGGGTTGACGCCAAGATGGCCTTCGGCCAGAACTCTAAAATATGCAGAAAACCATGCATACCGTGCATATATACATGCAATATGTATACGGTATTATACCCATACTATCACCATGCAATACATACATTATTTATATTTAATAAACACATGCACACGTACTTGTATTAACTAATACGTACGTAAATATGTACATACATACACAAGCACAATCATACACACACAAATACAAATAATGCGACGGAAATTCGAGGGCCTTACACCCTCTCCCCTTAAAGAAACTTCGTCCTCGAAGTTAGAACGACACTACTCAAACAAAAGGGGATACTTCTTCTTCATCGCATCCTCAAGCTCCCACGTAGCCTCCTCACGTGAGAAGTTCCGCCATAGAACTTTCACCGACGCGATACTCTTGTTCCGGAGATGCTGAACCTTCCGGTCAAGAATGGCTACTGGTTGCTCGACATACGAAAGATCTGGCTGGATCTCCACTGGCTCATGACTAATCACATGAGACGGATCTCGGACATACTTCCTGAGCATAGATACGTGGAATACCGGGTGAACGCTAGCCAAAGCTGGGGGTAAAGCTAGCTCGTACGCCACGCTGCCCAAACGTCTGAGAATCTCATATGGGCCAATGAATCTAGGGCTTAGCTTGCTATGCCTGCCAAATCTGACAACTCCACGAGTAGGCGATATCTTCAAGAAGACATGATCGCCAACCTCGAACTCCAAATCCTTTCTTCTGTTGTCGGCATAACTCTTCTGCCTATCCTGTGCCGCAACAAGCCTTTTCCTGATAAGCTGAATCTTATCCGAAGTTTCCTGAACTAACTCCGGTCCGATCAACTGCCTATCACCAGTCTCCTCCCAACATAAAGGAGATCTGCAGGGCCTACCATACAACGCCTCGAATGGAGCCATACCAATACTAGCATGAAAGTGTTGTTGTATGCGAACTCCACAAGAGGTAAATGACGCTCCCAATCATCCTTCCAATCCAGAACACACGCTCTCAACATATCCTCGAGCGTCTGGATAGTCCTCTCGGACTGTCCATCGGTCTGGGGATGAAACGCCGAACTGAGCTTAAGCTCCGAACCTAACGCATCCTGAAGACCTTTCCACAATCTCGAAGTAAATCTCGGATCTCGATCCGAAATGATCGACTTCGGCACACCATGCAATCTAATGATACCGCTAACATACAGTCTAGCTAAACTCTCTACTGACTGCTTCTTCTTCATAGGCAAGAAATGAGCAGTCTTCGAGAATCTATCTACAACTACCCAAATCGAGTCATTGCCCCTTCTAGATCGAGGCAAACCCGATACGAAATCCATAGTGACAGCTTCCCACTTCCATACGGGGATATCCATCCTCTGCATAAGGCCGGATGGTCGCTGCCGCTCGGCTTTCACTTGCTGACATACTAGACATCTAGACACATAATCCGCAACATCTTCTTCATGCCGGACCACCAAAATGATCTCTTCAGGTCTTGATACATCTTAGTGTTACCCGGATGAATAGAGAATCGCGATCTATGAGCCTCCGCTAACACATGCTCACGGACATCTACACATCGGGGACACAAACACGGTGCTGAAATCTAATCACACCGTCCTCATCACGAGCAATGCCCGCCTTACCCACTAATCTAACAATCTAGGATCGGCTTTCTGCTGCTCAATCACCTCATCCAAGACTGAGGATCTAAGGGATAGCTGAGCTACAAAAGCCTGACACAACGATGGCTCTAACTCGGTCATAGAGCACGCTGCATCCTCCAACATCTTCCAATCCTGCTGGAGCGAAGACCTCTTCCTACTAAGAGCATCCGCTACGACATTCGCCTTTCCAGGATGATACTGAAGGTCGAAGTCATAGTCCTTCAAGAACTCAATCCATCTTCTCTGCCTCAGGTTTAATTCCTTTTGGGAGAAAAGATACTTCAAGCTCTTGTGGTCGGTAAACACCTCAAATCTGACACCATAAAGATAGTGCCTCCAGATCTTTAGTGCATGAACCACTGCTGCGAGCTCCAAATCATGAGTCGGATAGTTCCTCTCATGCTCCTTCAACTGACGAGAAGCATAAGCCACTACCCTCTCTCGCTGCATGAGTACACAGCCTAAACCAATCTGAGATGCATCCGTATAAATGGCAAAGCCCTCTAGACCACTAGGCAATACCAATACGGAGCAGAAGTAAGCTTAGCCTTCAATAGCTGAAAGCTACGCTCACATGCCTCAGACCATACGAACTTCTCACCCTTTCTGGTCAGCTTTGTCAAAGGGGCGGCGATGGATGAGAAACCCTCAATGAATCGCCGATAGTAACCAGCTAACCCAAGGAAACTACGAATCTCCGAAGGGGTCTGGGGAATCTCCCAATCCATAACTGCCTGGACCTTTGCTGGATCAACTGCAACACCAGCGCCGGAGATAACATGCCCGAGAAAGTGAACCTCGCGCAACCAGAACTCGCACTTGCTGAACTTCGCATACAGCTTGTGCTCACGGAGAACCTCTAAGACTAACCTCAAATGCTGACGGTGCGTGGCCTCATCCGGAGAATAGACCAACACGTCATCAATAAACACCACAACAAAGCTATCTAAATACGGACTAAACACTCAGTTCATGAGATCCATGAACGCTGCAGGGGCATTGGTCAATCCGAAAGGAAGGACCAAAAACTCATAATGTCCATAACGGGATCTAAATGCCGTCTTAGACACATCCTCACTCCGAATTCTCAACTGATGATAACCAGATCGCAAGTCAATCTTGGAAAAGACTGATGCCTCTCACAACTGGTCAAACAGATCATCAATCCGAGGTAAGGGATACCTGTTCTTCACAGTCACTTGGTTTAGCTTTCTATAATCGATACACAACCTAAGTGACCCGTCTTTCTTCTTGACGAATAATACAGGTGCGCCCCAAGGGGAAACACTAGGGCGAATGAATCCCTTATCAAGCAATTCTTGCAATTGCTTCCTCAACTCGGCTAATTCTGCAGGGGCCATCCGATATGGGGCCTTCGAGATAGGAGAGGTGCCTGGAAGCAACTCTATAGTGAACTCTATCTCCCTATCCGGTGGCAATCCAGACAAGTCATCGGGAAAGACATCTGGAAATTCCTGCACCACATCGATCTCTGCAAGAGTCAGTGACGAACTAGCATCGGGTACTAGCATAACGCTGGCAAGAAATGCGTCACAACCCTTGTTCACCATGCGCATCGCCTTCATGGCAGAGATAACTAACTTTCCCGCTAAGTTCTTTGGCAAGGGATGAGAGAACTCGTCCTCACCAGGAATGCGGAAAACAATCTTCTTCCTACGACAATCCACTAACGCATAGTGCTCCTCTAGCCAATCCAGACCAAGAATACAATCATAGTCCTTCATCTTTAGCAAGAAGAAACACCCATCTAGGAATCTATCCTCA
The DNA here is from genome assembly GCA_014218235.1 of Colocasia esculenta. NCBI lineage: Eukaryota > Viridiplantae > Streptophyta > Magnoliopsida > Alismatales > Araceae > Colocasia > Colocasia esculenta. The sequence goes on along the minus strand of CM024761.1, from coordinate 75,540,567 downwards.
ATGCACACAGGTAACGACGGAATGCACTTCCTAGTCGATACCGTACCCGCAGGGGTGTGCACAGACAAAGGGACCTCTAACTCCTCAGACTCTATGCCTGACTCTAGGGCTAACTGCCTAGCGAACCGCTCGGAAATGAACGAGTGAGTAGCACCCGTATCAAACAAAACCCGAGCGTGCACACCGAAAAGCAAAACCGTACCTTCGGTGACATGCTCCGCCTGCTCGGCGTCCTCGCGAGCTAAAGCAAACACTCGAGCTGGGGCTCGAGGCCTTCCTGGTCTTCCTGTAGCTGGCGCGGCTGCCACTACTGCTGGTGCTGGCGCTCCACGCTGAGCTCCTTGCTGAAGTCTTGGGCAATCTTTGATCTTGTGGTCGCTGCTCCCACACTTTAAGCATCTACCCGCTATTAACCAACACTCGGAACCTCCATGGGTCTTCCCGCAATGGGGACACTCCTTCTTCACACCAGGGGAACGTACAGAAGGTACCTGAGAGTTGCTGACTGCCACTGATTTCTGCGGTGTCTGGTACACCATTTTCCTCTTATCCTGCCGCTGGAATGTCGCTGCCAGCCTCTTCTGCGAAGCCTTCTTCTCCTCCAGATATTGTTCCATTTCTCCCTCCTGTCTGCAGGCAGCGCTGAGGGCCTCGTCTAGCGTGCGGTGGTCAAACGCCACAAGTCTCGTCCGCAGTGATGGCTTGAGTCCCATCACGAACTTCTTGGTCGTCCTGCGCTCAACCTCTACGATATGCGGTGCATATTTAGAAAGTTCAGAAAACCTTGCCTCGTATTCCAGGACGGTCATTGATCCTTGCGTCAGGGAAAGGAATTCTTGCTCCATCTTGTCCTGGATATGCTCTGGGACAACTTGGCTCGAAATAGCCTCACGAACGCGTCCCACGCCACGTCTACTGCTCCGTCCTCGAAGCGTGTACGTAGTAGGGAGGACCACCATACATCCGCTCTCTCCTGTAATACACCTTCATAAGCACTAACTAACAAATTCTAACTTGACAACCAACATACAAGCATAAACTAAAACATACCTGTAGCATGTAGGTGGCTAATGTCACCTTATCCTCATCAGGACACCTGATAGCTCGGAAGATTTTCTCTGTCTCCCTTAACCAGCTTTCTGCCATTAGCGGATCACTCTCCCCCTTAAAAGAGGGTGGGGTCATCCTCTTGAATCGCTCCATGATGGAAGGTCCACCATGGTCCTGAGCTGGGGCCTGAGCCTGCTACATTAAACAATAACAATACACAATAAACACAATATCATGCAATTTAAATAGCAAACTACTAGGTTGTTTCATTATTCTACCTGGGCCTCCAACTGGGCCTGGAGTGCTGCCTGGGTATGAGCCTGCGTCTGAATGGCTTGCACCAGACCTTGCTTGAATACTCCGTAGTCCACAGGCGGCGGTGGGGGAAGCACAGGACCCTGTGGGGCCGGGGCCTGCTGCTCCGCCCGCTCCTCACGCCTCTGCTCGTCGTCGCGAGCTGGCACACCTCCACGTCGTCCACGGGAAGCCATGGCTGTAATAAAAATTTCAGCCACCATTAGAGCTAGGTTACTAAGTTTTCTAACCATTTTCTTATCTATCTTACACTTCTCATTAGTGTTTTCTACACATGTGGACACATTTAGCATGTAATGGGGATGATGACTTGGTATATTCATGTGCAATCTCAACCGGTCTCTCTGATACCAATCTCTGTGACGGCCCTCATTATACCGGTACGGTTATACCAACCCACGTCGGTATAGCAAGAGTCCTCACAGTGGGACATTTACCCAAACGATACATACAGCTGAGATACACGCGAATATACAACAGAGTAGCGGAAGTAAAAGACAACTATCTCCATTCATTCATCATCCACATTAAACATACATGCAATTCGCAATTAACATAAGAGAACTAAAGGTCCACATAATTTAAATTGCTGAAATAGAACCACAAATTGTCCACATTTATACATCCTTTTCATAATACTCTAATACAATGTTCAAATTACATACTTATGAAATACACAAATCTCAAGAAACTCCAAAGCTAGTCTCCGCGCTCGGAGTCCGTCTCCACCGTCTCCTCCAACGGTGCCGTGTCACCAACTATACCTGTACGCCGAAGCAAGGAGTGAGTCCAAGGACTCAGCAAGCAACACTACTCATGATATACACGTACAAGTCCTAGTGGTTTCTACATGCACATTTACAATTTGCAACACATGGCATGCTAGTCAATTTAAGTTTCAACCTATCATGAAAGTTTTACAACTTTATACATGGATCATGCTTTCAGATTTCTAAGGATAAAATTTACCTATCACATGCTCTCTATTCCATTTACTCATGAAATTTGTCTTTAAAGAACCTAAACATGAGAGCTACCAACATGAACATTGTGCATGCATGAAAGGGGAACACAACTAGCATGGATTTCACATGTCCTTAAGTACATACATAACCCTTTTCACATGCTTTAGGTTGCTGATTTCACATGGTTTAACGGCTGTAAACCTATACATGAAAGCTACAATATTGCATAAAACATATCGTGTGATCAAACAATCATGCTATCTTGTACCCGTTTTCACCAATTATCCCTAACATGGATTCGAGACATCTTTGCACATAATGACATGATGATAATAACATAAATTCACTGATTTCACATGATTTCAGATTTGTCTCACATGGTTTTTAATAACATATTTTCACATCTTTAGTTTCACATTTTCTTTACACAAGTTTCCTCTTTCACATGGTTCACTTTACACATACACATTCACATTGTCACTTACACATTTACACATGGACACATACACACATTACACATTTTAGGTGCCGTGACACATAGTCCAAACCACCAAAGAAGGACATATACACATCACATTACACATAGACGCCATCTAGGCATTTCAATGGCGACTCTTAGGCTGCGCAGACGGGAGAACAAGTCTCCACCCTAACCAGTGGTACTTGTCCACCTCCAGGATTTCCCCCTAATGCCCTTAGGGTCACATACACATTGAACTTTCTCAGGGGGACTTTTCCCTGATACAGCTCCACTGCCCTCTACGGAAGCAGTGTCACATTGGCACAGTTACACATTTACACATTTACGTTTTACACATGGTTGCACACTTCACACCTTTCATCTCATTCACTTTCTCACTCACATGAATATCTCTGTTTTTCCTAACATGGTACTACAGAATTTCAGGAGTTTAACACACATGAATTTTCACTAATCAAGTCAGGTTTAGACAATAACTAACCACATTACGATAATATACGTAGATTATCACATTTCACATGAAAATACATAACTTCTTATTTACTGGTCAAAATGACCTGAAATTTTAACCACATGCTGTTTTCGGGTTCAAGATCATACACTCAATTTTCAGATTTTCTGAGCTAAATATAATTTACAGAAAATCAAACACTTATTTTACATGCCATTCACAATTTAAGTTACATGGAACTTAACACATCATGCAATTTGCCATTTACTGTTTGAACAGGGATTTCCATTATGTGCATGATTTGAGAATACAGAACTATCCTAAATCATACAATCACAAATCGATCACCACAAACCATTCTTGCATGTCTTTCTATTTACCGAACCGAATTTATTTGCAAGCTATACAAGCATGAACAATTTACCTAAAATTGGGCATACATCTACTGATCTACAAATCTTCATGAACAGAAAAAACCAAGGCATTCAGACTAATCCTACTCATGAAACATAAATTTGGCAAGATCATTAACAAGTCATGCTTACAATTCATGGGATACAATATTTCCTACATTCACCATCACACACCACATTCGTCCACACACCACAATTGACAATATACATAGAGTATAAGGTTACCATATATCCTCATCACGGAAACCATACCGAAATTAGTGTATAGGAAGGGCAGAACAGTTCACTGTTCTGTCCAGAGGAACATGGCGGCGGTCTCTGGCCGCTGACTCAGGGTCAGCGGCATGGCCGATGGACGCCAAGCATAATATCGGCATCCAGGGACCTTGCCGTCGATGCAGGTCTGTGCAGAAACACAGACCCGACCTCTCAAGATTTGGTGAATGGGAGGGTCTAGGACTCGAGGAAAAATCCATAAAAATGATAGAAACGACCTAGACACATACGGGAACATCATGGATAGGTCACTTGCCTTTTAAAAATTCCTCCAAAGGATCTAGGGCTCGGTGAAGCTCTCCTTGGGCTGTCCCAAGAAGTGCAGAACTCCCTCTAAATGATCTCTCCTCCGGGTTCTTGAGCGAGATCCACAACAAGCCGAGGTCGGGGAAGCCTTCCTCGTCGGTCCAGCAACCTCCTTGAAGCAGTGGAACGCCGGATCAAGCTCCAGGGGGTCGGGTTTTTGGGTGCTACGTGGGGGTTTTGTCACAGTTTTCTCTCTAGGGTTTTTTTCTTTCTCTTTTTCTCCTCTTGCAAGGGTGAAAAGAGGCTGGGGGAAGGGAGCTCCGGTTTTAGACTTAAGGAGAGACCCCTCACCCACTCCTTGGGTGATATGACAGCCCTCAGAGCCGTTGGGGAGAACCCCCAATGGCTGGGCTTTCTTGTTTCAGAAGCTTGCAGCTCTGCTGCGCATGCAGGCCAGAGAGATTGGCGTCCATATCGCTGGACGCCAGGATTAGTGTTGGCGTCCATGTTTGGACGCTGACACCTCCTAAACGGCCTGGGGTTGACGCCAAGATGGCCTTTGGCCAGAACTCTAAAATATGCAGAAAACCATGCATACCGTGCATATATACATGCAATATGTATACGGTATTATACCCATACTATCACCATGCAATACATACATTATTTATATTTAATCTAAACACATGCACACGTACTTGTATTAACTAATATGTACGTAAATATGTACATACATACACAAGCACAATCATACACACACAAATACAAATAATGCGACGGAAATTCGAGGGCCTTACACTCACTCTCGGGGAGAGTTGTCGTCTGGCTGAGGGAAAGACGGCAGTGGGACAGTGACTTGTGAGAGTTTGTGTTTAGTCACTTGTAGCGCGCTCGTAGCTGGGAGTTACGGACACCAGTAGACGTATTGGGTCCTGGCTATTCCTGTTACCAGTGCCTCACTTTAGAGAGCTCAGGCCAGAGTCTCTAAAGGTGCCATGCATGGGCCTGCAGGGTGTGTGACCTGTAGATTGTGGTGGTTTGGTTGGTCTCCACAGTTCTTTGGCTTTACTCGTGTTGTGGAGCTGCAGTTGGACCTTACGTCCGTGACTGCGAGACTGAGAGGTAGTTCTTGTGTTGTGTTGTCCGGGTTGGATACTGGCGTCATGAACCAGTAGTCTGTCCCGTGTGGTGGCATCGTGCTTTCCGACTCGTGCCTTGCTATTGGTTATAGCATGTATTAGTTGTGGTTTTATCCATCGAGGTGTGCCCTGGTGTTGGCACGGTTCTGGTTGTGGTTAGTGAGCGGAGACTCACTAGTTGTGGTTTGACTGGTTGTGGTGTGCCCAGGTGGTGGCACAGTTGTGTTTGTGTTTCAGTGGTGGTACCTCGTGGTGGTAGGTACCTGTACTTTTTGTGGGTACTAGTTTCTCGTAGTACACTGAGTACTAGCCCTTTTTAGATGGTGAAGTGAAGGTCATGTGGTGAGACCTTCCACTTGTTGTGTTTTAGCCTTCTTTGGGTAGTTTTCGAATAAGGTTTAGTGCGCGATGGATTGGCCTCGTGATAGCCAGTCCTACTTCTTAAGTGTGATATTCGATACATCGTGATTTAGGGGGATAAAGGATTAGCTTTTGGTTAGCAATCCTATTACCCATATGTTTAAAGGCTTGCCAGTGAAGCTAGTAGCTTAGGCAATGCTTTGGCTGTGTGGCTTACAATTTAGGCGACCAACTGTTGAGGTGGTGTGCCTGTGAGGCTTGTGGCCTAGGCTTTACAGTTATTGAGTGGACTAATGGTGCTGTTGTCTCATTGTCTTTCTGAGATTTGCAGCAACTGAGTTAATTATGTTTAGTATTGTTAATTGTGCTTTGTTGTGAACATGAAATGGTTTGGCTTCCGGTGTTTCCAGTGGGACTCGTTGGCGTTGAGGTTCTCCTATGTTGTGTGTTGTTTTGGGTGGTCCCCTACTGAGCCAGTGATTTGTTGAGGCTCACTCCCTTACAGTTCTTTTCAGGGTTTACCATTGGTGTGGCTTGCAGAGGTGTCGTGTCAGACTTGTACCACCAGCAGTAGGGTTAGTAGAGTTGTGTGAGCTTGTGCTCCCTCGGGGTATGCCCCAGGTAGTTGTACTCTTTTTAATTTGGGCATGTAATAATGTAATAGGACAGTTGTAAATTGTATATGCAGATATGAGCACATATCCTTTCTTGTGTCTCTTACTGTTGTGGTTTATCTTTTATATTCTTCCTGGACACGTGTACGAGCTATCCCTTGCGAGACTTCGGTCCGTTTGTGGGAGACGGATCTAGATATGGACCCTTATTGGGTATAGATATCCAGGGCCGTTATAGTTGGTATCAGAGCAATGGTTCGGTTAGAATATGAAAAGACATTAAGATTACAATGTCCCAATACATGATTTAATATCCACTGTTGGTAGTAAGTCTGTAGTTTCCTATGCTTTTTAGTACAGTTTCCATATGAGTTTTGGTATATGAATTGTATGTATAGTTGGTTAGATCAGTAGTTGTGGGTAATAGAAGATATGATTGGTGGTGTAGTATGAGTAATTATTGGATTGTGGTTAAAGTAAAATTGATTAAAGATTCTTTATTATAGAAATTGAAAGAATTAGTGCATTCCATTATGAAATTCACTAAAAAGTGTTTTAATGAGACTCAGAGTTGGTAGAGAATGGTATAAAGTAGTGATGTGATGGAATAATAGAGGAAATTGTATCATAATGAGTAATAGGGCTTTGTGATTAGAACTGTTAAATGGGTGAATTATGGTTGAGAATTGTAGCAGAGATAGTCATTGTGTTTGAGATTTATGTTAATAAAGTGTTAAGAAGTTGCTTGGATAATAGTATGATTAATGGCATGTTAGGTTTGAAATGATCAAGTGAGGTAGTTTAGCTTGAGATGAGAGGCTGGTAAGCAGAGGAGCAGTGATCAAGATGATTCTTAAGTGTGATTTGTGATTAGAAATAATTGCAGTAACGAATTTAAGGGTAGTGTTGATATGAATAATAAGGATAATAAAAAGTTTGATATAGAAACTCATGTAAGTGGATGTAAAGGTGATTGGTTGGTTAAAGAGAGAGTAAAAGAGCAGTGGGAAGTCAGATTTTTTTCGAGAATTTTATAAGAGAAATATGTTTGTTAATAAAAGGCAGTGGATAAAGATTTCATAGAAAGATTTGTATAAGGTTGTTGCAGTGTTAAAGATAAGAGTAGTGGTGCCAGCATTTGTGTGTAGATTGCGGAAGCAGAAAAGAGAAATTGGTGTTAAAGGTAGATTGAAGCTAAAATTAAATAATTAAAGTAAGTTGAAGCTATGTAAATTAGAATGGACAAGGTTAAATCCATTGAAAAGTAATGGGGAATAGCAAAGTGGATTATGAATGGGTATTTGTGAATGGGCTGTAACAGTGAAAATGTTTATATTTGGTGGTAAATTAGTAATGTGGAATAAAGAAATCAAGTAGAATAAATCATTGTGTTTTAAAGAAATAATTTTAGTTTATAGTTATGGTAGAAAGTAAGAAGGATTGTAGCATAAATGGCACCTGGAAATTAGTCAGCTAGTAAACTAATTAAGAGAAATATTTTGCAGAAATGGTGTTATGTTATTGATAGTAAATATAAAGTTTAGTATTCATGATCAAGTGGAGAAAAAAAGAAGAAGAATATGATAGATTATAGAATAGTGATAATTTAATGATTCAGGAAATGTGTAATTAGAATTTGCGTAATAATATGCAGTAAGGTGATTTGGATGAATAAATGAATCTTGTTATAAGAATATTTTTAGAATTTGAAGTAAAGCTATAATAAATCAGTTAAGGAGTAGTGAGCAGATTAAGGTATAGTGAAAGGGAGTAGAAAAAGGGAGGAGCAATATAATCAGTTTAATGGTAAAAAATTTCAAGATTGATGTCATATAATTGAGCAAGGCTTGAATAAAGGTAAATGTGAATTTTCAGGTATGGGTAGCAATGAGAATGGAAGATGTGAAAAGATATGAATTCGGTTTGTTAAATCAATTAGAGAATATTGTTTAAAGCAAAGAATATATATATAAAGGGAAAAGTATATCAATATTAATATATGCCAAGATTTAGAATTTAGTGTGAAACAAATATAGCAGAAGATAGAATATGAGTGATAGAATATGAGTGGAATCAATTAAGTGGTATTGATGTATGATAAGAGAAATGTAAAGTTAGTTGGAAAGTATAATTTGAAGCGAGATAAGTTATTAATGAATTAAGGGATTCCAGAATTTATGAAATATTTGGTGAATGGTTTAGTATGATCAGAGTAGCGCAGCGGAAGCGTGCAAGATTTAATATTCATAAGTTATCTGAAGTTTAAGTAATTAAAGGAGAATTTAAAGTCTTATGCGCAATTGAGCCAAATGATGGTTAGTGGTGATAAATAAATGGTGAAATAACATCAGAAAATTTGAAATTTTAAATAATGTAAAGTGAAAGGATGTAAGCAAGAAAATGGCCCAGAAAAAAAGGTTGCAAACATAACCAGGAAAATGTGGAAATAAATCAAGCCCAAGCAGATAAAACGTTATCGGCTAGGTAGAATTGCTCAGAAAATGTGGAAATAGGTTCAGTCCAAGGAGATAAAGCACTGATAGCAAGGTAGAATCACTTATAATTAAAAGGTAAGGAACGGTAGAATGGATCCATAAAATAAAGTAGTGGTGGAATAAATTAAAAAGAAAGGGAAAGTAGAGCAAGTATAGAAGTGAATAAATGGTCTGAAAGAGGATGTAGAGGAAGCTCTACATATGGCTTTGTTTCTTTTTAGGTGATAGTGTGGTTTATTGTCGCTCGTTTTGAATGTCGAGGACGACATTCCTTTTTAGGTGATAGTAATGTGACGTAGCGCGTTTTTCGGATCTTCGCGGATTGTTGATTAGTGGTAGTTCGAATCTGTGTTTACTAGTTTTGGTGTGGTGCTCATGACCAATATGGGGTCATTGGGCCTTGGTTGTGGTTTCCGCGTGCTATGTGGAGATTAGTGGGCCGGCAGGTTAGGCCTGTGGTGCCCGTTGGTTCAATGAATGTGAACGCGACAGGGGTGTAGGTCACGTTCTGAACGCGACAGCAGTAGGGGTCGCGTTCTGGTTGCCGCTGTTGGGGTCGACGTCTGCATGTGCGCCGTATGTCGCACATGGAGTGGAGTTTGCTGATGTCGGGAACGGGAAGGCGACATCCTAATCGGTCGCGATCAGGTCGCGACGGGAAGGTACGTCGCGATCCGAACCGCTGTGCGATTTTTAAGCAGGCTGGTCGAACAGAGCTTTCACAAGCTCTGCTCGACTGGGAAAGAAGCTGACGTAGGTTTTCTGGGCAATTCGGCGTTTCAACGGAGTTCTCGTCGAGCTCTCGATGCGAGGACGTCGCGAGGAGTGGGGGAAACACCGCGCCATGCATGGATTGCGCGTTCTTTGTGTAGGTAGGGAGTTCTACCTTGATTTGTTATGTGGATTGCATATCGGTTTGTTTATTGCTTTAAAAATAGTAGATACCATGTCTAGGAGGTGAAATGAGCATGAAAACTAGGTTGAAATCATGTTTAGGGTGGTTTGCATGGAAGATCCGGAGATGGTTCCAGGATTAGGGTTTTCGCCTGAGAAGGCGACGGACCCTGCTGTCGCGACCAGGTAGCGACAGGTCGACCCATCGCGACAGGATTTCTTATCGCGACATATCGTGGCGTCGCGATCAGAAGGCAGTTATGGCCTCTGTCGCGATCACAACCGAGGGTTCTGCTTTGCATGCTTTTCGTGTTATGGTTATCCGATTATTGATGATTAACGTGTATGGTTTTGGTAAGAGGTGCATTGGCACCCGTAAAGCTCTATGAGCATGTTGCCCACGTGGTTGGTGGGTGGATTACGTATGGTTTACATAGTTGGTGTGGTGTTTTCGTAATATGAATATGTGCATGGTATATAGTATAATAATGGCTAGGCAATGATGGTTCAAGTGTGAACCTAGCCTCAGTCTTGCAACGTCCTTTATGGACTAGTAAAGATGGTTTAATTAATGTAATGCAAGTAGGGTTAAGAGTTAATGTATAGTTAGTGTATATGGTATGTATGTAGCAAGGAGGTCATGTGATGACCAATGATAGGCCAGTTTCTAAATGGTTATCGTGGGTTACATGTGTATTGGTGTGAGGTAATTTGTAGATCACAGGGTGACTGAGGTTAAGCTATTCTTGACATTTGTATTGTGGTTTGTAATAAAGAATATATAAGTATATATCATGGTTTGTGCATTGCTGAGTTTGGTGGTCCGGCGCCTATTCCGGAATACCTCTTTAGTTGGGAGCCCCAGGTTTTGTGTGAGCCAGGCACCTGTGTGTGCTCGGGGCTTGTCTCGGTACAGTGGTACCGTTGAGGTCTTGTCGTCTTCCTGAACACCCTCACTCTCGGGGAGAGTTGTCGTCCGGCTGAGGGAAAGATGGTAGTGGGACAATGACTTGTGAGAGTTTGTGTTTAGTCACTTGTAGCGCGCTCGTAGCTGGGGGTTATGGACACCAGTAGACGTACTGGGCCCTGGCTAGTCCTGTTACCAGTGCCTCACTTTAGAGAGCTCAAGCCAGAGTCTCTAAAGGTGCCAGGCATGGGCCTGCAAGGTGTGTGACCTGTAGATTGTGGTGGTTTGGTTGGTCTCCATAGTTCTTTGGCTTTACTCGTGTTGTGGAGCTGTAGTTGGACCTTACGTCCGTGACTGCGAGACTGAGAGGTAGTTCTTGTGTTGTGTTGTCCGGGTTGGATACTGGCGTCATGAACTAGTAGTCTGTCCCGTGTGGTGGCATCGTGCTTTCCGACTCGTGCCTTGCTATTGGTTATAGCATGTATTAGTTGTGGTTTTATCCGTCGAGGTGTGCCCTGGTGTTGGCACGGTTCTGGTTGTGGTTAGTGAGCGGAGACTCACTAGTTGTGGTTTGACTGGTTGTGGTGTGCCCAGATGGTGGCACAGTTGTGTTTGTGTTTCAGTGGTGGTACCTCATGGTGGTAGGTACCTGTATTTTTTGTGGGTACTAGTTTCTCGTAGTATGCTGAGTACTAGCCCTTTTCAGATGGTGAAGTGAAGGTCATGTGGTGAGACCTTCCACTTGTTGTGTTTTACCCTTCTTTTGGTAGTTTCCGAATAAGGTTTAGTGCACGATGGATTGGCCTCGTGATAGCCAATCCTGCTTCTTAAGTGTGATATTTGATACATCGTGATTTAAGGGTATAAAGGATTAGCTCTTGGTTAGCAATCCTGTTACCCATATGTTTAAAGGCTTGCCAGTGAAGCTAGTAGCTTAGGCAATGCTTTGCCTGTGTGGCTTATAGGTTAGGCGACCAGCTGTTGAGGTGGTGTGCCTGTGAGGCTTGTGGGCTAGGCTTTACAGTTATTGAGTGGACTAATTGTGCTGTTGTCTCATCGTCTTTCCGAGATTTGCAGCAACTGAGTTAATTATGTTTAGTATTGTTAATTATGCTTTGTTGTGAGCATGAAATGGTTTGGCTTCTGGTGTTGCCAGTGAGACTCGTTGGGGTTGAGGTTCTCCTGTGTTGTGTGTTGTTTTGGGTGGTCCCCTACTGAGCCAGTGATTTGTTGAGGCTCACTCCCTTATAGTTCTTTTCAGGGTTTACCGTTGGTGTGGCTTGCGGAGGTGTCGTGTCAGACTTGTACCACCAGCTGTAGTGTTAGTAGAGTTGTGTGAGCTTGTGCTCCCTCGGGGTATGCCCCAGGTAGTTGTACTCTTTTTAATTTGGGCATGTAATAATGTAATGGGACAGTTGTAAATTGTATATGCAGATATGAGCACATATCCTTTCTTGTGTCTCTTACTGTTGTGGTTTGTCTTTTATATTCTTCCTGGACACATGTACGAGCTATCCCTTGCGAGACTTCGGTCCGTTCGCGGGAGACGGATCTGGATATGGACCCTTATTGGGTATAGATATCCAGGTCCGTTACAAAATATCTGGAGCTAAATATTTCTCCAAGATCGATCTTCAATCTGGCTATCACCAAATGAGGATCAAGGATGACGATATCTTCAAAACGACTTTCAGGAGCTGGTATGGACATTATGAATTCTTCATTATGTCTTTTGGTCTAACCAATGCTCCTACAGCCTTTATGCAACTCATGAACAACATATATCGGCCATACCTTGACAAGTTCGTGGTCGTCTTCATCGATGATATCCTCATATACTCCAAGACCAAGAAAGAGCATGAAGAACACCTGAAGATAGCACTGCAAGTCTTGCGAGACAACAAACTGTACGCAAAACTTAGCAAGTGTGAATTCTGGCTCGAAGAAGTGTCCTTCTTGGGCTATGTCATCTCAAAGGATGGCATCTCAGTTGATCCCTCCAAAGTCGAAGCTGTACTCAAATGGGAGAGACCAACTAGCGTCACCGAGATAAGAAGCTTCTTGGGACTAGCTGGCTACTATAGGCGGTTCATTAAGGACTTCTCCAAGATCGCCGTTCCTCTCACGCGTCTGACACGAAAGGAGAATCCCTACTCCTGGAGTAAAGAGTGTGAGAAGAGTTTCCAAACTCTCAAAGATTGCCTAACCTCAGCACCTGTTCTCGCTCTGCCAATAGAGGGAGAAGGTTTCTCCATCTACACTGATGCCTCAGGGATTGGGCTAGGTTGTGTACTAATGCAAAAGGAAAATGTTATTGCCTATTCTTCAAGACAACTAAAGACACATGAAGTCAACTACCCTGTACATGATCTCGAGCTGGCTGCTGTGGTCTTCACCTTGAAGATCTGGAGACATTATCTATATGGAGAAAAATTCACTATCTACTCAGACCATAAAAGTCTGAAGTATTTATTCTCCCAAAAAGAACTCAACATGAGATAGAGAAGATGGCTAGAATACCTCAAAGATTTCGATTTCAACATTCAATACCATCCAGGCAAGGGAAACACCGTGTCTGATGCTCTTAGTAGAAAGCCGATGGCATCTGTTTCAAGTCTAGTGCTTAGAGAGATGCAATTACTAGAACAATTCACAAGGTTAGACTTAAATATTGAACATAGGGATGATCGAGTCTTGGTTTCCAATATCAAGATTCAATCCGACTTGCTGGAAGAAATCAAAGCCCAACAAGATAATGACCCATTCTTAGTTCGCATCAAGGAAACTCTAGCCGAAAAGCTGGACTTTGCCATGACTGAGGATGGAAGGCTAGTATTTCAAGGGAGGACATGCGTCCCCGATAATGAAGAACTGAAGAGGAAGCTAATGGATGATGCTCACAAGACAAAGTACACTATAAATCATGGAGGAACCAAAATGTATCAAGACATGAAAAGAACATTTTGGTGGCCGAACATGAAGAGAGAAGTAGCTGAACATGCCGCACACTGCGTTACTTGCCAACAAGTAAAAGCGGAACACATACGCCCTGCTGGTGTACTCAGACCACTTGACATCCCGGAATGGAAGTGGGAAAGCATTGGCATGGACTTCATCATGGGCTTACCCAAGACTCGTGGTGGACTCGATGCCATATGGGTCATTGTCGACCGACTTATCAAATCTGCCCGCTTTCTAGCCATAAAGAGTAAGTGGTCGGTAGAAGTACTAGCTGCCTTATATGTCAAGGAGGTTGTAAGACTGCATGGAGTCCCATCATCCATAGTCTCAGATCGAGATCCAAGATTTACATCTCATTTTTGGAAAGGACTACAAGGTGCACTTGGTACTAAACCCAACTTTAGTACCGCGTTCCATCCACAAACCGATGGGTAAACTGAAAGAACCAACCAAATAGTTGAAGACATGTTGAGAGCCTGCACTATAGATTTCCAAGGTTGTTCGAACGAGCACCTACCTCTAATTGAGTTCGCCTATAACAATAGTTATCAGGCAAGCATTAAGATGGCACCGTTCGAAGCACTCTACGGAAGGAACTGTAGATCACCTGCATGCTGGAATGAGGTTGGAGAACAACAATGGCTAGGCCCAGAGATGGTACAAAATACCACAAGAGACATTCAGGTAATCTGAGACCGACTCAAGATTGCTCAATCCAGACAGAAGAGCTACGCCGACAAAAGAAGGCAAGATCTGGTATTTCAAGTGGGTGACCATGCATTTCTAAAAGTGTCACCTACTCGTAGCATTCAAAGATTCGGTGTAAAGGCGAAGCTCAGCCCTAGATTCATCAGTCCTTTTGAAGTACTTGAAAGGATTGGTGAGGTTGCGTACCGACTGGCTTTACCACCAGACCTGGCATGTATACACAATGTGTTCCATATTTCCATGCTTAAGAAATATGTCTATGATCCTACACACGTCATCCGCCACGAGAAGTTGGTGCTGAACAATGATGTGACAAACGAAGAGAAGCCAGTCAAGATACTGGAACGAAAGGTACAACAACTCATGAACCGTCCCACCCACGTGGTGAAGGTCTTATGGAATAACCGCGGAGTGGAAGAAGCTACATGGGAACCAGAAGGAATCATCAGACGTAACTACCCCGATCTTTTCGATAAGACATCTCCTCCCTTATGATCATATGAATTTGGGGACCAAATTCTTTTTAAGAGTGAGAGGATCTAGCAACCTGAATTTTGAACAAAATAAAAATTTACATAATATTAAAAATTTTGATTTATTAGAAATCAAATAAAAGAAAATAAATTACATAGAAAATTAATGGAAAGAGAATTAAATAAAATCCATTAAATTAAAAGAAGTATTGGGCTTTATTAAATTGACCCAATAGAATTTAGTGGGCCAAAATGGGAATTTTTAAAAAAGAGAATAATGGGAAAATACCCTAAATTCGCAACTTAATTATTACCTAATTAGAAAAGGGGTATTTAATGCATTAAAATAAGTGATTTGAGTTGGATTTGGAATCCTAAACCTACCCCAAATGCTTGGCCACGAAATCCCCTCTCTCTCAACCCAATTAGGAGATCTCTTTCTTAAAAAGGGGAGAGGAAAAGAGGAAATTGGGAATTAAAGGGAATTAGAGTCCAATTAGGAAATAGAAAGGGGAGAAGCTTAAATACTCTCCTAAAACCCTCATGGCCGGCCCTAGCTCATGCCAAGGGGTTGCTGGACTAGGAAAAGAGGCCAAGAGGAGGAGAATTTGTGGAAAAGAGGGATCTCCCAAGTTCTTCCCCGAGTTCTTCAAGTCTTAACCCTAGAAGAGGAAAACGATCAAAGGTAGGCATTCTCACGAGCATAAACTATAAAATTTTAACTGCAGGTTCTTCCCATCATCATGAGCATTACCCTGAAGTTTCATGATTTATCATTGAGTCAATATTTACTTCTTGATTTTTGAAGTTCTGCACTTATCTCGACCCCAAACCCCCTTATTAAATCTTGTTCTCCTTCTACACTTGATCTCCTGCCACGAAATTTTTATTGAAGATTTTGATGGATGTTAGGTTTCATTTGCCCCTGAAAGCCCTAATTTCCATCCACCCGATCATGCAAATTAATTCGTTGATCCCAACTGTACACAGTTCTATGTTCGTCATGAATACTCTCTATTAAACCATGTTGAAACCTTCGTTGCTTTCCGATTCTGAATTACTGGAAGTACCCATGCATGTCTGGATCTTTTTAAAACTAGTTTCGTGATTTTTCATGCACTATGCAATTTGTTCTTAGTTTTAGAACAACCCTATGTCAAAACAGGGGAAGTCTGGTCCGTAATCACAGACATGTCTGATTCCTGTCGGACTCGGGCACAGACCACCAGAACGCGACGGCCCGATAGGCCGCATTCTGTGGTCAGATTGCGACAGTCTGCCAGTCACGTTCTGAACACGACAGGCATCGCCGTTGCGATCGCTGTGCCTGGCCTGAACAGCTTGTCGTGATCCATCTAAACACCTGTCGTGATCTACCCTGAACCCATCGCGACCCTTACTGGGGTGCGTCGCATTCATAGGATTTTGCATAAAAACCCTGATTTGAAAATCTCAAATTGCCTATTGTGCATATACCCTTTATTTCCAGTATACGCGCAGTAAATTCACTTAATATAAATGGACATTTATATGTGATTTAAAATGCATACACATGACTAATTTCTATCCATGATTTCATGACACATGCACACACTTTGAACCATTCAAATATGGCCTAATTGGCATGAACATGTGACATAATATATCTGGTAATTTATGCAATTAAATTGCCTTATTATAAATGAACTTGTCCTCGATTCTCACATTGTTTTGGAACACCGATCACGACGCTCCACTATTCTAGAACTCCTCTAGAACGTCGAGCACTTGTTTCTATAATTACCCTCTTTCTTGACTTAGACGAACTCTCCGTCGGATACTCTTTCTGTCGGACTAGTGAGTCTTTGTTCAAGGCCTCTGTAAGTCTCCTCTGTCCATGGATTCCCACATGGTCGATGAGCTGGTTGTACTCTAACGCCTATGATACCCCTTTAGGGATCAATACGATCCAAACGGCTATTAGAAGTTCGCTCTTATCTTGAATCACGCCGGACCTCTGGACCCGTGCTTAACGTGGCCAGCGGTAGGGTGGTGAGTTCCACCTGACTGCCAACAACAATTACGCGTGCTGTGTAGCTGTTACTATCGCCTATTTACTCGACGTATTACGTGCAATGTCCACTAGCTCTCATCTGTACTCTATTCACATTCTCTCTACTATCTCGTCTTTTCATCTAGTGCTCTCATCTATTTCTTGGTACTCTATATTGGCCATTGACTGATTGTCTAAAGATAAACAATATAACCAATGCCTGGCAATATATAAAGGGCCCGATCTGGTCCTGGGATGTGCGCCCGAAAGTGCCCATGGGAGTTAAATGATCAGAGTGTTTGGCATTACACTCGAGTGCTATCTATCTCTACTATCTAAATGACAATCAAAAGTGCTATGTTCTCTCGTGACTATTGACAGAAATTGCTATGCTATACTCAATGTGCTATTGCTATACTTTGTGCTATTGTGCTATGGCCATCCTGCTATTTTTGTGCTATTCCCGACACTTGTGTTATTTTTGGAAAGTCTATATTTGGAAAGTCTTGATATTTCGTTCATGTGCTATCACGTTATTACTTGACTCTCTCGTTCTATCATTAGTTACTCTGTCTCTAATGCATTAATTATTTAAAGCTTACTTGAGCCAGAGATTTAAGTCCTACTGGGCGTTATCGCTCACCCTGCGTTATTTGTCGTTGTGTTCTCAGGTGAGACCGCGGATGAACCATACACTCAAGAGAATGGGAATGACCTGGAGTGATGTCATGAGTACCCTAGAGTCCTATTACTATGTTTGCATTGTAGTAGTTAAGTTGAAGTTTAGTCTTTGCTATGTTTCAATGTAATCGGGCCCTATACAATGGCTCTGATATTAGTGGTTGTAACTAGACATTTGAAATTATTAATGAGAAAGGTTTGCTTTAGTATTAATCATTGTGCAATGGTTTGATGTCTAGTACTTATTCTATACCCGTTTACTTGCAACTGCCTCGCGTTCCGATATTCCGCGTCGGGGCGTGACAGAGTTGCTCATGTTCTGGTTGATTCCGGTGCTTCTCTTTGCTTTGCTTTCGAGGAGTTTTACGAATCGCTGGTTCGTCACACCCCTAAGAGGCAGTGTGACGTGATAATTGATCTTCCATACGGTGATTACATGCATTCTTTTGGTTACCTTGAGGGTGTTACAGTTGAGGTCCAGGGACACTAGTTGCCGGCCAGGTTGTACGCATTGCAACTTCGTGACTTCGACATCATCCTTGGCATGGACTGGTTGGAGGCTCACTCAGTTGTGGTGGATTGTCAGCGGAAGACCGTGCGGCTTGAGATACCTGGAGCGCCTGTTCTTTGCTTTCGAGGTATCCAGTCTACCCGTCGACCTTTTATTTCTTTTTGTAGAGCTCGACGTTTGATTCACGATGGTTGTGTAACGTACCTTTCTTCTATTTGTTTATCTGATCCTAGCGGGTTGTCAGTTTCTGATGTACCTATTGTGTGTGAGTTTTCCAACATTTTTCCAGAAGACCTACCTGGGTTACCGCTTGAGCGGGAAGTAGACTTCTCCATTGGACTTTTGTCGAGGACGATGCCTTTGTCTAGGGCACTGTACCAGATGGCTCCGACCGAGTTGCGTGAGTTGAAGCGCCAGTTGCTTGAGTTGCTTGAGCAGGGTTTCATTCGTCTGAGACATTCCCCGTGGGAAGCGCCAGTGCTGTTCATGAGGAAGAAGGATGGCAGTTTGCGGTTGTGCATCAATTACAGGAAGTTGAACTAGGTCACATTGAAGAACAAGCATCTGTTGCCCAGGATCGATGACTTGTTTGATCAGTTGCACTCAGCCACAGTGTTTTCGAAGATTGACTTGAGATCTGGGTACTACCAGTTGAGGATCAGAGAGTCAGATATTGGCATGACAGCTTTTCGTGCGAGGTACGGTCACTTTGAGTTCTTCGTGATGCTGTTTGGGCTCATGAACGTGCCAGCAACTTTTATGGATTTGATGCACAGGGTGTTCAGTGAGTACTTGGACAGGTTTGTGGTCATCTTTGTAGATGACATTTTGGTCTACTCGGATTCTGTGGAGGAGCACGAGGAGCATTTAAAGATCATGTTGGAGACGTTGCAGAGTCACCAACTTTATGCCAAGTTCGACAAGTGCGAATTTTGGCTGAGGGAGGTGCACTTTCTCGGACACGTGATCTCAAGTTCTGGTGTTGCAGTGGACCCTGCCAAGTTTGAGGTAGTGTTGTATTGGGAACAGCCCACTGCAGTGTCAGAGGTTCGCAGTTTTTGGGCTTGGTAGGCTACTACAAGAGGTTTATCCAGGACTTTTCCAGGATAGCTGAGCCGTTGAACAAACTGACCAGACTCGAGGCCAGGTTTGTTTGGACCGAGGACTGTGAGCGGAGTTTTCAGAAGCTGAAGGAGAGATTGACTTTAGCGCCAGTGTTGGTCTTACCGTCAGGCAGTGGAGGTTTTATGGTGTACACCGACGCTTCGAGGTCATGCTTGGGTGCCGTGATGATGCAGCATGATGGGGTCGTCGCCTATGCTTCCAGGTAGTTGAAGAAGCATGAGGAGAACTACCCGACCCACGACTTAGAGTTGGTAGCCGTGGTGTTCGCTCTAAAGTTGTGGAGGCACTACCTGTACGGTGAGGTGTTTGAGATCTTCACAGATCATCGAAGTTTATAGTACATCTTCACTCAGAAGTATTTAAACTTGAGGCAGCGAAGATGGAAGGAGTACTTGAAGGATTACAACCTTACCCTCTCCTATCACCCGGGAAGGGCTAACGTCGTGGTGGACGCCTTGAGCAGGCAAGTTTGTCTGAGCTCGTTGATGGTCAGGGAGTGGAGGTTGTTTGAGGACCTTGCTCAGGGAGTTTTCTATCCTTCGAGGCATGTGCTTTGATGACTAGTTTGTCAATTCGTCCATCTATGTACCGTCAGGTGCTGGAGGCACAACAAGTAGATATAGAGTTAGTCGACATTTTTCAGATGCAGAGGTTGAGCTAGATGAGGACAGTGAGGTCAGGTTCAGAGGCAGATTGTATGTTCCTTGTGATG
Source organism: Colocasia esculenta (assembly GCA_014218235.1). Taxonomy (NCBI): domain Eukaryota; kingdom Viridiplantae; phylum Streptophyta; class Magnoliopsida; order Alismatales; family Araceae; genus Colocasia; species Colocasia esculenta. The sequence continues at coordinate 75,520,758 of CM024761.1, read as the reverse complement.
CGCACCAGGCACTGTTGGTAGAGGCTCACAGGTCGAGGTATGCTATTCATCCTGGTTCCACCAAGATGTATCATAACCTGAAGAGGTTCTTCTGGTGGCCAAGGATGAAGAGGAGTGTGGCGGAGTTTGTCGCTCATTGCCTTACCTGTCATCAGGTGAAGGTTGAGCATCAGCGTCCTAGTGGGGAGCTGCAGTCGTTGCCCATTCCTGAGTGGAAGTGGGACGACATCACTATGGACTTTGTGGTTGGTTTGCCTCGTACGCTGTAGAGGCATGATGGCATTTGGGTGATCGTGGACATGTTGACCAAGTCAGCGCATTTCCTTCCAGTCAGGATGTCTTAGTCAGTGGACCAGTTTGCCAGATTGTACGTGGACTGAGTTGTTCCGTTGCATGGAACCCCAGTTTATATTATTTCTGACAGAGATTCGAGATTCACTTCAGAGTTTTGGAGCAATTTGCAGAGAGCTCTTGGCACAGAGTTGGGATGGAGTTCGGCGTACCACCTGCAGACAGATGGCCAGTCAGAGAGGACTATTCAGACCTTGGAGGACATACTATGTAACGTTGTGGCTATTCAGATTTGCGTTTGTTAGTTCTGGTGTGGTGCTCATGACCAATGTTGGGTCGTTGAGCATGGTCCCCATGCGTTGTGTGGGTATTGTGGGCCAGAGGTTTTAGCCCAAACAGTCCATAGGTTCACTGGTTGTGAACATGACAGAGTGGGGCATTGCATTTAGAACGTGACGGTCACATGCGTCGCGTTCTTCGCACTGCCTTTGTGACGCGTGGTATGCAGAGTTTTCAGAAGGCGATGGCTAGGTGCGTCGCATTCTAAAGGCGACAGGATGCTACGTCGCATTCTTGTTTCTAGTTGGGATAAGTTTGGCCCTCCGGCCAAATAGAGTAGGAAGCTCTGTTCGACTAGTGAGAGGGTTGCTACGGCGATTTCCGATGACGTCAGCTTTAGAGCTTGTGTTTTGATGTGGTTTTGGTGCGTAGAAGCTGCTCAGAGTGTGGAGAGCACCGATTGAGCCTCGTTATGCGAGTTCTTCTTATCGGTAGGACTTTCCTTGTTTTATTGCATTATTTGATTGATTTGAATCATGTTTAATGTGTATAGATGTGTAGTTGTGTTTTATGTGTAGTGTAATTGATTTGTAGAAGTTTGGTATGCATGGAAATGAGGTTTTGAGCTGGTTTTTGTGTGAAAACCAGAGTGCAGGGTTTTTGTCTGAGAAGGCGACGGATCAGGCTGTTGTATTTAGGTCGCGACACTTGGCCCCGTCCCGTTCTTGTTTGTGAACGCGGCTTGTCGAGCCGTTGCGTTCTTAACGTGACGGTAGATGCTGTCGTGTTCTGGTGTGGGATTGTGGTTTGTCGGGCTGTCACGTTCTTATCCCAACAGTGGCCCCGTCGCGTTCTTCTGTCTGAAATAGGTGGTTGAGCCTTGGGCAATGAGGGTCCTGTGTGGACTTAGCTCAGATCATTTAGTGTATTTTAAGTTGTTCTGAGTCAATTAATGGTTAGAAAAGCATGTTTAGGTTAATGGTTATGTGAATCATGTTAAGCATGTTTTAAGAAATATATGTGTAGTTTATGTGCATAGTGGTGTGTTGCTATGGAGGTCATGAAATGACCAATGACAGGCAAGATTGTAATGTAGTTTATGTCTTTAGAAATGTGTAGTTGCTTGAAGGTCACGTGGTGACTAGTGACGAGCTGATTATGGTTTGTGTATCGTGGTATAAGTTTTATAGTTGTGTTGAGTGATCGGCGTGGTTTGTGTGCTTGACGAGTTTGGTGGTCCGACACCCATTCCGGAATGCCTCTCTAGTCGGGTACCCCAGGTTTTGTGTGAGTCAGGCACGTTAGTGCTTGGGGTTTGTCCTAGTACTGTGTTTACCATCGAGGTCTATGTCGTCTTCCTGGGCACCCTCACTCCTATGTTTGAGTTGTACGTCTGGCTGAGGGAAAGATGACAGAGGGTAGCAACTCGTGTTTGTGGGTGTGCAGTCACTTGTAGTGCGCTCATGGTTAGGGGTACGGACACTAGTAGACGTACTGGGCCCCAGCTAGTTCGGTTTTCCAATGCCTCACTTTAGAGAGTTCAGGCCAAAGTCTCTAAATTAAGGTGCCAGTCATGGGCCTACAGCTGTGTGGTCTGCAGGTGTGTTGTTGGTTGGTTTCCATTGTTCTTTGGCTTTACTGTGTGGTAGTGGAGCGACAGTTGGACCTTTCGTCCATGATTGTGAGACTAAGAGGTAGTTCTTGTGTTGTGTTGTCCAGGTTGGATACTGGCGTCATGAACCAGTAGTTCGTTCCCATGTGGTGGCGTCGTTCTCTCCGACTCGTGCTTTGCCAACGGTTGTGGCTTGTGAGTGGTGACTCACCAGTTGTGGTTTGACTCGCTGTGGTGTGCCTTATAGGAGGCACAATTGTGTTGCGGTTTTTGTGTGGTGGTGGTTTGTCATGGTACCTCATGGCTTTAGGTACCTGTACTCTGTGTGGGTTGTTGGCTGTTGTGGCACGCAGTGCGCTAGCCTTTTCAAGTGTTGAGGTGGTTTGGTTTATGTGGAAGTCCCGTTGTGTGACCTTCCATTTGTGGTGTTGTACCCCAATGTGGGCAGTCCTCCGATATGTTTGCTATTGTGGGTATTGTGGAGGACTAACCTTTGTGGTTAGCCCCGTTACCTTTCGTTGGTTGTTGGCCTGTGTGGCCTTACTTCACTCGTTCGTTTTGTGGGGGACTGGCTCTTTGTTGTCAGTCTTGTTACCGTCGGTCAGTGGTTGGTCTATATGGTTTGTGGCATGGTTCTTTCAGCTGTCATGGTGGACTGGCGTGTCTACACTAGTCCTGCTGCTTCTTTTATTTCCTGTAAACTGTGACAACTAGTGTGTTCTTATTTAATGCAGTTCTGTTTTATTTATGGTGTAAGGCCCTCGAATTTCATTGCATTATTTTATTTTGTGTAAATAATTCATGTTTGTGTATGCATAGATGTACATAACTACGTATGTATTAACTAGTTATACTTATGTGTGCATGTGTATAATTAGTTGTAAATAATGTATGAATTGCATGGTGGTAGTGTGTACATGATAATACATATGTATGGCATGTATATGTGTATAAGTTAAGCATGGTTTCTGCATGTTTTGAGTTCTGGCCGAAGGACCCTATTGGCGTCCACATAGATGGACGCCCATGCTGAGTCAGCATCCACCTCGATGGACGCCAATGCTCAAGTCAACGTCCATTGATATGGACGTTAAGATCTCTGACATGCATGCACGCAGAGCCTGAATTTCCGGGGACAAGCAACCCCAGCCATTGGGGAGCTGTCCCCAATGGCTGTGAAGGCCTCACATCACCCCTGCGGGAAAGGAGAGACCCCTCTCCTTTAAACCAACCTCCCCTTGCAAACCCCAGAGCTCTCTTTGGCTCTTTGCAAAGAGGAGAAGAAGAAAAAAAAAAAACCTAGTTCTGGTCTGTAAGAAAAGTTGGACTTTGCAAGCTCGGATCCATCAGTGTGAAGGTGTTCCCGGTGTTCTACTGCAACAAGGAGGTAGCTGGAACATCGAGGAAGAGTTCCCCGACCTTGGCTTGCTGAGGAGACTGATCAAGAACCCGGAGGAAGACGTTTCTGGAGGCTTCTTGGGACTGCCCAAGGAGAGCTTCTACGAACCCTAGATCCCTTTGGAGTATTTTCGGAGGCAAGTAACCTACACACATCATCCATGTAGGTGTCTAGTAGGGTTTTCTTATTTTTACACATTTTTCCTCGTGTCCTAGATCCCCCATTCTTCTTGTGTTTGGAGCTCGGGTCTGCATTCTTGCAGAGACCTGAACTTGACGGCAAGATCCCTTGTCGTCAAGATCTTCATTAACGGCCAACGATATTGCCGTTAAGCTCCATTAACGGCTCGAGTATGCCGTTAAGTTTGTCAGGACAGAACAGTGAGCTGTTCTCTCCTTCTATATGACTAATTTCGATGTGTTTCCGCGATGAGGATATAATGTAACTTCTATATGCTATGTACCCTAGTTAATGTGGTGTGTGGGAGAATGATTTTGCATATTTTGTGGATGGTAGAGTTTATTAGTTTATTGAAATGCATGTGGAAGAAATAGCCATGTATGTTTCCCCCACTATTCTAATGATCCGTGGGAAATTTGGATGCCCTAATTTTGTTAGACCATGAGTGGGTGATTCAGTTTGTGCTTTGAATTTCTGGGAATTTCTCCATGCTCACATGATTTACTGAAATTTCTGAAATGGAATTAGAAAACATGCGTAGGTCTTGTAAAATCTCCTGTAAATTGTGTGTTGTGTAATAAATTCAGGGAAATTTCTTGTGGTGTTGTGTATGTTGCGTTCAGGGCTACGAACGGTTAAACTGAATATTCATGTGGTGTGCCATGATAAATTGAATTACGAATGATATGAGGATTGATATCTAATTTTCTGTAATTGCATTATGAGTCAGAAAAATGTGAAATTTTGCATGTGAGGTCATAAACCTGTAATCAGCATGTGGTTAAATTTTCAGGCCGTTTGGACAACTGTAGAATGGAATATGAAACTTCCATGCGAAAATATGTGAATAATGCATGCTATTGTGAAAATGATTTGAAATGCGCGTGCAACCTGATTTATGCAACTTACTAAATGTGTAATCTTTGTCATCTGTAGTATCATGCTAGGAAAATAGAGCCATGTGTGTGAATGAGAGAATGTAAAGATGTGTGTGCGCCATGTGTAAATATGTATGTTAAAAATCGGTATGTGTAATGTGTAAGACTGTGCCAAGTGTGACACTGCTTCCATAGAGGGCCGTGGAACCATACCATGGAAAATTCCCCATGGGAAGGTTCAATGTGTTAAGATCCTAAGGGCATTAGGATGAAATCCTGGAGGTGGACAAGTACCACTGGTTAGGGTGGAGACTTGTTCTCCCGGTCTGCGCAGTCCAAGAGTCGTCACTGTATTGCCTAGGTGGCGTCTATGTGTATGTGATATGTATGTGTCCTTCTAATGGTGGTTTGGACTATGTGTCACGGCACTAAAGTGTAAAATGTGAAAATGTGAAATGTGAAATGTGAATGTGATCATGTGTAAATTGTGTAGTGTGAATACGTGTAAATGTGAAATGTGTGAAAAGTGAACTATGTGAATGAGGAAATTGTGCAACCATGTGAAACTAATGTATTAGATGATGAAATGGTAATCCATGATATGTTAATGTTAAACTTGTGTCATAACAGCAACCTAATCGTAGTTATGAAAATGCTTTACATGTGTACAAATGCATAGAATCCATGCTAGCAGCATTTCTTACTTATGTGTGAATGTTTCCATGTTTAAGCGCCACCATGATATAGTTAATTGAAATTGTAGCTCTCATGTGATTTGATATGAACTTCTAATTCATGCCAAGACAGCAAGCTAAAAGTGTATAAAACGATAATATGCATGTGCAAGAATGTGTAGAAATCATGATAGGAAGGTCTCATTTCATGTATGTAAGTGCACCATGTTTGGTTGCTCTCATGTTTTGCTTAATTGGAGGTAAAAACCTTTATGTGATGGAATAAGTAGGAAGCATGTAATAGGACGTTTTATTTTGGAAAATCTGAAATCGTGAACCATGTGTTTACTTTGGTAGAATTACCATAATAGGTTGTCTCTTATTGATGTCAAGCATGCTACATGTTTTGTCTTGTGACTTGGGATGAAAACCGGCTATGATATGTGCATGTATGATATGTGTGGTGTTATTTGCTGAGTCTTTTAGACTCATTACTTGCTTCGGCGTACAGGTTTAGTAGGTGATACACCTTTGGAGGAGACCGTGGAGAGCGACTCCGAGCGCGGGGAGTAGCTTGACGGAGTTGTAGAGTGACTTTTGCTTCCATTGTATGTAACAAGGCATTGTAATAGAACTATTAAGGAAATTCGTGGACAAACTATGTATTTTGTTTTGGCACTTCTTTTATGTGGATTAAGTGGACTTTAGATCTTTAAATTGTTTCATGAATCATGTATGTTAAATGTGGATGATGAGATGAATGAAAGACATGGTTCTCTTACTTCCGTACTCTGTATTTATATTTGTGTGTATCTCAATCGTATGTTATTGTTTGGGTAAATGCCCCACTGTGATAACGTTCACTATACCGACGTGGGTTGGTATAACCGTACCGGTATAATGAGGGTCGTCACAGGGATTGGTATCAATGAGACCGATTGAGATTATACATAAGTATACATGCATCATCATCTTCATTACATGCTAAGTCTACATAGACTGTCCACATGTGTAGAATTGATTAATAATGAATGAAAAATAGATAAGAAAATGGTTAGGAAATAAATTAATGTAGCTCTAATAGTGGCTGAAATTCATTGCAGCCATGGCTTCAAGAGGTAGGCGTGGCGGAGCGCCGGCCCGAGAGGACGAGCCGAGACGTGAGGAGCGGGCGGAGTAGCAGGCCCCGGCACCTCAGGGTCCTGTACTTCCCCCACCGCTGCCTGTGGATTATGGAGAATTCATGCAAGGTCTGGTGCAAGCCATGCAGACGTAGGCTCATACTCAGGCTGCACTCCAGGCACAGTTGGAGGCCCAGGTTAGCATAATTAATGCGTGTAGTCTGTTTTATTTAATTGTATGATGTTGTGTTGAATGTGTATTATTTGTTGTTGGATGTAGCAGGCTCAAGTACCAGCTCAGGACCATGGTGGACCTTCCATCATGGAGAAATTCAAGAGGATGCTACCACCCTCTTTCAAGGGGGAGAGCGATCCATTGTTGGCAGAAAGCAGGATGAGGGAGATAGAAAAGATCTTCCGAGCCATCAGGTGTGCAGATGAGGATAAGGTCACATTAGCCACCTACATGCTTCAGGTATGCTTTAGTTTATATGCTTGTATGTTCTGTTAAGTTAGATTTTTTTTAGATGGTGCTTATGAACGGTGTACTGTAGAAAAGAGCTGATGTATGGTGGGCTTCATTACTGCGTACCCGGTTTGAAGACGGCGCAGTTGATGTTGCTTGGGACGAGTTCGTGAGGCTCTTCCGAGCCAAGTTCATCCCCGAGCATATTCAAGATTGGATGGAGCAGGAGTTCCTCTCTTTGACGCAAGGCTCCATGACCGTGCTAGAGTATGAGGCAAGGTTTGCAGAACTATCTAAGTATGTACCTCATATCGTGCACAGGAAAGCAAATAAGTTTGTGATGGGACTCAAGCCATCACTGAGGACGAGGCTACTGGCGTTCGACCATCGCACCTTGGACGAGGCACTTAGTGCTGCTTGCAGACAGGAGGGTGAGATGGAGCAATACCTTGAAGAGAAGAAGGCTTCGCAGAAGAGGCCTGCAGCTACGTTTCAACGGCAGGACAAGAAGAAAGCGGTGTACCAGACATAGCAGCGATCAGTAGCAGTCGGCAATGCTCAGGTACACTCTGTACGTTCCCCTGGTGTGAAGAAAGAGTGTCCCCACTGTGGGAAGACACATGGTGGTTCAGAATGTTGGATGATTATGGGAAAGTGCTTGAAGTGCAGAAGTAGCGACCACAAGATCAAGGATTGCCCAAGACTTCAGCAGGGAGCTCAGCGTGGAGCGCCAGCCCCAGCAGCGGTAGCGGTAGCAGCGCCAGCTACAGGAAGACCAGGAAGGCCTCGAGCCCCAGCTCGAGTGTTCGCTTTAGCGCGTGAGGACGCCGAGCAGGCGGAGCATGTCACCGAAGGTACGGTTTTACTTCTAGGTGTGCACGCTCGGGTTTTGTTTGATACAGGGTGCTACTCACTCATTCATTTCGAGCGGTTCGCTAGGCAGTTAGCCCTAGAGTCAGGCATAGAGTCTGAGGATTTAGAGGTCCCTTTGTCTGTGCACACCCCTGCGGGTACGGTATCGACTAGGAAGTGCATTCCGTCGTTACCTGTGTGCATTGAGGATAGAATCCTAGAAGGGTGTTTCTTCTTGCTAAAATGAAGGACTATGATGCTATTCTTGGTCTGGATTGGCTAGAGGAGCACTATGCGTTAGTGGATTGTCGTGGGAAGAGGATTGTTTTCCGCATTCCTGGTGAGGATGAGTTCTCTCATCCCTTGCCAAGGAACTTGGCGGGAAAGATGGTCATCTCTGCCATGAAGGCGATGCGCATGGTAAACAAGGGTTGTGACGCTTTTCTTTCCAGCGTGGTATTAGTTCCAGAGGCTGATGAGTCACCTACTCTTGCAGAGATTGATGTGGTGCAGGACTTTCCAGATGTCTTTCCTGATGATTTTTCTGGTTTGCCACCGGATAGAGAGATAGAGTTTACCATAGAGTTGCTTCCGGGCACCTCTCCTATCTCAAAGGCTCCATATCGGATGGCACCTGCGGAGTTAGCCGAGTTAAGGAGGCAGTTGCAAGAGTTGCTAGATAAGGGATTTATTCGCCCTAGTGTTTCCCCTTGGGGCGCACCTGTATTATTCGTCAAGAAGAAAGACGGGTCACTTAGGTTATGCATTGACTACAGAAAGCTGAACAAGTGACTGTGAAGAACAGGTATCCCTTACCTCGTATTGATGATTTGTTTGACCAGTTGCAAGATGCATCAGTCTTTTATAAGATTGATTTTACGATCTGGGTATCATCAGTTGAGGATTCGGAGTGAGGATGTGTCCAAGACGACATTCAGATCCCGTTATGGACATTATGAGTTTTTGGTTCTTCCTTTCGGATTGACCAACGCCCCTGCAGCGTTCATGGATCTCATGAACATGGTGTTTAGGCCGTACCTAGATAGCTTTGTTGTGGTGTTTATTGATGATGTGCTGGTCTACTCTTCAGACGAGGCCACACACCGTCAGCATTTGAGGGTAGTATTAGAGGTTCTTCGTGAGCACAAGCTGTATGCTAAGTTCAGCAAGTGAAATTTTTGGTTGCACGAGGTTCATTTCCTCGGGCATGTTATCTCCGGTGCTGGTGTTGCAGTTGACCCAGCAAAGGTCCAGGCAATTATGGATTGGGAGACTCCCAAGACCCCTTCGGAGATTCGTAGTTTTCTGGGTTTGGCTGGTTACTATCAGCGATTCATTGAGGGATTTTCATCCATCACCGCCCCATTGACTCAGCTCACCAGAAAGGGAGTGAAGTTTGACTGGTCCGAGAAGTGTGAGAGTAGTTTTCAATTATTGAAGACTAAGCTCATGTCAGCTCCGGTGTTAGTCTTACCGAGCGGTGTAGAGGGTTTTACTATCTACATGGATGCGTCTCGGATTGGTTTAGGCTGTGTGCTAATGCAGCAAGGAAGGGTAGTGGCTTATGCTTCTCGTCAGTTAAAGGAGCATGAGAAGAACTATCCGACTCATGATTTGGAGCTCGCAGCAGTGGTTCATGCACTAAAGATCTGGAGGCACTATCTTTATGGTGTCAGATTCGAGGTGTTTACCGACCACAAGAGCTTGAAGTATCTTTTCTCCCAAAAGGAATTAAACCTGAGGCAGAGAAGATGGATTGAGTTCTTGAAGGACTATGACTTCGACCTTCAGTATCACCCTGGGAAGGCGAATGTCGTAGTGGATGCTCTGAGTAGAAAGAGGCCATCTCTCTAGAAGGATTGGAAGATGTTGGAGGATGCGGCTTGCGCGTTGACTGAGTTAGAGCCATCTCTATGCCAGGCTTTTGTAGCTCAGTTATCTCTTAGGTCCTCGGTTTTGGATGAGGTGATCGAGCAACAGAAAGCCGACCCTAGACTCTTAGAGTTAGTGGGCAAGGCAGGCATTGCTCGTGATGAGGACGGTGTGATTAGATTCCATCACCGTGTTTGTGTCCCTGATTTGGTAGATGTCCATGAGCACGTGTTAGCGGAGGCTCATAGATCGCGATTCTCTATTCATCCGGGTAACACGAAAATGTACCAGGATTTGAAGAGGTCCTTTTGGTGGTCTGGCATGAAGAGGGATGTAGCGGATTATATATCCTGGTGTTTAGTATGCCAGCAAGTAAAGGCCGAGCGACAGCGACCATCCGGCCTTATGCAAAGGATGGAGATCCCAGTGTGGAAGTGGGAAGCTGTCACTATGGACTTTGTTTTGGGTTTGCCTCGATCTAGAAGGGGCAATGACTCGATTTGGGTAGTTGTAGATAGATTCTCGAAGACTGCGCATTTCTTACCGATGAAGAAGAAGCAGTCGGTTGAGAGCTTAGCTAGATTGTATGTAAGTAGTGTGGTTAGATTGCATGGTGTGCCGATGTTGATCATTTCGGATCGAGATCCGAGATTTACTTCGAGGTTGTGGAAGGGTCTTCAACATGCGTTAGGTTCGGAGCTGAAGCTCAGTTCGGCATTTCATCCCCAGACTGATGGACAGTCCGAGAGGACTATCCAGACGCTCGAGGATATGTTGAGAGCGTGTGTACTGGATTGGAAGGATGATTGGGAGCATCATTTACCTCTAGTGGAGTTCGCATACAACAACAGTTTTCATGCGAGTATTGGTATGGCTCCATTTGAGGCGTTGTATGGTAGGCCTTGCAGATCTCCTTTATGGTGGGAGGAGACCGGTGATAGGCAACTGATCGGTCCAGAGTTAGTTCAGGAGACTTCGGATAAGGTCCAGCTTATCAGGAAGAGGCTTGTTGCGGCGCAGGATAGGCAGAAGAGCTACGCCGACAACAGGAGGAAGGATTTAGAGTTCAAGGTGGGTGAACATGTCTTCTTGAAGATATCACCTACTCATAGTGTCGTCAGATTTGGCAGGCATAGTAAGCTGAGCCCTAGATTCATTGGCCCATATGAGATTCTCAGACGATTGGGCAGCGTGGCATATGAGCTAGCTTTACCCCTAGCTTTAGCTAGTGTTCATCCTGTTTTCCACGTTTCTATGCTTAGGAAGTATGTCTGGGATCCATCTCATGTGATTAGTCATGAGCCAGTGGAGATTCAGCCAGATTTGTCGTATGTGGAGCAACCAGTAGCTATTCTTGACTGGAAGGTTCAGCATCTCCGGAACAAGGGTATTGCGTCGGTGAAAGTTCTATGGCGGAACTTCTCGCGAGAGGAGGCTACTTGGGGGCTTGAGGATGCGATGAAGAAGAAGTATCCCCGTTTGTTTGAGTAGTTTTGTTTAAACTTCGAGGACGAAGTTTCTTTAAGGGGGAGAGGGTGTAAGGCCCTCGAATTTCGTTGCATTATTTTATTTCGTGTAAATAATTCATGTTTGTGTATGCATAGATGTACATATCTACGTATGTATTAACTAGTTATACTTATGTGTGCATGTGCATAATTAGTTGTAAATAATGTATGAATTACATGGTGGTAGTGTGTACATGATAATACATATGTATGGCATGTATATATGTATAAGTTAAGCATGGTTTCTGCATGTTTTGAGTTCTGGCCGAAGGACCCTATTGGCGTCCACATAGATGGACGCCCATGCCGAGTGTAAGACCCTTCATTTTCACCTGTTTGCTTAAGTATATATGTATATACATATAAGTGTATACTATTGATGTATAGATTATTGTGCATAGTAATTATTTATACGAATTGTATGAATTAGTATTATTGTAATGTACATATTATATACAAGTATATATATATATATATATATGTGTGTGGTGTTTATAGATTCTGCATATTTTAAGTGTGTTTTGTCGACCAGTCGGTGTCAACATCAGCTGACGTTGACTAGTAATAGGCGGCAATATCGATGGACGCCCACTCTGAATAGGCGACCAGAGATGTGGACGTCAATATCCCAGACCAGTTACGTTTCCAGATCCGGAAATGCCTCCGGAAACTTCGCCATATGTTTTAGAAACCGTCCCCAACGGCTCTATGACTTACCCCTTACGCATGTCTGGCCCTCAACCCTTTATATTGCCCAGTTTTCGGCCAAATCTATCCTTTTGACTCTTGGGTCAAAAACCTAGCTTTTCTGTGCGAAACTCTAACTTGAATCTGGGAGATCCACTTCGGGAGGCTTCACCCGGTGATCTGCATCGACTGGTGACAACTCTGAACATCCAGGAACGACTTCCCCACGCTGGTGTGCAGTGAAGATCAACAGAGAACCCGAATAAGGAGAGATTTGAAGGCTCTTTGGCACAGGCCGAGGAGGGCTTCTCTGGCTTAAACCGTTGTTTGAGGATTTTACAAGAGGCAAGTACCCCACTCACATCAACCCTACATGTGTCTAGTATGTCCCAGGAATTTTACGGATTTTTCTCGTGTACTGGAACCCCCATTCAAGTGATCTGTTAGCGTTCATTCTGTGTTTATGCAGACAGGATATTAACCGCAGGATCCCTTGCCGCTAATATCATATGTTGGCGGCATCATATATTGCCGTTAACTTATAGACGGCTACCCCATGCCGTCAAGTTCTTCAGACTGCAACAGAGTGCAGGTCTGCCCTTCTATAAGCTAATTTTCGAGATTTTTCGCATGAGGATATACGATAAATTTTATATGATATGTAAATATACATGTTGGGGTGTACTGTGAGTTATTGTGAAATTTTGTAATCTGCCCTAATTATTAGAATTCTTTGAATGTTCGACCGACAGAATTTTAATCTTGAAAAATCTCGTTTGTGAAATATGTATAGAATTTAACTATCATGAAATTTCTGTACACTGTTTATGAGCTCTAATGCATGATGTAAAAATTTGGGAAATTTATAATATCTGTATAGTGTATTAAATTTTCTGAACCGAAAATAGTGAATATGTCTACTCAGTGTAGAAATGTTAATAATTCGTTCGAAATTAGTTAAATTCCTATAAATTGACATATAATTAGTACTGTCAGTATTCATGTATATAATAATTTGTGGGTCCGAACAATGAAAATTTATGTCGGTTTGACTATTTTTACATTTGATAACATCACTGTTAGAATTTTTAGAAATTATGCGTGATTCAGAAAAATGTGGATCTTGGTATGCATGATGGTTAGACTGTGATAGATTTTTGGTTAAATTTCTGTACTGAACTGATGACAGTAGCAAATAATGCATGTTAACTGTTTATGTTAGATATTAACAAATAATGCATGTTAATATGATTAGTGTTTATTTCTGTAAATTTCAGCATGATTAGACTTGTTTTAAAACTTGGTTAATACTGAAGACAGTAGTACCATGCTAGGCAATACTGAAGAATGTAAATGTGCGAGCATGAGATGAATGTGTAAAAATTGTGCATTTAGAAGTGTGTTGAAACTTGAGAAAATGTATAAATGTGCCAATGGGTGACACTGCTACCTTAGAGGGCTGTGGAACTGTACTGTGGTAAAGTCCCCACGGGAAAGTTCAAAGTGTGTGATGTCTCATGGGCATTGGGATTAAATCTTGGAGGCGAACAAGTATCGCTGGTTAGGGTGGAGAGTGCTTCTCCCAGTTCTGCGCAATAACTAAGATTTATCACTGGAATGCCTAGGTGATGATTGTGTGTGTGTGTGTCCTTCTAAAGTGGTTTGGGCTATGTGTCACGGTATTAAGAAATTGTGAAAATGTGTTTAAGTGAAAAGAAATGTGTAGATTGTGAAACTGTGTAAGTGAATACGTGTTCATGTAGTTCTTATGATAACATGCAAAAAGGATAAATTTCTTGTGAATGTGACATGATAGTAGCAAAACAGCGAGCTTTTCATGAATGTAAATGTGTTAACTATGTGAAATTTATTTTAGAATTCATGCTAAAATAGTCGTTATGAAATGTGTAAATCTATGTTTAAAATGATCAATATTTAGCATATGAATGGTTGAATGAAATTAGTTTAACATATTGAGAGTATGTAGAAAGCATGTGATAGGCTTAAGTTATGTTGTACAAAAGAAATTCCATGTGTAATATGTGTAGAAATTATGCATAGGTCTCTATTTGAATAAATTGTCAAATCCATGCATTATGTGTTAATGGTGTAGCATAAGGATATGGAGATTACTTGATGCATATATGTTTAGTGTGTTTGGTGTTACTTGTTGAGTTCTTTTGAACTCATTCTTGCTTCAGCGTACAGGTGCAGACGTTTCTACTTCTTCCGAGGAGATCGTTAGGAGCGACTCGGAGCGGGAGTAGGAGATCTTGTTGTGGATTTAGCGTTGTACTTTTCCTTACTTCATAGTATGTAATAAAGACTCTGCGTAGTCTCATGTGGACAATGTATTTATTTTATTTTCAGTTATGAAAAGTTAGTTCTCTTTTCTTATATACGGACTGTGAATAGAATGTGGATGATGGAATAAGAATTTCTTTTCAGTTCTTTCAATTCCGCTGTAATATGTTATATATTTGTGTATGTTTCAGCCTATAATACTAGCGTTGGGTAAATGTCCCACTGTGGCGACGCTTTCTATATCGACGTGGGTTGGTAGAACCATACCGATATAAAGAGGGTCGTTACACTGAGTCAGCATCCACCTCAATGGATGCTAATGCTCAAGTCAACGTCCATTGATATGGACGTTAAGATCTCTGACATGCATGCACGCAGAGCCCGAATTTCCGGGGACAAGCAACCCCAGCCATTGGGGAGCTGTCCCCAACGGCTGTGAAGGCCTCACATCACCCTTGCAGGAAAGGAGAGACCCCTCTCCTTTAAACCAACCTCCCCTTGCAAACCCCAGAGCTCTCTTTGGCTCTTTGTAAAGAGGAGAAGAAGAAAAAAAAAAAAAACCTAGTTTTGGTCTATGAGAAAAGCTGGACTTTGCAAGCTTGGATCCATCAGTGTGAAGGTGTTCCCGGCGTTCTACTGCAACAAGGAGGTAGCTGGAACATCGAGGAAGAGTTCCCCGACCTTGGCTTGCTGAGGAGACTGATCAAGAACCCGGAGGAAGACGCTTCTGGAGGCTTCTTGGGACTGCCCAATGAGAGCTTCTACGAACCCTAGATCCCTTTGGAGTATTTTCGGAGGCAAGTAACCTACACACATCGTCCATGCAGGTTTCTAGTAGGGTTTTCTTATTTTTACACATTTTTCCTCGTGTCCTAGATCCCCCATTCTTCTTGTGTTTGGAGCTCGGGTCTGCATTCTTGCAGAGACCTGAACTTGACGGCAAGATCCCTTGTCGTCAAGATCTTCATTAACGGCCAACGATGTTGCCGTTAAGCTCCATTAACGGCCCGAGTATGCCGTTAAGTTCGTCAGGACAGAACAATGAGCTGTTCTCTCCTTTTATATGACTAATTTTGATGTGTTTCCGCGATGAGGATATAATGTAA
Organism: Colocasia esculenta; assembly: GCA_014218235.1. Lineage (NCBI taxonomy): Eukaryota > Viridiplantae > Streptophyta > Magnoliopsida > Alismatales > Araceae > Colocasia > Colocasia esculenta. The sequence continues at coordinate 75,505,529 of CM024761.1, read as the reverse complement.
CATCTATATGCTATGTACCCTAGTTAATGTGGTGTGTGGGAGAATGATTTTGCATATTTTGTGGATGGTAGAGTTTATTAGTTTATTGAAATGCATGTGGAATAAATAGCCATGTATGTTTCCCCCACTATTCTAATGATCTGTGGGAAATTTGGATGCCCTAATTTTGTTAGACCATGAGTGGGTGATTCAGTTTGTGCTTTGAACTTCTGGGAATTTCTCCATGCTCACATGATTTACTGAAATTTCTGAAATGGAATTAGAAAACATGCGTAGGTCTTGTAAAATCTCCTGTAAATTGTGTGTTGTGTAATAAATCCAGGGAAATTTTTTGTGGTGTTGTGTATGTTGGGTTCAGGGCTACGAATGGTTAAACTGAATATTCATGTGGTGTGCCATGATAAATTGAATTACGAATGATATGAGGATTGATATCTAATTTTCTGTAATTGCATTATGAGTCAGAGAAATGTGAAATTTTGCAGATGAGGTCATAGACCTGTAATCCGCATGTGGTTAAATTTTCAGGCTGTTTGGACAACTGTAGAATGCAATATGAAACTTCCTTGCAAAAATATGTGAATAATGCATGCTATTGTGAAAATGATTTGAAATGCGCGTGCAACCTGATTTATGCAACTTACTGAATGTGTAATCTCTGTCATCTGTAGTATCATGCTAGGAAAACAGAGCCATGTGTGTGAATGAGAGAATGTAAAGATGTGTGTGCGCCATGTGTAAATATGTATGTTAAAAATCGGTATGTGTAATGTGTAAGACTGTGCCAAGTGTGACACTGCTTCCATAGAGGGCCAGGGAACCGTACCATGGAAAAGTCCCCATGGGAAGGTTCAATGTGTTAAGATCCTAAGGGCATTAGGATGAAATCCTGGAGGTGGACAAGTACCACTGGTTAGGGTGGAGACTTGTTCTCCCGGTCTGCGCAGTCCAAGAGTCGTCACTGTATTGCCTAGGTGGCGTCTATGTGTATGTGATGTGTATGTGTCCTTCTAATGGTGGTTTGGACTATGTGTTATGGCACTAAAGTGTAAAATGTGAAAATGTGAAATGTGAATGTGATCATGTGTAAATTGTGTAGTGTGAATACGTGTAAATGTGAAATGTGTGAAAAGTGAACTATGTGAATGAGGAAATTGTGCAACCATGTGAAACTAATGTATTAGATGATGAAATGGTAATCCATGATATGTTAATGTTAAACTTGTGTCATAACAGCAACCTAATCGTAGTTATGAAAATGCTTTACATGTGTACAAATGCATAGAATCCATGCTAGCAGCATTTCTTACTTATGTGTGAATGTTTCCATGTTTAAGCACCACCATGATATAGTTAATTGAGATTGTAGCTCTCATGTGATTTGATGTGAACTTCTAATTCATGCCAAGACAGCAAGCTAAAAGTGTATAAAATGATAATATGCATGTGCAAGAATGTGTAGAAATCATGATAGGAAGGTCTCATTTCATGTATGTAAGTACACCATGTTTGGTTGCTCTCATGTTTTGCTTAATTGGAGGTAAAAACCTTTATGTGATGGAATAAGTAGGAAGCATGTAATAGGACATTTTATTTTGGAAAATCTGAAATCATGAACCCTGTGTTTACTTTGGTAGAATTACCATAATAGGTTGTCTCTTATTGATGTCAAGCATGCTACATGTTTTGTCTTGTGACTTGGGATGAAAACCGGCTATGATATGTGCATGTATGATATGTGTGGTGTTATTTGCTGAGTCTTTTAGACTCATTACTTGCTTTGGCGTACATGTTTAGTAGGTGATACACCTTTGGAGGAGACAGTGGAGAGCGACTCCGAGCGCGGGGAGTAGCTTGACGGAGTTGTAGAGTGGCTTTTGCTTCCATTGTATGTAACAAGGCATTGTAATAGAACTATTAAGGAAATTCGTGGACAAACTATGTATTTTGTTTTGGCACTTCTTTTATGTGGATTAAGTGGACTTTAGATCTTTAAATTGTTTCATGAATCATGTATGTTAAATGTGGATGATGAGATGAATGAAAGACATGGTTCTTTTACTTCTGTTACTCTGTATTTATATTTGTGTGTATCTCAATCGTATGTTATTGTTTGGGTAAATACCCCACTGTGATAACGTTCACTATACCGACGTGGGTTGGTATAACCGTACCGGTATAATGAGGGTCGTCACATATTGTTAGTACGTTTTACTTTTGTAGTGCTTCAGTTAGCATTGCCAGTGAGACCCTTATGGGTTGATGACTTGGTTCCTTCCTTCAGTTTTTGGTTGTGGTTATTTTTGGGAGGTTCCTGCTGAGCCTGTGACTTGTTCAGGCTCACTCCCTACAGTTCTTTTCAGGGCTTGCCGTGTGTTCGGCTTGCAGCGGCATTGTGGTAGACTTGTACCACCAGCAGATGAGTTGTAGTCGTGTTCAGTGTGAGCTTTGCTCCCTCGGGGTATGCCCCAGGTATTTGTACTTTTCTCTTGGACATAATAATGTATTGGACAATGTAATTTGTAGAAATGAGTATAATTACTTGTACTTTCTTGTATATTATACTCTTGTGGTTGTATTTTATATTCTTACTGGACACTTGTGTGTTATATCCCTTGCGAGACTCCGGTCCGATCGCGGGAGGCGGACTTGGATATGGAGCCTTATTAGGCATAAATATCTAGGGTCGCTACAGTTGCTATCAGAGCATGGTCCAGTTAGAATATGAAAAGATATTGAGATTACAATGTCCCAAGACATGGTTTAATGCCCACTGCTGGTAGTAAGTCTGCAGTTTTGTGTGATTTTAGTGTGGTTTTTTTCGTGAGTTTTTGTCTTGTGGATTGGGTGCCTATGTTTGTCAGAGTGGCAAATGTTAGTGATGGCAGAGAAATGGTGTGGTTGGTAATGGTATAGTTGCTTGAGTTACGCTAGTAAAGTTGGGCTATTGCAGAAAGGTATGATTGTGTAGAGGTTTTATGTAGCAACCCGAAAAATTCAGTATTTTAAAAAATTGAAATAATAAATTTCTATAAAGATGGAATAATAGAAACATACATACCATTATCATATGTGCAAGAACACATCTAAAAATTCTGTAAAAATTATAAATCAACCCCAAATATTATCCCTAAGTGTTCCACGAAGAAATTCGTGCAATGAAAAATCTGATTGGCCAAATGTACATCACAACGTGACTAATTATCCAAATATAGAAACTAAGTCGAAAACTATTAACACGGAAATATAACAGGCCCATAAATCAAATGAACATGTCAGAGAGACCTCCAACATCGGGTATTGATGACCCATTATTGGAATTGGACCAATGGACCTCTCATAGTCCATGAATAAAATCAAGTAAGAAAAATATAATAATATCTGTAACTCTATTATACCCTAATTAAAAAGGGAACTCCCATAAGATAAATTCCAATAAATAATGAGTTTTGTTAAATGGACCATATAAAATTTATTGGGCCAAAATAGGGATTTTTAAAAGAAGAATAATAGGAAAATATCCTAAATTCGTAACTTAAATATTACCTAAATAGAAATAGATATTTAAGCATTTAAAATAGCTAATTTAAGATGGAATTGGATTCCTAAACCTACCCAAATAGGTTGGCCACGAATTTGGATCCCAACCTAACCCAAATTGGACATGGCAAGCTTGGAAGGTGGAATTAAATAGGAAATCTCGGAATTAAATAGGAGTTAGAGTCCTATTAGGAAATAACAACCCAACAAGCATAAATACTCTCCAATCTCTCCATGGCCAGCCCTAACACGTTGCTGGGGCTTGTTGGACCTGGAGGAGAGGCCATGGAGGAGGAGAATTCGTGGGGAGAAGGCTTCATCAAGCTTCATCCTGAGTTCTTTAAGTTCTAGCCCTAGAAGAGGAAATCGAGTCAAGGTAGGCATTCTCACGAGCTAGATTAATGAAAATTCGGCTGTAGGTTGTTCCAAGCATCAGGAACAAAACCCTTCTTGTTTCATAATTTTTCGTTCATTCAATCTTTTGTTCTTAATTTTCAAAGTTTTGTGAACTTCATGACCCCGAACCCTCTTCTTAAATTCATATCTTCATACACACTTGTTCTCATGCCATGAGATTTTTACTAAAAAACTGATGGATGTTAGGCATCGTTTGCCCCTAAAAGCCCTAATTTTTATCCACCCTACTTTGTGAATTAATTCTCTCATCTCAACTGCTCACTGTGTCATGTACTCCATATTTGACTTGAATAAAACATGTCAAAACTCTATCTATTTACTGTAAGTACTCACATATGTCTAGATCAATATGCAACTTGTTTCATGATTTTTCATCGACTATACAATTAGTTATGAATTTACGAATCACCCTGTGTCAAAATATGTTAAATTGGCACGCAATCCCATGCTAGTCCTTTTCCCGCTCGAACTCAGGTGAAGTACCTGAGAACGCGACGGCCTGATAGGCCGCGTTCTCAGGGTCATCGCGACACAGGAACCTATCACGATCTGATCGCGACAGGGTACCCCATCACGTTCTGGCCGCCTGAGCAGACAGGTCTGTCGTGATCCTCAGACGACCATGTCGCGTCCCACTTTCACCCCATCGCGACCCTCATATGGGTATGTCACGATCTGGGCTTTTTGCATGAAACCCCCTATCTCTGCAAGATCTGACTTTCTACAGTAACCCTTTTCCCTATTAACTGTCTTAAACTCAGTAAATAAAATTGTTAATCATGGACATGTAATTAGTTAATTAAAGGGCCTTTCACATGATTATTTCATCTCCATGATTCTCTTACACTCGCACTCACTTTGAACCATCCAATATGGCTTAACTTGGCATGAAAATTGTCACATAGTACATCTAGCAATTGATTTCAATTATATATTTAATTGCCCTATTTTTAATGAACTTGTCTACGTTTTCTCACGATGTTTTAGGAATACCGTTATCGACGCTCCACTGTCCTAGAATTCCTCTAGAACGTCGAGCACTTGTTTCTATATACACACTCTCTCTTGACTTGGACGAACTCTCCGTCGGATACTCCTTCTGCCAGACTAGTGAGTCTTTGTTCAAGGCCTTCGTAAGACTCCTCTGTCCATGGGTTCCCACATGGTTGATGAGCTGGTTGTACCCTAACACCTATGACACCTCTAGGGATCAGCAAGATCCAAACGGCCTTAGTTGCTCTCGCTCTTATCTTGAATCACGCCAGACCTCTGGACCTGTGCTTAACATGGCCAGTGGAAGGGTCGTGAGTTCCACCTGACTGCCAACACCAAGTGCGTGTGTTGTGCAACTGTTACTATCGCGTATTTACTCGACGTGTTATGTGCAATGTCCACTAGCTCTCATCTATACTCTACTCGCTCATCTATTCACCTTTACTCTACTATCTCGTCTATTCATCTAGTGCTCTCATCTATTTCTTAGTACTCTCTATTGGCAATTGACTGATTGTCTAAAGATAAACAATATAACCAATGCCTGGCAATATATAAAGGGCCCGATCTGGTCCTAGGATGTGCGCCCGAAAGTGCTAGTGCCTATAGGAGTTAAATGATCAGAGTGTTTGGCATTGCACTCGAGTGCTATCTATCTCGACTATCTAAATGACAATCAAAAGTGCTATATTCTCTCGTTGTCTATTGACAAAAGTGCTATATTCTCTCGTTGTCGTTGACAACAAAGTGCTATGCTATACTCCTTGTGCTATTGATATACTTGTGCTATTTGTGCTATGGCCATCTTGCTATTTTGTGCTATACTCGACGCTCGTGCTATATTTGAAACTTGTGCTATTTCGTTCACGTGCTATCATGCTATCTCACACGTTACTTGACTCACTCGCTCTATCATTAGTTACTCTGCCTTTTAATGCATTAATTATTTAAAGCCTGCTTGACTATTGAGATTTAAGTCTTATTGGGCGTTATCGCTCACCCTGCGTTATTTGTCGTTGTGTTCTCAGGTGAGACCGAGGATGACACATACACTCAAGAGGATGGGCACGACCAGGAGTGAAGTCATGAGTACCCTAGTGTCTTAGCATTATGATAGAGTGTTAGTTAGTCTTTTGCTTATTTCAATGTAATTGGGCCCTATAGAATGGCTCTGATATTAGTGGTTGTAACTAGACATTGAAAAGTTATTAATGAGAAGAATTTTCTTTAGTATTATTCATTGTGCAATGGTTTGATGTCTAGTACTTGCTCTGTACCCGCTTACTTGCAACTATCTCACGTTCCGATATTCCGTGTCGGGACGTGACATTTTCAGTTGTGGAAAATTGAGAGAATTGGTAAGTTTAGTTGTGATAATCAGTAAAGATAGAGTTATGCATTGAGAAAGATATGATTTAATGTTATGAAAGTGTTTTAACAAGGTAGAGAATCATCATAGATAGGTATAAGGTAATGATTGCAGATATGTATAAGAGGAAGTTATTGCAGAGATAGTTGTGTAATAGAGTTACAACGGGAACAATACTACAGTGTGGAATAGTGGGTGTTAAAGATTGTTAGATGAAAGGATTGTGATTGAGAAATTCAGCAGAGGTAATTGATATGTCTGAGATTTGTGTCAATAAGTGTTAAGAAGTTGCTTGGATGATAATGTGGTTAGTGATATGGAAGATTTTGAATGGTTAAGTGGACCAGATCAGTTTCAGAAAAGGTATTTGTAAGCAGAGGAGCAGTGAGCAGTGATTTGCGACAGTAGAGGTAAATGTGTTTTATAATTAGAAATGGTTATTGCAAAGAAAGTTCGAGAGCAATGTTACTATAAGTGATGGTGGTAACAAGAAGTTTGATATAAATATCAACATAAGTGTGTGCAGTGGTGAGCAGTTGGGTGCAGAGAGAGTGAAAGAAGATCAGTGTTCAGCTAAATGTTTTGAGAAATTTTGAAGTAAAGACATTCAATTGGTAAGTGGCAGTTTGTGAAAATTCAACATAAGGATTTCATTGCAAATCGTAGTGTTAAAGATCAGATTAGTAATATTTAGTTGTTGTGGGCAGTATGATGAAAAGGAGAGACAAGTTAGTTAAGAAACTGATAAGGGAACGTCAAGTTGAGTAGAACAGAAAGGCAGATTGTGAAAGAATTAAAGTAAAGGTTTGAAGAAAGGAATATTAATGAGTAAGTTGTAATAAGGGTATTTTCAGTTCTTAAGAATAAAGCAGTTATAGTAAGGTAACTGGAAAGGCCGATATTGAGATTGTAAAGCAGCAGTGTAGAACAGAGGAATCAGGCAGAGCAGGTTATCGTGTCTAAGAAAAAGAGTATTCAGATTCTGGTTTTAGCAGTGTTATAGTGAAAGGTAATTGCATGTTAAGAAAGGTCACAATGTAGGTGGTGCAGTGAGATTAGTCAGATAGTGGAATGATTAGGGGAAAGTGTTTTTGTAAAGATGCTATTATATTCAATATGATTGTCAGTATAGTTTAAGCTCAGTGTTATTAATTAGAGGAAGACAGAATGTGGCAGATTATAGAGTGATAATAGTCAGATGATTTAAGAAATGTTTAAAAAGAGTTTATATAGCTGTGTGCAGAAAGTGATTTAGATGAACAGAAGAGTTTTATTATAAAGGTATTTCCAAAGTTTGATGTGAAAGCTACAACAGATCAGCTAAAGAATAGTAAGCAGATTAAAGTTATGGCAGAATAGAGCGGGAAGAGTAGGAAATGTATGGAAACTAAAATTGTTAAAGTCAGTATATTGTAAAATATAGAAAGGAAAAGTGTAATCAGTAAGCAGTATATTTTGGGTCAGATGGCACCTGATTGAGAAAGAGTTCGGTAAAATTGAAAGTAAAATATGTGCAGAGTTAGTTGAGCAGTTTTGTTTCCCGATAAGAGAGTACAGTGTCACAGTAATGAGAATGAAAATTGTGAAGAGTTATGAATTTGGTTTGTTGAATCAGTTAGAGAATATTATTTGAAGTAAGGTAAGTATGTAAAGAGTAAAACATATCAGTAGCAGTATGTCAGAATTCAATGTGGCACAGATAATGTTGAAGCATTAAAGAAAGTAGCACAGGAATTCAGGTATTTTCTTTCTATGGTAGTTAATTGGGTAAGATGATTTGATAAGAAAGTGAAGTCAGCTCAGTTAGAGTTAGAGTAGTAGTGGAAATAAAGAGAATTAAAGGTAATAGTGAAGGCAAAATGTATGAAACATTTTAAGACTCCCAGGTCATCAGAAGCTAAAGTGTTTGAAAAAGAATTCAAGATTTTTGCATAGCTAATTAAAGAGGCAATGATTCTTAACAAGATATGAATTTAACGTAGTACAACCAGATTGATATATAGAGATAGAAAATTCAGATATAATATTTTGGTTTTCTTCAAGGAATTAACAGTTGAGAATATAAATAAAGGTCAGGCAGAATAATAGTTGGCAGTAATAGGCCGATAAAGAAATAACACCAAAAAATTAGTAATTTGAAGACAATTTAATATGGCAGACCAGTTAAGAGTGGCAATGTATGGTAAAGAGTTTTAAGTAAGTGAAGCGGCACAGAAAGGAATGTTGCAAACACAGCCAAGGAAATGTGGAAGTAGGTTGAGTCCAAGGAGATAAAGCGCCAACAGCAAGGTAGAATTGCCTACAGTTGAAAGATAAAGAAAGGCAGATTGAGTTAATAGAGCAGAGCAGTTATGAAAAGAATTAAAGAGAAAAAAGAAAGCAGAACTTGCACGGAAACGAACAAACGGAGTTAGTCAGCACAAAATGGTTTGAAAGGCAAATGCAGAGGAAATGTATCCTACTTGTTTTATATATGGTTTTATTCCTTTATAGGTGATAGTCTGGCTTACTATGGTTCGTTTTGAATGTCGAGGACGACTTTCCTTTTAGGTGATAGTAATATAACGTTGTGGCCATTCGGATCTATTTTTATTGGTTCTAGTGTGGTGCTCATGACCTGTAGCAACCTGAATTTTTCAAAAAATAAAAATTTAATAATATTAAAAATTTAGTCAATGAAAAAATCAAAGAAAGAGAATTAATTCAAACCCACTAAATGAAAAAAAGTGATGGGCTTTATTAAATGGATCACATAAAAGTTATTGGGTCAAAATAGGGATTTTAAAAAGAGGAATAAATGGAAAATACCCTAAATTTGTATCTTAAAATATTGCCTAAAAAAAAAGAGATAATAAATCATTAAAATAGATAGTTTGTGTAGGAATTAGATTCCTAACCCTACCCTAATTGGTTGGCCATGAAATTGCATCCCAACCTAACCCAAATAGGGGTTGGAAAGCTAGGAAGGGTAAGAGGAATTAGGAAATCTCGTAATTAAAGGGTAATTAGAGTCATGTTAGGAAAGGGAAACCAAGGGAGCTTAAATACTCCCCAATCTCTCCATGGCCGGCCCTAACTGGTTGCTGGGGCTTGCTGGTCGAGGAGAGAAGGCCAAGAAGAGGAGAAACTCGTGGAGAAGAGGATTGCTCAAGCTTCAACCCTTGTTCTTCAAGTTCTAAACCCTAGGAGATCAAACAAGTCAAAGGTAGGCATTCTCATGAGCAAAACTAAATTAATTTCGTCTGTAGATTGTTCCAAACCTCAGGAGCCAAAGCCCTCTTGTTTCACTATTTTTCATCGAGCCAATCTTTTGTTCTATATTTTTGAAGTTCTACAATCACCATGACTCCGAACCATCATGTTTAATGTATATCTCCATGTACACCCGTCCCCATTATAGACACCCGATTCTGACTTATAAGTTGAACTATATTTCTTACTATCCTAGTGAGCCCCTAGTTGGCCACTCACCTTGAGCCCATCAGTAGCCTTGTTTTGAGCCCATTAACAACTCAAATTTCCATGAAATCCCGCCCATTGTCACTTGGAGAGAGTCCTTGGGCCTAAATAACTCTTATTCTTTCATGTGATTGGCTAATAATTCGTAGATAATTGATTTTATTGACGCGTCGTATCGTAGCGCTGCGTTACTTTATCGCGTCACCAGAGGCCGCCGCTATAGTCCATGCATATTCATGCACATGGGCATACTGTCGCGATACCTAGGTCTGTCGCGTTAGCAGGTTGCGTCCCTACGATACGATGCGACTGCAGCCGCGCATGCAGGCCTTCGCAACTACCTCCTATTTTCCCTCCTATGGCTTTATCCCTATCTCCAAATAATATCCCAACCCCTTGGGCGAGGTTTGGGGCTAGGGGACTCTTTAGAAGGCCTATAGGACTCTCCCACACAAATTTTAATGTGATTTATCTCTTATCTGAAGTATTAATCATTTTAAGGGGATAATATCTCTCAAAAGTCTATAAAAGCAAGGCCCTCTCTTCATGAACGAGAGAGCCCCATTTTCTACCCCGAAGGGCTGCCAAAATCTCCTCTGATCTGGACTTAGCCTCGCAGCTCTCCCATTTCCTCTCATTCCCTCACATTCCCACCTCAAAAGCTTGCTCATTTCACATCCATGGAGCGTGGAACGTGAGGAGGACGACCCCCACCTCTTCCTGAAGCCTTTACACGAGTTTTGGACGCCATCACACGCCAGGGAGTCACCCTCATGGGGCTCTTTCTTTCCTCCCTCCCTTTTCCTCTCTTTTCTTCATGCATTTTACTTCATTTCTAGATAGGACTCATTCCTTTTTCTTCCCACGTTTTCCACATACCCTAGGGATTTAAAAACCACCCCCAGGTTCGTTCCCACCATGCTCCCTCTTTTCTTTTCATTTTTGAATGGATACAACACTTAACTTGTTCTAATAGTGTTTTATTATTTTCTCTTTGTTTTGGCAGGCACCCAAGCAATATTCCACGAGGAGCTCTTGTCCTCTAGCCGGCTGGAGGACGGGAAGAAGGTCCCATCCATCATCTCCCACACAGAAGAGAACGCAACGGTGGAGGGCGACGCGACAAGGAGACGCGTTCGGCATAGGTGACGCGTTATCAGAATGGTCGCGGCAGGTACGGCCGCCGCGATACCAGATCCACCGTCGTTCTCTATCTGTTTCCTAGTGTAGTTAGCCTATATCATTTCTTTCATTAGGCAACTATCTAGATGGCGATAACATTCCTCTTTTCCATGCTATTAGATTTAATACATGCTTGTGTATTGGGGGGGCGCACAATCTCCATGATTACACCTTTTGGCGATCACGGTGGGACCTTCAGTGCTACCCTCGTGGATTGAGTTTGCTTGCTTGCCATGTTTCCTTCCTTAGTTATCTTCTTAGAGCCCTGTTAGTATTTTGTTGTTTTGTTTTCTGCATTTTTGGCTTTCTGTTCTTCTTCTATCTACTTGATCCTACTTCTATGAGTTCATGTATGCCTGTTCTATGCTTCTCTGCCATGTATTTTCGTGTTTGTGAATGCTAGAGTCCTGCTAGGGTTCGGATTTTCCTTTTCTTTCCATTGTAAGTTTTCGGGCTTTATCACAGCGTATCGCGAGGACGCGACACTGTCACGCCGTGGATGAGCGTCGCGTCTATAGGTACGCTTTGTTTGTTATTGCTTTCATCCATGTTTCGGTTTCTGGGTGATTCATGATCTTTGCAAGATTAATCTGGTGATTATATGCTTATATCATCTGCTAGGTTAGTCTGTTTGCTTTGCATTTGTGACTGACTATGTTTTCGGGGTTCTGTTCATATCGCAGCAGGCCGCCCTATCGCGATAGGGTCGCGGTGTACCCTGCCGCTGCGACTTTGCCCGAGACCTTGTTGGTCATCCTGTTTAGTCATTAGCTACTTTGCATACATTTTGGGCACTTAGGTCCGTGCATACACTATTAATCCCATTGTTTAGGTTCTCCCCCTTGGTTGAGTGAGCCCTCTCACCTGCGAGCACTCGTAGATTGACTCGGGCCGCCTTCCGAGGACCTCCGTAAGTCCTCGTGACTGTACGCACGTTGCGGTTCACCGGGCCAGTTGTACGCGTCGTACCCATAGTTTGAGCCACCCCTCGCATGTGAGTGTATCCCATCCCTAGTCACACCGGAGGACTCGAGTCCACACCTATCAGGGTCCCACTTGGCTGAGTGATATCCCATTAATCAATTCATTCAAAAGTCAAGTGTAAATTTAAAATCCGGACGTTAATCATGACAACTTGAGTGCTTTGGTTCATCCCTTCTCCTCTCAGTCCTTCTTGTTGTGCTAGAGTCTAGGTGTTGTCTGGTATCACCCCTTAATTGTAAAGGAGGTGCATGCGTCATTGTCTAGGAAGATCGAGTCAATCCCCTCCAATCTTTGTATCTTATCATAATCCTCTGTTCGACATGGACCAATTCTGGGTCCTTGTCGACGATGTCCTGCCCATTGGGCTCCTCAAGGATGTGGTCCAACCCTCTGCGGCCATTCCTTCGGGGCACATCCAACCCCCTCTCGTCATTGGGAGTCGGTCCCGCCCCCCTTCTCCTCCAGGGGCAGACGATCCCCATTCTCAGTTTAGCCAGCTTCTCCCGCATCTCACTCCGGACCAAGTCCGTGAATTCTTGGCCTCTGCCAAGGGGAAGCGACCACTATCTCCACCCGCTCAGAATTTGGCCCAGCCGGCGGCTTCCTCTACCCATATTGCTTTTGCACCACACCTATCTTCCTTAGGGGCAGATCCTACGCCCCTCCGTCCTCGGGCCATCCACTTTTTAGAACCGAGCTACCTTCCAGCACGAGAGATTCAGCCCAGATCCCCTCCAATTTCAACATACTATATAGCCGAACCTGCTCCCCTGCCCCGTGAGAGATCCGATTCTTTCGAGCAGCCCCACTCCCTTGTTCCTACACACCATGTCCAGACCCCCTCCGACTTCCTTGCGGAGTGGGCAACCATGAAGAAGGAGCTCCATGACCTCAGAAGGCAGATAGACCCTCGGAAGGTAGCTGACATCTCTCTCCCATCATTCCAGTATCTCTGGGTTCCACCCCAGTCAGAGCTCCCTGTTTATCGGCGGTACTCTGGGGTAGGGGACCCTTATGTTCACTTGAAGGATTTTGTATATGAGTCTGCGCCGCACAAGTATGACCGTCACCTCATGGCCTACATGTTCAGAAAATCCCTTGATGGTCCGGCCCTCGAATGGTTTTATTCATTACCCCCTGAGGAGGCCGAAGACTTCCAAATTGTCCAAGAAAGATTCCTACAACAATTCTAAGATCGGGTTGACCCGAATATTCCTTTGTTGATCTGGTGGCCAAAAAGATGAAATCTGATGAGGATTTCTCAGCCTATGCTGACCGGTGGTACTCACTGGCTGCCAAGGTCCGTTGCCCCATGCCAGAGGAGGAGAAGGTCAAGTTGCTAATCTCCAACGCCACCCCAACCTACCGAGCCATCTTAGCCATGAACGACATCACTACCATGCACCAACTGTATAGCCGAGCCTGTTTCATCCAGACCCAACTCAAGGACTCGCCTATCCACTCCATGTTTGAGACCCCTAAATCTCGTTACACTAAAAAGCCTCAGGACCCAGTTACCGAAGGGATCCAAACCAACGAGCAAGTAAGTGCAGTGAGTAATCCCCAAGGCCCAGTAGGTAGGTCCCCTTACACTCAGCAACCCCAACAACCTTGGAATAACAACAGGTAGCCACCTCCTCAAGGCCAGAACCCTCCACAAGACCAGCGCCAATACTCTCAAGTTCCTCCACCCCAAAATGGCTATGCCCCCAGAAAGCCCAACGGACCCAAGAGAGCCCAATATCCTCCTCTGCCCGAGACCTTGGCCGACGCCTTTGCGGCCCTTATGTCTCTAAATGCCCTCAGGCTCCCTCCCGAGAAGCCAAACTAGAATACGGCAACGGACCAAACAAAGTACTGTGTATACCATCGCCATCCGGGCCACAATGTGTCGGACTGCTTCCAATTTTGGGGCATTATATATGATCTTCATGAGCAGAATCAGATCGACTGGGTAGAAATGAAGAGGTTGATCCAGACATTGAGGGACCAGCAGGGTCAGAGACAGCAGCAGCAACAGCAGAGGCGACATCAGCCACCACAACAGCAACAACAGCAACAATAGCAGCAATTCCAGTCGCTCCAACAACAGTTCCAGCAACAACAACGACAACCTCAACAGCCGGCAAATGACCTTGGCATAATCCGCAATCCCATGCCACAACACCCGCCTGCTCCGAATCCCCAACCTGCTCCATCACCTCCTCCACCCGCTCAAGTTAACCCAGTCATCCACCACCCACCACCAGAAGCTCCATGGGCCTTCGATGATGAACACGAAGTGGGCCAGCTTTTGGTCATTTCCCACCTCACTCCCACTACCACCACACCTACATCCCCTATACTGGTCTCCTCCGCACCCACCATTGCCGCCATCACCTCACCATCTTACAACTCCCCCATCATACCACCCATTATCCCTTCGCCCAGCAACATCCCTCTCTCCCCTACGCCAGCGCCATTATTAGCCAACCCCTCCATCCTTGACACCTTTCCTTCTCCACTCCACCATAACCTCGCCTTGCGGAGCGGGCAGATGTTTCACCGGATGTACCCTAATGCATCCGTATCTATGCCAGGCCAACCGGCACAGCAGTCCAACACCCAACAGCAGCAAGACATGGAAGAGATATATCATGTTCCGGGGACCCAGTACGATATTCTGAAGCATTTGGATCAAACTCCTGCCAAAATCTCTATTTTGGAGCTAATCAAGAGGTCACAAACCCACCAAGATGCCCCGAGGACCTTCTTGCAAAGGGTCATGGTAAGTGAGGAAAGTGAGGACATGAACCCCGATAATCTGCCTTCTGTGCTCTCTATTGTGAACAGGGGACCCACAATTACTTTCTCTGATGGTGAGTTAGCTCCCCCTGAAGCCAGAAAGATGCCCCTGTGCGTGACTCTCACGATAAATAAAGTGGCCATTGACGCAGCATTGGTAGATACAGGAGCGTCCATCAATGTATGTCCACTAAGCACCTTAACAGCCTGCAACATTTCAGAGTGCCAGTTATAGCCTACCCCTACCATCATAGCTGCCTACGACAATTCACGGTGGGCCTGCAATGGGGTCATTTCTCTGCAAGCAGAATTGGGACCGCTCGTCATGTCAGTGGAATTTTATGTTTTGAATATCGATCATGTTTACAAGGCCATCCTAGGGCGCCCGTGGATCGAATCACTAGGGGCAGTACCATCCACAGCACATCAATGTTTAAAATTCCCCTTCCAAGGGCGAATAGTCAAAGTCAAGAGTGTAGCGACAACCCACATAGTGGAAGCTATTGAGAAAGTGTTGCCGTCAGTCTGGCCTTCCAATAAGCCCGTTATTTCAGTGCTTGACGTGAATTATCCTTGGGCTTATACTTTCTCTTCCAATCGCCCAATTGTGTCCCCATCAGTGGTAACCGTCAGGAAGGATGTGTCCACAAATGCAAGAGGTTGGGATATCATGTTCAAACTTGGCTATCAAATAGGAAAAGGTTTGGGAGCTCATCTCCAAGGGAGAACCAAAGCAGTTGCTAGCACAAAGAAGTTTACAAAACATGGCCTAGGATACACGGAATGGGCCGCATTCTCATCTTCTTCACAGTCAGACCATGGACCTCTTATCTGGACATTGCATGATCACTTCGTCAGAGGACCTGTGCAGCCTGGGTATAATACCACAATGGAAGAGGCACCAAGGTCAGCATATCAAGCCCTAGAAGCTCAGCGACCCAGCAAGAAGAAGAAGGCAAATACAGGAACAGAAGAACCAGACGTTGAAGATCTGATTTCAACAGTCAGTTTGTTGTTCAATGAAGATAGCAACATCTCATCCCCAGAAGCCGAGATAGAAGAGCCAAAATTAGAGGACCTCATCTCAGCGGTCAACCGCTTGTTTAGCGAGGACGACATTTCGCAGTCTCAGGCAGCAGCACCATCAGCACCACCAGCCACCACCAAGCGACAATTGCTTGGATTTGGTGAAGAAATTGTGATCATGAATCCAGTCGATTTGATAGAAGAGCTCTGGCCAGGGTCTTCCTGGCCTCCCAACCATTTCATTTCATCAATTCTTGTCCATAATTTTAATTTTATTCCCTTGTCTCCCTGACTTATTCTCTAACTCTCCCTGATGCTATTAAAGCATTCACCTGCCCTTCACCTCTCTTCACTATCTTCCTCAATGGCTCGGTTCTGTCTCTTTCTCGACGCCTCCTGATGTAATGTAGTTCTTTTCCTTACAAAAAAAAAAGTGTGTGTGTTTCTCTCCTCCCCGATCCCCCTTCTTCGGATGGCGATCCCCGTCCTTCCTTCCCCCCTTCTTCGGATGGCGATCCCCGTCCTCCCTTCTCCTTCCAAGCATCGATTCCACTCCCATCCTAACTCATGACGGCGATCCCCGTCGTTCACCGCTGGTGGCCTTCTGCCCTCAAGCCCCCTTGCTCTCCATGGCGATCCCTGTAACGACCCAGAATCCGCATTACCAGTAACAACCAGTAACCCGAATTCTGACCCGCTAACCCACGAGACAAGCTCGGAAGGGTAGGAAGTGAAAGTCCGAGGAGACTATATGTAAGAAGATACACACCATGTAAAGCAGTAAAATTCACTATATGAACATAACATATACAACTCAGAGTCTGAGCAAGGTATAGAGTACAGAAGTACAACAAAAAGTACTACTCACTGCAGCTAAGGAGCACCAACACCGGAGTGGCTAGACTCGCCTGGAACGGGAGTCGACGAAGACCCACCTGAAAGGGAGCGGAGTGAGTCTCAAGAAAAGAGACCCAGTAGGGAAAAGTAACCCCACCGGCAACAGAACTAAGTGCGGAAAGTAAAAACTGAAAGTAAGTACACGTCGCACCACAACACAAAACTGTAAACCTCGCGGCTCAGTAACACACACTCACACACACAGCAAGTAGGACTCAGCTAGGGTCTGTGGCTCGGCGTCCCGTCACCACAGAGGCTCTCAACCCCAGCCACGTGTGCACACTACAGACGCTCTCTCTCGCGTCTGGTCCACGACCGGTTTTTCCCCTACGCTTGACCCTAGCGGTAGAAAAGGGGCTCCACGGAGACCGGCTCAAAACCACCACAAGGAGTACGCACAGGACAGAGTCGCACTCAGCGTCCTGACTCACTAGCGGAGGATAACCACACGCTAGTCGTCTAGACGGAGTTGCACCCACTCCTAGGTAGAACAACAGAAACGGGTACACGGTAACGCAACGCGCGTACAACAGACGGAACACACTCAACGTCTGAAACCCCGTACAGTAAGTAAACACCTCGTGCCACAATCAACTACTCCTATGCACAGGCGGAGTCACACTCTAAGCCTGGCCCACATGTGTAAACAGGGCGGACATCACATGTCGATCGCCTTGAAACACAACACTTAAGCCTGCTGGGACATAGGAGATTAACGGCCATATCGATTGCCGCCAATATGAAGTAAACGGCACTCATCATGTCGTTTACCCTGACTTAACGGCCATCGACCATGTCGTCAATATCACCCCTGAAGATCTCAACGTCAACAGATGTGGACGTTAAGCTCTTCAGTCCCCTATACCCAGAACTGAACCGAATCAGTCCAATTGGGCAGAATCACCCAACAGAACTCTGACTGATGGAGGGAAACACTTCCTCTCATCAATCTAAACTACCAGAATATCAAAATTAGACAGTCTAATGCCTAGATTGTCCAAATCACCCTCAATCCCGGCATGATACAACCCAACCCTAAACCACAATTCACACACTGATTCACACAGATTAGCATGCTGAATTGCTAAGGAGGGTTGTAGGAGTTAAGTCCCTACCTCAGAACGCTTCAATAACCCCCAAACAGCCACTAATCGCGCCGGAACCCCCCGAAGACTCCGCGCGAATCGCACCAAAATCTCGCGTTTCCCGCCCGATCAAGCACCGCCACACGATCCAGGGCCTTCCCACGAGCTCAGATCAACCAACAGAAGCTAAGGAAATGGAGAAAAGCTAAGGTGGAGGAAAGGAGAGGAAATGAGAAGAATGGGTTCTGCTCTCGGGCTGCCCTATTTCAACAGGTCCGACCAGTTACGTCAACATCACTGGTCGCCTATGAACCGCCAAAGGATTGACGTCCACAACTCTGGACGTTGAGTTCAACCTCAAACGTCAACATCGCTGGACGCTGACACCAAGTCAACGGCTAGCCCTGGCCGTCAACCCCAAGTCAACGACAATGGTCTTGTCGTCGACCACACAGAACCTCTAAAAGACCCAATAAGGATCCGCAAAGACCCGAGACCTTACAGCCCTCCCCCCTTAAGGAATTTTGCCCTCAAAATTCAAACAACATAAAGAAAGAAGACTCACCAAAGAGGTACGGAAACTGCTCGCGCATTTCGTCCTCCCGCTCCCATGTCGACTCACCACCGGAGTGCCGCTGCCACGCAACACGAACTAAAGGGATTGCCTTGTTCCTCAACCTCTGAACTCGGCGATCCTCAATGTGCAACGGAAACTCTGGTACAGTCAACACTGGAGTCACCTCAGACCACTCTGCACTCTGCAGAACGTGAGACTCGTCAGAAAGGTACCTCCGAAGCATCGACACGTGGAACACATCGTGGACTGCTGCCAACTCTGACGGAAGCTCAAGTCTGTACGCCAAACCTCCGACACGCTCAGAAATGGTGAAAGGTCCAATAAAGCGAGGACTCAACTTCCCGCCTACCAAACCTCACCACTCCCTTCATAGGAGACACACGGACAAACACCTGGTCCCCTACCTGAAACTCGAGCGGTCGTCTGCGCTGATCTGCATAACTCTTCTGCCGACTCTGAGCTGACTGAAGCCTCTGTCTCACAAGCTGAACTACCTCAACTGCCTGCTGTACCAACTCTGGCCCCGTGACAACCCGTTCGCCAACCTCGAACCAGTCAAGAGGAGTGCGACACGGTCGTCCGTACAAAGCCTCATATGGTGCCAAACCGATACTGGAGTGATAGCTATTATTATATGCAAACTCGACCAACGGCAAGTGAGCTGTCCACGACCCCTGCCACTCCAGACAGCAAGCTCTAAGCATGTCCTCCAAAGTCTGGATAGTCCGCTCTGACTGACCGTCTGACTGAGGGTGGTAGGCGGAACTAAAAGCCAACTCTGTCCCCAAGCTCTCTGGAAACTGCGCCAGAACCCAGAAGTGAAGCGAGGATCCCTGTCTGACACAATAGAGATCGGCACTCCATGCAAAGGAACAATCCGCTCTACGTACAACGCGGCCAACCTACTCACACCCCAACTAGTCCTGACAGGCAAGAATCTGGCAGTCTTCGTCAATCTGTCCACAAGAACCCAAATGCTGTCAAAACCTCCAGCTGTCCTCGGCAAACCACAAACAAAGTCAGTCGTCACATGGTCCCACTTCCACATCGGAATCTCTAACGGCTGCACAAGTCCTCCTGGACGCTGATGTTCGGCCTTCACCTGCTGACAGACCAAACACCTAGCAACAAAAGCCGCTATGTCTCTCTTCATCCCAGGCCACCAAAACTGACGTCTCAACCTGTGATACATCTTGGTCGACCCTGGATGAATCGAGTACCTGGAACCATGTGCCTCCTGCAACACAACTCTCCTGATAGACTCCTCAACAGGAACATAGAGTCTATCTCGGAACCTAACAGTCCCGTCCTCGCAAAGCTCAACCTCTGGGAGAAGCAACACACTGTGCAACTCGGGATCTGCCTGCTGAGCCTCAGCAACCTGTCTCACAACGGCGGGAGCCGCTAACAAACTGCCCAACACAAACTGACGACGACTGGACGAAACTCTGAAAGACCCCTCTGTCGCAGACTGCCACAACTGCCACTCTCTAAGCATCAGATGACTCATCTGTGCTTTCCTACTCAAGGCATCTGCAACCACATTCGCCTTTCCAGGCTTATACTCAATGCTGAAATCATAGTCTTTCAGATATTCCATCCATCGACGCTGCCTCATATTCAGATCCCTCTGAGAAAACACATACTCAAGCTCTGGTGGTCGGTACGGACTACAAAACTCACTCCGTACAGGTAAAGACGCCAAATCCGCAAAGCAAACACCACAGCTGCAAGCTCTAGGTCGTGGGTCGGGTAACTCTCCTCGTGGGGCTTAAGCTGGCGAGACGCATAAGCCACCACTCGGCCTTGCTGCATCAAAACCGCACCCAAACCAACACCTGAAGCATCTGTGCAAACCTCAAAACCCTCCTCACCTGAAGGTAAGGCAAGAACTGGCGCCGACGTAAGCAGTCGCTTCAACTCTATGAAGCTCTGCTCACACTGCTCCGACCACTCAAACGGAACTCCCTTTCTCGTCAACCGAGTCAAGGGTGCAGCAACCTGAGAAAATCTCGAACAAACCTGCGGTAGTAACCTGCCAAACCCAGAAAGCTACGAATCTCAGACACAGATCTGGGACTCTCCCACTGCAAAACTGCCTCAACCTTCGCTGGATCTACCGAAACTCCCTCACCTGAGATCACGTGCCCCAAAAAGTGAACCTGTTGTAGCCAAAACTCACACTTACTAAGTTTGGCATACAACTGGTGCTCTCGCAAAGTCTGCAACACGATCCTCAGGTGCTCGGCGTGCTCCTCCTCCGAAACGGAGTACACCAGAATGTCGTCAACAAACACTACGACAAACCGGTCCAAGAACTGGTGGAACACCCGGTGCATCAGATCCATGAAGGCGCTGGAGCATTGGTGAGCCCAAACGGCATCACCAAAAACTCAAAGTGTCCATATCTGGTCCGAAAAGCAGTCCTCTCAATGTCAGAATCTCTAATCCGCAACTGATAGTAGCCCGACCTCAAGTCAATCTTCGAAAAGACACGAGCAGACTGAAGCTGATCAAAGAGATCATCAATCCTAGGCAAAGGATACCTATTCTTGATGGTCACTTGATTTAGCTTCCTATAATCGATACACAACTCAGGCTACCATCCTTCTTCCGGACAAACAAAACAGGTGACCCCCACGGAGAAAAGCTAGGACGAATATAGCCCTTCTCCAACAACTCCTCAAGCTGCCTCTTCAACTCCCTCAACTCTGCTGGTGCCATACGGTACGGTGCCTGTGCAAAAGGTACAGTGCCAGGAACCAACTCTACAGTAAACTCAATCTCTCTCTCTGGCGGTAGACCAGGCAACTCTTCCGGAAAAACATCCGGAAACTCACACACTACGGGAATGTCTCCCACTCCCGAGGCAATCTGGTCAAGAGTCACTGCAGAAACTAGGAAACCCTGACAACCAGAAGCAAGTAACCTCCCTGCCCTCAAAGCAGAAACTAAAAAGCGAGAAGTAAGAGGTACGATACCCTGGAAGTAGAACGCCGCTTCCCCAGGTATCCGCAAGTGCACCCTCTTCTTCTGGCAATCCATCACTGCACCATACCGCTCTAACCAGTCCATACCCAAAATCACATCATAGTCATGTAACTGCAAGGCAAACAGACGAGCTGACAACCACTGATCCTGCAACTGCACAGGTACCTCCTCGAGACAGTAGGACGTAAGGACAAAGTCCCCTGTCGGCAACTCTACTGCTAACTCAACAGACTCTCCCGAACTCAACTCTCCAAGGGAGTCTAAAAACTCCTCAGACACAAAAGAGTGAGAGGCACCGGAATCAAACAAAACTCTAGCTGTACAACCAAAAACTGAAACAGTACCTTCCACTAGGTGAGCTGCCTCCGCGTCTGCACGAGTCAAGTGAGTAACACGACCTCTACCTCTCGACCCACCAGAACCTCCGGTCTGCTGACGCTGCTGCACAGGTGCCTGCTGCTGCTGCTGCTGCTGCACTCGGGGCTGTGACTGGGTCTGCTGCTGCGGCACACGAGGTAGCAAAGGACAATCTCGCGCCATGTGACCCATCTGGTCACACCGGTAACACTGACCAGCAAAAGTACGTTTACCTGCTGCGAAGGCTGACCTGTCGGCTGCTGAACACTCCCAACCGACTGCTGCCTCTGCTCTGCCTGCCTCCTATCACGCCGAAACTTCCTCCGAGATCCTGACTTCGCCGTCGTCCCAGTAGAAGTGGACGCGTAGGAAGTCGCAGTCCTCGGGGTCGTCTGCACACTACCCTGCTGCTGTCGAGGCTGAGAAGGAACTACCTGTGTCTGAACCTCTGCGCTCCGAGCACGAGTCCGCAAGGTGTCTGCCTCCAACGCTGCCGCTGTCTGATAGGCCGCATCCAAGTCTGTGACACGAGCAACTATCAGCGCCTGCCTGAGCTCTGGCCTCAAGCCCCTCACAAACTGCTGAGTCCTCAGACCCTCATCTCCCATAATCTGCGGAGCATAACGCCCTAGCTCTACAAATCTGGCCCTGTACTGCACTACAGTAAAGTCCCTCTGCTGCAAGTCCAGAAACTGGTACAACCTCTCCGTCCGAACGTAAGTAGGACAGAAGGCTCTCTCAAAAGAAACGACAAACTCCTGCCACGGAATCTGTCTAAGTGGACGAGACTGAAAAGTAGTCTCCCACTCAGCGGACCACCAAGTCAACGCCTGCGCCTGCAACTGGTAACTGGCTAGCAGCACTCGCTCCTCGGGAACACACTCCATGGAACGAAAAGTCCGCTCCACTGCATCTAACCATGCCCGCGCTGCATCTGGATCAGGCTGGCCCAAAAACTGAGGAGGCTGAAACTGCAAGAACTCCCTCAACACCTTCCCAGTACCACCCTGGGGTACCGGCGCGTCACGGTGCTGAGCACAAACTGAGCCATCCCCTCAAGAAATCGAGTCATGTCTAATCCCTGAGCTACCTGAGGTGGAGGTGGCGGCGGAGCAATACCACTGTGCGTCCTGTGGCAAAGGCTGCGTCTGCTGAGGTGGCGGAGCATCTCCAACCTCCTGACGAGTCACCTGCTCAGCCACTCCCTCTCTAGGACGTCGCCTAGGAGCCATAGTACTATACACAGAGCAAAAATACACATATAAATATACTAACTAACTCGGGCTAAAATAGATAAATAGCTGCAGCTGTACTCTTTATACTCTGAGTTAACATGATGGGTATTTCCTATATATATCTCATCAGACCAGGCTCTGATACCAGAATCCGCATTACCAGTAACAACCAGTAACCCGAATTCTGACCCGCTAACCCACGAGACAAGCTCGGAAGGGTAGGAAGTGAAAGTCCGAGGAGACTATATGTAAGAAGATACACACCATGTAAAGCTGTAAAATTCCACTATATGAACATAACATATACAACTCAGAGTCTGAGCAAGGTACAGAGTACAGAAGTACAACAAAAAGTACTACTCACTGCAGCTAAGGAGCACCAACACCGGAGTGGCTAGACTCGCCTGGAACGGGAGTCGACGAAGACCCACCTGAAAGGGAGGGGAGTGAGTCTCAAGAAAAGAGACCCAGTAGGGAAAAGTAACCCCACCGGCAACAGAACTAAAGTGCGGAAAGTAAAAACTGAAAGTAAGTACACGTCGCACCACAACACAAAACTGTAAACCTCGCGGCTCAGTAACACACACTCACACACACAGCAAGTAGGACTCAGCTAGGGTCTGTGGCTCGGCGTCCCGTCACCACAGAGGCTCTCAACCCCAGCCACGTGTGCACACTACAGACGCTCTCTCTCGCGTCTGGTCCACGACCGGTTTTCCCCTACGCTTGACCCTAGCGGTAGAGAAGGGGCTCCACGGAGACCGGCTCAAAACCACCACAAGGAGTACGCACAGGACAGAGTCGCACTCGGCGTCCTGGCTCACTAGCGGAGGATAACCACACGCTAGTCGTCTAGACGGAGTCGCACCCACGCCTAGGTAACACAACAGAAACGGGTACACGGTAACGCAACGCGCGTACAACAGACGGAACACACTCAACGTCTGAAACCCGTACAGTAAGTAAACACCTCGTGCCACAATCAACTACTCCTATGCACAGGCGGAGTCACACTCTAAGCCTGGCCCACATGTGTAAACAGGGCGGACATCACATGTCGATCGCCTTGAAACACAACACTTAAGCCTGCTGGGACATAGGAGATTAACGGCCATATCGATTGCCGCCAATATGAAGTAAACGGCACTCATCATGTCGTTTACCCTGACTTAACGGCCATCGACCATGTCGTCAATATCACCCTGAAGATCTCAACGTCAACAGATGTGGACGTTAAGCTCTTCAGTCCCCTATACCCAGAACTGAACCGAATCAGTCCAATTGGGCAGAATCACCCAACAGAATTCTGACTGATGGAGGGAAACACTTCCTCTCATCAATCTAAACTACCAGAATATCAAAATTAGACAGTCTAATGCCTAGATTGTCCAAATCACCCTCAATCCCGGCATGATACAACCCAACCCTAAACCACAATTCACACACTGATTCACACAGATTAGCATGCTGAATTGCTAAGGAGGGTTGTAGGAGTTAAGTCCCTACCTCAGAACGCTTCAATAACCCCCAAACAGCCACTAATCGCGCCGGAACCCCCCGAAGACTCCGCGCGAATCGCACCAAAATCTCGCGTTTCCCGCCCGATCAAGCACCGCCACACGATCCAGGGCCTTCCCACGAGCTCAGATCAACCAACAGAAGCTAAGGAAATGGAGAAAAGCTAAGGTGGAGGAAAGGAGAGGAAATGAGAAGAATGGGTTCTGCTCTCGGGCTGCCCTATTTCAACAGGTCCGACCAGTTAACGTCAACATCACTGGTCGCCTATAGAACCGCCAAAGGATTAACGTCCACAACTCTGGACGTTGAGTTCAACCTCAAACGTCAACATTGCTGGACGTTGACACCAAGTCAACGGCTAGCCCTGGCCGTCAACCCCAAGTCAACGACAATGGTCTTGTCGTCGACCACACAGAACCTCTAAAAGACCCAATAGGGATCCGCAAAGACCTGAGACCTTACAATCCCCGTCACCCTCGCACTCCTCTCTCCTTTGACGGTGATCCCCGTCACCTCCCACACTCCTCTCTGCTTTGACGGAGATCCCCGTCACCTCCCGCGTTCCTCGCTCTCGACGGTGATCCCGTCACCTTTGCACTCCTCTCTGCTTCGACGGTGATCCTTGTCACACCCGCGTTCCCCCTTCCTGTTGACGGTGATCCCCATCACTTTTTTTTTCCTTGGCGGCGATCCCCGCCCTACTCCTCCTTCTGCTCAAACTGTGTTTTTTTCGTCTACTGACCGCTATGGTCACTCTGGGCGATTTGGGTGTGGGGCCTTCTGTTCCCTTGCACCCCAGCTCAGCTGCGGGCACCCTGAGCTCGGGTGGCCCGCCTCTTCCTCCAGACCCATTGGAGGGTTCCTGCGGCCCTGCCGCATCTCTCTCTTCCCACTTCAATAAACCTCTGGACACTCCTCCAGAGCCTTCTGTAAATATCAAGCCTAGTTTAGATTCAAGGGTAGAAGCTAGCAAGTCCCCGTCCCCATCTAGGAAGAAGAAGGGTAGTGGCATACCCCATAGGTATTTGCTAGATCTGGTGCAAAGGTGTGGCGCTCTTCTAGTTGTTGAAGAGTTTGTCCAAGAAGCAGTGGTTTTGAACATGGAAGCTCAGCACGAAGGAGAAGGGCTAGACGACGGATTTAGAGTATATGAGATCTTAGCTGAGGATGACCCTGCAGACGAAGGAGATTGTGAGATAGAGGATGCTGCCGAGATGCATGCAAGTGGCATGAGGAGATTCGATGAACCCACCTCGGCAGTAGATGAACCCACCAAGGAAGTAAATGTGGGAACAGAAGAAGACCCCAGGCTCTTGACTATAGCTTCCAGTCTCCCTCCTGAGGAAGAAGTGGCGCTCATAGAGATGCTAAGGGAGTTCAAGGATTCCTTTGCCTGGTCTTATGATGACATGCCCGGCATTGACCCTGAGTTGGTAGAACATAGGCTAATCTTGAAACCAGGGGCAGTTGCTGTTAAACAGAAGTTGAGAAGGTTCCTCCCCCACATTGCGTTGAAGATGAAAGAGGAGATCGATAAACTACACAAAGCTAAATTCATCCGTGTAGTCTTCTATCCATTATGGGTGGCGAACATAGTCCCAGTAATGAAGAAAGACAGAAGAGTGCGGATTTGCATAGACTTCCGGGACTTGAATAAGGCATGTCCAAAAGATGATTTCCCTTTACCCCACTTGGATGTCTTGATTGACAATACCGCTGGGTATGAAACTCTATCATTCATGGATGGGTACTCATGCTATAATCAGATTCGTCTAGCCCCGGAGGACCAAGAGAAAACCTCCTTCACCACACCCTGGGGAACTTATTGCTATGTGGTCATGCCATTTGGATTGAAAAATGCCGGCGCCACTTATCAAAGGGCAATGTTAGCTATCTTCCACGATATGATTCATATTGATGTTGAGGTGTATGTGGATGATATTGTGGTGAAGTCTCAGACTCGAAGAGAACATTCCTCCATGCTTGCCAAAGTATTTCTCCGCGCACAAGAACACCAATTGAAGATGAATCCAAAGAAGTGCATGTTTGGGGTTTCTTTAGACAAATTGCTAGGGTTTATAATCAGCAAACGGGGGATTCAAATAGACCCGCACAAGGCCAAAGCAATCAATGAGATGGCTCCTCCTAAGAATATATATGAACTTCGAGGTTTGATCGGTCGGCTACAGTTCATAAGAGGATTTATATCTCAACACTCCCAAAGATGCCGCCCCTTCTATGAACTGCTAAAAGGAGGAGCCAAGTTCAAATGGAACGCTAAGTGCCAAGAGGCCTTTGATGAGCTCAAGAGTTATCTCATCAATCCACCCATGCTGTAGGCGCCTGTCCCAGGAAAACCCTTGATTCTATATTTGTCGACCATTGAGGACTCACTAGGAGCTGTCCTTGCACAACATGACGAGTCTGGCAAAGAAAGGGCAGTATATTACCTATCTAGGCTCTTCAATCCTTCTGAGCTCAAACTCACCACAATGGAGAAAACATGTGCAGTGCTAGTATGGGTAGTGCAGAAATTGAAGCACTACTTTCTAGCTCATAAGGTGAGTTTGATTTCTAGAATGGACCCTATTAGGTATCTCCTAGAGAAGCCAGTCCTCGCCGACAGATTGGCATGTTAGCAAAGCTTCCTATCTCAGTTCGATATCACCTTTATAGTTCAGAAGGCTATAAAGGGGTATGCCATTGTTGAGCACCTTGCTCACCTTCCTCTTCCTCACAGTGATACAGTTCAAGAGGATTTTCCGATGAAAACCTATCACTTATCTCTCGCGATCCCTTCTGGTCGCTCCACTTCGATGGAGCTCTCAATTCTAGGGGACGGGGCATAGGAGCTGTCTTGCTCACCCCAGAAGGTATCACCATTGCACTTGCCTATCAGCTCCAGTTCCCTACCACCATAATATTTCCGAGTATGAGGCTCTCCTAGCTGGTCTAAAGCTTGCCTATCTCTTAGGCGTGCGCCATCTCAAGATCATAGGAGACTCTCAGCTCATTCTTCGGCAAGTCCTTTCTACCTACCGCACTCGTAACCCCAAGCTCAAGCCTTATCAAGATCTGGTTACGCTCCTAGCCAAGCAATTCTGGAAGCTTATCTACATTCATACTCCTCGCTCTCAGAATATCCTGGCCGATGCCCTGGCATCCTTGACCTCATCTCTCTCCTTCCCTCTCAGCTGCAGCGTTGAGACAATCATTGTCCAAAGGTTAGAAGCGCCCTCCACTCAGGATCCATGGTTCACTAACCTTAGGAGCTCATTGGTGTTGAAGGCAGAGAGAAAAGAAGCAAAGGAGATAATGCTCGTGGAACTAGGAGAAATGATGGAAGAAGAAAGGCCGTGGTATCACGAAATTGAGCAATATTGCAAGGATGGTACTTTCCCCGAAGAGGCTGAACCTGAGGATAGGAGAGCCATCCGTAGAGTGGCGTTAAGGTATACCATCATCGGAGAAGTGTTGTACAGACATGCTCTAAATGGAATGCTCCTCAGGTGTTTGTCGGATGAAGAAGCCTGGAAGGTAGTGGAAGGATCTCATTCTAGTGAATGCAGTGGGCATGTGAATAGCCAAATGTTGGCTAAGAAGATTCTTAGGCAGGGCTACTATTGGCCAACCCTAGAAGAAGACTGTGCCATCTACGTCCGTAGGGGTGTTAAGTGCCAAGTCCATGCCGACAAAATCCATGCTCCATCCTCCTCTTTGCATCCACTATCTTCCCCTTGGCCTTTCTCCATGTGGGCCTTTGATATTGTTGGCCCCTTGGTGATCCTAATGCTCAAGTAAAACAGAAATCTTTCATTCTCACTGCTACTGAGTACTTCACCAAGTGGGCCAAAGCTGAAGCATTTGCAGAAATCAAAGGTTCAACCGTGTGCAGATTCATCATGAGGAACATCATCTCGCGGTTTGGAGTACCAAGTGACTTCGTCACCGACAACGGGTCGCAGTTCATATCCCAGGAACTTTAGGATCTATGTAAGAAATTTAATATTGCTTTGCATCATTCGTCTCCATATTATCTACAGGGCAATGGTCAAGCCGAAGCCACAAACAAAACACTTTTAAAATTCTAAAGAAAACTTGTGAGTCCTATAAATTTGCTGATTGGCCAGAGAGATTGATTGAAGCTCTATGGGCCTACCGGACCTCCATCTGCACGCCCACTGGGCAAACTCCATTTTCACTTACTTATGGGATGGAGGCGGTATGACCACATGAGATTCGCATTCCTTCGCTAAGGGTACAATTGGATAAAGAACTTAATCTCGATGAACGTCGGGAGGCGTTGCTTACACAGTTGGAACTCTTAGACGAACGGCGTATTGCCACGGCCGATCATGTACTTTCATTTCAAAATAGGCTCTCAAGATCTTTTCAAAAAAAGGTGATTGAACACAAATTTCAACAAGGAGACATGGTTTTAAAGCGAATTTTCATAAAACCTGGAGGTCCTAGGTCCAAGCTGGCTAATTGGGAAGGTCCATACGTCGTTAAGGAAATATACCTTGGGAACGCGTACAGGCTGATAAATGCTGATGGTGAGGAGCTCTCTCACCCGTGGAATGGTTTGTATTTGAAAAGATTCTACCCTTAATAAAAGGTTATCTATAGGGGCACCCTTTTCTAAAAGAGCATTGACTATTTTGAGTTTCTCATCCTTTATGACTGTTGGATCAACCCTAGGTTTAGTCACCACACACTACACAGTCGCCCATAGCAAAAGTCCCTTAGACAAGAGTGCTCCGGCTTAGTCCTTGCGTAGGAGAGGTATAGGTCTGTTCTCTTCTTATTCAGACAAAAGTTTAGGGGTAAAAGGATTGATTGGTTTGTGGACTAGGTAAGGGAGAGTCGATCATGTGCGAATGAACTCTCAAATAGAGACGGTCTATGAAAATATGCAAAAGAAATATGCAATGAAAAAGAACAACTGAGTCAAAATATAAGGAATAGGGGCATGTCAAAGAGTGGCAGTATAGTTCCCCGCGGGACGCCCTTGAGCCCGGTCGTGCGCATGCCCTAAATAAATGACCATAAAGTCTCTGGACAGCAGACAGATTTCACATGAAACACTCCCCCTAACCGGATCATACAAACCAATGCCGGGCACCCCGACGCCAATGTCTTTCTATCTATATGTCTTCCTGTCTTCCTAAAAGACCGAATTCTCCTCCACACTTGGTCTATGTAGGAGCACCGATGACTAGGGACAATCGGCTATGGGAGGTCCAAGAACAAATGCACACTACACCTAGGGGTTGTTCGACAGTCAGAAGTAAAATAAACTCATAATTGCTTACTCAAATGCGAAGGGTACCACTATAGAAAAACCCAAAATCCAAAAAAATCAGAAAACCCAAAAAATCCAAAAAAAATCAGAAACCCCAAAATCCAAAAAAATCAAAAAACCCCAAAAATCTAAAAAAAAATCAAAAACCCCAAAATAAAAAATAGAAAACCCAAAAATCAAAAAATTAAAAACTCTAAAAATAAAAAAAATCAGAAAACCCCAAAAATAAAAAATTAGAAACCCTAAAATCTAAAAGAATAAAAATCCCAAAATCACAAATCCAAAAAAGATGTACATATCATTTTCTTTTAGCATTTCTTTAATTTTCCGCCTATTTAATAAGGCTCAGCCCTTTGACTATCACGAAGATCATCAACAGCACCCTTATTTAGGGCAAGGGGTGCCAAAGAGCAATCTAACTGTTTTGCTAAGTGTGCAGGGACCAGAGATTGAAGAACGATACAACGTTGTACTCAGTTCATTTTCCACTCTCTTTCTTACTCGTTCATTTGGATCTCATTGTAGCAACCTGGATTTTTTTCAAAAAAATAAATAAATAATAATAATAATAATAAAAAATTAGAAAATCAAAGAAAAGAGAATTAAATAAAACCCATCAAATGAAAATAAGTAATGGGCTTTATTAAATGGACCCATTAGAAATTAGTGGGCAAAAATAGAGATTTAAAAAAAGGAATAATAGAGAAATACCCAAAATTCGTAAATAAAATATTACTAAAATAGAAAAGATATTTAATGTATTAAATAGCTAGTTTGAATTAGGATGGATTCCTAAACTACTATAATGGGTTGGCCACGAAATCCTCTCTCTCCCAACCCAAATAGGAAGATCTCTTGCTTAAAAAGGGAGAGAAAATAGAAATTCAGAATTTAATAGAAATTAGACTTAAACAAGGAAAGGGAATAGGGAGAAGCTTAAATACTTCTCTTAAACCCTCGTGGCCGGCCCTAGCTCGTGCAAAGAGGTTCCTGGACCAGGAGGAGAGGCGAAGAGGAGGAGAATTCGTGGAGAGGAAGGATCTCTCAAGTTCTTCCCAGAGTTCTTCAAGTCTTAATCCTAGAAGAGAAAACGACCAAAGGTAGGCATTCTCACAAGCATAAACCATGAAACATTTTCTATAGGATGTCTCGTCTATCAGGAACAAAAGCCCTTTGGTTTCATAATTTTTCATCGAGCATATCTTTCGTTCTTGATTTTTCAAGTTCTGCAACTTACATGACCCCGAACCCTCTTCTTAATTCTTGATCTCCTTGTATACTCCACCCCATGCCACGAGATTTTTACTGTAGGAACTAATGCATATTAGGCATCTTTTGCCCCTAAAAGCCCTAAATTTGATTCATCCTATCTTGCGAATTTAATCGTTGATCTCAACTACGTACGGTTTCATGTTCTTCATGAATACCCGTGTTCAAGACATGTCCAAACCCTGATTGTTTTCCAATTCCTATTTATTGTAAGTACCCGTGCATGTCTAGGTTGTTTTGCAACTAGTTTCACGATTTTTTGTTGTACATACAATTAGTTGTGAATTTTTGAATCACCCTATGTCAAATAGGGTAAGTTCTGGCCCGCAATCTAATGTAATGTCCTTTCCCTGTTCGGACTGGGCGCAGACCCTGTGAACGTGACGGCCCGATAGGTCGTGTTTACAAGGCCTTCGCGACAGAGCACTCTGTCACGATATGATCGCGACAGAACCTGTCGTCGCGATCTTCTGACTAGGCCGTCGCGATCCTCATGCAATCCCGTCGCGATCTGCCTGCCCGATCTGATAAGCCTGTCGCGACCTGTACCAGACCCTGTCGCATTCTCAGTTGACCCTGTCGCGACCCTCATCAGGGTAGGTCGTGATCAGGGTTCTTTTGCAATAAATCCCTGTCTCAACAATGCTTGATTATCTATAGTGATTGTACTCTTGCTTAACAGTCATACACATAGAAAATAACACTTGTTTGTATGATTAAAATACATGCACATGATCCTTTCTATCTACAATCTCATGACACATACCCACACTTTGAACCATCCAATTATGGCATAATTTGGCATGAACTATTTCATAATACATCTGGTAATTTATGTAATTAAATTACCCTATACTTGTCTATCGTTTCTCGCGATGTTTTGGGAATATCGATATCGACACTTCACTGTTCTAGAACTCCTCTAGAACGTCGAGCACTTGTTTCTATATACACTCTCTCTTGACTTGGATGAACTCTCCGTCGGAAACTCCTTCTGCCGAACTAGTAAGTCTTTATTCAAGGCATCCGTAAGTCTCCTCTGTCCATAGATTCCCACATGGTCGATGAGTCGGTTGTACCCTAACACCTGTTACACCCATTAGGGATCTATATGATCAAACGGCTATTAGAAGTTCACTCTCGTCTTGAGTCACGCCGGACCTCTGAACCTGTGCTTAACATGGCCAGTGGTAAGGTCGTGAGTTCCACCTAACTGCCAACACCAAGTGCATGTGTTGTGCAACTGTTACCATCTCCTGTTTACTCAACACGTTACGTGCAATGTCCACTAGCTCTCATTTATACTCTACTCGCTCGTCTATTCACGTTCACTCTACTATCTCGTCTATTCATCTAGTGCTCTCATCTACTTCTTGGTACTCTATATTGGCTATTGACTGATTGTCTAAAGATAAACAATATAACTAATACCTGGCAATATATAAAGGGCCCGATCTGGTACTGGGATGTGCGCCCGAAAGTGCTAGTTCCCATGGGAGTTAAATGATCAGAGTGTTTGGCATTACACTCAAGTGCTATCTATTGTGACTATCTATATGACAATCAAAAGTGCTATGTTCTCTCGTTGTCCATTGACAACAAAGTGCTATGCTATACTCGTTGTGCTATGCTATACTCGTTGTGCTATCTGTACTATGGCCATCTTGCTATACTTGACATTGTGCTATCTTGCTATTATTGTGATATACCCGACGCTTGTGCTATTTTTGGAAAGTCTATATTTGGAAAATCTTGCTATTTCGTTCACGTACTGTCATGCTATATTTTTACTTGACACTCTCTTCCGTTCTGTCATTAGTTACTCTGCCTTTAATGCATTAATTACTTAAAGCCTGCTTGAGCCTGAGACTTAATTCCTACTGGGCGATGTTTGCTCACCCTGTGTTATTTGTCATTGTGTTCTCAGGTGAGACCGAGGATGAACCATACACTCAAGAGGACGGGAACGACCTGGAGTGATGTCATGAGTACCCTAGCGTCCTATTGCTATATTGAGCATTGTAGTAGTTAGGTTTGAAGTTTAGTCTTTTCCTTTATTCCATTGTAATCGGGCCCTATAGATTGGCTCTGATATTAGGGGTTGTAACTAGGCATTGAAAAGTATTAATGAAAGGAATTTGCTTTATCATTATTCATTTTGAAATGGTTTGATGTCTAATATTCGCTCTATACCCTTTTCTTGCAACTACCTCGCGTTCCGATATTCCACGTCGGGGCGTGACAGTTTTGTGGTATCAGAGCCTAGGTTATTCTTAGTATAGGATGATCTAGGTTAACCTACCTCGACTAGAGTCAATTATCCACCTATGTGAGTTGAGGTTAGAGCCAAGGGTAACTAGTTAAAATAAACTCACACACGCACAAATTAAAGTCCACATCGATATCATGACAAGATGTTATTTTGTAGGAACTAAGCAATCAAGACGACGGCTGAACATGCTCAAATGAGGGGCATGCAACAAACCATCCAATAACTGACACGTGCCATTGTGCAAGACACTCAAGGAGGCGGAAATCGTGGTGCAGGTGACCTGCATCGCAACTTCAGAAGTCTGAACCCACCTAGGTTCAGCGGATCCACGGATCCGGATGAAGTTGAGCACTGGCTCCAAGAGACGGAAAGAATTTTCCGTGTCATGCAATGCGTAGCGGGGGACAAGCTGCTATTAGGGGTTGTAACTAGGCATTGAAAAGTATTAATGAAAGGAATTTGCTTTATCATTATTCATTTTGAAATAGTTTGATGTCTAGTATTCGCTCTATACCGTTTTCTTGCAACTACCTCGCGTTCCGATATTCCGCGTCGGGGCGTGACATCTTATCTCACCCGTGTCAATCAAATTCAAATACAATCACAAACTTTGGCATGAAATGTAAAAAAATCTACTAGTAAGGACAATATGTACAAAGATAAGGGGGAGGTGGCTCACAAGCTCCTCACTGACCACTACCACTCTCCCCAGATCCCTCATGCCTGTCGGGTGGTGGTGGCATCTCACCACCACCCCGACCGCTCCTGGCACTCGCCTCCTCTGCCAGGCGTCTCTCCTCCTCCTCATTCCTCCGACGGCCAGAGGAGTCTACTAGATACTGCCTCACGGAGGCGCCAGATGCTCGGCTAGCACCGCTCGCGCCGCTCCTGCTCCTGCTCCTGCTCCTGCTCCTGCTGTAAGGCCCTCGAATTTTGTTGCATTATTGTATTGCATGTAAATAATTCATGTTGTGTATGTACGTATGTAAATATCTACGTAAGTACTAGTTGGTATACTTATGTATGCATGTGTATAATTAGTGTAAATAATGTATGAATGGTATGATGGTAGTGTGTACATGAGAACGTATACATATGGCACATATATAGGTATAAGATTTGCATGGTTTCTGCATGTTTTAGAGTTCTGGCCGAAGGCCAGATTGGCGTCAATATCAATAGACGTCGATGTTGTGTCGGCGTCACCCTATGGACGCCAACACTAAGTCCAACGTCCAGCGATGTGGACGCCAATTTCTCTGACCTGCATGCGTTGCAGAGCCCAGAATTCCGGAACAAGCTACCCCAACCATTGGGGAGCTATCTCCAACGGTCTGAAAGCCCTCTTGTCCGACCTGCGTGAGAGGAGAGCTTCCCCTCCTCTATATACAAGCCCTTCTTGCAAACCTCAGCCCTCTCTTGGCTCTTTGCAAAGAGAAGAAGACAAACCCTAGTTTCTGTGAGAAGGACCTGACTTTGCAAGCCTAGATCCGGGAATTTGGAGCTTCATCTGGCCATCTACAACGACTGGGAGATAACTGGAGCATCAGGGAAGGCTTCCCCGATCTCGCTTTGGTGTCTACATCAGTCAAGAACTCGGAGGAAGGTGTCTTTGGAGGCTTCTTGGGACTGCCCAAGGAGAGCTTCACCGCCATTTTAGATCCCTTGGAGTATTTTTCAGAGGCAAGTAACACTTACACTCCGTCCATGTAGATGTCAAGTAGGGTTTTATAATTTTTATGTATTTTCCCTCATGTCCTAGATCCCCCTTTCACCTTTGCATTTGGAGTTCAGTGTGTGTTTCTGCACAGACAGGAACTTGGCATCAATGCCCTTGACGCCGAGATCCCTGGTGTGCATCCAGCGATCTTGCCGTCCACTCCTGGAACGGCCAGAGACCGCCGCCAAGTTCGTCTGGACAGAACAGTGAACTGTTCTGCCCTTCTATATGATTAATTTCGACGTGTTTTACGATGAGGATATAATGTTACTCTTATATGCTATGTATACTAGCTAATGTGATGAATGGGAGAATGAATGAACATTTATTTTGTGGGTGGTTGAGTTTATTCGTCTATCTAATGTGTATGCGAAATGAATGGCAATGTATATTCACCATGATCCTAATGATCCGTGGCAAAGCTTTGTTGCCCAAATTTGTTAGACCATGTATGTATGATTCTGTCTGTGTTCTGAGTTTCTGACATTTTTTTCCCATGCTTGTATGGTTATTGAAATTTCTGTTTTGGGAAATAGAAATCATGCGTAGGTCATGTTAACTTTCCAGTAAATTGCGTGTTGCTCGGTAAATTCGGGAATAAATTCTGAGACCTGTGCATGCTAGGGTGCAGACAGTGAGCTGTTAAAATTTGGGATTATGTTCAACCCATGTTAATTTGCATTATGAATAATAATGTGAAATTGATGTTAAATTTTCTGTAACTTCGTTTAGAATCAGAAAAATCTGAAAATTTTCATGTGGAATCATAACCTGAGATCAACATGTGGTTAAATTTTCAAGTCGTTTGGACAACTGTATAGTGAAATATGAATTTTTCCATGCGAGAAATGTGAAAAAGAATGCATGCTAATGTGGGAATAATGTGACATGTGTGTGTGATCTGATTTGTGTAAAATTCT
This sequence comes from Colocasia esculenta, assembly GCA_014218235.1. Classification (NCBI taxonomy): domain Eukaryota; kingdom Viridiplantae; phylum Streptophyta; class Magnoliopsida; order Alismatales; family Araceae; genus Colocasia; species Colocasia esculenta. The sequence continues at coordinate 75,469,629 of CM024761.1, read as the reverse complement.
AAACATGTAGTCCCTGTTAACTGTAGAATCATGTTAGGAAAAAACAGAGCCCTTGTGTGAGTGAGAAAAAGAATGAGAGGCAAGTGACATGTGTAAAGATATGTGTTAACAATTGGTAAATATGTAAATTGTGCCAAGTGTGACATTGCTTCCATAGAGGGCAGTGGAACCGTATCAGGGAAAATTCCCCCTGAGAAGGTTCAATGTGTTGTGATCCTAAGGGCATTAGGATGAAATCCTGGAGGTGGACAAGTACCACTGGTTAGGGTGGAGACTTGTTCTCCCGGTCTGCGCAGTCCAAGAGTCGTCACTGTGTTGCCTAGGTGATGCCTATGTGTATGTGATGTGATGTGTCCTTCTTATGGTGGTTTGGACTATGTGTCACGGCACTAAAGTGAAAATGTGAATGTGATTGTGATCATGTGCAAATTGTGTAGTGTGAACAATATGTAAATGTGCAATGTGTGAAGTGTGAAATATGTGAATTAGAAATTGTGTAAAAATGTGAAACCAAAATGTGAGGATGTGAAATTGAAAACCCATGATATGATGATCTGAAATCATGTTAGAACAGCAACATAAATGTGGTTATGATTTTGTGCTACATGTGTACAATGCGTAGAACCCATGCTTGGCACAATCCTTACTTATGTGTAAACCATTCCATGTGTGTATGCTCTCACGTTGTGGTTTGAATGAGAACATAGCTTTCATGTGTTAGATTGTAAAGTGTTAAACCACATCAAAACAGCAAGCTTAAAGCATGTGAAATGGTTATGTGCATGTACACGAATGTGTAGTAACCATGTTAGCAATGTGTTCTTTCATGTATGTAAGCTAGTCATGCTAGATTGCTCTCATGTTTTAGTTAAATTGAAAGTAGAACTTTCACGTGTAGGAATGATTAGAGAGCATGTGATAGGAGATTTTGATTTAGAAAATCTGAAAGCATGAATCATGTGTTCATTAGTAGAATTTCCAAGATAAGGTTGTCAATTTCAATGTCACGCATGCTGTATGTTGTGTCTTGTAAATGTGTATGTAAAACCTGCTATGATATGTACATGTATGGTATGTGTAGAGTTATTTGCTGAGTCTTTTAGACTCATTACTTGCTTCGGCGTACAGGTGTAGTAGGTGACACATCTTTGGATGAGACCGTGGAAAGCGACTCCGAGCGCGGAGAGTAGCTAGTTTGGTGGAGCTTAGTTGTGACTTTAGGCATTTTGATGTATGTAATTGCAACATTGTACTAGCATTATCATGGACAAATGTATAAGTGTGGACAATTATGTATTTGATTTTCAGGAATTTGATTATGTGGACTTTTAGTTCTTTAAATGTTATCGAATCATGTATGTTAAATGTGGATGATGAATGAAATGAAGACAGTGGTTCTTTTGCTTCCGCTACTTTGTTCTTATATTCACGTGTATCTCAGCTGAATGTTTATGTTGGGTAAATGTCCCACTGTGATGACGCTCGCTATACCGACGTGGGTTGGTATAACCGTACCGGTATAATGAGGGTCATTACAGAGATTGGTATCAGAGCAACTGGCTGAGATTGCACATGAATATACATAAGTCATTATCTTCATTACATGCTAAGTCTACATAGGAATGTCCACATGTATAGAAATCACTAATAACGAGTGGAAAATAGATAAGAAAATGGTTAGAAAACTTAGTAACCTAGCGCTAATGGTGGCTGAAATTTATTACAGCCATGGCTCCGAGAGGTAGACGTGGCGGAGCACCGCCCATGAGGACGAGCCGAGACGTGACGAGCGGGCGAAGCAGAAGGCCCCGGCAACGCAAGGTCCTGTACTTCCCCCACCGCCGCCTGTGGATTATGGAGTATTCATGCAAGGTCTGGTGCAAGCCATGCAGATGTAGGCTCATACCCAGGCAGCACTCCAGGCACAGTTGGAGGCTCAGGTTAGACTAATAAAATGAATTATTATCTGTTTTATTTGATTGTGTGATATTATGTTGATTGTGTATTGCTTGCTGTGTACTGTAGCAGGCTCAAGTACCAGCTCAGGACCATGGTGGACCTTCTACCGTGGAAAGATTCAAGAGGATGCTGCCACCCTCTTTTAAGGGGGTGAGAGATCCATTGTTGGCAGAAAGCTGGATGAGGGAGATAGAAAAGATCTTCCGAGCCATCAAGTGTACAGATGAGGATAAGGTTACATTAGCCACCTACATGCTACAGGTATACTTTAGTTATATGCTTGTATGTTTTGTTAAGTTAGATTTATTTAGATGGTGCTTATGAGCGGTGTACTGCAGGAAAGAGCTGATGTATGGTGGGCTTCATTGCTGCGTACCCGGTTTGAGGACGGAGCTGTTGATGTTGCTTGGGACGAGTTCGTGAGGCTCTTTAGGGCCAAGTTCATCCCCGAGCATGTTCAAGATCGGATGGAGCAAGAATTCCTAACTTTGGCTCAAGGCTCCATGACTGTGCTGGAATATGAGGCAAGATTTTCTGAACTCTCTAAATATGCACCTCATATCATGGCAGACGAGCACAGGAAGATAAAGAAATTCGTGATGGGCCTGAAGCCATCACTAAGGACGAGACTCGTGGCGTTCGACCACCGCACTTTGGACGAGGCCCTCAGCGCTGCTTGTAGGCAGGAGGGAGAGATGGAGCAATATCTTGAAGAGAAGAAGGCTTCGCAGAAGAGACCTGCAGCTACGTTCCAGCGTCAGGACTAGAAGAAAGCGGTGTACCCGACACAGCAGCGATCAGTGGCAGTCGGCAGTTCTCAGGTACCCTCTGTACGTTCCCCTGGTGTGAAGAAAGAGTGTCCCCACTGTGGGAAGACACATGGTGGTATCAAATGTTGGATGATTACGGGCAAGTGCTTGAAGTGCGGAAGCAATGACCACAAGATCAAGGATTGCCCAAGACTTCAGCAGGGAGTCCAGTGCGGAGCGCCAGCCCCAGCAGCAGTAGCGGCAGTGGCGCCAGCTACGGGAAGACCAGGAAGGCCTCGAGCCCCAGCTCGAGTGTTTGCTTTAGCGCGCGAGGACGCCGAGCAGGTGGAGCATGTCACCGAAGGTACGGTTTTACTTTTAGGTGTGCACGCTCGGGTTTTGTTTGATCCGGGTGCTACTCACTCGTTCATTTCCGAGCGGTTCGCTAGGCAGTTAGCCCTAGAGTTAGGCATAGAGTCTGAGGGTTTAGAGGTCCCTTTGTCTGTGCACACCCCTACGGGTACGGTATCGACTAGGAAGTGCATTCCATCGTTACCTGTGTGCATTGAGGATAGAATCCTAGATGGGTTCTTGGTCTGGATTGGCTAGAGGAGCACTATGCGTTAGTGGATTGTCGTCGAAAGAGGATTGTTTTCCGCATTCCTGGTGAGGACGAGTTCTCTCATCCCTTGCCAAGGAACTTGGCGGAAAAGTTAGTCATCTCTGCCATGAAGGCGATGCGCATGGTAAACAAGGGTTGTGACGCTTTTTTTGCCAGCGTGGTGTTAGTGCCAGAGGCTGATGAGTCACCTACTCTTGCAGAGATTGAGGTAGTGCAGGATTTTCCAGATGTATTTCCTGATGATTTGTCTGGTTTGCCACCGGATAGAGAGATAGAGTTTACCATAGAGTTGCTTCCGGGCACCTCTCCTATCTCGAAGGCTCCATATCGGATGGCACCTGTGGAGTTATCCGAGTTGAGGAAGCAATTACAAGAGTTGCTTGATAAGGGATTTATTTGCCCGAGTGTTTCCCCTTGGGGCGCACCTGTATTATTCATCAAGAAGAAAGACGGGTCACTTAGGTTATGCATTGACTACAGAAAGCTGAACCAAGTGACTGTGAAGAACAGGTATCCCTTACCTCGTATGATGATTTGTTTGACCAGTTGCGAGAGGCATCAGTCTTTTCTAAGATTGACTTGCGATCTGGTTATCATCAGTTGAGGATTCAGAGTGAGGATGTGTCCAAGACGGCGTTTAGAACCCGTTATGGACATTATGAATTTTTGGTCCTTCCTTTCGGATTGACCAATGCCCCTGCAGCATTCATGGATCTCATGAACAGGGTGTTTAGGCCCTATCTAGATAGCTTTGTCGTAGTGTTTATTGATGATGTGTTGGTCTACTCTCCGGATGAGGCCACACACCGTCAGCATTTGAGGGTAGTGTTAGAGGTTCTTCGTGAGCACAAGCTGTATGCTAAGTTCAGCAAGTGCGATTTTTGGTTGCGCGAGGTTCATTTCCTCGGGCATGTTATCTCCGGCGCTGGTGTAGCAGTTGAACCAGCGAAGGTCTAGGCAGTTATGGATTGGAGATCCCCAAGACCCCTTCGGAGATTCGTAGTTTTATTGGTTTAGCTAGTTACTATCGGCGATTTATTGAGGGATTTTCATCCATCGCCGCTCCTTTGACTCAGCTTACTAGAAAGGGAGTGAAGTTTGTATGGTCCGAGAAGTGTGAGAGTAGTTTTCAATTGTTGAAGACTAAGCTCACGACAGCCCCGGTGTTAGTCTTACCGAGCGGTGTAGAGGGTTTTGCTATCTACACAGATGCGTCTCGGATTGGTTTAGGCTGTGTGCTAATGCAGCAGGAAAGGGTAGTGGCTTATGCTTCTCGTCAATTGAAGGAGCATGAGAAGAACTATCCGACTCATGACTTGGAGCTCACAACAGTGGTTCATGCACTAAAGATCTGGAGGCACTATCTTTATGGTGTCAGATTCGAGGTATTTACCGACTATAAGAGCTTGAAGTACCTTTTTCTCCCAAAAGGAATTAAACCTGAGGCAGAGAAGATGGATTAAGTTCTTGAAGGACTATGACTTCGACCTTCAGTATCACCCTGGGAAGGCGAATGTCGTAGCGGATGCCCTGAGTAGAAAGAGGCCATCTCTCCAGCAGGATTGGAAGATGTTGGAAGATGCGGCTTGCACGTTGACTGAGTTAGAGCCATCGCTATGCCAGGATTTTGTAGCCCAGTTATCTATTAGGTCCTCGGTTTTGGATGAGGTGATCGAGCAATAGAAGGCCGACCCTAGACTCTTAGAGTTAGTGGGCAAGGCAGGCATTGCTCGTGATGAGGACGGTGTGATTAGATTCATCACCGTGTTGTGTCCCTAATTTAGTAGATGTCGTGAGCATGTGTTAGCGGAGGCTCATAGATCGCGATTCTCTATTCATCCGGGTAACACAAAGATGTACCAGGATTTGAAGAGATCCTTTTGGTGGTCCGGCATGAAGAGGGATGTAGCGGATTATGTGTCCCGGTGTTTAGTATGCCAGCAAGTGAAGGCCGAGCGACAGCGACCATCCGGTCTTATGCAAAGGATGGACATCCCAGTGTGGAAGTGGGAAGCTGTCACTATGGACTTTGTTTCGGGTTTGCCTCGAACTAGAAGGGGCAATGACTCGATTTGAGTAGTTGTAGATAGATTCTTGAAGACTACTCATTTCTTACCTATGAAGAAGAAGCAATCCGTAGAGAGTTTAACTAGATTGTATGTTAGCGGTATCATTAGATTGCATGGTGTACCAAAGTCGATCATTTCGGATCGGGATCCGAGATTCACTTCGAGGTTGTGGAAGGGTCTTCAGGATGCTTTAGGTTCGGAGCTGAAGCTGTAAGGCCCAAAATTTTCTTTTTCCCGCTTATATTTTATGTATATGATGTTTACTTGTTCTTGCATAAATGGCGTGCATGAAAATGGTGCATATTATAGATATAAATTTTGCATGTGTATATGCGTGGATGTATATTATTATCGTGAATATAAGTAATTGGCCAATTTTGTGTATAAGGTATCTATTTAAATACTATGCAGGTACTATCTAAATATTGAAGTATACCTTATATTACCCATTTCATGGATATTGTGTGCGAATATATGAAGTGCATATGTGTATGTACGTATGTAGGTTATCTTATGCGTGTGATAATTGTATACCTAATTCTACATACATAACACCTTAGTATACCTATGTATGCATGTGTATGTTTAGTTGTAAACGTTGTCCAATTGCATGTTGTAGTTAATGTGTATATTGTACTTCATACATTGCATGTACGTATGGAGTGCAAGCAAGAACTATTTTATTGAATAGATTATTCCTAGCTAACTTAATTCATATTGCCTCCTAATGATTTCTGAAACCCTCGCAATTCTTGTCACTTTATTTCTCCGCATGTTGAGTCATGCTTATGTAAAACATCATGTACGCATAGGTAGATATCTACGTACGTATTAGCTAGTTGTGCTTATGTATGCACGTGAATAATTATATGGTAAATATGGTTTGAATGCATGGGGTGATAGTGTGTATACTACGTTACATACATTGTATGTATATATGTGTAAGTTGAACATGATTTCTGCATGATTTTAAGTTCTGGCAGAAGGGCCAATTGGCATCAACATGGGTGGACGCCCATTATATTTCGGCGTCCATATCGATGGACGCCAAGACTTAAGTAGCCGTCCATATAAGTGGACGTTTACTTCTCTGACCTGCATGCGCAGCAGGCCCGAATTTCTGGGGACAAGCAACCCCAGCCATTGGGGAGCTGTCCCCAATGGCTGTGAAAGCCTCACATCAACCCCTGCGTGGGATGAGAGGTCTCTCTCCTATAAAGCAACCCCTCCTTGCAACCCCAGGAGCTCTCTTTGCCTCTTTGCGAAGAGGAGAGAAAAACCCTACCTTATGGGAGAAAAACCTGACCTTGAATGCCTTGATCCGGCGGATTGGAGCTTCATCCGGCCATCTACAGCAACCAGGAGCTAGCTGAAGCATAGAGGAAGGCTTTCCCGACCCCAACCTGCTGAGGAGATCGACCAAGAACCAGGAGGAGTGGTGTTTTGGAGGCTTCTTGGGACTGCCCAAGGAGAGCTTCAACAGCAATATAGATCCCTTTGGAGGTTTTTAGAAAGGCAAGTAACCTATAGATCTCAATCCTATACATGTGCCCTAGGTCCCAGCATTTATCTGGATTTTTCCTTGCGTCCTGGATCCCCCGTTTCTCCTTGTGTTGGGAGCTCGGGTCTGTGTTTTGCACAGACCTGAACTTGACGGCAAAAGCCATTGCCGTCGAGATATTAGCTTGGCGGCCAACGATATTGCCGTTAAAGTGCTATTAGCGTCCAGACTATGTCGTTAAGCTCTTCAGGGCAGAACAATGAACTGTTCTCCCTTCTATATGATTAATTTCCGAAGTGTTTTCGAATGAGGATATAATGTAATCCTATATGTTATGTAAAATAGACCATGGGATGCATGTGATATTTTCTGTGCTTTTTGGTGAATGGCATGGATTGTTAAACTTATTGAAATACATGTTGGAAAATGGATTTTTGCATGTTCTCCCATTGTTTACATGATCCCTGAGGAATGGAATGCCCTAGATTTTTCTAAATCATGTGTATACGTATCAGTCCATGCCCTGAAATTTTGAGAATTTTTCCATGACTGCGGGATTTACTGAATTTTTTGTTTTGGAAATAGAAGACATGCGTAGGATTTGTAAAATTTACAGTAAATTGTGTGTTGTGCAATAAATCAGGGGAAAATTTCTGTGATGATGAGTATGTTAGGATCAGGGTTGTGAACTATTAAATCTGATGTTCGTGTTATGTTCCATGTTAAATTGAATTATGAATAGCATGAAACTGAATGTTTTAATTTCTATAAATGTAATATGATTCAGAAAAATCTGAAAATTTGCATGTGCGATTATAAACCTGAAATTTGTCTGTGGTTAAAATCTCATGTTATTTTGATGACAGTAAGTATTGTTATGGATTTTTAATGAGAAAAACGACTATGTGAGCATGTTAATTGTGACTTGATGTGATTCAGTAAATTTCAGTATGATTAAATCTATATTATGATTATTTGGCAGTTGCAACAGTGAGGTTAAAATCAGTAAATGAGGACTTATGTGTGTGTGAATTATGTATGAGTGTGTGTATGGGATGTGAGAGAACAAGTGGTATAGGTGTGTAAAATGGTTAATGTGACAAGATAAACAAATATGCCCATAAGACACTGGCACCCTAGATGCTTGGAGCTGTACTGTAGTAATGCCCCTACGGGAAAGCTCAATGTGATATATGATACCCTAGAGAAGGGTCTTGATAAAGTGTTATACCCTGGCAAAGGGTCTTGTGAAATCCTGGAGGTGGACAAGTTCCACTGGTAATGGTGGGAAGGGCTTTCCCCGGTTTCTGCAGGAACTAAGACTTATCACTATGCCGGTGATTAAGTATGTGAATGTGAATGTGTGTGTCATGTGATCGTCTACGTGGTGGTTTGGGCTGTGTCTTGGCATTATGTGAAAATGAGCATAAGTGTGATGTGAAAAGTGATGTGTTCATAGCACAAGGTATGTGCGAGATACGTGTAAATGTGGCACATGTTATGTGCAAAAAGTGAAATGAGAAGAAGTATGTGAATGTGAAAGAGGAAATAATGGGAAATGTGTATAAGTATTGTGTGATAGAATAAAAGTGAGTGTATGTGAAAGCCAAGGTTAATTATATGATTGTATGTAATGAGAAAATAGTATAAGTGTAAATGACAATAGTGTTAACTGATATTTTGTTTATTGATGTGTATGAATGTGCGTGTGTATGTGTTGATGTATTAATTGTCAAATGCTAAAAGTGAGGTTACTATTAGTACCCAAAATGTAAGTATATGCTTTCATATTCATGAAATTTGAATTATTGGATGTACAAGTATTATGTTGTGTAGTTAAAAGTGATCCCTATGCAAAGGTAATACGAATGTGATAAAATTTGCATAAAAATCAGCAAGCTAAATGTGAAGTAAGGTGTTATGATTGCATGTAAAGTGGGTTAGAAGTCATGCTAGGAGTGCTACCTATCTTGTATATGTCTCCATGGTTTAGTTGTGCAACTTTACAATGACTTGGATAAAGTATGAAAGTGTGATGTGAGTGTGTATTTTACTCATGTTAATGACACCATGATGTTAGTGATCTTGTTTAGATTTTAGTTTTACATTTGTTTAGATAATTATTTAATGAAATTGTTTAGGTTATAGCGTGATCATGTATGATTTAACTGCTAAAATTTTATTGTGTTAATTGATAAAAAGCATGTATGTATTGAATCTTAAGTTACTTGCTGAGTCTATTGTGTAGACTCACTCTTGCTAAACATTTCAGGAAATTAGCAGCGGAGGAGCTAGCAAGATTTGAAGTGGAGTTGGACTAAGTGATTGAAGATTTGTAATTTATCTTTCATAGTATGTAATGCTATAATTAAATTTGAATTTTGATCAAATGTACTTGGAGTCGGCTATGTATTTGGAAAATATTGCACTTATGTTATCTCCTGTTGAACTATACAGACTGTGGTATGTGGATTTAAAAGTTGATGGAATAAGATTCATTTAAATTCCGTTGCATTTATTCGACTCTATTTGTGTATATCTCAGCTCACTTGTTACTTGTTGGGGTATTCTCCCCTGTAGCGGCTTGCTCTCATCTGACGTGGGTTGGTATAACCGTACCGGGTGGAAGTGGGTCGTTGCAGAAGCTCAGTTCGGCGTTTCATCCCCAGACCGATGGACAGTCTGAGAGGACTATCCAGACGCTCGAGGATATGTTGAGAGCCTGTGTTCTGGATTGGAAGGATGATTGGGAGCGCCATTTACCTCTTGTGGAGTTCGCATACAACAACAGCTTTCATGCAAGTATTGGTATGGCTCCATTCGAGGCGTTGTATGGTAGGCCCTACAGATCTCCTTCATGTTGGGAGGAGACTGGTGATAGGCAGTTGATCGGACCGGAGTTAGTTCAGGAAGCTTCGGATAAGATCCAGCTGATCAGAAAGAGGCTTGTTGCGGCACAGGATAAGCAGAAGAGTTATGCCGACAACAGGAGAAAGGATTTGGAGTTCGAGGTTGGCGATCATGTCTTCTTGAAGATATCGCCTACTCGAGGAGTCATCAGATTTGGCAGGCATAGTAAGTTGAGCCCTAGGTTCATTGGCCCATATGAGATTCTCAGACGATTGGGCAGCGTGGCATATGAGCTAGCATTACCCCCATCTTTGGCTAGTGTCCATCCCGTTTTCCACGTTTCGATGCTCAGGAAGTATGTCCGAGATCCGTCTCATGTGATTAGTCATGAGCCAGTGGAGATTCAGCCAGATCTGTCGTATGTCGAGCAACCAGTAGCTATTCTTGACCGGAAGGTTTAGCATCTCCGGAACAAGAGTATTGCGTCGGTGAAAGTTCTCTGGCGGAACTTCTCACGAGAGGAGGCTACTTGGGAGCTTGAGGATGCGATGAAGAAGAAGTATCCCCTTTTGTTTAAGTAGCGTCGTTCTAACTTCGAGGACGAAGTTTCTTTTAAGGGGGAGAGGGTGTATGGCCCTTGAATTTTGTTGCATTATTGTATTGCATGTAAATAATTCATGTTGTGTATGTACGTATGTAAATATCTACGTAAGTACTAGTTGGTATACTTATGTATGCATGTGTATAATTAGTTGTAAATAATGTATGAATGGTATGATAGTAGTGTGTACATGATAACGTATACATATGGCACATATATAGGTATAAGATGTGCATGGTTTCTGCATGTTTTAGAGTTTTGGACGAAGGCCAGATTGGCGTCAATATCAATAGACGTCGATGTTGTGTCGGTGTCAACCCTATGGACTCCAACACTACGTCCAGCGTCCAGCGATGTGGACGCCAATTTCTCTGACCTGCATGCGTTGCAGAGCCCAGAATTCTGGAACAAGCTACCCCAACCATTGGGGAGCTGTCTCCAACGGTGTGAAAGCCCTCTTGTCCGACCTGCGTGAGAGGAGAGCTTCCCCTCCTCTATATACAAGCCCTTCTTGAAACCCTCAACCCTCTCTTGGCTCTTTACAAAGAGAAGAAGACAAACCCTAGTTTCTGTGAGAAGGACCTGACTTTGCAAGCCTAGATCCGGGAATTTGGAGCTTCATCCGGCCATCTACAACGACTGGGAGATAGCTGGAGCATCAGGGAAGGCTTCCCCGATCTCGCTTTGGTGTCTACATCAGTCAAAAACTCGGAGAAAGGTGTCTTGGAGGCTTCTTGGGACTGCCCAAGGAGAGCTTCACCGCCATTTTAAATCCCTTGGAGTATTTTTCAGAGGCAAGTAACACTTACACTCCGTCCATGTAGATGTCAAGTAGGGTTTTATAATTTTTATGTATTTTCCCTCGTGTCCTAGATCCCCCTTTCACCTTTGCATTTGGAGTTCGGTATGTGTTTCTGCATAGACAGGAACTTGGCGTCAATGCCCTTGACACCGAGATCCCTGGTGTGCGTCCAGCGATCTTGCCGTCCACTCCTGGAACGGCCAGAGACCGCCGCCAAGTTCGTCTGGACAGAACAGTGAACTGTTCTGCCCTTCTATATGATTAATTTCGACGTGTTTTGCGATGATGATATAATGTAACTCTTATATGCTATGTATACTAGCTAATGTGATGAATGGGAGAATGAATGAACATTTATTTTGTGGGTGGTTGAGTTTATTCGTCTATCTAATGTGTATGCGAAATGAATGGCAATGTATATCACCATGATCCTAATGATCCGTGGCAAAGTTTTGTTGCCCAAATTTGTTAGACCATGTATGTATGATTATGTCTGTGTTTTGAGTTTCTGACATTTTTTTCCCATGCTTGTATGGTTATTGAAATTTCTGTTTTGGGAAATATAAATCATGCGTAGGTCATGTTAAATTTCCAGTAAATTGCGTGTTGCTCGGTAAATTCGGGAATAAATTTTGAGACCCTGTGCATGCTAGGGTGCAGACAGTGAGCTGTTAAAATTTGGGATTATGTTCAACTCCATGTTAATTTGTATTATGAATAATAATGTGAAATTGATGTTAAATTTTCTGTAACTTCGTTTTGAATCAGAAAAATCTGAAAATTTTCATGTGTAATCATAAACCTGAGATCAGCATGTGGTTAAATTTTCAAGTCGTTTGGACAGCTGTATAATGAAATATGAGTTTTTCCATGTGAGAAATGTGAAAAAGAATGCATGCTAATGTGGGAATAATGTGACATGTGTGTGTGATCTGATTTGTGTAAAATTCTGAACATGTAGTCCCTGTTAACTATAGAATCATGTTAGGAAAAAACAGAGCCCTTGTGTGAGTGAGAAAAAGAATGAGAGGCAAGTGACATGTGTAAAGATATGTGTTAAAAATCGATAAATGTGTAAATTGTGCCAAGTGTGACATTGCTTCCATAGAGGGCAGTGGAACCGTATCAGGGAAAAGTCCGCCTGAGAAGGTTCTATGTGTTGTGATCCTAAGGGCATTAGGATGAAATCCTGGAGGTGGACAAGTACCACTGGTTAGGGTGGAGACTTGTTCTCCCGGTCTGCGTAGTCCAAAAGTCGTCACTGTATTGCCTAGGTGACGCCTATGTGTATGTAATGTGATGTGTCCTTCTTATGGTGGTTTGCACTATGCATCACGGCACTAAAGTGAAAATGTGAATGTGATTGTGATCATGTGCAAATTGTGTAGTGTGAACAATGTGTAAATGTGCAATGTGTGAAGTGTGAAATATGTGAATTACAAATTGTGTAAAAATGTGAAACCAAAATGTGAGGATGTGAAATTGAAAACCCATGATATGATGATCTGAAATCATGTTAGAACAGCAACATAAATGTGGTTATGATTTTGTGCTACATGTGTACAATGCGTAGAACCCATGCTAGGCACAATCCTTACTTATGTGTAAACCATTCATGTGTGTATGCTCTCACGTTGTGGTTTGAATGAGAACATAGCTTTCATGTGTTAGATTGTAAAGTGTTAACCACATCAAAACAGCAAGCTTAAAGCATGTGAAATGGTTATGTGCATGTACACGAATGTGTAGTAACCATGTTAGCAATGTGTTCTTCATGTATGTAAGCTAGTCATGCTAGATTGCTCTCATGTTTTAGTTAAATTGAAAGTAGAACTTTCACGTGTAGGAATGATTAGAGAGCATGTGATAGGAGATTTTGATTTAGAAAATCTGAAAGCGTGAATCATGTGTACATTAGTAGAATTCAAGATAAGGTTGTCATTTCAATGTCACGCATGCTATATGTTGTGTCTTGTAATGTGTATGTAAAACCTGATATGATATGTACATGTATGGTATGTGTAGAGTTATTTGTTGAGTCTTTTAGACTCATTACTTGCTTCGGCGTACAGGTGTAGTAGGTGACGGAGGAGACCGTGGAAAGCGACTCCGAGCGCGGGGAGTAGCTAGTTTGGTGGAGCTTAGTTGTGACTTTTGGCATTTTGATGTATGTAATTGCAACATTGTACTAGTATTATCATGGACAAATGTATAAGTGTGGACAATTATGTATTTGATTTTCAGCAATTTGATTATGTGGACTTTTAGTTCTTTAAATGTTATCGAATCATGTATGTTAAATGTGGATGATGAATGAAATGAAGACAGTGGTTCTTTTGCTTCCGCTACTCTGTTCTTATATTCACGTGTATCTCAGCTGAATGTTTATGTTGGGTAAATGTCCCACTGTGATGACGCTCGCTATACCGACGTGGGTTGGTATAACCGTACCGGTATAATGAGGGTCGTTACAGAGATTGGTATCAGAGCAACCGGCTGAGATTGCACATGAATATACATAAGTCATCATCTTCATTACATGCTAAGTCTACATAGGAATGTCCACATGTATAGAAATCACTAATAACGAGTGGAAAATAGATAAGAAAATGGTTAGAAAACTTAGTAACCTAGCGCTAATGGTGGCTGAAATTCATTACAGCCATGGCTTCGAGAGGTAGGCGTGGCGGAGCACCGGCCCGTGAGGACGAGCCGAGACGTGACGAGCGGGTGGAGCAGCAGGCCCCGGCACCGCAAGGTCCTGTACTTCCCCCACCGCCGCCTGTGGATTATGGAGTATTCATTCAAGGTCTGGTGTAAGCCATGCAGACGCAGGCTCATACCCAGGCAGCACTCCAGGCACAGTTGGAGGCTCAGGTTAGACTAATAAAATGAATTATTATCTGTTTTATTGATTGTGCGATATTATGTTGATTGGTATTGCTTGCTGTGTACTGTAGCAGCTCAAGTACCAGTCAGGACCATGGTGGACCTTCTACCATGGAAAGATTCAAGAGGATGCTGCCACCCTCTTTTAAGGGGGAGAGTGATTATGTTGGCAAAAAGCTAGATGAGGGAGATAGAAAAGATCTTCCGAGCCATCAGGTGTGCAGATGAGGATAAGGTTACATTAGCCACCTACATGCTACAGGTATGCCTTAGTTATATGCTCGTATGTTTATAAGTTAGATTTGTTTAGATGGTGCTTATGAGCGGTGTACTGCAGGAAGAGCTAATGTATGGTGGGCTTCATTGCTGCGTACCCGGTTTGAGGACGGAGCTGTTGATGTGCTTGGGACGAGTTCGTGAGGCTCTTTAGGGCCAAGTTCGTCCCCGAGCATGTTCAAGATCGGATGGAGCAAGAATTCCTAACTTTGCTCAAGGCTCCATGACTGTGCTGGAATATGAGGCAAGATTTTCTGAACTCTCTAAATATGCACCTCATATCGTGGCAGACGAGCGCAGGAAGACAAAGAAATTCGTGATGGGCCTGAAGCCATCACTGAGGACGAGACTCGTGGCGTTCGACCACCGCACTTTGGACGAGGCCCTCAGTGCTGCTTGTAGGCAGGAGGGAGAGATGGAGCAATATCTTGAAGAGAAGAAGGATTCGCAGAAGAGACCTGCAGCTACGTTCCAGCGTCAGGACAAGAAGAAAGAGGTGTACCCGACACAACAGCGATCAGTGGCAGTCGACAGTTCTCAGGTACCCTCTGTACGTTCGCCTGGTGTGAAGAAAGAGTGTCCCCACTGTGGGAAGACACATGGTGGTACCGAATGTTGGATGATTATGGTCAAATGCTTGAAGTGCGGAAGCAGTGACCACAAGATCAAGGATTGCCTAAGACTTCAGCAGGGAGTCCAGCGCGGAGCGCCAGCCCCAGCAGCAGTAGCGGCAGCGGCGCCAGCTACGGGAAGACTAGGAAGGCCTCGAGCCCCAGCTCGAGTGTTTGCTTTAGCGCGCGAGGACACCGAGCGTGCGGAGCATGTCACCGAAGGTATGGTTTTACTTTAGGTGTGCACGCTCGGTTTTGTTTGATACGGGTGCTACTCACTCGTTCATTTCCGAGCAGTTCGCTAGGCAGTTAGCCCTAGAGTCAGGCATAGAGTCTGAGGTTTAGAGGTCCCTTTGTCTGTGCACACCCCTGCGGGTACGTATCGACTAGGAAGTGCATTCCGTCGTTACCTGTGTGCATTGAGGATAGAATCCTAGATGGTGTTTCTTCTTGCTAATGATGAAGGACTATGATGCTATTCTTGGTCTGGATTGGCTAGAGGAGCACTATGCGTTAGTGGATTGTCGTCGGAAGAGGATTGTTTTCCGCATTCCTGGTGAGGACGAGTTCTCTCATCCCTTGCCAAGGAACTTGGCGGGAAGGAAAGTAGTCATCTCTGCCATGAAGGCGATGCGCATGGTAAACAAGGGTTGTGACGCTTTTCTTGCCAGCGTGGTGTTAGTGCCAGAGGCTAATGAGTCACTACTCTTGCAGAGATTGAGGTAGTGCAGGATTTTCCAGATGTCTTTCCTGATGATTTGTCTGGTTTGCCACCGGATAGAGAGATAGAGTTTACCATAGAGTTGCTTCCGGGCACCTCCTATCTCGAAGGCTCCATATCGGATGGCACCTGCGGAGTTAGCCGAGTTGAGGAGGCAGTTGCAAGAGTTGCTTGATAAGGGTTTATTCGCTCGAGTGTTTCCCCTTGGGGCGCACCTGTATTATTCGTCAAGAAGAAAGATGGGTCACTTAGGTTATGCATTGACTACAGAAAGCTGAACCAAGTGACTGTGAAGAACAGGTATCTCTTACCTCGTACTGATGATTTGTTTGACCAGTTGCGAGAGGCATCAGTCTTTTCTAAGATTGACTTACGATCTGGTATCAGTTGAGGATTCAGAGTGAGGATGTGTCCAAGACGGCGTTTAGAACCCGTTATGGACATTATGAGTTTTTGGTCTTCCTTTCGGATTGACCAATGCCCCTGTAGGGTTCATGGATCTCATGAACAGGGTGTTTAGGCCCTATCTAGATAGCTTTGTCGTAGTGTTTATTGATGATGTGCTGGTCTACTCTCCGGACGAGGCCACACACCGTCAGCATTTGAGGGTAGTGTTAGAGGTTCTTCGTGAGCATGAGTTGTATGCTAAGTTCAGCAAGTACGATTTTTGGTTGCGCGAGGTTCATTTCCTCGGGCATGTTATCTCCGGCGCTGGTGTAGCAGTTGATCAAGCGAAGGTCCAGGCAGTTATGGATTGGGAGATCCCCAAGACCCCTTCGGAGATTCGTAGTTTTATTGGTTTAGCTGGTTACTGTCGGCGATTTATTGAGGGATTTTCATCCATCGCCGCTCCTTTGACTCAGCTTACCAGAAAGGGAGTGAAGTTTGTATGGTCCGAGAAGTGTGAGAGTAGTTTTCAATTGTTGAAGACTAAGCTCACGACAGCCCCGGTGTTAGTCTTACCGAGCGGTGTAGAGGGTTTTGCTATCTACACGGATGCGTCTCGGATTGGTTTAGGCTGTGTGCTAATGCAGCAGGAAAGGGTAGTGGCTTATGCTTCTCACCAGTTGAAGGAGCATGAGAAGAACTATCCGACTCATGACTTGGAGCTCGCAGCAGTGGTTCATGCACTAAAGATCTGGAGGCACTATCTTTATGGTGTCAGATTCGAGGTATTTACCGACCACAAGAGCTTGAAGTACCTTTTCTCCCAAAAGGAATTAAACCTGAGGTAGAGAAGATGGATTAAGTTCTTGAAGGACTATGACTTCGACCTTCAGTATCACCCTGGGAAGGCGAATGTCGTAGCGGATGCCCTGAGTAGAAAGAGCCATCTCTCCAGCAGGATTGGAAGATGTTGGAAGATGCGGCTTGCACGTTGACTGAGTTAGAGCCATCGCTATGCCAGATTTTGTAGGTCAGTTATCTCTTAGGTCCAGTTTTGGATGAGGTGATCGAGCAACAGATGCCGACCGTAGATTCTTAGAGTTAGTGGGCAAGGCAGGCATTGCTCGTGATGAGGACAGTGTGATTAGATTTCATCACCGTGTTTGTGTCCCTGATTTAGTAGATGTCCGTGAGCATGTGTTAGCGGAGGCTCATAGATCGCGATTCTCTATTCATCCGGTAACACGAAGATGTACCAGGATTTGAAGATCCTTTTGGTGGTCTGGCATGAAGAGGGATGTAGCGGATTATGTGTCCCGGTGTTTAGTATGCCAGCAAGTGAAGGCCGAGCGACAGCGACCATCCGGCCTTATGCAAAGGATGGACATCCCAGTGTGGAAGTGGGAAGCTATCACTATGGACTTTGTTCGGGTTCGCCTCGATCTAGAAGGGGCAATGACTCAATTTGGTAGTTGTAGATAGATTCTCGAAGACTGCTCATTTCTTACCTATGAAGAAGAAGCAGTCCGTAGAGATTTCAGCTAGATTGTATGTTAGCGGTATCATTAGATTGCATGGTGTACCGAAGTCGATCATTTCGGATCGGATCCGAGATTCACTTCGAGGTTGGAAGGGTCTTCAGATGCTTTAGGTTCGGAGCTGAAGCTCAGTTCGGCGTTTCATTCCAGACCGATGGACAGTCCGAGAGGACTATCCAGATGCTCGAGGATATGTTGAGAGCGTGTGTTCTGGATTGGAGGATATTGGGAGCGCCATTTACCTCTTGTGGTGTTCGCATACAACAACAGCTTTCATGCAAGTATTGGTATGGCTCCATTCGAGGCGTTGTATGGTAGGCCCACAGATCTCCTTTATGTTGGGAGGAGACTGGTGATAGGCAGTTGATCGGAAGGAGTTAGTTCAGGAAACTTCGGATAAATCCAACTGATCAGAAAGAGCTTGTTGCGGCGCAGGATAGGCAGAAGAGTTATGCCGATAACAGGAGAAGGATTTGGAGTTCGAGGTGGCGACATTCTTCTTGAAGATATCGCCTACTCGATAGTCGTCAGATTTGGCAGGCATAGTAAGTTGTGCCCTAGTTTCATTGCCCATATGAGATTCTCAACGTTGTCAGCGTGGCAATTGACTACATTCCACCCCATCTTGGCTAGTGTTCTCCCGTTTTCACGTTTCGATGCTCAGGAATATCCGAGATCCGTCTCATGTGATTATCTGAGCAGTGGAGATTCAGCCAGATCTTTCGTAGTCGAGCAACCAGTAGCTATTCCTTGACAGGAAGGTCAGCATCTCGGACAAGAGTATGTGTCGGTGAAAGTTCTCTGGCTGAACTTCTCACGAGAGGAGGCTTACTTGGGGCTTGAGAGTCGAGAGAAGAAGTATCCACCCCTTTTGTTTGAGTAGCGTCGTTCTATGAAGAGTTATGCGGAAGTACACAATACGGTAATCTAGAAGGGGGGGTTGAATAGATTACGGCAATTTTAAACTATTGATGGCTTCTTTTCGATGCTACAGCGATCTTAATGAAATTTGATTCAAATTCAATTAAGTGTGAGACCGCTTGAGTTGATTTAAGAGAAAACAGGAATCAAACGTGCGTATGAACACCGTGCCTACCAATCATCTATCGCAAAACGCGAACAAACCACAGAACACGATGATTTAAGGTGGTTCGGAGTACACAACTCGTGTATCCTACATCCACCGTCCACACACACACGCAGAAACGACTGCTTATGAGCGAGTTCAACACTACAACTCAAACACACCACGTTGTCTGATGAAACACGATCAGAACAACCACAAATACGTGAATCAAGCACAAGGGATGCTCGAAACACAACCACACACACACACGATTGGATGGAAATTATGAAATGGAGAAGAATTGGGAATTAGGGAACAAATCCTTGGAATTCTTCTCGTGGATCGTCCAAACGCTCTTCAAACTTCGATTGGATGTAGATTGATCGATGTAGAAGGTTGAATTGATGACGATCCGGCTTCAGCTCCGCATAGATGGTGATTCCACGTCGATCTGGGCGGAAAGTTGAAGCAGAGCAGCAATTTGGGGCTTTTCCTCTTGGTCCCTTGGAGGCTCTTGGATGGGAGGCTGCTCTCTGCGAAATTGGCTCCAAAAGGATGCTTATATAGTGTTAGGTAAAGGTGGGGGTCGTGGAGGAAGGAAACACCCAAGTGGGGCCGGATTTGGAAACCCAAAATCTGAAGTTTCCGTCGGCTGTCGACAGGTGCACTTGCATCTGTCGACAGGCAGACTCAGGCTGAGAACTGGGTTTCAGGAAAATGAGTTTCTGAGTGTATCTGTCGACAGGCAGTTTGCATCTGTCGACAGATGCACTCAGGAATTGAACCTGAGCTCTGTCCTGGCTGTGTATCTGTCGAGGCAGTTGCATCTGTCGACAGATGCACTCAGGAATTGAAACCTGAGCTCTGTCCTGGGTTGTCTGTGTGTATCTGTCGACAGGTACATTGCATCTGTCGACAGATCACTCAGAGATGCAAACCTGAGTTCTGTCTTGGAATGACTGTATGAATCTGTCGACAGGTAAGTTCATCTGTCGACAGATACACCTTTTTGACAGATTTTTGTGCCTTTTGCTCATCTTTTCAATGCCTCTTCAAAGTTCCATCTTTCATGCTTGTACACCTACATGCAAATACATTGTTAGTGATGTACATTGTATGATTTAGCAATGTTTAACTCAATCACTTTCATGGTGTTTTTCATGTTAGTTAACACATCAATTTTGCATTAAATCAATGTTCAAGAATGTTAATGTGATCATCAAAAACATGATATATGGAAAACCCAACAATCTCCCCTTTTTGATGATGACAAAAATATTCAATTGATGCATATATTGATGTTCTCCCCCTTTTGACAACATGCAAAAGTCAAGTCATGCACAGTTAGAGACAAATAACATGAACTGAGTTTTCATTGATTATCATTGAAATTTCACAGTACATGCGATAATGATTACATGACTCTCAAGAAAGGGAGTAACATGAACAAGCAAAAGACGACAAGACAAGTGAGACTAATTCCCATCTAAGACTCTTAGTGACCTCTAATGACCCTGAGACCCTCTATTCATCGTCATGTCCAGCAGGAGGAGGGTGACGGGATCCATCTCTCTCGGAGTAGAGGTGGTCAAGACGGTCATCTAAAGTGTTGAGGCGAGCGTCCACTTGATCAAATCTTGACGTCATCCGAGCAAATCCTGAATCATTTCTTGATGGATTTGTGCCAAGTAATCATGAACGGATTGTTGTGGAGGCACAGGTACATCATCAAACTCTTGAGCTTGGTCAGGCATTTGCTCATCTGAGGGTCTTCATCACTGCCCTCATTTGCTTCAACATCTTCATTGTCTTCTTCATCGTTTGACACTTCAGCTCCTTGTGGTTCCTGTCCCTGAGAGTCCTTGTGACGACGCCGTCTACAATCTTGTAGCCCATGCGGTTGGCGGCAGTGAGGTCAAAGGCACTTCGGGATTTTAGTGAGATGAGCTCACTTGGAGGGATAGGAATGCCAAGGAAATAAGAAGAGAAGTGATGGGGCAAGCATATGGCATTGATCTTTTGGTGTTAGAGAAACACCGACGGATGAGGCTTATCATGAGTTCAGGAAGATTGATTTCTTGACACTTGAGGAAAAAGATGAACAAGGATTGTGGACCTCGGTGACTAACTCTCGACTTCCATCCTTCGGGACGATCAAGGTAGTGAAGATGTGATGGATCATCCGGATCAAGGGAGGAAAGGAGTTGGCGTTGAGACGAGCAATCTCCTTGGTAGTGTCATAAGGTTCCAACGTGAGAAGCTCATAGTACTCAGAAGCAGAGGGATTGTAGTTGAAGATTTCAACTCCTGAGTTTGGAATTTCAAGGGCTGTGGAGAGAAGATTTGCGGTGAGGCGAAAACGAGTGCCTTTCACCGAAGAGTAGATATCTCCCTGATCGGAAAGCCCTAAGTTATTGTAGAACTCGGATACGGCAGTTGGAGAGTATTGCAAGTGGGAGTATAAGAAGGATGTCCACCCTTGAGTGTCAAAATAAGGTAGGAGTGAGGGGAACATCGGTGCTAAGGACTCGAAGTCCACATACCGGGATTGGACAATCTTCTTGAAGGTGCCGTTGGGTCGGATAAGACGGAGACCTTGAGGAACGATGAGTTCCGGCAACCGATCCTCACGATGCTTGCTGCGGCGTTCAGAAGGAGCCCTGGAGCTTTCTCCGGCGTCCGTCGGAGCGCGACGACGGCGAGCGAGAAGCTTCGATTTGGGTGCCATCGCAGGAGGAAGGATGAGAATGGTGTGAAGGGAGAGTGGAGGGATCCCAGACGAGGAGCAGGATCGTCGGAGACGGAGCCCTGAAGGGGGAAAGAGAGGGGGTTTGGAGAGGAGGAGGAGGGAACAAGAGAGGAGGGGTGAAAAAGGGTCGTGGGTGGCCTTAGAATGGACTTGGAGGGTTTTAAAAGGAAGGCCCCACAAAAAGGAGGTGAACCGGCGCGAGGGTTTTCTGAAAAAACGGATCTGGGCCGTCGTCTGTCGACAGATGCCAGTCTATCTGTCGACAGATAGCTCCTTTTTGGTGAAAACTTGATTTTTGTCAAAATTTTTCAAAGGGACAAGTGTTCATTTGTTGTTTTAAGGCAAAGTGGGTGTATGTGCAAGACAAAAATCCATATCCATTAAGATGAAGACATGACACAAATCTAAAATGATTTTGAATTAAAATGATAAGTTCTTTAATTAGATCATGAGGAACACATTTCACAAAGCCAGTGAAAATTAAATAACTCTTTTGATTAAGGCCGTTGAAGACAAACATGCATTTAAATAGAGATGATAGTCAGATGACAATTGAATTAAATGCCCACAAGAATGTCTTACCGAAGAAACACATTGGACTTGACAAAAAATTTCGGAGGCTTCACTCTATTTCTGGTATGATCTTGAAGATTTAAGCAACGAAGATGGAAAAGAGTGGCAATGAGGAGCACTTTCACTTTTTCATGTGAAGGTAGACATTTGTGATGCCAATACCCCCAGTTACTCAATGTGAGTGTCCATCAAGCCATTGTATAGAGATAATGAAACAACCTTTTGACGCGAAGACCGACATTTGTGATGCCCATGTCCCGGTTACTTAGTGATTTTCATCATTGCTCTACCTCCATCCCACAAATGAAAACAAATTTGTTGATTGAACTGAAGAAATAGGTAGCTTTTCTCCCTTTTTTTTTTTTTTTTTTTGCTTTTTGTCAAGTACATGAGATTTCTTTAGGCAAGTTGTAATGTGGAACATTAAATTCAAGAGTTTTCTGATTTTCAAATCATTTTAGATTCATGTTTAACGACAAGGGAGTTATTCAAAGGAGATGTTTAAAAATCATTTGGTTTGCTCATTATGTTCAAAATGATCTAAAAAGACCTTAATCAGGTCATGCATCAAACAACATTTAGACTTGGTTCATGACTTCGACATGAAGTGGATATGAAGGGTTATATTGCACACAAACAAACCAAGGTTTACCTTTAAATCAATTAAGGAACACTTTTCTTGAAAAGTATGAAGAAGGATTTGAAAAGTAAGGAAGAATGTGTGTATCTGTCGACAGAAGAAGTCTGTCTGTCGACAGATGCACACAGACTGAGGAGTTGAGGTTTCTGCCAGAACAAGACTGATTGAATCTGTCGACAGATGGAATGTGTCTGTCGACAGATAGGAACAGAGTGGATTTTTCTTGTTTCAGATTGATTGCACTTTGAGTTCAAGGAAGTGAGAATTCAACAAGTAGATGTATGAGGAGTTTCCTCAATAAAATACTCATCTATCCTTAACTCACTCCCCCATAGTGTGTGCACGTGTTGACACAACATCTAAGCAAGGATTCACACAAGCATTTGATACAAGACAAACATGTTCATGAAAGGAAGGTCATACACAAGCACATGGTCACAGAAAAAACATTGTCTCATGGAGTTAACATGATAAAATGTAAGGAAACTAAAAATCCTATGTGAAGTACAGGACCTTTATATGTAATGGGACTATGGATACTTGGCGGAGAATATTTCCTCACGCATGATGATAGTTTCCAAACAAGCCGAACTTGTTCTTCCACAGTTCACCATTTGATATACCACATAGTCATTCACACATAAAGAGCATGTACTCCAATATGGAGAGTTAGTTTCATTGCATTTTACACAAACCCAATTCTCTTCTTAAGGATGTGAATCTATCTTCAGACAAGGGTTTGGTGAAAATATCAGCCAATTGCTTTTCTGTGGGAATGAAAATAAGTTCCAAGGTTTTATTGGCAACTTCATCTCTCAAGAAATGATGACGGATTTCTATGTGTTTAGTCCGAGAGTGTTGGACAGGGTTTTTTGAAAGGTTGATAGCACTTGTGTTGTCACATAGGATAGGTGTGCATCCAATTTGAACATTAGTCAGCTAACTGACTTTTGATCCACAACACTTGAGCTGCACAACTTCCTGCAGCGACATATTCTGCCTCTGCAGTGGAGAGAGCAACCGAGTGTTGTTTCTTGGATGCCCACGAAACCATGCAACCGCCAAGGAATTGGCAAATCCACTAGTGCTTTTTCTATCAATTTTACATCCAGCATAGTCAGCATCAGAATATGAAATCAAATCAAAGCTACTACTGCCTGCTGGGTACCAAAAACCCAAATTGCATGTGCCTGAGAGATATCGGAAGATTCTCTTGACTGCAATTAAATGGCTTTCCTTTGGACTAGATTGATATCTAGCACAAAGGCAAACACTAAATTGAATATCCGGTCTACTTGCAGTAAGATAAAGGAGTGAGCCAATCATACCTCGGAAGTGCTTTGCATCTACCGGTTTACCTTCTCATCATTTTCCAATTTGATGCTTGTGCTCATTGGGGTGGAGGCCGGTTTAGCTTGCTCAAATTGAAATCGTTTGAGAAGCTCTTTGACATACTTTTCTTGATTTATGAAGAATCCGTCTTTATGTTGTTTCACCTGCAAACCAAGAAAGAATTGAAGCTCCCCCATTAGACTCATCTCAAATTCACTGTGCATGTGTTTAGAAAATTCTTCACACAGTGAAGGGTTAGTAGAACCAAATATGATATCGTCCACATAAACTTGAACAACAATTATGTGATTGCGAACTTTCTTAGTGAAGAGTGTTTGGTCTACTTTACCTCTTGAGTAGCTCTTGCTTACCAGATAATTGCTTAGTCTATCATACCAAGCTCGAGGTGCCTGTTTCAAACCATAAAGAGCTTTGTGCAATTTATACACATGGTTAGGCATTTCAGAATTTTCAAAACCTGGTGGTTGAGAGACATAGACTTCTTCTTTGATATAGCCATTTAAGAAAGCAGTTTTAACATCCATTTGATAGAGTTTAAACTTATGGGAGCATGCATATGCCAATAAAATTCTGACTGCTTCTAACCTGGCTACAGGAGCAAAGGACTCTTCAAAGTCTACACCAAATTCTTGACTATATCCTTTTGCTACGAGTCTTGCTTTATTTCTTATCACTTTTCCTTCTTCATTAAGTTTATTCCTAAACACCCATCTAGTTCCTATGATAGAGATTTCAGGGGTTTTAGGAACTAAACTCCATACATTATTTCTTTGAAATTGACCAAGTTCCTCATGCATAGCATCAATCCATGAGTTGTCTTTTAAGGCTTCTTCAACATTTTTGGGTTCCACTTGAGAGACAAAGCAAAAAGATCATGTTCAATTATTTTTCTTACTTGAGACCTCGTTTGAACAGAATCATTTAAACTACCTATCACATCATCAAGTGGGTGATCTTTGGAATACCTCACATTTGTGATTGTTGAAGGGCCGGGAGTATCTTGTCCTTGAGGAATTTGATCTTGTGAATGTTGTTCTTCAGGAGATCACTTTCTGGTGGATTCTCTTCAAGTGTTTCATCTTGTTTTCTGAATGCTATTTCATCATCTTCATCGTAGTCCGGTGAAGATATCCACCTTTGGTCTTGGAATCTTCTTCAGATTTGTCTTTTGCTTTGACTTGTAGATCCTTAAGCGATGTTCCTTCATCCTCTTCTTCAATCCTGTTAACATTCAATCTGTTAGACTTGGCATAAGTCTCATCAAAATGACATGTGGAGTTTCTTCCACAGTTCGTGTTTTATTGTTAAACACCCTATATGCCCTAGAGTGTTCTGAGTAGCCTAGAAAAACACCTTGATCACTTTTGGCTTCAAATTTATCTAAATCAGATTTATCATTGTTGTGAATAAATACCTTTGAGCCAAAAACTCGGAAGTACCCAAGGTTGGGTTTCTTACCTTTCAATAACTGGTAGGGGGTTTTCTTTATCACAGGTCTTACCATGGCTCTGTTTAGAATGTAGCACGAAGTGTTCACTGCTTCTGCCCAAAATCTTTTGGAGAGTTGGCCTTCAACCAGAAGAGTGCGAGCCATTTCCACCAATGTTCTGTTTTTCCTCTCCACTACTCCGTTTTGTTCTGGAGTCCTTGGGGAAGAGAACAGATGTTCAATCCCTTGGTGCCTGCAAAAATCAGAAAATGCATTGTTATCAAATTCTCCCCCGTGATCGGTGCGGATTGAGCATATTTTATTCACATTGCCATGCTCAATCTTGTTAAAGAATTCTTGAAAGATTGTGAGTGTTTCACTTTTGTGTGCCAAGAATTTGACCCATGTGAACCTAGAGAAATCATCTACAATGACAAAACCAAAACGTTTGCCATTGAGACTTAGAGTTCTAGTTGGTCCAAACAGGTCCATGTGCAACAGTTCAAATGGTTTAGATGTGCTTACCGGTGCTTTAGATTTGAAAGACTTCCGGGTTTGTTTTCCCTGTGCACATGCATCACAAAAACTTTCGTTGTTGCTAAAAGAGATGTCAGGAAGTCCACTTACCAATTTGAGCTTCATGATCTTGTGCAACACGTTGTAGCTCGCATGGCCAAGCCTACGATGCCACAAGGTCAATTCATCCTGTCTATTTGCAACAAGACACAAGTTGTCATTTTCTGGATCATCTAAATCAACTAAGTAAATGTTATTCACTCTTTTTCCAGAAAATTTTACACTTCCTGTTTCTTTATCAACAATTTGACATGAATTTGATTCAAAAATGACGTTGTGACCTCTATCACATAATTGACTTATGCTAAGCAAATTGTGATTAAGGCCATCAACCAACAGTACATTTTCAATTGAATTGGAGGAACACTTACCAACATTACCTGTGCCAATGATTTGGCCTTTGTTGTTACCTCCAAAAATGACTTGTCCTCCGTCTTTCTCCACTAGGAAACAGAATTTACCTTTGTCGCCCGTCATGTGCCTCGAACAGCCGCTATCCAAGTACCATTTGTTTTGATGTTGGGCTGCTAGGCATTCCTGCATATGTGGATCAGACAAGAGGTTTTGGTACCCAAATTACTTTGGGTCCCAAAATTTCATTCATGCAACAAAGTAGATGTTTAGGAATCCAAACTTGTTTGACTTTTTGTTTCTTTGGATTATTCCAACATTGTTTTTCATCATGACCAATCTTTTTACACACATTGCATGAAGGAATTTTCTTTTCAATTTTCTGTTGCTTGATAGACTGTTTATTCATTGAAACTGTTCTTGTCTGTCGACAGGCACCATTGTATCTGTCGACAGGTGGCTTTTTCTTTTGTTTGTTGGGAACATTTTGTTTGTGTAATTTGCTTGGTCTGAGACTTTCTTGAATTATGCTTTGTGGGAGCATGCTTGCTTGTGCTTGGGCTAGATCAATAAAGGAGGTGATCAATGATTCTCCTATTTTCTTTTGTTTGACTGGTTGATATCCTAACCCATGCTTGGTTACATGTATTTTGGTGCCCAAAACTGCATCTAGATTTTGCTTCCCTTTTACAAATTTCATTAGGTCCTCAGATTTTTCTTTCAATTCCTTTTCAGTTTGTTCCAACTTTTTCTTTGTTTCCAATTGTTCTTCTTGAAGGAATTCAATAGAATGGCTTAAACAGTCTTTTTCTTTTGTGTTTCTTGCAATTTCATTTTCAAGCAATCCATTTCTTCATTATGAGTTTTTTCATCAATTTTCATCATTTCTAATTCTTTTGTTAAGAATGCAATTCGTTCATCATTGTTCTTATCATGCACAAGGGAGTTGCATTTCCTTTTTAATGCTCTATTCTCAGATCTATATTCACGAAATTTTTCAAATAAAGTAGTGTATGCTTCCTCCCATTCACTTGCAGTGAAATCATCAAATGAGAATTTACCTCGCTGGAGTCATCACTCCTGGCCATCAAGCATTTCACTTCTTCATCATCGGATGTTTCTTGTGCATCTTCATCTTCATCTTCATCACTCCAGGTGGCCAACATTGCTTTGGCCTTTTAGAGGTGAATTTGTCTTTCTTCAGCTTCTTCTTGAGTTCCGGGCATTCTCCTCTCATATGCCCCTGTTTCTTGCATTCATAACAAACAATGTCAGATTTTTTGTTTGACTCATATTTCTGTGAAAAATTTTCTTAGGAAAGGTTTGGAATTACCTGTGTCTCTCCTCTTGAACTTCAAAAATTTCTTGAATTGTCTAGTGAGCATTGCCATTTCACCATCATCACTCTCACTAGATGTTTCTTGCTCATCACTATCTTGTTGAATAGATTTCTTGGAGCTTGTTGATGTTTTATTGGATGCTTTTAGAGCAATTGACTTCCTAGGATTTTCTTCTAATTCTTTTCTCTTGATGTTGATTTCATATGTCATTAGAGAGCCAATTAGTTCATCCAATTTCATTTTGGAAAGGTCTTTGGAATCCTCAATGACAGTGGCCTTAGTATTCCAAGATGAAGTAAGAGATCGAAGGATCTTTCTCACTAAGTCACTTTCAGAGTATTCCTTCTTAAGACCTTTTAGCCCGTTAACTATTAGCATGAATCTTGCAAACATGTCTGATACGGTTTCATCAGTTTTCATCTTGAACATTTCATATTCAGACACTAACATGCTAACTTTAGTTTCCCTTACCTCGGACGTACCTTCGTAAATGAGTTCAAGCTTGTCCCACATCTCTTTTGCTGTTGAGCATGTGGAGACTCTTGAGAACTCCTTTGGATGCACCGCACATTGCATCATGTTTAGTGCGCTCCAGTTGAGAGTTCCTTTAGCTATTTGGTCTTTCGTCCAGGTGTCTTCATCCTCGGGCAACACGTATGGTCCCTTGCTGACTATCTTCCACAGCTCGTAATTTTGAGCTCTCAAAAATACCTGCATACGGTTTTTCCAATAGGAATAGTCAGTGCCATCAAAATAGGGTGGCCTGGTTACTGAATGTCCCTCGGCCATATACCCTTTGCTAGAATCCATAAGATCGAAAATCTCCTGATCGCTAGATCAAATTACGAAAAGCTGTAAATCGGAGAAACCCGCTCTGATACCAATTGAAGAGTTATGCGGAAGTACACAATACGGTAATCTAGAAGGGGGGGTTGAATAGATTACGGCAATTTTAAACTATTGATGGCTTCTTTTCGATGCTACAGCGATCTTAATGAAATTTGATTCAAATTCAATTAAGTGTGAGACCGCTTGAGTTGATTTAAGAGAAAACAGGGAATCAAACGTGCGTATGAACACCGTGCCTACCAATCATCTATCGCAAAACGCGAACAAACCACAGAACACGATGATTTAAGGTGGTTCGGAGTACACAACTCGTGTATCCTACATCCACCGTCCACACACACACGCAGAAACGACTGCTTATGAGCGAGTTCAACACTACAACTCAAAACCACACACGTTGTCTGATGAAACACGATCAGAACAACCACAAATACGTGAATCAAGCACAAGGGATGCTCGAAACACAACCACACACACACACGATGGATGGAAATTATGAAATGGAGAAGAATTGGGAATTAGGGAACAAATCCAGTTGGAATTCTTCTCGTGGATCGTCCAAACGCTCTTCAAACTTCGATTGGATGTAGATTGATCGATGTAGAAGGTTGAATTGATGACGATCCGGCTTCAGCTCCGCATAGATGGTGATTCCACGTCGATCTGGGCGGAAAGTTGAAGCAGAGCAGCAATTTGGGGCTTTTCCTCTTGGTCCCTTGGAGGCTCTTGGATGGGAGGCTGCTCTCTGCGAAATTGGCTCCAAAAGGATGCTTATATAGTGTTAGGTAAAGGTGGGGGTCGTGGAGGAAGGAAACACCCAAGTGGGGCCGGATTTGGAAACCCAAAATCTGAAGTTTCCGTCGGCTGTCGACAGGTGCACTTGCATCTGTCGACAGGCAGACTCAGGCTGAGAACTGGGTTTCAGGAAATGAGTTTCTGAGTGTATCTGTCGACAGGCAGTTTGCATCTGTCGACAGATGCACTCAGGAATTGAAACCTGAGCTCTGTCCTGGGTGTCTGTGTGTATCTGTCGACAGGTAGTTTGCATCTGTCGACAGATGCACTCAGGAATGAAAACCTGAGCTCTGTCCTGGGTTGTCTGTGTGTATCTGTCGACAGGTACATTGCATCTGTCGACAGATACACTCAGATGCAAACCGAGTTCTTCTGGAATGACTGTAGATCTGTCGACAGTAGAGTTCATCTGTCACAGATTACCTTTTTGACAGATTTTTGTGCCTTTTGCTCATCTTTTCATGCCTCTTCAAAGTTCCTCTTTCATGCTTGTACACCTACATGCAAATACATTGTTAGTGATGTACATTGTATGATTTAGCAATGTTTAACTCAATCACTTTCATGGTGTTTTTCATGTTAGTTACACATCAATTTTGCATTAAATCAATGTTCAAGAATGTTAATGTGATCATCAAAAACATGATATATGGAAAACCCCACACTACTTCGAGGACGAGTTTTCTTTTAAGGGGCAGTTTAAGGTCCTCGAATTTTTGTTGCTTATTGTATGCAGTTAATATTCTGTTGTGTATGTACGTATGTAAATATCTACGTAAGTACTAGTTGGTAGACTTATGTATGCATGTGTATATTAAGTTTGTAATAATGTATGTGGATGATGTAGTGGTACATGATAACGTATACATATGGCATCATATATGTATCATATGTGGCATGGTGTTCTGCATGTTTTAGAGTTCGGCTCGAAGCCAGATTGGCGTCAATATCAATAGACGTTGATTTTTGTCGGCGTTCAACCCTATGGACGTCCACACTAGTCCAGTTGGTCCACGATGTGGACGCCAATTTTCTGACCCTCATGCGTTGCAGAGCCCAGATTCTGGAACAAAGCTACTCCAACCAGTGGGAGTAGTCTCCAACGGTCTGAAAGCCTCTTGTCTTACCTGCGTGAGAGAGAGCTTCCCTCCCTCTATTACAAGCCCTTCTTGCAACCCTCAGCCCTCTCTTGGCTCTTTGCCAAGAGAAGAAGACAAAACCCTAGTTTCTGTGAAGACCTGACTTTGCAAGCCTAGATCCGGAATTTAGAGCTTCATCGCCATCTACAACGACTGGGATATAGCTGGATCATCAGGGAAGGCTTCCCCGATCTCACTTTGTGTCTACATCAGTCAAGAACTCGGAGGAAGGTGTCCTTGGAGGCTCTGGGACTGCCCAAGAGAGCTTCACCGCCATTTTTAGATCCCTTGGAGTATTTTTTCAGAGGCAGTAACACTTACACTCCGTCCATGTAGATGTCAAGTAGGGTTTTTTAAATTTTATGTATTTTCCTCGTGTCTTTAGATCCCCTTTCACCTTTGCATTTGGAGTTCGTATGTGTTTCTGCCAGACAGGAACCTTGGCGTCAATGCCCTTGACACCGGATCCCTGTTGCATCCAGCGATCTTGCCGTCCACTCCTGGAACGGCCAGAGACCGCCGCCAGTTCATCTGGACAGAACAGTGAACTGTTCTGCCCTTCTATATGAATTAATTTCGACGTGTTTTGCGATGAGATATAAGTAACTCTTATGCTATGTATACTAGTTAATGTGATGATGGGAGAATAATGAACATTTATTTTGTGGTGGTTGATTTATTCGTCTATCTAATGGTATGTAAATGAATGGCAATGTATATTCACCATGATCCTAATGATCCGTGGCAAAGTTTTGTTGCCCAAATTTGTTAGACCATGTAGTATGATTCTGTCTGTGTTCTGAGTTTCTGACATTTTTTTCCCATGCTTGTATGGTTATTGAAATTTCTTCTGTTTGGGAAATAGAAATCATGCGTAGGTCATATAAATTTCCAGTAAATGCTTGTTGCTCGGTAAATTCAGGAATAAATTCTGAGACTCTGTGCATGCTAGGGTGCAGACAGTGAGCTGTTAAAATTTGGATTATTTCAACTCCATGTTAATTTGCATTATGAATAATAATGTGAAATTGATGTTAAATTTTCTGAAACTTCGTTTAGAATCAGAAAAATCTGAAAAATTTCATGTGGAATCATAACCTGAGATCAACATGTGGTTAAATTTTCAAGTCGTTTGGACAACTGTATAGTGAAATATGAATTTTTCCATGCGAGAAATGTGAAAAAGAATGCATGCTAATGTGGGAATAATGTGACATGTGTGTGTGATCTGATTTGCATGGGAATAATGTGACATCTATGATATGTACATGTATGGTATGTTTAGAGTTATTTGCTGAGTCTTTTAGACTCATTACTTGCTTCGGCGTACAGGTGTAGTAGGTGACGGAGGAGACCGTGGAAAGCGACTCCGAGCGCGGGGAGTAGCTAGTTTGGTGGAGCTTAGTTGTGACTTTTGGCATTTTGATGTATGTAATTGCAACATTGTACTAGCATTATCATGGACAAATGTATAAGTGTGGACAATTATGTATTTGATTTTCAGAAATTTGATTATGTGGACTTTTAGTTCTTTAAATGTTATCGAATCATGTATGTTAAATGTGGATGATGAATGAAATGAAGACAGTGGTTCTTTGCTTCCGCTACTCTGTTCTTATATCACGTGTATCTCAGCTGAATGTTTATGTTGGTAAATGTCCCACTGTGATGACGCTCGCTATACCGACGTGGGTTGGTATAATCGTACCAGTATAATAAGGGTCGTTACACCTGCTCCGGGACTGGCCGATCATCGTGATCGTCTCCTGCAGGCTCCGAGCTAGAGTCTGCTACACATGCAAGTCGAAGCGAAGTCGCGTCAACTCCGCCTGATCCGCAGCCGGTCCCTACGTACGCAACCTCTCTAGCTCTGCGGTCATTTCGGTCATCTGGAGGCATAGCTGATCTCTCTCTGCTGCTACGGTGTCCCTCTCCCTCTCCAGCTCAGCCGCTCGGTCAGTAGCGGTCCTCAGTTCGTCCACCTGTAGGAAATCAATTCAAGGTCAGTGTGAATAAAATTTTAATTTTCAAATCACTGGCACACTTACCCGCTCTGCTAATGATGCCTTTGCCTCCTCAACTCTTCGCACTGCACCGGCCAATCGCTCTACTAGATCCGACTAGGAATCCTCTGCTGCCCTAGAAGAGGAGCACCTCCCTGTGTCCTCCTCGCTCGGTCCAGCTCTCCCCGCTGCACATTTAAGACACGTCAATTTTTTTTCCAAATCAGCTATGAAATTGGTAAAGTGCCGAAGTCTGAGTAAGTACTTACCAGCTGCTCCGCCTCCTTCTGCGCCACCTCGCGATCCTGCATCGCTGAGAAGAGCAGGGCCCGGAGTCAGGCAGTCTCTCCAGTCACGTCCACCCGCAATTCATTTATAAATCATTAGTTCAATTCCGCTAAGGTGAATTCATAAAGTCGTGGTTTAGGGGTTTTACCTGGCGTCGGGCGCTCTTGTACACCTTCCCACCGTACTTCAGGACGTATGCCTGAAGGTACGCATCATCCGAGGTCGCGCTGGACTTGACTGCCTTGCCGCGTCGCTCCCAATTCTGGATCTGTTCCATTGCTCGCTCGCGCCAATCGGTCGTGTCGTGGAGTCCCCGGAAGCTCCGACCCAGTCTGCGGAACCGGTCTCGGGTGGGGAACTCCACCGCACTCTGTCGAAGCCCCAAGGAACGCTGGCACAGGTACAGGTGCAGAGGTAGCACAAGGTTGAGTGCGTGCACCCACACTGACCTACCGAAGTAGGGGAGGGCCTGCACCAACCAAGGCTGTCCCTCGTTGCTCTCCTCCAAATACGACTGCCACACCACCTGCACACCAAAGCACAATTAGTCACCAAGCAGTTATATCAAACATAGAGGGAGGGAGATTAGAATGCTTACATCCAAATGTGGGTAGCAGTCAATGGCCTCCTAGAGATGCGCCAGCTAGTCGCCCAGGGTACAGGTGTCCCGGCGCGAGTCCCACCGGCGAAGTATGGGCACGAGGCTCGGTCGCGCGAGGATCCCCCTCCCTAGGCCTAGGAGGTGGAGGTAAGTCCAGACCTGCAAAAGAGAAGGTAATCAGATCACAATTCAAAGAAATTGCATTTGAGTACAAAGGATAAGAAGAGGGAAGTGTACCTGGAGAAAAGGGAAGAACCCGCTCGTAGATGTCTGCCGCTCGGAGACGCTCAGACTGTCAAATTGGTGCGCCAGGAACGCTGCACCCCAAGCG
The DNA here is from genome assembly GCA_014218235.1 of Colocasia esculenta. NCBI lineage: Eukaryota > Viridiplantae > Streptophyta > Magnoliopsida > Alismatales > Araceae > Colocasia > Colocasia esculenta. The sequence continues at coordinate 75,435,971 of CM024761.1, read as the reverse complement.
TAACTCCCCACCTCGCTCAGGTCCTCCAGGAGAGGCAGAAAGTGGCAATGGACTGCATCGCCCCTCGTGGCAAACATAAGTCTACCAAGGAAGAGGATGAGGAAGCGACGCAGGTCCATGTCCGCCTCTGCCCCTGGCTCATCTGCTAACCCCGCCTGGCAACCCCAGGTCAACCTCTATAGCTGGTCATCTGCTGTCTCTCCTACTCTCTTCCCCATGTCATACAGTCCCAAGCTCTCCTGAAGTGCTACCCGGGGAACAAGGGAAGACCTCTACCCTACGGGTAATCCTAGGAGTCGACCGGCTAGATCTCGGTAGCAGGGGTAGGTGAACCCGCTCACAGGCCTCCCGTACACCCTCAACCCCATGATCCTGCTCACGTCCTCAAGGCTAGGGATCATATGACCCCATGGAAATACAAAGGCAGTCGCCTCCGTATCCCACCTGCTCCGCAGAGCTTGGGTGAGTGCAGGATTCGCCTGCATCCTATCCATTCTCAAGACCTCCCCAAACCCCATCTCCTCTAACCTATCTCTCTGGAAAGAAGGGAAGGCTAGATAAACGGCTAGCACTAAAGTCCAGGACACCCGGGCCCTCATTTCACCCTGCATGCACAAGTTAGCCAAAAGCAGTCAAATTTCAAGCCGCTCGGTTGGAGTCGCGACCTCCTTGTAGGCTGCGACCATGTCGCGACGGCGCGGTGTGCCGCGACCAGGTCGTGTCGCCCCCTTGAGTTGCGATCCGGCCGCGTCGGCTCTCGCCGACGCGACAAGGTCGCGCCCCCTTTGTCCATCGCGACTACTGGTGTCGCGACGGATCTGGCCGTCGCGTTCTCAGGAACAGATCGGCCGGAGCCTCCCTTGTCCGATCCCTTTCTCCTTGGGCGTCATGCCCTAGACGCGCCCTCTGGGGGCCTCCTCTACCTTTCCCAATCATTCATACAAGGTTTTTAAGGTCGAGCTACTCACCAATTTCATCGCTTTCTCGCGTTCCTTCCTCGCCTTCTCCACGTCGACGATGGGATCTACCTCTTCTTCCTCCACCTCCATCTCGATCTCCGGGTTCACCTCTTCCGCCGGGGGTGCCTCCGCACGGCGCCGAGAGCTCCTCCTCGCCGTGTGCCTCTTCCCCCGAGAAGAGCCCACTCTGGCATCACCTCCTCCGTCCATGGGATTGATGGGTGATTAGGTTAGAATTTGAGGGAAAGAGTGAGGGGGGGGGGGGGGTTCGAAGGCCTCTCTCTCGGGTGGTTTGAAAGCACAAGAAGGGGGAAGAAGAAGGGCGCCTTGCGTTTTTGAATGTTCGGTTCATGATGCGACGTAGCGGGCCGCCGCGTTAACGTCACGCCGCTCTGGGTGGCTGCAACCATGTCGCGACTCACCGCTCCGACGCGACGCTAACGCGACTGCCTTGACTGTCGCGTTACAAACAGAGCCATGCGCAAACAGGACAAAGTTCATGTTTATTCATTCAAACTATTCAATACATTCTCTAAATCATCCCTACATTCAATCAAATGCAAATTTCCTACCCTAGCTACCATCTAACATACTCTCTAACATCAATGTAGCTATCCTCAAGTCTCCACTGCAGCTGGCTGAATCTCCTTCAATGCCTTGAGGTATTCCTTGATCACATCTTTGTCTTCTACCACTGTGGCCTGGAGAAGACCCATCGCGCACCCCTCCCAATGGATGATGGCGCTCCGCACATCCCGTTCGTCACCCCTCTTCCTCTCTTGAATAGGTGGGTAATGTGGAAGATAGGGAACCACCATGCGAGCCGCTCCATACTGAAGGTAGCAACGGTCCGGATTGTAGAGAACTAACACTTCATTGCCCAGCAGTCGCAGTGCCAATTCAGAACGCTGAGGCAGGTAGATCATTTTGTTGTGGAGGAAGCGCGGACGCATCTCGAACTCCGCCAATGTCATCTTCCTGAGATAATTACGCCAGTCCTTCAACCCTTTCACTTGTGCTGTCTTGCACCACGCCTATGGTGTCATGTAGAGAGGCGCACCGACGAATGCAAGGGGATGATGCAGCATGGTTTTGCACTCTGTAGAGATGGTGTCCATGGCCCGATACTGTATATGCATGCCCATCCAGAGTTCGAGTGCAATGACGGAACTGAAGAAGGGGCCTCCGGTGGCTGCAGAAGTAAGTCCAGCATATAAATAACCAAGCACGGCCTGTCCTATGCTCATACCTTCAGAGACCGAGCAGATTATGCTCAGATTGGCGAAGGAGATGGTGCTGTCCATCGCTGGGAAGAATAACACCACAGATGCAAATGGCGGCCGCCTTGGCAATGGCGGTGTGGTTTCTAGTCTTGCGCTTGCATTGAGAGATGACCCACTGTGCGATGGGGAGAAGGTGCACGTGCATCCCGCTGGTCATGGAGCGCAGGTCGGTCTTCTTCATGGTGATCTCCGCAAGGATACTCCATGCGTTAATGGGAGCCACTGTGTAAGAAATCGCAAGCTCCTCGGCCCTCTGATACCGTGGGAGACCTAGCATTATCTCCAACTCCTCCAGCAAGATAGTAGCCTCAAACATAGGGAAGATGAACGTGTGGGTTTGGGGAACTTCTTTCGCTTTGAACGACTCTGGTCCTATTTCATCTGTTGACGGCGCTTAGCGAAGGGAAGCGGCAGAGAGGCAAGAAGCCATTGAAGCCCAGGAAGACTTGTCGATACTTTCTTCTTTCGAAGCGTTTTTCCCATAGAGTGAGGGAACTGGGGTGGGGGGTTTACTTTCAAATGACAACTAAAAAGTATTGGTCGTTCTCCTGCCCCTATTTCCATTGAAGTCATATTTCACCCCGAGCCTCCATCTTTCGAATCCAGAGGAAGGAATGGATGAAACCCCGATGTTGGGAAGATTGATAGTTTCTTATTATATATAGGTTTTTCCTACGGTCCCAACCAACGGTTTTTTTGGTTTAAGGGAAGAAGGCCTTATGCCACAGTTCCACCAGCACTGTGATGCTATCCCACAGGTGCACAATCTTGTGGTATTGCTTGGCGAGCACAAACACAATGGATAGTCCCCACTCCTTCAAGTGGCAGATTGAGGCAGGCGGAAGTAGCTCTATCATAGGAGATAACCATGGCACTTTGGAAAACCTCCTTTGGCCAGGAAGAATCTGAAGAGATATGGGAGAGGGAAGGTTGAGAACAGGGAGGAGGAAGAAGAAGAAAACAGAGCAAAACAAGGCAAAAGTTCAAAATTCAGAAGGAGAAATAGCACTTACTTGGAGCTCCGGGTGCATGCATATGTGCACCGGGATACAAGAGAGTCACTGAAGTTCAGCATGAGACTCCCGGGCGGCCTTGGGACCAGGATAAGGTGGTATGACTTCTTGGAAGGCTGAGAAAGACCTCTTCATGGCTGCAGGAGAAAGAAAACAGAAGAAGAGAAGGAGGGAGAAAGCTGCGGGATTAGCACCCTAAACTCCCCTATTTATAGAGCTCTAGGAGGTGCAAACCCATCTCAATCTCGTAACTAGGTGTTAGGATAAGATTAGGAGAGGTCTAGGAGTCCTAATGGAGTTCTAGGAGTCTTAGGATAGAGATAAACTTGGGTATTTTGCATTTTCAGGGTTCGGTTTGAGTCACGACGTCGCGATATGACGCGACAAGGTCGCGACATGGCGGAGGGATGCGACTATGTCGCGGTCCCCGAAGGCGTCGCCTCTCTACCTTGTGTGTTATTTCCATGTATGTGCATAGTATGTTTGCTTATTCGATTGTGTTTATGTATATATTGTCATTTTTGTGCTTATTATGTCTATTTTGTGAAAAAAAATCAAAAAAAAAAAAAAGGACATCACAGGTAGTCAGGTAAGTATTTCTTTCCTTACCCCCTGCATTACTATATGATATTCTACCTATTATATCGTTTCAAGGACCGGCTGGTTCTCAATGTGCTCTGGGATTTGAGTTCCCCTTTATAAAAAACAGTGATAATCTAGGTGCGTATTGCTAATCGATGGATAGGCCGTTGTGTTAAGTAAGTTCGAGGACGATAGATTCAAGCCTGCACTGCGGTTGTAGGTAGTCTCTTGACCCGTTCTTATTTGGCTTAACAATATTATCCTTGATATATTTTCTTTTTTCTCCTTTTATTTGCATTTGTTTTGATGATTTCTTTTATTTTAGCCCAGCATGCATCATGTAGGACTTTGAACTTTCCTGACTCATTCCTGACTATTGATGAGCTCCTATTGAGTGCCCAATCATTCTTCAGGTTTCAAACAAGAAATCCTATTCCACTCTGAATCAGAAGGTTTACCTCCGAGTGAGTTGTTCCTGTTAGTTTGACAAGAATTTCCCTGTCTGGATTACCTATCCAATTTCCATTTTATTCCTTTGATCCATTTTTGGTTGCGAACCGCTCCCAAGACAGAGTCATGAGTTACCTGCCTGGCACGCATATGTCCCTCCAAAACGAAACCTGCAGGCCAATCGGCTAGGGTACCTCTCAATCGAGGGGTTGATCGTCCCTTTCTTCTCCTTCTCGTCCAGACTTGCATTTTTTCTTTACATTCTGCTCGAGCAACTAACTCGGGGCTTTCACGAAGGTTCCAATTGCTTGTTGGTTAGATCGGGTGTCTCTTTACCTTGGCTCCCATCTTTTCAGTCCACTCCGCATCATTTCCATTCCGCCGTCACTTTGTGACACCTCCACTACACTTTCGCTTCGTTTCCTTACAAAGTGGAAGCCAAGGAGGGGCAATCTGTAGACACTCGATTCTGACTTATAAGTTGAACTATATTTCTTACTATCCTAGTGAGCCTCTAGTTGGTCACTCACCTTGAGCCCATCTGTAGCCTTGTTTTGAGCCCATTAACAACTCAAATTTCTATGAAATCCCGCCCATTGTCACTTGGAGAGAGTCCTTAGGCCTAAATAACTCTTCTTCTTTCATGTGATTGGTTGATAATTCACAGATAATTGATTTTATTGACGTGTCGTATCGTAGTGCCGCGTTACTTTATCACGTTTCCAGAGGCCGCCGCTACAACCCATGCATATTCATGCACGTGGGCATACTGTCGCGACGCCTAGGTCTATCGCGTTAGCAGGTCGCGTCCCTACGATACGACGCGACTGCAGCCGCGCATGCAGGCCTTCGCAACTACCTCCTATTTTCCCTCCTATGGCTTTATCCCTATCTCCAAATAATATCCCAACCCCTTGGGCGAGGTTTGGGGCTAGGGGACTCTTTAGAAGGCCTATAGGACTCTCCCACACGAATTTTAATGGGATTTGTCTCTTATCTGAGTATTAATCATTTTAAGGGGATAATATCTCTCAAAAGTCTATATAAGCAAGGCCCTCTCTTCATGAACAAGAGAGCCCCATTTTCTACCCCGAAGGGCTGCCGAAATCTCCTCTGATCTAGACTTAGCCTCGCAGCTCTCCCATTTCCTCTCATTCCCTCACATTCCCACCTCAAAAGCTTGCTCATTTCACATCCATGGAGCGTGGAACGTGAGGAGGACGACCCCCACCTCTTCCTGAAGCCTTTACACGAGTTTTGGATGCCATCACAACGCCAGGGAGTCGCCCTCATGGGGCTCTTTCTTTCCTCTCTTCTCCCTTTTCCTCTCTTTTCTTCATGCATTTTACTTCATTTCTAGATAGGACTCATTCCTTTTTCTTCCCACGTTTTCCACATACCCTAGGGTTTAAAAACCACCCCCAAGTTCGTTCCCACCATGCTCCCTCTTTTCTTTTCATTTTTGAATGGATACAACACTTAACTTGTTCTAATAGGGTTTTATTGTTTTGTCTTTGTTTTGGCAGGCACCCAAGCAATATTCCACAAGGATCTCTTGTCCTCTAGCCGGCTGGAGGATGGGAAGAAGGTCCCATCCATCATCTCCCGCACAGAAGAGAACGCGACGGTGGAGGGCGACGCGACAAGGAGACGCGTCTGGCATAGGTGACGAGTTATCAGAATGGTCGCGGTAGGTACGGCCGCCGTGATACTAGATCCACCCTCGTTCTCTATCCCTTTCCTAGGGTAGTTAGCCTATATCATTTCTTTCATTAGGAAACTATCTAGGTGGCGATAACAGTCCTCTTTTCCATGCTATTAGATTTAATACATGCTTGTGTATTGGGGGGGGGGGCGCACAATCCCCGTGATTACACCTTTTGGGGATCACGGTGGGACCTTTAGTGCTGCCCTCGTGGATTGAGTTTGCTTGCTTGACATGTTTCATTCTATAGTTATCTTCTTAGAGCCCTGTTAGTATTTTGTTGTTTTGTTTTCTGCATTTTTGGCTTTCTGTTAGTGTCGTGGCGTATCGCGGGGACGCGATACGATCGCGTCGTCCGAAGAGGACGCGATAATAGGTCAGTATATTCTTTCTTCTATCTACTTGATCCTACTTCTATGAGTTCATGTATGCCTGTTCTATGCTTCTCTGCCATGTATTTTCGTGTTTGCGAATGCTAGAGTCCTGCTAGGGTTCGGGTTTTCCTTTTCTTTCCACTGTAAGTTTTCGGGCTTTATCGCAGCGTATCGCAAGGACGCGACACTGTCACACCGTGGATGAGCATCGCGTCTACAGGTACGCTTTGTTTGTTATTGCTTTCATCCATGTATTAGTTTCTGGGTGATTCATGATCTTTGCAAGATTAATCTGGTGATTATATGCCTATATCATCTGCTAGATTAGTCTGTTTGCTTTGCATTTGTGACTGACTGTGTTTTCGGGGTTCTGTTCATATCGCGGCAAGCCGCCCTGTCGCAATAGGGTCGCAGTGTACCCTGCCGCCGCGACTCTGCCCGAGACCTTGTTGGTCATCCTGTTTAGTCATTAGCTACTTTGCATACATTTTTGGCACTTAGGCCCATGCATACACTATTAATCCCATTCTTTAGGTTCTCCCCCTTGGTTGAGTGAGCCCTCTCACCTGCGAGCACTCGTAGGTTGACTCGGGCCGCCTTCCGAGGACCTCCATAAGTCCTCGTGACCGTACGCATGTTGCGGTTCACCAGACCAGTTGTACCCGTCATACCCATAGTTTGAGCCACCCCTCGCATGTGAGTGTATCCCATCCCTAGTCACACCGGAGGACTCGAGTCCACACCTATCAGGGTCCCACTTGGTTGTGTGATATCCCATTAATCAATTCATTCAAAAGTCAAGTGCAAATTTTAAAATCCAGACGTTAATCATGACAACTTGAGTGCTTTGGTTCATCCCTTCTCCTCTCAGTCCTTCTTGTTGTGCTAGAGTCTAGGTGTTGTCTGGTATCACCCCCTTAATTGTAAAGGAGGTGCATGCGTCATTGTCTAAGAAGATCGAGTCAATCCCCTCCAATCTTTGTATCTTATCATAATCCTCTGTTCGACATGGACCAATTCCGGGTCCTTGCCGACGATGTCCTACCCATTGGGCTGCTCGAGGATGTGGTCTAACCCTCTGCGGCCATTCCCTCGGGATTAATTCATCCATTCTACTTCATGAATTAATTCTTTTATCTCTACTGTAACTGTACCATGTTCTTCGTGAGTAAACTTGGTTGAAGCATGCCGAGATCCTGTCCACTTTCAAATTCATATTTACTAGAACTACTCTTGCATGTCTAGATCCGTTTAGAACTAGTTTCATGAATTTTCATCGCTTGTGCAATTAGTTATGCATTTTTGAACAACCCTATGCCAAAATAAGGAAGGTTTGGACTGCAATCCAAGGGCTGTCCTTTTTCTGCTCGGACTCAAGCGCAGGACCTGATAACGCGACGACCTGATAGGTCGCATTCTCAGGGCTGATCGTGACAGAGCCACCTGTCGTGTTCTGAACATGACATGCACTGGTGTCATGTTCTGGCAGCCTGCTCTGACCGACCCGTCATGTTTCTTGCATGACCCTGTCGCGTTCTGATCAGACCTTGTCGCGAGCCTTACAGGGTACTTCGTGATCTAGGATTTTTGCATGAAAACCCATGCTTTGTTATGCTCTAACTTTCTACAGTGTTATATCCCTTGTTAACAGTCATACACGCAGTAAATACACCTGTTATAAGATGAATGTACATTGAATGATTTAAAATACATGCGCATGACCTCTTTCTATCTATGATTTCTTTTACACATGCACACATTTGAACCATCCAATATGGCGTAAATTGGCATGAAAATCTCTCATAATACATCTGGTAAATCATTTCAATTATATAATTAGATTGCCCTATTTTGATGGACGTGTCTTCGTTTCTCGCGATGTTTTGGAAATACCGTTATCGACGCTCCATTGGTCTAGAATTCCTCTAGAACGTCGGGCACTTGTTTCTATATACACACTTTCTCTTGACTTGGATGAACTCTTCTTCGGATACCCTTCCGCCGGACTAGTGAATCCTTGTTCAAGGCCTCCATAAGACTCCTCTGTCCATGGATTCCAACATAGTCGATGAGCTGGTTGTACCCTAACACCTATGATATCCTTTAGGGATCAGTAAGATCCATATGACTTTAGATTGCTCTCGCTCTTATCTTGAATCACGTCGGACCTCTGGACTTGTGCAAAACATGGCCAGTGGAAGGGTAGTGAATTCTACCTGACTGCCAACACTAATTGCGCGTGTTGTTCAACTGTTACTACTGTCGTTACTCGACGTTTCATGTGCATTGACCCTTGGTTCTCATCTATTACTCTACTCGCTCATCTATTCACACTCTCTCTACTATCTTGTCTATTCATCTAGTGCTCTCATCTATTTCTTGGTACTCTCTATTGGCCATTGACTGATTGTCTAAAGATAAGCAATATAACCAATGCCTGGCAATATATATAGGGCCCGGTTTGGTAGTGGGATGTGCGCCCATAAGTGCTATTTGCCCACGGGAGTTAAATGACTAGAGTGTTTGGCATTACACTCGAGTGCTATCTATCTCGAGTATCTAAATGACAATCAAAAGTGCTATACTATACTCGTTGTGCTATTGATATACTTTGTGCTATTTGTGCTATGGCCATCCTGTTATTTGTGCTATACTCGACGCTTGTAATATATTTGGAAACTTGTGCTATTTCAATCATATGCTATCGTGCTATCTCTTATGTTACTTGACTCTTCCTCTATCATTAGTTATTCTACCTTTTTAATACATTAATCATTTAAAGCCTACTTGATCTTGAGATTTATGTCCTACTAGGCGTTATCGCTCACCCTGCGTTATTAGTAATGTGTTCTCAGGTGAGATCGAGGAAGATGCTTACACTCAAGAGGACGGGAACGACCAAGAGTGAAGTCAAGCGTACCCTAGCGTCTTAGCAGTTGTTATAGTTTGAGTTTAGTCTTTTGCTTTTATTCAATGTAATTGGGCCCTATAGAATGGCTCTAATACTAGTGGTTGTAACTAGACATTGGAAATTATTAATAAGATGAATTTGCTTTAGTATTTATTCTTGTCCAATGGTTTGATGTCTAGTACTTGCTCTGTACCCGTTTTACTTGCAATTGCCTCGCGTTCCGATATTCCGCATCAGGGCGTGATAGTTTTTTGGTATCAGAGCCTAGGTTATTCTTAAGTATAGGATGATCTAGGTTGACCGGCCTCGACTAGAGTCAATTATCCTACCTATGTGAGTTGTGGTTAGAACCATGGGTAACTAGCTAAAAATGAACTCACACATGCACAAATTAAATTCCACATTAATAACATAACAAGAAGTTATTTTTGTAGGAACTTAAGCTAGCTAAGATGACTGCCAAACGTGCTCAGATGAGGGGCATGCAACAAACCATCCAAGAACTTACTCGTTCGCTTCTGCAAGTGGCACAAGGTGGAGGAAACTGTGGCGGTGCCGGCGAGCTGCATCGTAACTTTAGGAGCTTGAACCCACCTAGGTTCAGTGGTTCCATGGATCTGAACGAGGCCGAGCACTGGCTAAAATAGACGGAAAGAATCTTCCGTGTCATGCAATGTGCAGCTGGGGATAAGCTGCTATTAGCTACTTTCCAACTGGAGAAGGACGCCCGCGCTTGGTGGAAGTCAGAGGAAGCGACCAGGGCTAATGGTTAATTCACTTAGGCGGAATTCAAAGAGGCATTCAACTCCAAGTACTTCTCGGAGCGCGTGTAAGAAAGGAAGGCTACGGAGTTTGCTGCTCTTAAATAGAGAAGCCTGTCTGTGGCCGAATATGAAGTCCAGTTCTCAAGACTGGCAAGATATGCTGAACACTTAGTGAACACTGAAAAGATGAAGGCTATGCGCTTCCTCAATAGCCTTAAGCCTTAGTACATTACCCAACTAGCCCCTCTCGGCATGCAGACCTATGTCGAGATGGTAAAGAAAGCTCAGCTACTGGAAGATGCTACAGACTTCACCGATCGTATCAAAGGGAAGTTTGTGAAGAGGAACTAACACCAGGCATGTCATCTGCTAAACCAAATAATGGCAAGAAGCGTCCTTTCAACATCACAGAAGGACCTAGCCAAGAAAGGAAACCCAAGATCCCTGTTCCCAACACTCCAACGAAAAGCAACTGCAAGCACTGTGACAAGCCAGCTCACACGGCTGATGAGTGCTGGAGGAAAGTCGGCGCATGTCTGCACTGTGGAAGCCACGAGCACCGCATCCCCGAGTGCCCGCTACTGAAGGAAAATGAAAGGCGCCCCAATGTGCCTAAGAAACAGGGCAGAGTGCAAGCCCTGCATGATGAAGAGCCCACTGGGGAAGGTGGCGTGGTAGAAGGTACCCTACAAGTTTTCTCCTATTCTACATTTGTTTTATTTGATACCTGAGCAAATCATTCATTCATATCTCAAAACTTTATTGATACTCTAAATGCTAAACCTATATCCATGGGGTGTGAGTTCTCTGTCACAACACCACTAGGAGAAAAGGAGAAATTGAACAAATACTTTCCATCTGTCGATGTAATGAACACGACATTGTTGATTGTACACTTCCGTTGTCGAGAGTTCCGTGCACAAATCAATATGCTCACCTTCTCTAAACTGTCTCACAAATTTAAAATCACAAAGATGAACTAATACAGTGGTGAGAATAGGTCATATCCACAGAGAGGCTGAATAGAATTTGACTTAAGAAATTGCTTTTTCGAACACTCTATCGACAATGCATTAAAAGTGAATATGTAAACAACACCGACCAAATCCCTCACAATCTTGACAGATCAAACTTAATGAAAGAACAAGTGGAATGGAGAATAAAAGAAATTGATATCACTGTACCCTCATAATCGAGGGATCAAACAAGTAGACGGGAAGCTTAACTAGAAACTAACGAACCAATGTACCCCCACAGCTCAGGGGATGAACGATCAACAAGAATTGCTCTCCACAAACAATGAATCAATGTCCTCACGACTCAAGGATCGAACAGAAAATTACGAAACAGAAGTTTATTGTTGCTAACTCAAATTCCTAATGATACTAATCAAATAAGCAGCAACAAGACTTAAATTCTCAATGTGTTAAAACTGAACAAAGAACTCTTGATGACAGATCTAATTAAACATTCTCTTCACTTAGATCAATATGAACTATGAGAAGTTCAGATCACTATACCCTCAAAGCTTGAGGGATGAATCAGTAAGAAAACAATAAAAAAAATATAAAGTGCAGTGCTAAACTCCTGATATGTTAAATACTCCCCTCGATTCCCCTTCCAGTAGCAAGAAGAAGCCTCCGATCTCTCCAACATAGAAGTAAGAAAACAACAATGTCCCTGGCTCGATCTCCGCAGTAGAAAGGAAGACGAAACCATCGAACTTCCAGCAACTCCTCTGGATCGATCACAGCACAAATACAGAAGAAAAGAGGAAGAGGCCGATCTCCCCAAATGCAACCTCCCCTGCAACCGAACCTCTGATGCTGAGGACCTTCTGGATGTCTTCACAGAACACAGAAGAAAGAAGAAACTAAACTTGATCGAACTCTACAACACAAAAGAAATGACTGTTGCCCGGTTGACAATGGGTGAATGGGTCTTTAAAAATATTTGATTAGTACCTGTACTTAAAACATTCACACAAAGACGTTCTTCGATGCACAGAATGTCTTTAAAAATATTTGATTAGTATCTGAAGCAAGCAGGACTGAGAGTAAAAGATCTAAAAACCCAAAAGACTCTCAGAACACAGCTCTCTCAAGATTTTCACTACAGTGTGGAGAGCAAAGAGCAATACTGAACGGAATGAGGTTCTTGGCTCTAGAATTCTATCAGAAGATTTGAATAGCTTGTGCGTTCCAAAAATCTCTGCTCTTTTGATCTTCTGTCTTGAATTTATATCTCCTTTTATAATACGGCCGTTGAAGTAACCGTTGTCTCTTGGATTGGTTGACGTTAGACTGCTTGACATTTGGAAGCTTCAACAACCTTTTATCCAGTTGAGCACGCAAAGAGATAATGTCTTCTGGCGTCTATATGGTCCAACGTTGTATGACAGAATGTCTTTAGGACCCTGCACATATTAAATGCTAGAACAGTAGACAGCTAGGCTGTCTCTTGTTGTCAGTAAACGTTGATGTGAGTATTTACCAAAATAGCAATGCCAAATAGCTTGTTTTAAAAGATGTTGACAGAATATGCACGATAATGAAAAGATATCATCTGCATGCATGCAGAGATACATTCAGCCTTCATTAAATGCACAGCAGTCAGACAGATAGAGGAAGACTTTGACTATTCAACGCCTTAAGAGATAAGATGAACATCAGGTCGATATAAACCATAAAGTCGTTGTCTATATGACTTATGAAATCGTTATGAATACCAACAAGTCATTATAGAGAGCAAATCATTGTATTCAATGAAGAAATTGTTATGAATACTTAACAAATCGTTATGAACTTTAAAGAAATCGTTGCGCGAAGCAAATCGTTATGAGCTCTAAAGAAATCGTTGCGCGAAGCAAATCGTTATGAGCTCTAAAGAAATCGTTGCGTGAAGCAAATTGTTATGAGCTCTAAAGAAATCGTTGCGCGAAGCAAATCGTTATGAGCTCTAAAGAAATCGTTGTGCGAAGCAAATCGTTATGAGCTCTAAAGAAATCGTTGCGCGAAGCAAATCGTTATGAGCTCTAAAGTAATCGTTGCACGAAGCAAATCGTTATGAGCTCTAAAGAAATCGTTGCGATGAGCAAATCGTTACGATGGGCAAATCGTTATGATGACTTAAGAAATCATGAAGGAAATCGTTGTGACTTTCAACAGAAGTCGATGTGGACTTAATGCTTCAGAAATATAATGCTTACCAATATTGGCTTGATTTACCTTGACCTTGGAGTATTTCTTGTACTTAAGACTTGGAGAATTTTGATAAGGTTTTGTTAATTACCAAAATACATGTATATTTAAAGATTACGTAGGGACAGACTGGTCATCAATCTCCCCCTTTTTTGTTGATGACAAAAATTTATCAATAAGCATGAATATTTCCGGTAATGATGCTAAGTATTTTTCTCCACTTAACAATAAGCATGAATATTTCCGGAATGTATTTCAGACATGCTAAGTATTTTTCTCCCCCTTTTTGTCATTAAGCAAAAAGATAATCTGAGACAAAGAATGAAGAGAAAGAAAAATTGAAGGGCATTCATCCAAATATATAGATCAGCTTTGAGGATTTACAGATAAGTAATAAGTAGAGATAACAAGGAGCCAAAGCGCCTGATGATAGGGAGTGCCTGGCATTCCTGCTCTTCAAAGAAGGCTTGAAAGGCCCCAATGTCAATTTGGTAGGAGGGTCCCATGGTGGGAGCCATCCTTTTGATATGAAGCTGCCTTTGATCTGAAATGAAATCCCCATACTTACTCTGCCAAGGGCTAACTTGAAGGTAAGAAGGACCCAAAACTGGCAAACCGAAGAAAGGCTTCAATCTTGAGGGGATAGTCAATCTTAAGCGACCTAAACTCTTTCTTTAAAGCAAAGAAAACTTTGTATCTTTCAACCCTGGTCAGATAGGAATCTCGGATGAGGTGAAGAGAGTTGGCATCCAAAAATTCACCAGGAGACAAGGGAGGTTGATTGGAGCTGGCCTGAGAGGCATTTAGATCGCCTAGCTGCTGAGCAGACAAGGGATAGAGCTTCGTCAATTCTTCAGGAGACAACCGCTCACATTCAGAGGGAATGGGGGCCAGAACATCTGCCTTGATATGCCCCTGAAGGTATTACCTGAAGACGAATCTTGGGAAAGATAAGTCACATCTTTCTTGCACAAATAATCGAGCCATTACCCTTGCAGCTCGCTCAAAGATAAGTGTTCCCACAGAAGAGTCCATAATCAAAGCATGGAGAGGGGGAAGGGACACTACATCAGGAATAACCAAGGTGGCAAAATCGACCTGAAGGGACTCAGAATGAGCTGTGCTTGAACTGAGGGCCATGATGGCTGCACGAAACTGACCCAACTGAGATTCTGGGAGGCGATTTACATAGCAGTAGTTACTGTACATCTGATACTGCTGGATAAATTTGATCTCTTCTGATGAAAGGCCAAACAGATCTTTGAGATGGATTTGGAACCACTCAGAAAGGGGAAGAGGAGCTTCCCTAGGTGGATATCGGGCAGCTTGAACTCGACGGAATTGACTGTACAGATCTTTGTTGCTCCGAGCCCACTGCTCTTCAGTTTTAGCTTCAGTCATTGAGAAGATTTTTGACTGTTGAGCCTTAGAGAGATGGGTATAAGGAAAGATGGTGGTAAGATGATTAGAAATGTTGGCCCTTTTTGGTACGACAGCAAGCTAACCTAGAGGGGGTGGGGGGTGAATAGGTTTCCTGAAATCTAAAACAGAAACTTAAACACAGAAAATTATCACTTCAATGTTTGGTTGGTTTAGTGTGATAAAGAGTAGCAGTGCGGAAGCAAATAAACAATCACACAAAAGACACAAGGAGTTTATCCTGGTTCGGCCCTTCCCACATGGAAGTCCTACGTCCAGTCCCCAAGCAACCTCTTGGGATTTCACTAACCAAGGGTACAGTCCCCCTCAAGGACACTACAACACCCAACACCCCAGCTGGTCTTCTTCTCTTTCCTGAGCAAGAAGGCAGCCCACTTCTTTTCTAGGCTCAGAAGAAAATCTACTGGTACAAACCCCAGTGCGGTTATGCTAGACACAAACCCCTAGCTGGGTTACTCACTGTATACAGTCCTAAAGCTGGACAGAAATCTTCTTAGAAAAGAAAGATTAGACTGAGAGCTATTACAAGATGAACACTCAGGACTTAGCTCACAGTCACAGACTCTCCCCAAGATTACAATGAGCACAGGGACAAAAAGAAGAGAGAAGAGAAGCTTGAAGGCTTGAATGCTTGAGATGCTTTTCCTTGCATCTTCTTGGCTCAGGCTCTTTCTCTCTTTCTTTGAGTGTATGTGGTGTTGAGGTTGCTGACTGGATGTACACTCCTTCAAAGATTTTCAGGAAAGCTCTATATTTGATTTTCAGCCTTGCTTCAACTTTTATATGCGAGGCTTTGAATAGATCCGTTGGAGCTCTTCTAGACGTTGCTGATCTTCTGCTCATTTGTCTTAATCACCCTCTTGTGATCTTCGAGATCTGTGAGCATGGAACAGTGTGTTAGCATAAAGTAGTGTTTACACGATAACAGTGCACACTGCTGTATTTTTCTTAACATGCTAAAAACTGATAGGTCAAAGATCTTTTCTGACAAAGCTCTGAAATAAGCAAGCAACTTTATCTGTCAGAAGATATTTTGACTTTTCATTAGGCGCCAAACATATTTAAAACATCTGAATATGAATGAAATCGATGTTTACATGAGGTCGATGTTTGGACAAAATCGATGTTTAAGTATAGGCAAATCGATGTGAGAAGCAAATAGTTATGATCAATAAAGAAGTCGATGTGATCACTTATGAAATCGTTACGAGACCCAAATCAATGTGAAACTTATCAAATCGTTATGAGAACGAAATCGATATGAATACTGAAGAAATCGTTATGAGCGCTAAGGAAATCATTATGAGCACTAAAGAAATCGTTGCGGCTATAAAAGGAATCGTTCTGAGATCGATTTCTTAACAAATCGTTATGGCCACTTAAGAAATCGTTGTGAGATCGATTTCTTAACAATTGTTATGGCCACTTAGTGAATCGTTCTGAGATCGATTTCTTAACAAATTGTTATGGCCACTTAGCGAATCGTTCTGAGATCGATTTCTTAACAAATTGTTAAGGCCACTTAAGAAATCGTTGTGAGATCGATTTCTTAACAAATTGTTATGGCCACTTAGCGAATCGTTCTGAGATCAATTTCTAACAAATCGTTAAGGCCACTTAAGAAATCGTTGTAGCGCTTTTAAAAAATCAATTAAAACCAAATCGTTGTAGCGCTTATTAATTTTGGCACTTGAAGTGAAATCAATGTATATAGATTAGACATCGATTTTATCATTTTAGTGCGCCAATATTGCATCAAAGTGAGACTCAGCATTTTGCTATGAGATTGATGCGACACAGATGAAACAAAATATTCAATTTAAATTACATCATAAATTTTGTTAGCACCAAAATATGAAGGTAATAAAGAGTGGTTCAACAAGAAAGATTTTGGAAGGGAAGGCAAGAAATGTGGGCAAAAACTACCTTTTGAAGATATTCTTCATAGATAAGTTTCTGCTTATTGGAGATAGAGAGGGAAAACCAAAGGGGTGGATAACAAGGTTCAGAAGAGACAGGATGAGAGGACGTGAGTCTCCTCTTCTTAGAGACAGGACTAGAAGAGCTTGTCCGGTGGGAGTGGGTCCCAACAACCAGGACTTAACGAAGTATTGCTACTTCAAATTCATCCTTGATATCCTGGATTTCTACTTGAGTGAGTTGGGCACCCTCAGGAATAATGGTAATGAAAGAGGGGGGTGTAGGTGGATTGAAGATAGAGTCAAGAGTTACTGTCAAAAGTTTCTGATGTAGAAGGACCAGAATACGAAGGCCCAGTAGAAGAGGATTCTGGTGGAGGCTGAGGAGGAGAGGATGGTGGAGAGGGAACAATGGTGTAAGAAACAGGAGATGAAGCAAGTTGAGAGGGAAATAGTTGGGGAGAGGAAACAGATCTTGAACGGGGTCGTTTAAAGGTGGTTGGAGCTGGAGGTGCAGTGGAAGAAGATGGAGGAGGAGAGGAGCAGCTGGAGTGGTAAGTGAAGAAGAGGCAGGGGGCTCAGGAGCTACAACCTGGTCTTCTTGTTTAATTGCCGATTCCACTGGATTGAGTGACTCCTTCTCCGGTTCAGACCCCTGACACAAAATAGAATCTTCATTAGGCAAAGTTTCAGAAGGCTGAACTTCAATACTTGGCCCTGATGGCCCTGCTTGAGCATCAACTGAAGGCCCTGAAGACATCTCTACAAGATCAACACCAATTTGCCCGGATGGCCCTGCATTGACTTCACTTGGCCCTGAAGACTCATTCTCTTGAGGAGTAGAATCTTTAGGCCCTACTGCCTTCAAAACCTCAGACATCATCATCTTCATAGAGCTCAGCACCTTATTGAACCACTTCATGGCAACATTTGTTTGAAAAAAGTCATTTGATAAGGATGCCTGGCGCTCAATGACAGTACTTACAACTGAATTTACTGAGTCCAGGACTGCACCTTGATCATCCAATCGCTTCAAGATGGGCTTTAAGTGCATCTTCTTTAAAAATTTCTTCTGCCTTTTGTGAGCAATTTTCTTGCTGGGGCTTCCCTTTTCCACTTGCTCCTCGACCTCTATTGGAACTTCAAAATGCTCTTCATTTACAGGAGCATCTTCAGAAAGTGTTCCCTTGAGATGCTGCTTCCTTCTCAATAACTTGCTCCCCCTGAATAGGAGCATCAATCAATACAGAATCTTCAATGTGGCCAGATGCCACAGACTGATCAACCAAACTCCCACCAGTGTTTTGAACCACTGGGGATGAGTGAATGGAGTCTAATACTTGACAGAGTACAGAAGCCACAGATGAGGTGGGAAGAGGATCCTCTGAACTTCTGATAGAATCTGCTACTGCTACATTTTCTTCAGCAACCGGAGTCTCCATTGCAACTTCTGTGTTGGCAGCAACTTCCAGTGAAGCACTAGGCGCTGCGCCCTCTCTTGCTGCTGGTTCTGCAACTTCTGATGGACCCTCTGATTCTGCTACTACTGCTTCGAGTTGGACTTCTTGGGCTTCCCGTAGGATGGGTTCACCCTCAGCTACTGATGTCTTGGTCCAAACTCCGTTGACCACTGAAAAACCGCTTTTCCTTAGATTTCTGGACCTAATTGTTTGGCCCATTTTCTCTACAACGGCGCCAGAAACATCTACTCCAAAGTGCTGAAAGACTTTGGTGAGCAAGTGAGCATAGGGCAGGGATATATTCAACTTACTCTTGGTATACCATATTTGCTCACGGGCAAACTTCATCCTTTCCATCATCACTTCGGCCATGTTGATTTCTTGGTTCTGAATGGCCCAAAACATCATATCCGAGTCTGCCTTGGTGCAAGTTGAGAAAGTTGCACTTCTAGGAACCAAAATCTGACAAACTATGAAATGAAGGAGGCGATTGAGAGCACTGATTAATATCTAACTTCCCATCTCTCAGTCTGAACCCTGGTCCTACAATACCAAGTCCTTTAGCTTGGGCGTCCACGGTGTGAACCCCACTATGCTCGGAAGTCTTTACTCCAAACAACAAATGCAATAGCTCAAGATCTATTTTTATTTGGGTTCCCTTGACTGATGAAACCAGGGACCCGTCTGCCTCTGTTCTCAAGCACACATAAAAAGCCTTCACGAGGTCTGGATAGCTTACCTCAGAGAAGGTGGTGATTCCCATCCACTGCATCCTGCTCATTGCGGCCACTACACTGTGCATGCCGTTCTTCTCAAGATCAGCTACATCCACTGCCTTATTTCCACAAACCTTGGTCTTCATGAAAGTAAACCTTTCCTGCTGCTCTGCCAATAGAAACTCAGCGCTGTAGCCACCTAAACTGCCGGAGATAATGGACGATGCCATGGACTTTGGGTGAGGAGGATTTTCTGGAGGTTGAGATGAAAGAGGAGAGAAAAGTCCTCAAGAAATTCTTCGCGGGAAGAAGAGAGGAACTTCAAATGAGCAGAGAGGCGATATCGGAGTCGTTAGGGCATCGGCTCAGGCAACCAGATGAAAGAGGGAAAAAAGGTGAAAAGGGAGATGAATCATTTTCACATCGATTTTGGGGTTAAATAAAAGTTTTGCTGAAAAGCGAAGCGCCAAGAGGTGGAAGAAAACGACAAATAAGTTTGACCATCCTTAGCAGACTTTATTAAGAAGAGCGACCAGTAGGGAACAATTTAAATTTCCTTTGCTTAAAGCCATGGAGTGAAAATTTACTTAACTTTGAACATTTATGTCCCAGTTTTAAACAGAAGTCTTTTCACAAATTACACATTCCCAATTCCCTTCTAAGAGATGTGAATCTCTCTTCGGGTAAGGCTTTTGTGAAAATATCTGCTAACTGACCATTTGTGTCAATAAAGGATATTTCTATGTTACCATTTGCTACATGATCACTAATAAAATGATATCTAACCTCAATATGCTTGGTCCTTGAATGCTGGACTGGATTTTTGGTGAGATTGATAGCACTGGTGTTGTCACATAGTAGTGGAATTGATTTGATATTTAGTCTGAAATCCTCAAGTTGTTGCTTTATCCATAGGAGTTGTGTACAACAACTTCCAGCAGCCACGTACTCAGCTTCAGCTGTAGACAGTGCCACTGAATTTTGTTTCTTTGAGGACCAAGATATTAAACACCCTGCAAGAAATTGACAACAACCACTGGTGCTTTTTCTATCTACTTTGCATCCAGCATAGTCAGCATCAAAATATCCTACTAGATTAATTTCACAAGATTTTGGATACCACAAACCTAGATCATAAGTTCTAGCTAAGTATCTAAATATTGTTTTTACGGAGATCAAATGAGATTCTCTAGGATCTACTTGATATCTTGCACACATGCATACACTGAATAGAATATCGGGTCTACTGGCCGTTAAGTAAAGCAATGAACCAATCATACCTCTGTAGATCTTTTGATCTACTTTCTTACTATTCTTGTCACTATCCATCCTTGTAGATGTACTCATGGGTGTTCAGAGTGGCTTTGTGTTCTCAAAACCAAATTTCTTCAAAAGCTCTTGGTGTATTTTGCTTGACAGATGTGGGTGCCATCTTTTCCTTGCTTGATTTGTAGTCCAAGGAAATATTTAGCTCCCCCATCATGCTCATATCAAATTCTCCCTGCATCAACTTTTCAAAGTACTTGCAAAGGAGTTCATCAGTAGATCCAAAGATAATGTCATCTACATAAATCTGTACAAGTAATATGCTTTTAACTTTTATTTTTACAAATAGAGTACTATCTATCTGTCCTCTAGTGAAACCATGGTTTAATAAAAATGAGCTAAACCTTTCATACCATGCTCTTGGTGCTTGCTTTAAACCATATAATGCCTTATAAGTTTAAAAACATGATTTGGAAATTCTGTATCATCAAAACTTGGAGGCTGTTCAACATACACTTCTTCCTTAATTACACCATTAAAAATGCGGATTTAACATCCATTGAAATAATTTTAAATCCAAAGCAGATGCATATGCTAATAAAATTCTGATAGCCTCAAGTCTAGCTACATGTGCATAAGTTTCATCGAAATCTATGCCTTCCTCTTGGCAGTAGCCTTGAGCCACCAATCTGCCTTGTTTCTTAAGATTACACCAGTCTCATCCAATTTGTTTCTAAACACCCATTTGGTGCCAATAACTGAATGGTCTGATGGTCTAGGAACAAGTGACCATACTTGGTTTCTCTTGAACTGATTTAGTTCATCTTGCATGGCTTTAATCCAAGATTCATCAGTAAAAGCTTCATTAACTGTTTTAGGCTCTACTTGAGAGACAAACGCTAGATAGTCACAAGGTATTACATTACCTCTTATTCTTACCCCTACAGATGGATCACCAATAATGTTCTCAGGTGGGTGATCTTTCTTGTATCTCCACTCCTTTAGAAGATTTTCATGTGTAATATCTTGTTGTTGTAAGTCTTCCAGAGGTGGATCATCCTTGTCTTCAATCGAGGTATCCCTTAGTTTCTTGGATAATTCATATGCATCATCATTGTCACTATCTTCTTCCTTTCTCAAGGAAGGGTTAGTCTCATAAAAAATAATATGCACAGACTGTTCAATCAATAAGGTACGTTTGTTAAATATTCTATAACCTTTGGGTTTAGAAGCATACCCCATGAACATGCCTTCATCTGATTTGGCATCCAACTTACCAATGTCTCGCTTGCCATTGTTGTGTACAAAACATGGGCATCCAAATGTTCTGAAGTGACTGATCTTCAGTTTCTTCCCTTTGAACAACTCATAAGCTGTCTTCTTCAGAATTGGCCTGACCATTACTCTATTTATGATGTAGCTAGCTGTGTTTACAGCTTCAGCCCAGAAGTACCTTGGCAAGTCATATTTTGACAGCATTGTTCTTGCCATATCCAATAAAGTTCAGTTCTTTCTTTCAACAACTCCATTCTGCTGTGGTGTCCTTGGTGCTGAGAGTTGTGCTCGATCCCTTGGTCATCACAGAATTTAGAAAATCTTTCATTTTGAAATTCTCCTCCATGATCTGACTAGATTCCAACAATGCAAAACTTCTTGTCTTTCTGAACTTTCCTACTGAAGCTTACAAAGCTTTCAAATGTATCATCATTGTGCTCCAAGAAGGAAACCCAAGTGAATCTGGAATAATCATCAACAATAACAAATCCGAAATTCTTTCCTCCAAGACTGGTGGTTCTCATTGACCCAAATAAATCCATATGAAGGAGTTCTAAGGGTTTTGAGGTTGTCACCACAGTCTTTGACTTGAAGGAACTCTTAACATGCTTTCCTTTGGCATATGGTCTGCAGATGCCATCCAATTTTGTGCTGACCTTTAGCAGACCTTTCACAAGATTCTTTTTTAACAATTTTCTCATACCGTCTATGCTACAATGTCCTAGTCTTCTGTGCTACAGTTCAGTTGATTGATCCTTGTTTGCTTTCAAACAGACGTCCTGATCCTTGAGTTCTTCAAGATGGAGTGCATACATGTTCTTTTCTCTATTGGCTTCGAAAATCACTGCTCCTTCCTTCAATATGTTGCACTTTGACTCTTGAAATTGAATCTGATGACCTCTGTCACAAAGCTGGCTGATGCTGATGAGATTGTGCTTCAGCCCTTTGACAAGCAATACATCTTCAATGACTATTTTTCCTTTGTTGCTCACAGAGCCACTGCCATTACTGTGCCTTTCCCATTGTCTCCATAGGTAACTGTTCCTTCTTCAGTTTGGAGATGGGTGAATAGCTTCCGATTCCCTGACATGTGCCTTGAGCACCCACTGTCCAAATACCATTTAGATGCTCGAGTGTTACCCAGAAATAAAATCATCAAGTTTTAGGTACCCAATTCTTTTGGGTTCTGAGGGATTAGTATCATCAACTTTTCTTTTTATTATCCATTTCTTATGTCTTGTTGGACATGTTGCTTTTATGTGACCTAACTTATTGCAATGACTGCAACAAGATGTTTTTGTTACTTTTTCAATATATTTGAAATTGGCTTTATATGATATGTCTTGTTCTGGTACAAATTTTGGAGTCGGGTATATTTTGGGATAGACTATGGTTTATCATTATCTGAGAGGTGTAATCCTAATCCATGTTTTTTCTTTCCTGATCTTCTAGCACCTTTTAATATAAGGGATTTTTATCATTTGTAAATTTTTCCAATGTGCTAGATAACTTAATATTTTCTTCTGTTAGTGTCTTAATTTCAGTTTTCAGTTCATCTGAGCTTGCTTGTTTTTCTAGTTTCATTATTTGTTCATTCTTAGCTTTTAGATCCTACATAACAGTTCATTTCTTCTTTTAAGTTCAGTTATTTGGCTTTCTAATTGATCATTTTCTGATTTTAGATCTGAGTTTGTATTTTCTAGACAAACATTATTTTTTTTGCTTACTTTTAATAGTTTGGTTGCTTCTCTATACTTACTGTATAGTTCATTGAAGGCTTCTTCTAGACTATCAGAATCTGAACCATTACAAGAATCAAAGGATGAGTCAGAGGTTACCTTTTCCTCAGTATTTGCCATGAAGGCCAAATTGGATTCTTCCTCATCACTGGTTGAGCTTGACTCACTGTCTGAGTCGCTGCTATTGCTCCATGTAGCTGCCATAGCCTTCTTCTTATATTTCCTGAATTTCTTGGAGCTCTCTCTCTTCCTGAATTCAGGCTTCTTGAGCTTTGGACATTCAGCTTTGATATGTCCTGGCTTTTTGCACTCGTAGCATATGGGCTCACTCTTCTTTTGATCCTTTCCATCTGGTTTCTTGAAGTCTTTATTTCTCTTGAAGTGTCTTCTATGAGATTGGAACTTCTTCTTCTTTGCTAGAATGTGTTGCAATCTTTTTGACAGCATAGCTTCTTCATCTTCACAGCCACTTGAGTTCTCATCTTCAGCTGATGACTCATCTGACTTGTCTTCTTCTGCTTTAAGAGCATTTGAATGCTTCTTTCTGCTAGAGGACTCTCCTAGCCTTTCCATATTGATCTCATGGGCCATAAGGGACCCAATGAGTTTTTCCAAAGACATCCTTTTCAAATCATTAGCTTCTTCAATAGCTGTGACCTTTGGGGTCCATGAAGATGATAAGGATCTAAGAATTTTCCTCACCATGTCTCCAATCTCATAGGTTTTCCCAAGTCCAGCTAATCCATTTGTTATATCTGTAAATTGACTGAACATTTGAGTTATAGATTCACCTACTTGCATCTGAAACCTTTCATATTATGTAACAAGAATATCAATTCTTGTCTCCTTCACCTTGTATGTGCCTTCATAGGTAATTCTAAGCTTTTCCCACCTCTCCATTGCAGATTTGCAGGCTGAAACTCTGTTGAATTCCTTTTTGCTCAGAGCACAGCACATACACTCTTTGCTTTACAATTCAAGGAGATCTTTTTCCTGTCGTCATATATCCACTGAGCTTTCTCATTTGTAACCAGAAGATCGCCTTCTTCTACTATTGACCATATCTGATAGTCGTGACCTTGTAGAAAGTACTCAATTCTGGTCTTCCAGTAAGCATAATCTTCACCATCGAAGAGAGGGGGTCGGTTGACAGACTGACCTTCGTTGTGACCTTGGGCTACCATGGATCTTTACTCTTCAGATCGTTGGATCTTCTTCTTTGTCGAAGAGACTCGCTCTGATACCACTTGTTGCCCGGTTGACAAGCCCAAAGGGGGGGGTGAATGGGTCTTTAAAAATATTTGATTAGTACCTGTACTTAAAACATTCACACAAAGACGTTCTTCGATGAAGGTTAGTAACAGTTAGTTCAAAGTGCAATCACACAAGAAAAACAACCACACAACATAAGAAATTATCCTGGTTCGGACCTCCTCTCCTTAGGAGTCCTACGTCCAGTCCCTGAGCAACAACTCAGGATTCCACTAACTAGGGTTTCCCCTATGGACACTAACACCCAGCTCAGCTAGTCTTCCTTCACACGAAGGGAATTACACCACCCTGATACCCCACCAGGTCTTCCTTCACAACAGAAGGGAACACAACACCCTGGAAGCTCTACCAGGTCTTCCTTCAACACAGAAGGGAACAACAACAGCAAAGGTAAGCAATAAGGACAAGCCCTAGATCAAGCTTCAACAAGCTAGGATCTGAAGCAAGCAGGACTGAGAGTAAAAGATCTAAAAACCCAGAAGACTCTCAGAACTACACGAGCTCTCTCAAGATTTTCACTACAGTGTGGAGAGCAAAGAGCAATACTGAACGGAATGAGGTTCTTGGCTCTAGAATTCTATCAGAAGATTTAAATAGCTTGTGCGTTCCAAAAATCTCTGCTCTTCTGATCTTCTGTCTTGAATTTATATCTCCTTTTGAAATACGACCATTGAAGTAGCCGTTGTCTCTTGGATTGGTAGACGTTAGACTGCTTGACATTTGGAAGCTTCAACAATCTTTTATCCAATTGAGCACGTAAAGAGATAATGTCCTCTGGCGTCTATATGGTCCAACGTTGTATGACAGAATGTCTTTAGGACCCTGCACATATTAAATGCTAGAACAGTAGACAGATAGGTTGTCTCTTGTTGTCAGTAAACGTTGATGTGAGTATTCACCAAAATAGCAATGCCAAATAGCTTGTTCTAAAAGATGTTGACAGAATATGCACGATAATGAAAAGATATCATCTGCATGCATGCAGAGATACATTCAGTCTTCATTAAATGCACAACAGTTAGACAAATAGAGGAAGACTTTGACTTTTCAACTCCTTAAGAGATAAGATGAACATCAAGTCGATATAAACCATAAAGTCATTGTCTATATGACTTATGAAATCGTTATGAATACCAACAAGTCATTATAGAGAGCAAATCGTTATATTCAATGAAGAAATCATTATGAATACTTAACAAATCATTATGAACTTTAAAAAAATCGTTGTGCGAAGCAAATCGTTATGAGCTCTAAAGAAATCGTTGCACGAAGCAAATCGTTATGAGCTCTAAAGAAATCATTGCGCGAAGCAAATCGTTATGAGCTCTAAAGAAATCGTTGCGCGAAGCAAATCGTTATAAGCTATAAAGAAATCGTTGTGCGAAGTAAATCGTTATGAGCTCTAAAGAAATCGTTGCGCGAAGCAAATCGTTATGAGCTCTAAAGAAATCGTTGTGCGAAGCAAATCGTTATGAGCTCTAAAGAAATCGTTGCGATGAGTAAATCGTTACGATGGGCAAATCGTTATGATGACTTAAGAAATCATGAAGGAAATCGTTGTGACTTTCAACAGAAGTCGATGGGACTTAATGCTTCAAAATATAATGCTTACCAATATTGGCTTGATTTACCTTGACCTTGGATTATTTCCTGTACTTAAGACTTAGAGAACTTTGATATGGTTTTTTTAATTACCAAAATACATGTATATTTAAAGATTACGTGGGGATAGACTGATCATCAATGGCAAATTCCACACAGAAGAAATAAAAAAATCCACACATAAGAAATGAAAAAAAAATCAAATGAAACTGGATCGCCCATCAGCACAAAAGAAATGAAACGAGTAAAATTATCTACTTCTGACCCAACTCACAACACACAGAACAATCTCTCACTGCCCAACCAATAAACCAAGAAAAGAAGAGATAACAAATGCATTGGATTGAACCAAGTAAATGCAGAAATGAACAATATAAACTCAAAAGAAATGGAATAATAATTGCCTCTGGATCAATCTCTCAACAAATTGCACAGAAGAAAGGAAGAATTGTCGAACTCAAAAATTTGCACATAACAAACTAAAGAACTGTAAGGAATGAACAGTCGATCCTGGCAATCCCCTGGATCAATCTGTCAACAATCGCTGGAATCACCCACAGAAGGAAGTAAGAAGGAAGAAGGAGCTCCTCTGATCGCTCCCATCCAAAGCCAACCAAAAAGAAGCAAAATAGAAAACCAAACAGTAGGACGAGACCCTCCCAAAAATACAGAACAACCCCCCAAATTGTCGAACTCTCCTACAGATTCTGAAGGAAAAAAAATACAGAAGAAAAAATGGCAGAGAAAACCCAAAAAATCTGAACTAGCCAAAAACCCCAACAATACTAAACTGACGAAGAAAGGAAAAAGCTAAGAAAACCAAAATCAAACTCCGGAAGCTGAGGACCTTGGGGTCCTTAAATAGGTAGCAGATCTGCCTCGGCTCTGCTTCGCACACCTCCACCTCCATCGTCGCACACCAAATCCATTTCCCGCCTCTGGATCTGCACAGCCTCACGCCTGCCAGTTGCTGCGCACGGCACACATAGGTCGCCATGCCCCAGCTGTGCAGAGCTGCATCGCACCGCCCTCCATCGTGCCAGCTCGCAGGACCAACCGCTCCAAGTCGCCAATGCACTCAGCCCAGATCGCTAGTGCACCGCCCAGTAGTGCACGGGCTCCGCCATTGCACCCCATCCGCAGTGCCGCAGCTCTGCTGCGCACACCTCACACCCAACAGATCTGGGTCCGGCCACACCGCCCAGCTGAGCAGAGCTCCTCATCGGCCAGCCGCCCTGGCATCCTCGAGCTCCTCATCCCAGCTGCTTCGAGTAGCTTCCAGCTTCTTCTAGACTTAACAGGAAGAAAGAAAAATAAAGAAAGGTTTAGTGGTGGCCAGTGAGATGAGAGAAAGGATATGTGGCGTGATTGTATTGGTGAGGGTGATTAAAATTTATTTGAAATCTATTTTATTTACAAACTAATATTTAGAAGATGTTTATAAAAAAAAATATAAGAGCAAATATTATTTATGTACAATGTATTTGTAAAGGAAAATATTTTTTTATTAGTCAAACTATTCAAAAAGTATTGACTTTATTAAATGAAAATCTAGCTATGTGTTCTACCCGAAAATTTAACTTACATGTTTAAAAACTTATCTATGGATGAAATGAAAATTACAATCAAATTGCACAATATTTACAGACAATGAATGTTTAAACTCAACTATATATATGAAATTTAACGATAAAAATTTTACAATTATCACTCCCCCCTACTTGAACATTGCTAGTCCCTTAGCAATAGAAATTACTCCAAATGTAGGGCTAGAAGATGTAATGTCTCATACTAAACAACCATCATGTAAGAGATTAATGTAGAGATATGTCTTTCCTAATTGTAAGGGCTTATGGCAAGAAATTAGTGCACGAGTGATAGCTCACTTAAGAGTTCACATCAGCCCTCTCTCTCTCCCTAGCTAGTATTTGAGATTAGATTAATTTGAGGGAGAAGAAGAATTGTGGAATAAGATCCTTGTTCAGTCAGATTGGGTTGTTTCCCTCAGTTCCATTCTGCCCAACTTGCTTGAGGATTTTTTTTTTGAGTTGAGGACTTTGCCTCTTTATTTACACTTTGTGCTCTCAGAATTTTTCTTTCTTTTTCATCCACAATGTTGTACAACCCATCACTTTTGAAGAGTAGTGAGTCCAACTTTACTCAGATTCGGGGTATTTTTCATGGATATATATATTTTTTCTTTTTCTTTTTCTTTTGCTATTGCTTTTGCTTTTTCTTTTATTTTCTTTTCCTCTTAAAGGAAGGATGGACAGTCAGGTTCCTTGATCACATGCCTTCACTTCCTTCGCAAATCACTTAAGGGGAAGGGGGAAAACCAATCACCTCTCTCCTACTAGCCTTAACAAATTTGCTACATTCGGGTTCAGCTAGTCTAAGTGGCTGTGTAGTGTGTGTATAAAAACTTCTTACCATAAATCCTTACATAAGGTAGACATGAAGTACATGAAATCCTTTACTAGAGGCTACCTAACATGTATGTTTGCAAGGGAATGTGACAACTTTAAAATTTTAATGGTTAAAGATTAGACACATAGTCTGTGTTTTGCAATGCCAAGCATTTTTTTTTATTCAAAGATGAAACATTGTGAAATTTTCTTTTTATTTGCACATGCTCAATATAAAGAAAGAAAACGAAGCATTAGTTAGGATGAGGACTATGAATGCATGATTATTCTACCTCTCCCCCCCCACTTATTTACAGGAAAAGAAAGTAAGATAAAGAATTACCTGATAAAGAAAATCTGTACACATGGGTTACCTCCCAAGAGCGCTAAGTTTATCGTCTTCAACCGGACGCAATTAGGCTCCATTTGGCTCAGCTAACTTGGTAGAATCAATTTTCAAGGAAGATGGGCTTTCAAAGAAATGCTTTAACCTTTGCCCATTAACAGTGAATGATTGTCCAGTTTTAGGGTCAAGAATAATGACAGCACCATTGTCACAAGCTTTGACAACAGTGTAAGGACCATCCCATCGGGACTTCAATTTTCCCGTAAACAGACGAAGCCTAGAATTCAATAGCCAGACCTTATCATGCACTTGAAAAAATTTTCTATGAACGTGTTTATCATGGAATGTTTTGGCTTTGGCTTTATAGATTTTTGGCTTTGGCTTTGGCTTTACAAGATTGCTAGCAATTATGATGCCAAGTCTCATTCTCTCCTAAAAAGATGTTCTTTGAACTAGCAGGGAGTGGTTTTAGCTCAACCTTAGGGGGACACTCTAATGGAGATGATGGATCATTATCCTGAAATATGGAACTAAATTGTCCTTCCTCTCCTCAAACCCTAGAGCACAGGTTGGTCTATTGTTTCTTCCTCACAAGATTCCTCCAAGGAGTCTACCACTAGACAACTCTCTCCTTGATCATGATGCCTAGATGTCCCAAAAAATTGATACTAACCTGCCTATCCCCAATGATATATCCATCATTCCGGTAGCACAATCTATGTTAGCTCTTGCTGTGGCCAAAAAGGGTCTACCAAGGATGATGGTGGACTGAGTTAAATCTTGAGGAGTGTTCATGTCCAGAATGATGAAATCGGCAAAGAAGTAACAATCATTGATTTTCACAATAACGTCCTCAACTAAGCCTTTAGGAGTGGTGACAAAACGATCGGCTAGTTGAAGGACAACAGAAGTGGGTTTCAATTCTCCTAACTTGAATTTCTCAAAAATAGCAGAAGATAGGAGATTGACATTGGCTCCCAAATCCAAAAGGCCACTTTCAAAAATGACTCCACCGATGGTGCAAGGAATTAGTAGAGTGCCTAGATCTTTGAGCTTTTTAGGGAGTTGGTTCAAGATAATGGCACTCACAGTTTCTGGAAGAATGATTGTTTCAGTTTTATTTCTCATTTCACGTTTTGTAGTGCACATTTCTTTTAAGAATATGGCATAAGCAGGCACATGCTTAATGGCATCAAGGAGAGGAATGTTGATGTGAACTTGCTTAAAGAGTTCCAAGAGTTCTTCATTACCAGTAGGTTTTGTTTTGGATTTTGGCTTTAAGGCTTCAGGAAAAGGGACTCTTGGAATTTAATAGCTTGGGTCTTCATTCATTTTGATTTTGTCTAGAGGATCTTCAGTCATTTTCTCTTTTCCCTTGGATTTTTCTTTTTCAACATTTTCTTCAATCTCTTCTTCATTTTTAGTTTCAATTTCATTTTCTTTATCCTCATGCAATGTTGACATGTGTGGGTGAGGATTTATTCTGATTTTTCCACTTCTTAAAGTTGACACAGTGTTAACATTTTCTACTTGGGGGCCCCTAGCTTGGGCAGGAGGATGGTCATGTTGTATAGGTTGATTCTGATTTTGTGGTGCTGAAATGTTCTGGACAAAAACTTGTTGTGAGTTTAGTGGTGGAGGTGCATTTTGGTGAGCAGGCGGTCTGTACCCCTGGGCTTGATGGTATTGTTGATTCTGATAAAATCTAGGAGGGTTGTTCCTTGGGTTTGCTATAGCTTGACTCGGTAGCTGACATGACTCCCTCCTTTGACATACATCAGCAATTTGAGACTCTATTCTTGCCAAATTTTTTTGAAAATTTTGGTTTTGATTTTGATATTGAATTTATTGTTCTTGCACAGTTTGGCATAGAGTCACCATCATGTTTTGGAGTTGATTCATTTTATCTTCCCAATTGGGCTGAAGAGGTGGTGGTTGATTATACGAAGGTTGCTGGAAATTGGTATGAACAAATTGATTTGTATTTTGATTTCCTTGGACTTGTGGAGGTTTGGAATAAGAAGATTGGCCAAATCCCAGATTCTGATTGGGATAGGATTGACTGTACATAGATTGCTTAAAAGAAGGCTGAGACACTTGTTCAGATTGATTTTTCCAAGAAAAGTTCGGGTGATTTCTCCAACCAGGGTTGTATGTGTTAGAATATGGATCGTAAGAGGGTTTGTAAAAACCTTGGACAGCTTGGACTTGTTCTTGAATAAAAGGAGGCAATTGAGCAGTAGTGGGACAAGCACTGGTAGGATGAGCTGAGCTAGAACACATAGAACAAGTTTCAGGTGGTTGAGAAAATTTGGGTGTGGCTTGCCCAGTTAAAGACATTAATTGATCAAATTTTTGTTCCAATTTCTGCTCCAATCTCTGATCAAGTCTATCTAACAGATCTTCTACCCTAGAATCTGATTCTCCTCTCCTCTTAATTCATACAACCCTGACTTCTTTACATGTCCTAGTGCTCTCTCGTAAGAGTGGAGTGAGACATGATTGATAGAATTCTCACTCAATGTTTCAAACAGATTATATGCCTCATCCTCACTCTTAGTCATGAATGCTCCTCCACACGAAGCATCAACCATCTGCCTATTTGATTCTGTCAAACCTTCATAAAAAGCTTGTACTATTTGCCACCTCGACAGACCATGGTGGGGACATTTTCTAAGCAACTCTTTTAATCTCTCCCATGATTCATGCATTAACTCTCCCGGTGTTGGGAGAATCCAGTTATTGCTCTTCTTATGGTGTTAGTGCGGCCAATGGGGTAAAATTTCTTCAAAAACTCCTGCTGCATTTCTGGCCATGTTCTAATGGTTCTCCCTATGGTTCCTAACCAATGTTTGGCCTTATCTTTTAAAGAGAATGGAAATAGGGTCAATCATAAGGCATTTTCAGTGAAACTTTGGATCCTGACAGTGGAACAAATCTCTAGGAACTCATCTATATGCTTATAGGGGTCTTCATTGGGATTGCCATAGAAGGATGGCAACATTTGAATGGTTCCTAGCTTTATTTCAAAATGATTTGCAGGAATTTTCGGCCTGATGCAAGTAGCAGGCTGATAATCAGAAGGAATAAAGTACTCCTTCATCTGTCTGGGTGCGACCTCCTCTACATTCCTAGCAACTTGGTTCTGGTCTTGGTTGGCCATCCTATGAAAGAATCTTTTAATCTCGTTTATAGGTTGAGCCAAATCTATGTTCAGGGAGCGTCTACCAAGCATGCACAGTTGAAAAT
Source organism: Colocasia esculenta (assembly GCA_014218235.1). Classification (NCBI taxonomy): domain Eukaryota; kingdom Viridiplantae; phylum Streptophyta; class Magnoliopsida; order Alismatales; family Araceae; genus Colocasia; species Colocasia esculenta. The sequence goes on along the minus strand of CM024761.1, from coordinate 75,404,041 downwards.
CCTCTATTTATGATTTTTGAATTTTTAGATTTTTATTGATTTTTTGAATTTTTATGAACAAACACAAACAAACAAACACTTTTAAAACAAATTAACCTAAAGACTAAGTGTTCCTTGGATCTATGTTATTTTTCTCAAAATCAGATTTATGCTTACTTAAATCCAATCCTAACTCTTATTGTACCGGCCAGGTAAGAGGTGGAGTATAGGGAGGCCCCCCTTGCTTTCGCAAAGACCGAATTAAATAACCTCTAACTCACTTAAGCATAGCTTTTTAACCTCTAATCCTAGACACCAGACTTAAAGAGAAATTTTTGGAATTAAGAAAGGACAAATCTAATTATGAACCCTAGGGCCAAGTCTACTGGTTTTTATTAAAAGTTTAGGCAAATGCAAGCATGTGAAAATTTTTGTGATTTTTGGGCAAAGGAAAGGGTGATGAAATCCCTCACCTTATCTTTTTATTTTTTGTAAAGGGTAATGCCCTTAAGTAGTCCCTTTTACAAATATGAAATGCAACAAATCAAGTCCAAACAATGGTTTTCTAATGCTAAGTCTAATGCATGAAACAAGAGATAGAAATCTTACCTTTCCCCAGCACTCTTCAATGCAGAAAAAGAAATGACAATTAAAATGATGAATGTCATAAAACAAGTGATTCTAATCTTAAGAAGATGAAATTTTTAATTGCAAAACAAACGGCTTACATAAAAGAGCGATTTTGGGAAATTTTTTAGATTTTAGATTTTTTTATTTGGTTTTTAAACTAAATGAAATGAAAATTAACTAAGAAAATATAAAGTGATACTATAGACTAACTCCAAACCACACAAACCACCAAAAGGCCAATTATTACATGCCAACTAGAAAGAAATCTCTGTACATGCACAGAGAATACATGAAAGCCTCACTACAAGTTTCACTCACACTCTTCTATCTAAAATTCTGAATTAAAAACAAGTGTGAAATTAGCAAGCTCTCCTCCTCCAATGGGCTCAAATGTCAAGCCCAATCTCCATGCTCCACTTCTTGTGCAAATCTGAAATGAAAAGCCCAAATCAAGTCAATGAGAAGCACAATGCAAATAAAATCAAATGAAAGCAGATTTAAATCAAACTCTAATGCCTCCCCGACAACGGCGCCAAGATGAACGCGACATTGTTGATTGTACACTTCCGTTGTCGAGAGTTCCATGCACAAATCAATATGCTCACCTTCTCTAAACTGTCTCACAAAATTAAAATCACAAAGATGAACTAATACAGTGGCGAGAACAGGTCATATCCACAGAGAGGCTGAATAGAATTTGACATAAGAAACCATTTTTTGGAACACTCTATCGACAATGCATTAAAAGTGAATATGTAAACAACACCGACCAAATCCCTCACAATCTTGACAGATCAAACTTAATGAAAGAACAAGTGGAATGGAGAATAAAAGAAAATTGGTATCACTGTACCCTCATAATCGAGGGATCAAACAAGTAGACAGGAAGCTTAACTAGAAACTAACGAACCAATGTACCCCTACAGCTCAGGGGATGAACGATCAACAAGAATTGCTCACCACAAACAACGAATCAATATCCTCACGACTCAAGGATCGAACAGAAATTACGAAACATAAGTTTATTGTTGCTAACTCAAATTCCTAATGATACTAATCAAATAAGCACCAACAAGACTTAAATTCTCAATGTGTTAAAACTGAACAAAGAACTCTTGATGACAGATCAAATTAAACATTCTCTTCACTTAGAACAATATGAACTATGAGAAGTTCAGATCACTATACCGTCAAAGCTTGAGGGATGAATCAGTAAGAAAATAATAACAAAAATATAAAGTGCAGTGTCAAACTCCTAGTAAGTCAAATACTCCCCTCGATTCCCCTTCTAGTAGCAAGAATAAGCCTCTGATCTCTCCAACACAGAAGTAAGAAAACAACAATGTCCCTGGCTTGATCTCCACAGCAGAAAGAAAGATGAAACCCACAGACTTCCAGCAACTCCTCTGGATCGATCACAGCACAAATACAGAAGAAAAGAGGAAGAGGCCGATCTCCCCAAATGCAACCTCCCCTACAGCAGAACCCCTGATGCTGAGGACCTCCTGGATGTCTTCACAGAACACAGAAGAAAGAAGAAACTAAATTGGATCGAACTCTGCAGCACAAAAGAAATGGCAAATTCCACACAGAAGAAATAGCAAAATCCACAAAGAAGAAATGAAAAAAAAAATCAAATTAAACTGGATCACCCATCAGCACAAAAGAAATGAAACGAGTAAAATTATCTACCTCTGACCCAACTCACAACACATAGAACAATCTCTCACTGCCCAACCATTAAACCAAGAAAAGAAGAGATAACAAATGCATTGGATTGAACCAAGTAAACGCAGAAATGAACAATATAAATGCAAAAGAAATGGAATAATAATTGCCTCTGGATCAATCTCTCAACAAATTGCACAGAAGAAAGGAAGAATTGTCGAACTCAGAAATTTGCACATAACAAACTAAAGAACTGTAAGGAACGAACAGTCGATCCTGGCAATCCCCTGGATCGATCTCTCAATAATCCCTGGAATCACCCATAGAAGGAAGTAAGAAGGAAGAAGGAGCTCCTCTGATCGCTCCCATCCAAAGCCAACAGAAAAGAAGCAAAATAGAAAACCAAACAGTAGGAGGAGAACCTCCCAAAAATACAGAACAACCCCCTAAATTGCCGAACTATCCTACAGATTCTGAAGGAAAAAAAAATACAGAAGAAAAAATGGCAGAGAAAACCCAAAAAATCTGAACTAGCCAAAACCCCAACAATACTGAACTGGCGAAGAAAGCAAAAAGCTAAGAAAACCAAAAATCGAACTCCGAAAGCTGAGGACCTTGGGGTCCTTAAATAGGCAGCAGATCTGCCTCGGCTCTGCTTCGCACGCCTCCACCTCCATCGTTGCACGCCAAATCCATTTCCCGCCTCGGTATCTACACAGCCTCAGCCCGCCAGCTGCTGCGCACGACACACACAGGTCGCCATGCCCCAGCTGTGCAGAGCTGCATCGCACCGCCCTCCATCGCACCAGCTCGCAGGACCAGCCGCTCCAAGTCGCCAAAGCACCCAGCCCAGATCGCAAGTGCACCGCCCAGCAGTGCACGGGCTCCGCCATCGCATCCCATCCGCAGTGCTGCAGCTCTGCTGCGCACACCTCACACCTAGTAGATCTGGGTCCGGCCGCACCGCCCAGCTGAGCAGAGCTTCTCATCGCGCCAGCCGCCCTGGCATGCTCGAGCTCCTCATCCCAACTGCTTCCAGTAGCTTCCAGCTTCTTCTGGACTTAACAGGAAGAAAGAAAAATAAAGAGGTTTAGTGGTGGCCAGAGATGAGAGAAAGGATATGTGGCGTGAAGGTATTGGTGAGGGTGATTAAAATTTATTTGAAATATATTTTATTTACAAACTATTATTTAGAAGATGTTTATAAAAAAAATATATGAGCAAATATTATTTATGTACAATGTATTTGTAAAGGAAAATATTTTTTTATTAGTCAAACTATTCAAAAAGTATTGACTTTATTAAATGAAAATCTGGCTATTTGTTCTACCCGAAAATTTAACTAACATGTTCAAAAACTTATGTATGGATGAAATGAAAATTACAATCAAATTGCACAATATTTACAGACAATGAATGTTTAAACTCAACTATATGTATGAAATTTAACGCTAAAAATTTCGCAATTATCAATACTCTTAATGCTAAACCTATATCCATGGGGTGTGAGTTCTCTGTCACAACCCACTAGGAGAAAATGAGAAATTGAACAAATACTTTCCATCTGCCGATGTAATGATATGAGAGTATAACCTAAAGGCCGACCTGGTGTGTATGCCCATCGAAGGCTATGATGTGATTTTGGGAGCCGATTGGTTGTCCACTTATGGGGCAAGTGTCGACTATAAGAAAGGGAAAGTTACATTTAGTGATTTCCCTAAGTTGTCATTCATGGGGATTGGACATAAGAGACGGATGTCTCTAGTCTCTGCCATAAATGCACACAACATGATAAGGAAAGGTTGCTTCGTTTCCCTGCGGCCGTGATAGTTGAAAAGAAGGGGTCTAAGATAGAAGACATACACATAGTCCAGGACTACCTCAATGTGTTTCCTGAAGACCTGCCAGGGATTCCCATGGAATGTGATGTCAACTTTGCTATAGAGTTGATCCCTGGTGCTACCCCGGTATCGCATCAACCATATCGGATGTCACCTGCCGAGCAAAATGAATTGTAGGCGCAACTGATGGAGCTATTAGAGAAGGAGTTCATCAGGCCAAGTACTTCCCCATGGGGAGCATCTGTGCTATTCGTTAAGAAGAAAGATGGATCGATGAGGCTATGCATCGACTATCGTCAACTCAATCAACTAACCATCAAGAATAAGTATCCATTGCCCTGGGTTGATGAACTATTCGATCAGATATATGGAGCTCAATATTTCTCCAAGATCGACCTTCGATCTGGCTATCACCAAATAAGGATCAAGGATGATGATATCTTCAAAACAGCTTTTAGGAGCAGGTATGGACACTATGAATTCGTCGTTATGTCTTTTGGTCTAACCAATGCTCCTGCAGCCTTTATGCAACTCATGAACAACATATATTGGCCATACCTTGATAAGTTTGTGGTCGTCTTCATCGACGATATCCTTATATATTTAAAGACCAAAGAAGAACATGAATAACATCTGAAGGTAGCAATGTAAGTCTTACGAGACAACAAACTGTATGCAAAGTTGAGCAAGTGCGAATTTTGGCTCGAAGAAGTGTCCTTCTTGGGCCATGTCATCTCAAAGGATGACATCTCTGTTGATCCCTCCAAAGTCGAAGTTGTACTTAATTGAGAGAGACCAACCAACGTCATAGAGATCAGAAGCTTCTTAGGACTGGCTGGCTACTACAGGCAGTTCATAAAGGACTTCTCAAAGATTGCCATTCCTCTCACGCGTCTGACACGAAAGGAGAATCCCTACTCCTGGAGTAAATAGTGTGAGAAGAGTTTTCAGACTCTAAAAGACTGTCTTACCTCAGCACCTATTCTAGCTCTTCCAATAGAGGGAGAAGGTTTCTCTGTCTATACCGATGCCTCAGGAATTGGGCTAGGTTGTGTATTGATGCAAAAGGAGAAGGTCATTGCCTATTCTTCAAGGCAACTGAAAACGCATGAGGTCAACTACCCTGTGCATGATTTAGAGTTGGATGCCGTGGTCTTCGCCTTAAAAATCTAGAGACATTATTTGTATGGAGAGCAATTCACTATCTACTCAGACCACGAGAGCTTGAAGTATTTATTCTCCCAGAAGGAACTCAACCTGAGATAAAAAAGATGGCTAGAATACCTAAAGGATTTCAACTTCAACATCCAATATCATCAGGCAAGGGAAATGCCGTGGCTGATGCTCTTAGTAGAAAGCCAATAGCATCTGTATCGAGTCTAGTTCTTGGCAAGATGCAACTACTAGAACAATTCACAAGGCTAGACTTCAATATTGAACATAGGGATCATTGAGTCTTGGTTGCCAATATCAAGATTCAATCTGACATGCTAGGAGAGATCAAAGCTCAACAAGACAGCGATCCATTCTTGGTTCACATCAAGGAAACCATAGCCGAAAGGCCGGACTTTGCTATGACTGAGGATGGAAGGCTAGTATTCCAAGGAAGGACATGTGTATTCGACAATGAAGAACTAAAGAGGAAGCTAATGGATGAAGCTCACAAGACAAAGTATACTATTCATCCTGGAGGTACCAAAATGTATCAAGACATGAAAAGAACGTTTTGGTGGCCGAACATGAAGAGAGAGGTAGCTGAACATGCCACTCATTGCCTTACTTGTCAACAGGTAAAGGCAGAACACATGCGCCCTGCTGGCGTGCTTAGACCATTAAATATCCCGAAGTGGAAATGGGAAAGCATTGGCATGGACTTCATCATGGGTTTACCCAAGACGTGTGGTGGACTCGATGCCATATGGGTCATTGTCGACCGATTAACCAAATCCGCTCACTTCCTACCTATAAAGAGTAAGTGGTTGGTGGAGGTACTAGCTGCTCTATATGTCAAGGAGATCGTAAGACTGCATGGAGTCCCATCATGTATTGTCTCAGATCGAGATCTGAGATTCTCCTCTCACTTCTGGAAGGGATTGCAAGCTGCTCTTGGTACTAAGCTCAACTTTAGTACCGCTTTCACCCACAAACTGATGGGCAGACTGAGAGAACCAACCAAATTGTTGAAGACATGTTGAGAGCATGCACTATAGACTTCCAAGGTTATTGGAATGAGCACCTATCTCCAATAGAGTTCTCCTATAACAACAGTTACCGGGTGAGCATTAAGATGGCACCATTCGAAGCACTATATGGCAGAAACTGTATATCTCCTGCATGCTGGAATGAGGTTGGAGAACAACAATGGCTAGGCCTAGACATGGTGCAAAATACAACAAGGGACATACAAGTGATTCATGATCGGCTCAAGATTGCTCAGTCTAGACAGAAGAGCTATGCTGACAAGAGAAGGAGAGATCTGGAATTTCAGGTAGGTGACCATGTACTCTTAAAGGTATCACCTACCCGTGGCATCTAAAGATTTGGTGTAAAAGGGAAGCTCAGTCCTAGATTCATCGGTCCTTTTGAAGTGTTCGAAAGGGTCAGTCAGGTTGCATACCGACTGGCGTTGCCACCAAACTTGGCATGCGTACACAATGTGTTCCATGTCTCCATGCTTAGGAAATATGTATATGATCCTACGCATATCATTCGCCATGAGAAGTTGGTGCTGAACAAGGACATGACCTATGAAGAGAAGCCAATCAAGATACTGGAACGGAAGGTGCAACAACTCAGGAACTGTCCTATTCATGTGATCAAAGTACTGTGGAATAACCGTGGAGTGGAAGAAGCCACATGGGAACCTGAAGGGATCAACAGGCGAAATTACCCCGATCTTTTCGGTAAGATGCCCTCTCCTTATGGTCATATGAATTTGGGGACCAAATTCTTTTAAGAGGGGGAGGATGTAGCAACCTGATTTTTTCAAAAAATAAAAATTTAATAATATTAAAAATTTAGTCAATTGGAAAATCAAATAAAAGAGAATTAATTCAAACCCACTAAATGAAAAGAAGTGATCGGCTTTATTAAATGGATCACATAAAAGTTATTGGACCATAATAGGGATTTTTAAAAGAGGAATAAATAAAAAATACCCTAAATTCGTATCTTAAAATATTTCCTAAAAAGAAAAGGGCTAATAAATCATTAAAATAGATAGTTTGTGTGGGAATTGGATTCCTAACCCTACCCTAATTGGTTGGCCACGAAATTGCATCCCAACCTAACCCAAATAGGGGTTGGCAAGCTAGGAAGGGTGAGAGGAATTAGGAAATCTCGTAATTAAAGGGTAATTAGAGTCATGTTAAGAAAAGGAAACCAAGGGAGCTTAAATACTCCCCAATCTCTCCATGGCCGGCCCTAACTCGTTGTTGGGGCTTGCTGGTCGAGGAGAGAAGGCCAAGAGGAGGAGAAACTCGTGAGAAGAGGATTGCTCAAGCTTCAACCCTCATTCTTCAAGTTCTAAACCCTAGGAGATCAAACAAGTCAAAGGTAGGCATTCTCAAGAGTAAAACTAAATTAATTTCGTCTGTAGATTGTTCCAAACCTCAGGAACCAAAGCCCTCTTGTTTCACTATTTTTCATTGAGCCAATCTTTTGTTCTATATTTTTGAATTTCTACAATCACCATGATCCCGAACCATCATGTTTAATGTATATCTCCGTATATACTCGTCCCCATACCATGAAAATTTAACTAGAGATACTGATGGATGTTAGGCATCGTTTGCCTCTGAAATCCCTAATTTTCAACCATCCTACTTCACGAATTAATTCTTTTATCTCTACTATAGACTATACCATGTTCTTCGTGAGTAAACTTGGTTGAAGCATGTCGAGATCCTGTCTGCTTTCAAATTCATATTTACTAGAAGTACTCTTGCATGTCTAGATCTGTTTAGAACTAGTTTCATGAATTTTCATCGTCTGTGCAATTAGTTATAAATTTTTGAACTACCCTATGTCAAAACAAGGAAGGTTTGGACCACAATCCAAGGTCTATCCTTTTCCCGCTCGGACTCAGGTGCAGAACCTGAGTATGCGATGGCCCGATAGGTCGTGTTCTCAGGGCAGATTGCGACAGAGCCACCCGTCGCATTCTGAACATGACAAGCGCTGGCGTCGCGATCTGGCAGCCTGCTCTGACTAACCCTGTCGCGTTCTGATCAGACCCTATCGCGACCCTTACAGGGGTACGTCGCGATCTAGGGTTTTTGCATGAAAACCCATGCTTTGTTATGCTCTAACTTTCTACAGTGTTATATCCCTTGTTAACAGTCATACATGTAGTAAATACACCTATTATAAGATGAATGTACATTCAATGATTTAAAATACATGCACATGACCTCTTTCTATCTATGATTTCTTTTACACATGCACACACTTGAACCATCCAATATGGCGTAACTTGGCATGAAAATCTCTCATAATACATCTGGTAAATCATTTCAATTATATAATTAGATTGCCCTATTTTGATGGACGTGTCTTCGTTTCTCTCGATGTTTTGGAATACCGTTATCGACGCTCCATTGTTCTAGAATTCCTCTAGAATGTCGGGCACTTGTTTCTATATACACACCTTCTCTTGACTTGGACGAACTCTCCGTCGATACTCCTTCTACTGGACTAGTGAATCCTTGTTCAGGCCTCCGTAAGACTCCTCTGTCCATGGATCCCACATGGTCGACGAGCTGGTTATACCCTAACACCTATGATACCCTTTAAGGATCAGTAAGATCCAAACGGCTTTAGATTACTCTCGCTCTTATCTTGAATCACGTCAGACCTCTGAACTTGTGCAAAACATGGCAAGTGGAAGGGTAGTGAATTCTACCTAATTGCCAACACTAATTGCATGTGTTGTGCAACTGTTACTACTGCCATTACTCGATGTTTCATGTGCATTGACCCTTAGTTCTCATCTATTACTCTACTCGCTCATTTATTCCACTCTCTCTACTATCTCGTCTGTTCATCTAGTACTCTCATCTATTTCTTGGCACTCTCTATTGGCCATTGACTGATTGTCTAAAGATAAACAATATAACCAATGCCTGGTAGTATATATAGGGCCCGGTCTGGTCCTGGGATGTGCGCCCAAAAGTGCTATTTGCCTGCGGGAGTTAAATGACTAGAGTGTTTGGCATTACACTCGAGTGCTATCTATCTCGACTATCTAAATGACAATCAAAAGTGCTATACTATACTCGTTGTGCTATTGATATACTTTGTGCCATTTGCTATGGCCATCCTGCTATTTATGCTATAGTCAATGCTTGTGCTATATTTGGAAACTTGTGCTATTTTAATCATATGCTATCGTGCTATCTCTTACGTTACTTGACTCTTTCTCTATCATTGTTATTCTGCCTTTTTAATACATTAATCATTTAAAGCCTGGTTGATCCTGAGATTTAAGTCCTACTGGGCGTTATCACTCACCCTGTGTTATTGGTTATGTGTTCTCAGGTGAGACTGAGGAAGATGCTTACACTCAAGAGGACGGGAACAACCAAGAGTCAAGTCAAGCGTACCCTAGCGTCTTAGCAGTTGTTAGAGTTTGAATTTAGTCATTTACTTTTATTCAATGTAATGGGCCCTATAGAATGGCTGATATTAGTGGTTATAAGTAGACATTGGAAATTATTAATGAGATGAATTTACTTAGTATTTATTCTTGTCCAATGGTTTGATGTCTAGTACTCGCTCTCTACCCATTTTACTTGCAACTGCCTCGCGTTCCTATATTCCGCGTCGAGGCATGACATGACCAATGTAAAGTTGTTGATCCCTGGTCATGATCTTCGTGCATTGTGTAGGTATTATGGGCTGGAGGTTTTAGCCCAAACAGTCCACCGGTTCACTGGTTGTGAATGCGACAGGGTGGGGTGTCACGTTTTGAACACGACGGTCACATGCGTCGCATTCTCTACATTGCCTTTGTGATGCGTGGTATGGAGGGTTTTCAGAATGCGACCGTTAGGTGTGTTGCATTCTGAAGGCGACAGGATGCTACGTCGCGTTCTTGTTTCCGGTTGGGATAAGTTTGACCCTCCGGCCAAACATAGCAGGAAGCTCTGTTCGACCGGGAGAGGGTTGCTGCGGCGATTTCCGGCAAAGTCAGCTTGGGATCTTGTGTTTCAACTTTGGCTCGTTCTACGAGTTCTTCTTATCGGTAGGGACTTTCCTTGTTTTATTGCATTATTTGATTGATTTGAAGCATTTTTAATGTGTATAGATGTGTAGTTGTGTTTTCTGTACAGTGTAATTGATTTGTAGAAGTTTGGTATGCATGGAAATGAGGTTTTGAGCTGGTTTCTGTGTGAAAACTGGAGTGCAGGCTTTTGTCTAAGAAGGCGACGGATCGAGCTGTCGCATTTAGGTCGTGACCCTTGGCCCCGTTACATTCTGGTTTGTGAACGCGGCCTGTCGAGCCGTCGCGTTCTTAACACGACGGTAGATGCTATCGCATTCTGGTATGCGATTGCGGTTTGTCGGGCTGTCGCGTTCTTATCGCGACAGTGGCCCCCGTCGCGTTCTTCTGTCTGAAATCACTGGTTGAGCCTTGGGCAATGATGGTCCTGTGTGGACCTAGCTTAGGTAATTTAGGGTATTTTAAGTTGTTCTGAGTCAATTAATGATTAGCAAAGCATGTTTAGGTTAATGGTTATGTGAATCATGTTAAGCATGTTTTAAGAAATATATGTGTGGTTTATGTGCATAGTGGTGTGTTGCTATGGAGGTCATGAAATGACCAATGATAGGCAAGATTGTAATGTAGTTTATGTCTTTAGCAGTGTGTAGTTGCTTGGAGGTCACGTGGTGACCAGTGACGAGCTGATTATGGTTTGTGTATTGTGGTATAAGTTTTATGGTTGTGTTGAGTGATCAGCGTGGTTTGTGTGCTTTCCGAGTTTGGTGGTCCGACGCCTATTCTGGAATGCCTCTCTAGTCGGGTACCCCGGTCTTGTGTGAGTCAGGCATGTTAGTGCTTGGGCTTTGTCCCGGTACTATGTGTACCATCGAGGTCTGTGTTGTCTTTCCGGACACCCTCACTCCTGTGTTTGAGTTGTACGTCCGACTGAGGGAAAGAACAGAGGTCAGCGACTCGTGTTTGTGGGTGTGCGATCGCTTGTAGCGCACTCGTGGTTGGGGGTACGGACACCAGTAGACATATTGGGCCCAGCTAGTCCAGTTTTCCAGTGCCTCACTTTAGAGAGTTCAGGCCAAAGTCTCTGAAGGTGCTAGGCATGAGCCTACAGCTGTGTGGTTTGCAAGTGTGGTGTTGGTTGATCTGCACTGTTCTTTGGCTTTACTGTGTGGTTTTGGAGCGATAGTTGGACCTTTCGTCCATGACTTCGAGACTAAGAGGTAGTTCTTGTGTTGTGTGTCCGGGTTGGATACTGGTGTCATGAACTAGTAGTCCATTCCCGTGTGGTGGCGTAATTCTCTCCGACTTGTGCTTTGCCAGTGGTTGTGGCTTGTGAGTGGTGACTCACCGGTTGTGGTTTGACTCGCTGTGGTGTGCCTTGTAGGAGGCACAGTTGTGTTCCAGTTTTGTGTGTGGTGGTGGTTTGTCATGGTACCTCATGGCTTTAGGTACCTATAACCTGTGTGGGTTGTTGGCTATTGTGGCACGCAGTGTGCTAGCCTTTTCAAGTGTTGAGGTGGTTCGGTTTCTATGGAAGTCGCGTTGTGTGACCTTCCATTTGTGGTGTTGTACCCTTGTGTGGGTAGTCCTCTGATGTGTTTGCTATTGTGGGTATTGTGGTGGACTAACCTTTGTGGTTAGCACCGTTACCTTTCGTTGCTTGTTGGCCTGTGTGGCCTTGCTTCACTCGTTCGTTTTGTGGGGGATTGGCTCTTTATTGTCAGTCTCGTTGCCGTTGGTCAGTGGTTGGTCTATATGGTTTGTGGCATGGTTCTTTCAGCTGTCGTGGTGGACTGGTGTGTCTACACTAGTCTTGTTACTTCTTTTATTTCCTGTAAACCGTGACAACTAGTGTGTTCTTATTTAATGCAGTTCCGTTATATTTATTATTAGTACATTTTACTTCTTTAGTGCTTCAGTTAGCATTGCCAGTGAGACTATTAGGGGTTGAGGACTTGGATCCTTCCTTCAGTTGTTGGTTGTGGTTGTTTTTGGGAGGTTCCTGCTGAGCCTGTGACTTATTGAGACTCACTCCCCTATAGTTCTTTTTAGGGCTTGCCGTGTGTTTGGATTGCAGTGGCGTTGTGGCAGACTTGTACCACCAGCAGATGAGTTGTAGTTGTGTTTAGTGTGAGCTTTACTCCCTCGGGGTATGCCCCAGGTAGTTGTACTTTTCTCTTGAACATGTAATAATATATTGAGACAATGTAATTTATGGAAATGAGTATAATTACTTATACTTTCTTGTATATTATACTCTCGTGGTTGTCTTTTATATTGTTGCTGGACACTTGTGTGTGATATCCGTTGCGAGACTCTGGTCCGATCGTGGAAGGCAGACTTGGATATGGAGCCTTATTAGGCATAAATATCCAGGGTCGCTACATGATGAGAGCATGTTGTTTGGACTGGGGTGGCACATGGGAGTTGCACCTTCCGATGGTAGAGTTTGCGTATAACAACATATATCACTCCAGTGTTGGAATGGCACCATACAAGGCTTTGTATGGTCGGCCATGCAGGACACCACTTCATTAGTTCGAACTGGGTGAGAGGCAGTTCTTCGGACTAGAGATGGTACAAGCAGTGTGCAGATATAGTCAGTTTAGTCAGGCAGAGATTGCAGGCAGCATAGAGTAGGCAAAAGAGTTATGCGGATGTTCGTAGGAGACCGTTACAGTTTGAGGCAGGTGATCTTGTGTTCTTACGGGTCTCTCCGACCAAGGGTGTTATGAGGTTTGGTAGGAGGGGAAAGCTTAGTCTAAGGTATATTCAGCCTTTTCCCATCTTGGAGAGGATTGGCGAGGTCGCGTACAGGTTGAGTCTCCCAACAGAGTTGGCAACAGTGCATAGTGTTTTCCACATTTCGTAGCTAAGGAGGTACATTGCAGATCCATCAGATGTGTTGGACTACTAGCAGATTGAGGTTGCACCAGACTTGTCAGTTCCAGACTACCCGGTCAGAGTTATGGACTGTAGAGTGCAACAGTTACATAGGAGGCAGATTCCGCTGGTCAAGGTTGTTTGGGAGAACCGCATTGGTGGCGAGGCCACTTGGGAGCACGAGGACAAGATGAGAGAGCAGTTTCCATACTTGTTTGAGTGATTGGTATGTTGTTTTCCCTTGATGCTTCCTTCTTGGAGACCGAGATTTCTTCGATTTCGATGATGAAATCTCTTAAGGGGGGAAGGATGTAAGATACGACTCCCTTGGGCCTTGGCCCCATCCTCAAGGTCGCGATAGTGTCATGATAGCACAGTCGATCGTGACATGCTTCTTGTCACACCCCATTTAGGCATTGCATCCTTGACGCATCGTCTGGAGGCATTGCGTTCTTGTCGCGTCATCTGAGGCGACGCGACTTCATTCTAACAGCTATCCTTCCCTGTCAGAATGGCCTTATCGGGTGTCAAGTGCATACAATGTTGACGTGACCTAGTAGGCCGTCGCGTTCTGGTTTGACTGGTCTTTGGTTTGACCGCTTTTGGGGTTGCGACCTGGGGGTCAGTCGCGACATGGTGTCGCAACCTACGGAGCTGTCACGACAAGGTTCTTGTCGCACCGCCCCGACCTGTCGTGTTTCTAGGGCCGCCGCTTCAAAACCGTAGCAAGCACCCATTTCCCCTTTCCCCTTTCTTCTTTCCCTTCTTCTTCCTTCTTCTTCCTCCCCGAGCTCCCTTGCTTTCTTCGGCGTGTTCGTGGTGCTCGTGACGAGGAGGTAACGTCCCCTTCATGTAGGTGACGTGCTCGTGGTGGTTGGAGCGAGGAGGTAGCGGCCATTCCTACAAGAAGGCCCCAACGGGTTGGCTCTACTCTTTGAGGTAGGGACTCCCCCTCTTCCTCTCATTGTAGCATGTTCCCTTCCCCTTGTGATTCTTGTTTCTTGGCCATGGTTGGGGATGGGAATGAGAGATCCATGTCTCATTCGTGGAGAAGTTTCCTTTGAGTGTAGATCTCCATGTTTAATGCATGAATCGTGGGGTTTTGAGGGTGGTTTGCCTATTTACATGCTTTCCTAGTGTTTCCTATGCTCCCCTCCCCCAGTCGGTGTGGTGATCTTTGGGAGGACTGTCTCGGGACCCCCTTCGGCTGAGATCGCGATCGGCATGAGGGTCGTGATGACGTCGCGATGCATGTGCCGACCGTGACAGCCTTGGCTATCGTGGCGGGCATGGGCGCCATGACATTATCGCGACGACTAGGGGCGTCATGACATTGTCGCGGCCGGCCTTGGCATCATGACAGTGTCGCGACAGCCATGGGCATCGCAATAGTAATAGATTCAGGTAAGTTCTCGCGAAGTAATTTCTCATTGAGTCTTCGCCGTTCTTGGTTCTTTCTGTACCCATGGCACCAGTGCTAGTTCCTAGTACGGTCCTACACTAGTCGTTTGCTAGGTGCTCGGCACCTGAGGGCTTGTCCCGTGAGAGGTTGTTACCATTTACCTGGGACCCCCATCCCCGTGCGCCCGTTGTAGGAGTGCTCCAGGTGGGGCGTGCTCGAGTCACAGACTTTGGAGCGGACGAGAAAATGGTGGTTAGGACAGTGGCATTGAGTCGTTTGTAGAGCTCTCATAGTTGGTCTAGGACACCGAGGTCGTTCGGAGTTCTTCCCAGTGCAGGCCAGCTAGTCCTTCTTCTCACTGCCTTGCTCTTTGTGGCCCTGAAAGCACTTGGAGAGGTCAGGCGTAGGACCCTAGTCTGCCCAGACTATGACGGTTACTGTTGTGGTTACTTGTGTCCTGCCCCCACTCTGACGAAATGTGGAGGTTTGGACCTAGGTCGAGGGTAAGACGTCAGTGCACGCTCCTGACCGGCTGACTAGTGGTAGTAGTTTCCATAGCTAGTGTCGCTTGTCCAGACAGGGTTCTCTCTGTCTATGTTGCCACTGTGTGGTGGTCACGACGTGCAGATTCTATGAAGTTTTTGACCGTGTTGTCCTTTCCGTACTGTTGTTAGTTAGTAGTTTCGCTTCCGCACTTTCTTGTGTAGGTTAGAATATATAACTACTGTCATTTACTTTAATTATTTATATTCTTTCATGCTTGTTAGAGCTAGTAGGAGATTGGTAGTCCCTACTGAGCTTCTGTTGTGAAGCTCATCCCTCCCTTTTGCATGTGAGACTTCCCAACAGCGGTAGGGCAGGCGTCGTGCGGAGTAGATGGGGCAGTCGTCGTCATTCCCATAGCTAGCAGTGGGATTCCCTTTTTCTTCAGTTGCACTTCACCCTCTGAGTATGCCCCTAAGGGCCTTGTTCTTCCCCTTTGTTTACTTGTACTCGCTGTGTGTTGGGACTGTACCTAGAGCGTTACGCAGTGGTCTCACTCTTCTTCTTGGTTCCGCGTGTTTGCTCCTAGTTCAGTAGTTGACGTTTATCTCCTTTACATATTCTGTTAGACTTGTGTTATAGCCCTTCTGGGTCCCTAGATCTGTGGGCGGCGACCGTGAAAATCGGGTCCTCAGCTTGAGCCGGGTCGGTCGGGGTCTCTCGGTGCTGGTTCAGACATTCCGACCCCCACAGGTGCAACCAAGACAAGTACTGCTGCTTCCACCACGATCACGACCACAACACCTCTGAATACCGCCAACTCAAGGATGAGATCGAGTTTTTTATCAAGCGCGGCGTGAAAGATTCGTAGAATTATCTATTATGGTAATCTAGAAGGGGGAGTTGAATAGATTACTGTCAATTAAAACACTATGACCTTCTTTTCAATGGAGACACAAACTTATCGATATCTCAAACAGAGTTGAATTAAATTTGAACCAAGATGTGTGTGTTTGTTGTGAATAAAACAGGAACAACCTATCTAGCATGCGTAGTATCAACATGCCTACCAATCATCTACCGTGAAGACGTAGCAAACCACAGGACACGAAGATTTAAGGTGGTTTAGAGTACACAACTTATGTATCCTACATCCACCGTCCACACACACACGCAGAAAGACTACTTATGAGCGAGTTCAATCACTACAACACACACACACCATGTTGTTTGATGTAAACAAGCAATCAGAACAACACCACACACGTAGATCAGCACAAGAGACGCTTGATCCACTACCACACACACAAAGTATGCAAAGTGGAAGAGAGAAGAGTTTAGAGTTGTAGATCAAATCTTGAGATAGAACTCTTCAAGGGTCGTCCACAAGAACTCCAAGCTTCGTCTTGATGTTGAACACTTGATGGAGAAGCTTGAATCATGGACGAACGGCTTCAACTCCGCTTGGAAGATGAATCTTCTTCGCTCTAGATGGAGGGTGAAGTAGAGCAGCAAAAGAATGCTTTTTCTCTCTTGGATTTTGCTTAGGGTTTGGTATGGTTGCTTCTTACTACTGCAAATACCTCCTTATGTTCTATATAATGGGTGTCCAAGTTAGGAGAGATGTGGTAAAAGGAAACACTCAAATACGGAACATATTCAATATCGGAATTGAAGTTTCTCTTCGTCTATCGACAGGTCACTATTCATCCGTCGATAGGTACTAACAGATTTGAAATTTCCAGAGCACTGGTCTTCCGAGAAGTGTTTTCCTGTGTGTAGCTGTCGACAGGCGATTTGTGGCTGTCGACAGGCACACTTCAATTTGTTTTTCCTGAAAGGTATCTGTCTTCCCTGTGTCTAGCTGTCGACAGGTATCTTTTGGGCTGTTGACAGGCACTTGCTTGATGTGTTTTACTTTGAGCTTTTGCTCTTGATTTTGATGCTTGTCTTGCATGCATTCACACCTACATTAGAACATTATTAGAGAGATATAATAAATATGTAGATGATCATTTTGAAGCATGGTTTTGATATGTTTCTTGACTTGTCAATGTCCTCATGTTACATCCATTCAACCCACATCAAGTTACATTGTTCATCATCAAAAACATGTAATCACAAACAACACACATGTGAACCCAACATTCTCCCCCTTTTTGATGATGACAAATTTCAATTATGCATAATGGATGGTTCTCCCCATTTTGGCAACATCCAAAAGACATTCATGCACTCATGAATATAAAGTAGCCAACACTGTGAATTCCATTGAATAAGCATTCGGCACACCAGTTACAAAGTTGTTCATGACACGACTGAAAGGAATTGCGAAGAAGGAAAGAACATGACAAACATAACAGCTAAGACACCATTGAGAAACAGCAAAGAAAAGGAACACTAGATAATTGACTCCTAGACTCTCTATACGTCGTCATTCCCAGTGCAGGGGGATGACGGAAGTCGTGAACTCAGTAGAGAGCCTGTGATCCGGTGCTGAATCTGTACATGGGTGTCAGCCAATGCATCCATCCTAGTCTCAACATGATCGAACCGAACATTGAGCTGAGCAAATCCAGTGGTCATTTGTTGCTGCATTTGGTCAAGAGCAGAGATGAACTCTCTAAGACACTGCTCTGGAGGTGCTTGGAGCGTTAGCATATCACAACATCATCTCCTTGAGCATCCATGGCTCGGCTTGGGAGTCTTCATCAGCTGCCGACTCCTTGCCCTTGAGATCCCTTGTCACATTGCCATCAACAAGCTTATAGCCCATTCGATGTGCGGCAGTAAGATCAAAGGAACTGCGGGATTTGAGATCAACCAACTCCCCTTTTGGAATATGGATGCCAATGAACAGAAGGAGAGAGGTACTGGGGCAAGCATAGGGCATCGACCTTGTGGAGTTCCTGAAGCATTGCCGGATTAGGTCGAGCATGAGAAGAGGTAGATTGACTTGGTCACCATTATGAAAGGAGTGGAAAAGGGATTTGTGAACTTCGGTCACAAGTTCCCTGCTGCCATCCTTGGGAATAATCTGTGGTGGAAAATATGATGAATAAGATGATGAGAGGAGAAAAGAATTTATATTCAGCTTCAAACGATCTTGGTGGGAATCGTATGGCTGTAAAGTGATGAGAGTGTACTACTCGGATGCAAAAGGATGATTTTGTAAGACATGAACTCCAGAATTGGGGATTTGAAAGGCACGCGTGAGAAGATTTGGGGTGATTGCAAGGGGGTGCCTTTCACTGTGTTAGAGATTACCAGACTCCGTGATCCCCAATTATTGTAGAACTCCGTCAAAGTGGTGGGAGAATACCGAATGTGGGAGTAACAGAAAGAAGTCCAGCCCTGGATGTCGAAGAGGGGCTGCAAATCAGGGAACATATCTTCCAGTGAGACAAAGTCAACATAGCGAGGTTGAATAAACTTGGTGAAGGTGCCTTGAACTGTGATCAGTTGCAGATTCAAAGGGATGATGAGTTCTGGCAAACGATCGTCTCGATGCTTTGTGCGGCGCTCGACAGGAGCCTCGGAGCCCTCGCCGACTTCTGGAGAGAGGGGACGGCGACGAGAACAAGGCGTTTGTTTCCCCTTGGAGCCTGAGGAAGAGGGCAGAGTGGAGACGAACTCAGAAAAGATAAGGAGACAGAACGAGAGAAGCCAGGAAAGACCGAAATCTAGGTCTGGCACCCTAGAGAAGGAAGGTTGGGGTTAAGAGAGAAAGGAGAAGGTGTTTTGGAAGGAGGGAGAGGAAGAGGAGGCATGGGTTCCCTTTTAAAGAGATTGGGTAAGAGCTCGAAAGGGAAGGGACCCACCAAATCCGGCCTAAAAGATGCGCCGGTTGGGCGTTTTAATAGCCCTGGCCGCCGACTGTCGACTCTATTCATCTGTCGATAGGCACACTTAGAAATTGCTAGATCTTAGTTTTGACAGAATTTTTGCTGGGCAATGAGCATCCAAAGAGTATATAAGGTGGAAAATAGGTATATACACATCATAAAATGTCATACCCACTAATATTAAGACACATCATAGCTCTACAATGGTTGTAACATAATACCCTAGGAGTCTCAAGTTGGAGCATTAAGAAGACATCGTACATAAGCATAGGAAAGTAAGATACCTTTGAACAAAACTATTGTAGAAAATCATATTTCCTAGTGGGTGATGGTCAGATGGTATATGAGAAAGATGTCCACATGAGGAGTTAACCATAAACAACAAAGTGCTCGTGATTTGAGAAAAATGGAGGCTTCACTCTATTTCATCTTTGAAGTATTTCTTTTGTCAATTTAATGTGGGAAAAGTAGTAATTAGGATCACTTTCACATTTTGACGTGAAGGTAGACATTTGGGATGCCCATACCCCCAGTTACTTAGTGAGAGTGACCATCATACCATTGTATAGAGATAATGAATAAGCTTTTTGACGCGAACACAGTCATTTGTGATGCCCATGTCCCCGGTTACTCAGTAATACACATCATTGCTCTGCCGTTGTCCCATTATTTTTGTTGATACACTTTTGAGTGTGAGAAATAGGTAGCTTTTCTCCTTTATGAATATTTATGTGTTTGAAAATCAAGGTCAAAGAGCATCTATGGTTAAAAATCAATGCAAGACACAAGGTTCAATAACCGTCAGACTTATTAGGTCACTTGGGAAAAATGATTATCCACAAGGGAGTTATTCAAGTGAGTTATATTAAACCCATTAGTTTTGTGCAATGTACTCTGAATGAGACAACCTAGACTCATACAAGAATAGTATGTCAAAATCATTGTGGTTCAAACAATATCATTGGTATTATGTGGATATGAAAGATTATAACATAACTAATTAACCAATTTTCACCTTACATTAATGTATGAAATGCTCATAAAGGATGTTGAGAAAGATGAAGATTTATAGATGAAGTGGGTAGCTGTCGACAGCTAATATGAGCCTGTCGACAGATGCAGACAGTGGTGAAGAACTAGGTTCAGGCAAGGTGTAGCTGTCGATAGCGGGGGTCCTAGCTGCTCGACAGATACACACAGACAGAAAATGTGGAGTTCGGGGAGATAGAAACTGTGCCTGGCTATCGCACGCGCAGAAGTAGCTGTCGACAGATACACACAGAGTTCAATTTCTGGGTTCTGTGAGGCATAGCTGTCGACAAGCTGTTGGGGGATGTCGATAGGAACTTTGACAAACAATTTAAAGGCTGAGATGAGAGAAAAAATTGGAACTTTAGGTTGAGGAAATGAGAACTTATGAAGAATAGAGATTTCCCTCATGAATTCACTCATCAAACCTTAACTACTCCCCCATAGTGTGTGAATTTGAGGACTCAACACATTCAAGCAATTCAAGCAAGATTTTTGTATGCATGGCATCATTCGCACACCAGAGATCATTCATAAGAACATGAGCACAGAAATTCATTTGTTTACAAAAATGAGTGGGCAAATTGAAAAGAACTATGTACCCCAGTTTGAAGTGGATGACCTTTATATGCAACTTGACTATGGATACGTGGCAAAGAATATTTCCTCACGCATAATGATAGTTTCCAACAAGCAAGACCTTGTTCTTTCACATGTCACCATTTGATATACCACATAGTCTATACATACAAAGAGCATATACTCCAAATTGGGTATAGGTTTCTTGCATTTTACACAAGCCCAATTCTCTCCTTAGTGTAGTGAATCTATCTTCAGACAAGGGTTTTGTGAAAATGTCAGTCAGTTGCTTTTCAGTGGGTATAAAGCTAAGCTCCAAAGATTTGTTGGCTACCTCATCTCTCAAGAAGTGATGTCTAATCTCAATGTGTTTGGTTCTTGAGTGTTGAATTGGGTTCTTTGAAAGGTTGATAGCACTGGTGTCGTCACATAAGATAGGTGTGCATCCAATATCAATGTTGTAATCACGCAATTGACTTTTATTCCATAACACTTGAGCTGCACAACTCCCCGCAGCAACATATTCTACCTCTGCAGTGGAGAGTGCCACCGAGTGTTGCTTCTTGGATGCCCACTAAACCATGCAACCACCAAGGACTTGACAATACCCACTAGTGCTTTTTCTATCAATTTTATACCCATCATAGTCAGCATTAGAATATGAGATTAAGTTAAAGCTACTCCCTGCTGGATACCAAAGACTCAAATCATACGTACCTGAGAGATATCGAAAAATCCTTTTAACTGCAACCAAATGGCTTTCTTTTAGACTAGATTGGTATCTAGCACAAAGATAAACACTAAATTGTATATCTGGTCTACTTGCAGTAAGGTAAAGGAGAGAGCCAATCATACCTCGGAATTGCTTTGCATCTACCATTTTACCTTTTTCATAATTTTCCAATTTTATGCTTGTGCTCATGGGTGTTGAGGCAGGCTTGGCTTGTTTAAACTGAAAATGTTTCAGTAGCTCCTTTACATATTTTTCTTGATTAATGAAAAAGCCATCTTCATGTTGTTTTACCTACAAACCAAGAAAAAAATTGAAGCTCCCTCATTAAACTCATCTCAAATTCACTGTGCATGTGTTTAGAGAACTCTTCACACAGTGATGAGTTAGTGGAACCAAAAATGATGTCGTTCACATAGACTTGAACAACAATTATGTGATTGCAAACTTTCTTAGTAAAAAGGGTTGGGTCCACTTTACCTCTTGAGTAGTTTTTACTCACCAGAAAATTGCTTAGTCTGTCGTACCAAGCTCGGGGTGCCTGCTTCAAACCGTAAAGAGCTTTATGCAACTTATAAACATGGTTAGGCTTTTCATTATCCTCAAACTGGGTGGTTGAGAAACATAGACTTCCTCTTGATGTAGCCATTCAAGAAAGTAGTTTTAACATCTATTTGAAAAAGTTTGAACTTGTTTGAACATGCATATGCTAACAAGATCCTGACTGCTTCAAGTCTAGCTACAGGTGCAAAAGATTCTTCAAAATCTATCCCAAATGATTGTATACCCCTTTGCTACCAGTCTAGCTTTGTTTCTCACCACTTTACCCTCTTCATTTAGTTTATTCCTAAATCCCATTTTGTGCCAATGACAGAAATTTCAGGGGTTCGAAGAACTAAACTCCAGACATTATTTCTTTGAAACTGACCAAGTTCCTCATGCATAGCGTCAATCCATGAATTTTCTTTTAGGGCCTCTTTCAACATTTTTAGGTTCACACTTGAGAGACAAAAGATAAATGATCTTGTTCAACTATTTGTCTAACATGAGACCTAGTTTGAACTTTATCATTTACATTTCCAATTACATTATCAAGTGGGTGATCTTTGGAGTACCTCACATTTGTGATTGTTGAAGGACCAAGTTGATCTTGGACTTGAGGAAGGTGATCTTGTGGAGGTTGTTCTTGAGGAGTTTCACCTTGAGGATCTTCCTCTTGTGGATCTTCTTCAGATTCATCATCTTGCTTTTTGAAAAGTATTTCATGATCATCATCATTGTACATGTGAAAGTATCCACTGTTAATTTTTGTTGCTAATTGAGAATTTCCTTTTTCTTTTTCATGTTGTTTCCCAAGTATTTTTACTTCATCTCCATCATCATACCTGTGTAAATTTGAACTGTTAGTCTTTGCATGATACTCATCAAAAATAACATGTGGAGTTTCTTCCATAGTTCGATTTTTATTATTAAACACTCTATATGCTCTAGAATGTTCTGAGTATCTCAGAAAAATACCTGGATCACTTTTGGCTTCAAACTTGTCTAAATCAACTTCATCATTGTTATGTATAAACACTTTGGAGCCAAAGACCCTGAAATACCCAATACTGGGTTTCTTACCTTTTAACAATTCATAGGGAGTTTTCTTCATCACAGGTCTTACCATGGCTCTGTTGGGAATATAGCATGAAATGTTTACCGCTTCTGCCCAAAAGCTCCTTGAGAGTTGGCTCTCGACCAGAAGAGTGTGAGCCATTTCCATCAAGGTTCTGTTCTTTCTCTCCACTATGCCATTTTGCTCCGGAGTCCTTGGAGACGAGAACATGTGATCTATCCCGTGGTGCTTGCAAAAGTCAGGAAAAGAGTTATTATCAAACTCTCCCCCATGATCAGTGCGGATTGAGCATATCTTATGAACGTTCCCATGCTCAATCTTATTAAAGAATTCTTCAAAGACTTTAAGTGCTTCATTTTTGTGACCCAAAGAATTTGACCTAAGTGAACCTCAAAAAATCATCCACAATGACAAACCCAAAGCGTTTGCCATTGAGACTTAGCGTTCTAGACGGTCCAAAAAGGTCCATGTGCAACAGTTCATAAGGTTTTGAAGTGATTACCGGTGCTTTAGATTTGAAAGACTTCCAGGTTTGTTTTCCCTGTGCACATGCATCACAAAAACTCTCTTTTTTATTAAAGGAAATGTCAGGAAGTCCACTTACCAACTTCAGCCTCATGATCTTGTGCAATACATTATAGCTCGCATGACCAAGCCTACGATGCCACAAAGTCAACTCATCCTATTTATTTGCAACAAGACACAAATTTTTGTTTTCTGGTTCATCTAAATCAACTAGATAGATATTGTTCACTCTCTTTCCAGAAAACTTAAGACTTCCTATTTCTTTATCAACAATTTGGCATGCTTTTGATTCAGAAACAACTTTATGACCTTTATCACACAGTTGGCTTATGCTAAACAAATTATGATTAAGACCATCAACCAGCAACACGTTGTCTATTGAGTTAGAGGCATACTTACCTACCTTACCTGTGCCAATGATTTGGCCCTTGTTTTTACCTCCAAAGACAACTTGACCTCCGTCTTTCTCCACTAGCAAACAAAATTTATCTTTGTCGCCCGTCATGTGCCTCGAGCAACCACTATTCAAGTACCATTTATTTTGATTTTGGGCTACTAGGCATTCCTGCATAGATGGATCAGACAAAGGTTTGGAACCCAAATTACTTTGGGTGAAAATGTTTCATTCATGTCAAAAAGTAAGTGCTTTTTGGAATCCAAACTTGTTTGCATTTCAGTTTGTTTGAATTGTTCCAACACTGTTTTTCATTGTGCCCAAGTTTCTTACAGAAATTGCATGATGAAGATTTTCTCAAAACATTTATCTTGTTATTTTGTTGAACATCCATTTGCATTTTCCCTTTTTGTTTCCTGGATGGCTGTCCCTTGGCAGCATACTTCCAGGCCTGTCGACAGCTCTCTTTGGGTCTATCGACAAACTTCTTTAATTTTTTGAACAACTGAAGTCTTTTGTTTGGGTTGCTGTTGCTTACCCTTTTCTTGAGTTTTCTTGTTCTTGGGAGGAACATGTTTGCTTGTGCTTCGACTACAATCAACAAAAGATGTATTATGTCTCTCTCCAATTTTCTTTTGTTTTACAGGTTGATACCCAATCCTATGCTTTGCAACAAAAGTATTTGATCCCACAATTGCATCAAGATTTTGCTTTCCTTTTACAAATCTTGTAAGATCTTCAGATTCTCCTTTAAGATCACTTTCAGATTTTTCCAACTTTTTCTTAATCTCTTGATTTTCATGTTGAAGGGTTTCAAGGGAATTGATTAGGCTTTGTTTTTCTTTCTCACTCTCTTGTAATTTTACTTTTATGCAATCCATTTCTTCACAATGAGCTTCCTTATCAATTTTCATCATTTCAATCTCTTTATTTAGGATTGCAATCTGTTCATCATTGGGTGTGCTATGAATGAATGAGTTGATTTTCTTTTTGAGTGTTTTATTTTCGGACTTGAACTCACAAAATTTCTCAAAGAGCAATGTATAAGCCTCTTCTCATTCATCTATAGTATAGTTTTCAAAGGAAGATTTACCTCAGTGGAGTCCTTACTCCTTGCCATTAAACAGTGAATTTCTTCATCTCATGAGCTTGTTTGTGCGTCCTCGTCTTCGTCTTCATCGCTCTAAGTTGCCAACATTGCCTTGGCTTTCTTGAAGGAGAATTTTTCTTTCTTCAGTTTCTTCTTGAGCTCCGGGCATTCTACTCTCATATGCCCTGGTTTCTTACACTCATAGCACACAATCATGTCAGATTTCTTGTTAGACTCAAATTTATTTGAAAAGTCTTTCTTTTGAAAGGATTTAGAGTTACCTGAGCCTTTCCTTTTGAATGTAAGGAATTTCTTGAACTGTCTAGTGAGCATGGCCATTTCATCATTCTCACTATCACTAGACGTTTCATTATCATCACTTTCCTGTTGCATGTCCTTTTTGGAACTGGGGAAACTTTTGTTGGAAGATTTTAGAGCAATAGATTTTCTTCAGTTCTTTCTTTCCTCTTTACATTTATTTTATAGGTCATTAAGGAACCATTAGCTCATCTAATTTCATTTTTGAAAGACCCTTAGAATCCTCAATGACGGTGGCCTTAGTATTCCAAGAGGATGGAAGAGACCGAAGTATCTTCCTTACTAAGTCACTTTCCGAGTATTCTTTCTTAAGACCTTTCAACCCATTGATTAGCATGAACCTTGTAAACATATCTGATATGGTTTCATCATTTTTCATTTTAAACATCTCATACTCATACTAGCATGCTCGCTTTGGTTTCCCCTTACCTCAGACGTACCTTCATAGATGAGTTTAAGCTTGTCCCACATTTCTTTTGTTGAGGTGCATGTGGAGACTCTTGAATACTCCTTGGGATGCACAACACACCGCATCATGTTCAATGCGCTCCAATTGAGAGTCCCCATAGCAATTTGATCCTTTGTCCAAGTATCTTCATCCTCAGGTAGCACATATGCTCGTTTGCTGAGGATCTTCCATAGATCAAAGTTTTGAGCTCTCAGAAAAACCTGCATATGATTTTTCCAATACGGATAGTCAGTGCCATCAAAGAAGGGTGGCCTGGACACTGAATGTCCCTCAACTATTAACCCCTTGTTAGATTCCATGAGATTGAGAATCTCCTGATCGTACGATCAAACAGCTAAATCAGTAAATCGAAGAAACCTCGCTCTGATACCAATTGAAAGATGCGCGGAATTATCTATTATGGTAATCTAGAAGGGGGGGTTGAATAGATTACTGTCAATTAAAACACTATGACCTTCTTTTCAATGGAGTCACAGACTTATTGATATCTCAAACAGAGTTGAATTAAATTCGAACCAAGATGTGTGCGTTTGTTTTGAATAAAACAGGAACACCTATCTAGCGTGTGTAGAATCAATGTGCCTACCAATCATCTACCGTGAAGATGTAGCAAACCACAGGACACGAAGATTTAAGGTGGTTCAGAGTACACAACTTGTGTATCCTACGTCCACCGTCCACACACAAATGCAGAAAGACTGCTTATGAGCAAGTTCAATCACTACAACACACACACCACCACGTTGTCTGATATAAACAAGCAATCAGAACAACAGCACACACGCAGATCAAGCACAAGAGACGGTTGATCCACTACCACACACACAGAGTATGAAAAGTGGTAAGAGAGAAGAGTTCAGAGTTGTAGAATCAAATCCTGAGATAGAACTCTTCAAGGTGGTCGTCCAGAAGAACTCCAAGCTTCGTCTTGATGTTGAACACTTGATGGAGAAGCTTGAATCGTGGACGAACCGGCTTCAACTCTGCTTGGAAGATGAATCTTCTTCGCTCTGGATGGAGGGTTGAAGCAGAGCAGCAGAAAGATGCTTTTTCTCTCTT
The DNA here is from genome assembly GCA_014218235.1 of Colocasia esculenta. Classification (NCBI taxonomy): domain Eukaryota; kingdom Viridiplantae; phylum Streptophyta; class Magnoliopsida; order Alismatales; family Araceae; genus Colocasia; species Colocasia esculenta. The sequence goes on along the minus strand of CM024761.1, from coordinate 75,377,279 downwards.
GGATTTTGCTTAGGGTTTGGTATGGTTGCTTCTTACTGCGAAAATACCTCCTTATATTTCTATATATGGGTGTCCAAGTTAGGAGAGATGTGGTAAAAGGAAACACCCAAATACGAAACATATCCAAATCTCAGAATTGAAGTTTCTCTTCGTCTGTAAACAGGTCACTATTCATCTGTTGACAGGTACTAACAGATTTGAAATTTCCAGAGCACTGGTCTTCCGGGAAGTGTTTTCCTGTGTGTAGCTGTCGACAGGCGATTTGTGGCTGTCGACAGGCACACTTCAATTTGTTTTTCCTAAAAGGTATCTGTCTTCCCTGTGTCTAGCTGTCGACAGGTATCTTTTGGCTGTTGACAGGCACTTGCTTGATGTGTTTTTCTTTGAGCTTTTGCTCTTGATTTTGATGCTTGTCTTGCATGCATTCACACCTACATTAAAGAACATTATTAGAGAGATTAATAAATATGTAGATGATCAATTTGAAGCAGGTTTGATATGTTGCTTGACTTGTCAATGTCCTCATGTTACCACCATTCACACAACATCAAGTTATATTGTTCATCATAAAAAACATGTAATCACAAACATCACACATGTGAACCCAACACGGCAACCTCAGACGGTACGTGCGATGAAATGAAGACCACCCAAGATGCCGAGAAAGGACCCTCGAGCAGCCCATCAGGAACGAGCCGAAAGGGCAGGAGATTAATGTGATCGTGGGAGGTCTAGGTGCGGGTGGAGAGAGCAGCTAGAACCGATGCAACTATGCTTGGAGGGTGCACCAAGTGGAGCAGTCCCTAGCACCTCGGCCCACTCCTTATCCACTAAGTCCAGCGCACGCATAGTCTGAAGAGGCCATAACCTTCTTGGACAATGAGCTTGTAGGAGTTACGACTTACACACCGATGCATTGGTCATTCCGGCCACCATCAATCATTGTAATGTGCTGTGTTACTTGTGGATAATGGAAGTGCACCTGATGTATTGTCATACGACTGTTTCCTTTTAATGGGTCTGAAACCCGAATAGCTGTCTCCAGTAGAAATGCCTCAGTTCAGCTTCTTTGGAGTTTCGCTACATCTAATGGGTCAGATCCGTCTGACCATTACCCTGGGAACAACACTGAAGAGTGTGACCATGATGGTGGAATCCCTGGTGATCAAAAGTATGCCAGGGTACAACGCCATCCTTGGCAGAGGCCTGATTAGCTGTATCAAGGCCGTACCCTCATCTCTGCACTAGAAAATGAAGTTTCCTACCCCTCATGGTGTAGGAGAGGTACTCGGAAGCCAGTGCGAGTCCCGGTGGTGCTATGTCCTCTCCTTAGGAGACAAACAACCTGCAGTAGAAGACCCAGTGGTTCCACCTGCAGCTATTGAAGAGGCCTCAACCAGCCGTGGAACGCCAACTGAAGACCTATTGCCGATCCAAGTGGATGACAACCCCGAGCATGTCCTCTACATTGGCGCATTGCTACCAGAGGCCGAGCAATAATGATACAAAATGTTTCTGCTCGATAACCTGGATGCTTTTGCACAAACTGCCTGGCATCCCTCCAGAAGTTGTAACACATCATCTAAATATGGATCCAAAGGTGCCATCAGTACAACAAAGGCAACGTCCATTAACTAAGAATAGAAAACTGTAATCTGTGATCACGTCGTCAAAAGCCGATCAACCAGTCTACTCCGAGAAGCCCAATATTCGAGGTGGATCTATAGCGCCAACGGTAAATGGCAGTTGTGTGTGATTACAAAGATCTCAACAAAGCAACGCCAAAGGATAATTTTCCTTTGCCACGTATAGACCAGCTGATAGATACGACGTCTTTGCTCGAGCTCCTCAGCTTTCTGGATGCCTACTTTAGTTATCATATCAGCATGCATTCCCCAGACCAAGATGCCACAACATTTGTGACCGATCTCGGCCTTTATTGCTTCACAGGATGTTGTTTGGCCTGAAAAATGTGGGCGCAACATATCAACGGCTGGTCAACAAGATGTTCGAGCAGCAGATCGGGCGCAACATGGAGGTCTACATTGACGACATGCTGGTCAAGACACGCCCAAGCACCGATCACTTCGCTGATATGGAAGAAACCTTCACAACTCTACGAAGGTACAATATGAAACTCAATCCAGCTAAGTGCGCCTTTGGAGTCTGCTCGGGAACATTCCTTGGCTTCCTCGTGTCTAATAGAGGAATTGAGGCAAATCCTGAAAAGATCCAGGCAATTTTGGAGATGAGCAGTCCGAAGACGGTTCGGGACGTCCAACGGCTCACTGGATGCCTCGCAGCACTCAGCCGGTTCATGTCCCGAGCAGTGGAGAAATGCTTCCCCTTCTTCAAGTTGTTGCGAGTCCCCAAAGGTGCCTTACCACAAGGGGGGCAGGTACTGTGGACCCAAGATTGTGAAGCTGCCTTCACCGAGCTGAAGAAGTACCTCACTGCTCCACCAATTCTCTCAAAGCCGTTCTTGGAGAACAATTGTTCGTGTACTTGTCGGTCACCAAACACTCCATTAGCACGGTACTGATCAAAGAAGCGGCAGCAGCTCAGCACCCCGTCTACTACGTTAGCAAAGTACTGTATGAGGCTGAAAGGAGGGACCTCCGAGTAGAGAAGCTCGTAATGGTGCTCATCACAGTTGCGCGGAAACTTAGGTTGTACTTCCAGACCCATCCGATCACGATGCTAACCGACCAGCCGCTGAAGCTCATTCTACAGCACCTAGAGGCTTCTGAAGGCTCATCAAATGGGCCATCGAGCCCGGAGAGTTCGAAATTGATTACTGCCCTAGGACTGCTATCAAAGCTCAGGTGTTAGTAGACTTCATGGCAGAGTGCACGCTCCCGACCGAGAAGGATCCGCCACTGGCAGATGAACTACCATGGGAACTCTACATGGATGGATCCTCCTGCGTCATAGGAAGTGGGGCGGGATTGGTCCTCACCTCACCTGAAGGACTGGAATTTTAGTACGGTCTTAGATTCCATTTCACCGCCTCCAATAACATCGCTGAATATGAAGAACTACTGTTTGGAATCAGGATGGCTAGGCATCTAGGAGCGCTGTGACTCTGAGCCTTCACCGATTCACAACTCGTCTCCAGCCAGGTGAACAGACAATTCGAAGAAAGGGAGCCCCGCATGGTGCAATACCTCCAACAAGTAAAGCATCAGGTAGAAAGCTTCCTCTACTTCGAAGTGGTGCACGTCCCAAGAGAGCATAACATGCAAGTAGAAGCACTCACCACACTAGCATCTTTGGGCGACGTTGCTGATTCTCGCTTTGTCTTCATTGAAGAGCTTGTCTCACCAAGCACCGAGGTAGATATCTTAGCCATAGGGGCCACCCAACCAGCCCTGAGCTGGAGGGACCCTATCCTGGCCTATCTTCTCTGAGGAGAACTTCCTCCAGACCAGGCCAAAGCCCATCAAGTTTGATTGCACAACCAGAGGTTCACTGTCATCGATGGGTAGCTATACAGTCGCTCCCTCTCAAGACCTCTCTTGAAGTGCCTAAGTCCTTCTGAAGTGACACTGGCAATTGAAGAGGTGCATGAAGGTCTGTGCGGAAGCCATTTGGGTGGAAGGACCCTAGCATGCAACATCCTCCGAGCAGGGTTTTGGTGGCCAACTTTGCAAAAGGACTACCTGTCCTATACAAAGAAATGCCCAAAATGTCATAAGTTCGGTCAGCTTATCCATCAGCCTGCCGAACAACTACATTCCCTCTTTGAACCGCGACCCTTTGCTCGGTGGGGAATTGACATCATGGGACCATTCCCAGAGGCTCAAGATAGAAAGAAGTTCCTCTTAGTCACCATCGACTACTTCACCAAGTGGATCGAAGTAGAACTGGTTGCCACCATCACCGATCAAGCAACGTGGAAGTTCGTATGGAAGAACATCCTGTGCTGATTTGGTGTCCCGAAGGTGTTCACGACCGAAAATGGGAAACAATTTGATAGCACGTTCTTTAAACAGAAGTGCTCATAACTAGGCATCTACAATCACTTCACCTCGGTAACACATCCCTAGGCAAATGGTTTGGTAGAAAATGCCAACCGAACACTGCTACATGGGATACGCACGAGAGTAGAAGCAGTAGGAGGTTCATGGACGGAAGAGCTACCCAATGTACTCTAGTGCCACCGAACTACTACTCGAGTAGCCACCGGAGAGACCCCTTCCATTTGGCCTACGACACGGAAGCCGTGGTGCCTTTGGAAGTTGCAATCCCAACACTTCGAATGAGCCAATTTGTCAAAGTAGCCAACAATCGCGCGCTAAGGGAAAATCTAGACATGCTCGGTGAACGTCAAAACAATGCCAGCATAAGGTTGGTCTCCTATCAACAGCGACTCGTGCAATATTGCAACTCTAGAGTTCGTGAGCGGCGCTTCTTTAATGGTGGTTTAATGTTATGTCGTTGCTCTACTTCAGACCCCCGAAAAGCAATAGGCAAACTCTCCCCAAAATGGGAGGGACCTTATAAAGTCATCCAGGTTCTTGGAAAAGGATCCTACAAGCTGTCTACCCTCAGCAGCGAAACCATACTGAGGACCTAGCATGTTTCAAATCTAAAGGCTTATTATTCATAAGAAAGGCCTCTTGTACTTCTTAATAGAAAAGTTAGTTCCTTACTTCTCCATTACTTTTCTATCAGTTTTTGGGGGGGAGAAGGGTGTTCGTACAACCTTGGCCGGAGCTCTTTAGCTCAGAAGCTTGTGTGGAACCTAAAAACTCTAAAAACACTCTAACGAATTCCGATTCGGCACAAAACCTGACACGAAAAGGGATAGGATCAAAAACGGGTAACACTTTATTTTTCATTCATGAACAAAAGTTTACATATAGCCCAGAAGGGAAAGTTACATACAAAAAATTAAAGAAAAATAATAAAGTCTCATGGGGCTTAGTCCGAGTGGCCAGCATCCTCGACGTCAGAAGGCATCCGCCCTACTCGGAAGCTGGTGAAGTGGATCCCATCCAAATGAGGGTATCGTGTCTGGCGGCGACACTCCCGAAGCTCATCGTCAAAGGCTTCCTGGGCATGTTCCATCGTGGCATGGTGTCTACCTTGGCAGTCACCGACCTCAAGGCCAACCTCATAACAAGATGCGCCATACTATTCCAAGTCTTCTTGGAACTCTAGATTGACCTTGTACATGGCGATGCCCCGAGCCTCGACCTCTTGAAGCACCATGGTGATGGCGGCCTTCTTGGCCTCGGCGATAGCAAGATTCACCTCGGAAGCCTTCAGCGCAGCTTGGAGGTTGTCGATCTCCTTTTGCTACTCGACTTCGCGGCGTCGGCTTTGCTCTTCTCATTTCGCCGAAGACATGACCTAAGAGTCCTAGAGAATCTGCTGGAACTGCGTCTGTGCCGCCAGCTTCCGGAGCACCTCCACCGACTGTGTCACGTCCCGAGAGTTACGCAGTGGATATAAATTATTTAGAATCATTCGACATGATATCCTGAGATGTGAACAGTCGGCAAAAAAGCCTCTAGCTAGCACACACTAAATGTATAACAACATACGTCATCATAGGGCCCAAATATTGAACTCAACTAATCTTGTATTCAAATCTCAACTCATTGTATTCCAAATGGGAACTATTACAGGACTAAGACTCAATAAAAAGAAAAGTACATTTTATTCCTCACTTCCTACTACATGAATCTAACACTCAAAGCAAACAACTATAACTAGACTCATAGTTGGAACGCTCATCACTCGGACGCATTCCTATCTTCAACTTGCTCCTCCTCTTGAACATCATAGTCACCTAGATTGGGTAAAAGTAGGGAATGAACAAACTATCCCAGAAGGATTTATATCTCAATGTGCGGGCAATGATATAAGTGATAAGCAATTTGGGACTAGGTAAGCACGATGAATGTCACGATATGCATGTACGAATAAAACTCATTGAAACATGATACGTGAACAAGCTAGATAGAGCAATTATGATAGAGCAAGATCTAGAAGGATATAACAAGATAGAACTAGCAATATATCACTTTGTACAAGAAAGAAAAGTTTCACTTGATGTCAATAGCTTTCAAGAACGCGAGATATCACTAATTGCATTAAATGCAGGATGACCATATCACGCAAGCAAGCAAGAACGCACGAGCACGATCATGTAACACTAATCAGGCACTTAGACACTAATGTACACCAAGGAAAGATCCACCAAGAATGTACACTAGGACACGTGTATGTGGTTATTGTATCTATCATTCAACACGACACGCACGACTCCCAGCGCAAATGCAACGTCAGTAATCATTATACCCTATAGTTAACAGTATATTTATGACTCTCCATCATTGAGGCTAGACTGGAGCCCTTGGACACTCGCCGTGCCCGGTCAGCATCACACTTAAATTTTAAATGTAGATACCCACAGTCATTAATAATGGCCAATGAGAGTTTCAAGATGTAAGCATATGTAATGTCATGTTCATGATGATGATGAGAACAAGTAATAAGTAATTGAACATGATTTCATGATAACAATGGTTAAGAGGTAAATTTGGCAGCATAACAGTATGATTTATACTTTAATTCAATCTTTACATTAATGGCTTTAGTCTAGATTGTAAATCACACTCACGAGAACAAGATGAGAGAGGAAGTGCACGCTATCTCCAGGGAACTTCAATGGTACAACCAGCTCAGCCTCCTTGTGGGAATCCACGGAGAGTGGAGATTTACAGAGGTCTTAGAGGAAAGGTCGCTAGTCTACCGATTCAGAATGACTGATAGAGAGCTTCCAAATCCTAAAGATAGGGCTGCCTAGTATTGCAAGTGTATAGTGATGTACGCATCTCAATCACAATCCACCGGTTTCAAACTCGCTGAAAACACTTAACAATATAACATGAGATAAAACTATGCACTTTAACTAATCATGGTTTGCAAGATTTTAAGATAACAATTATCATTTAAATAAGCTAGAACAGTTCAAAGAGTGAATCAAAAGTTACATGAATGGTCACGTCATTAAGAAAGTAATTAGAATAATATTCGTGTAATTAAAGCTTTTTAAATGGGTTAAACACTTTTAAACCATTAATTAGATATCATGTAATGATCAGACCCAAGATATGCAAATGACACACTGGATACCATGTTAAACAGACCTCGGGTACATCAGTGAAAAACAGGCGAAACTGTAAAGAGGGTAAATCGCGTCCATATGCCTGGCCGCGTTCATGCTTGAATCACATCGTGGGAAAGGGACGTGTTCAAGAAAATTCCTTTAATAAAAGCTTGGGCAGGAAAACTTCTGAAACGCGTCTGGGCTGGCTGCCGCGGTTCAGAGCAGTGCTGACTCCCAGGCGGCGCGTAGACCCACGCGTGGGTTGACCCGTCAACACGTTAAATGCGTCGGGTCTCCCGGACTCCTTTCAGATGGTCGCATCACCCAGCAGTGTCGTGATACCAGAGGCTTGAAATGCATCCTCGGGACCCGACGCGTTTCAAGGAGCAGACCGAAAACGTCCAAAACACAGGAACACAGGGGTGCAACTCATGCAATGCTTATATCTCCTAAACTAGGGCTTTTCGGATAAAAGTCTCAACAACAAAGTTGTTGGGAACATGACAGAGGAGAGAACTATGATTTTTAAATAATTTTAAATGGCCTCAAGATGTGTGATAAATTGACTTGAACTGGAAAAGACCCTAACATGCGCGACTTTGGCAAAACACCCATAATTCAAAATCTACTCATTGGAATTCGATGAAACCAATGGACATGAAACTAGACTTGATGCTCTACACATTTGTATAAGATTTATTAAGGTTTGGCCTGAGAAAATCTACCTTCTGGGTTTGATGAAATCTCGTTCTTCAGAAATCCCTTGTTCAGACCCCTGTTTGAAGAACGCTTAATACTCTGTGTATACTGCACGCAAATTGTGCATTCTAGTTGGGTTAGGAAGTAGACTTGATGCTCTTTCTAGGGGTATAAGCCTTGCATGATGGGATTTAGGTTTGAACTACCTTTGCTCGACTCCAAGGGGACGGTTTGCACAGGTCGTAGCAAGCGAACAGGGGAAGAAGATGACCCTCTTATGGTCGTTCCACAGCTCCCCAGCCACCAAGAACTTCTCCACATGACCCCAGCAAGTTTTAAAACTGGACCCTAAGGTTTGGTGGAGAGTATTTATGCAACCATGGTGTTTAGGAGTCCTATTGTGACAAGGAAACTATAGTTGCGGTTTTGGCTTATTACTTTCCTAATTTGATGATTTCTTCCTCTATTAGAGTGTGTGAGGCTTTAGGAAACCTCCCACCATGGTTAAGTACGAATTTGAGTTTCCAAGAAAGGCTAATTGCCTTGGGGTTTGCCCTAATTACCCACCTTCTATTTTTAGCTTAATCAGAGTTGCAAATTTCCATGCATTTTCTTGCTTCATTTAATTTTTGAGCCAAATGTTGTCCATTGGCCCAATTATGATATTGAGTCATTAATATATTATGTTGGAAGTCTCTCCAATATTTTTATTTAATTTATGATTGCGTCGTATTTCCGTGTTAACGGTTTTCTGACTTGTTTCCTTATTTGGATAATCGGTCACCATGTGATGTACACTTGGTTAATCGGATTTTTTGTCACACGAATTTCTTCATGGAACAATTAGGAATAATGTGTGAGGTTGATTTATATTTTTTATGGAATTTTCTGATGTGTTTTAGCACATACGATAATGATACGTATGTTTAAATACTATGATATTATGGAAATTATTTATTTCCATTTATTTGAATTTTTATGTAATTAAAAATTTCGGGGTGCTACACCCTCCCCCACTTAAGAGAATTTGGTCCCCAAATTCATAGATCATTAATTGGCTTTTGGTAGTTATGATCCTTGTGGTTGTTTCGGATTTAATTCCTCTAACTTGTTTAAACATCGTGGATGCTAGTTCAACATCTACACCTATGGCCACCCGTACTATTCATTTGGTTCCTTCCACTCCTGTTTCCCTTCCACGGTTGTTATAACTCCATCTTAATTCTCCAGATGAACTATGGTATAATTACTAGATTATTCCTTTCTAATCTCTCCTTAATGATCTCCCCCACTTAGAAATGTACTAATAAGAAAAACATCATACGATCAGTCTAGGAGTTTAACAATCATACCTCCTTCCGGGAGCTCCGCTTGCGTTATTGCATTCACGCATCCTTGATGCTTTACCACTCCCTAGTTCCTTCCAACTTGGTCTTTTAGCATGGGACAATTCGATATACGATGTTCCTGACTCCCACATCGCAGGAAAGCCCCGTCTTCTTCCAGCACTTGTCTGCTTGGTGCCAAGACTTGTCGCAAAATTTACAATATTCTACCATCATTGTTTCTTCTACTTTGATCTTTTTCTCTATGCCATAGTCCTTCCCAGTGGTTGGCCTTTTGTTGTTGTTGTAGTTGTTGTTATTGTTGTTACTGGGGAAAGTTCCAGTTGTATCAACTGCTCCCCTTTTTATAAAGGTCGGCTTTGAGATGTCTTTCCCCCTTATGCCTTCCACCTTATCCATAGTGTCTTCTACCAGTTGAGCTCTTTGGACCATCTCAGTGTAGGTTTGGATGTTGTGTGGTCCGAGCTTTTCAATGAACATGGGCCTAAGCCCATCCATGAAACGGTTTGCATTCAGTCTTTCAGTTCCCACCAGGTGTGGGGCATACACAGCCAGACGCGCGAACTGAGCCTCATACTCAGCCACGAACATTCCTTTCTGTTTTAGTGCGGCAAACGTCGCTACCTTCTTCTCCTTGACTGTAACAACCCTCCTCATACCGGTACGATTATACCAATCCCCATCGGTATAAAGAGCGTCGTCACCGTATAATAGTAACCCAACACTAAATGATAAGGTTGATATGTCCATGAATATTAAATGAGTACAGTGGAATTAAAGAAACAATTAAACTTCATTCCATCGTCATCACATATTCCACAGTCTATATAGTAAAAGAATGTGCTAGAGTTCACATTATTGCAACTTGAAATGAACTACATTGTCCATTACATTGTCCAACTATGAAATAAAGTAACTACAAAAGAAAATCTCCCCAAGTAACTACTCCTTGAATGCGGCGTCGACCTTCACTATTCTCTCCTCAGCTACGGGAAACCTGTCACACCTATACACCGAAGCAAGTATGAGTCTTACAAGACTCAGCAAGCAAACTAAAACATCAACCTTACACATATCTCATATACACTAAGCTATCAACAATAAGGACTACATGCTATCATTCTAACCATTACAATTTACATGGCACATGCTTCTTATGGTCAATTTCACACATAATTCACCCAAACACATTTCTAATTAAGACACACTCATATTAAAACATGGAAGATAACATATACTTACACAAGTTCTCTACACATGATATATCCTATGATGCATGGTTCAAATCTTTATCATATCATTGCACAATTTTTACCAATTTAAAACATAAGGTTATGTACAAGATAATGAACACTTCTAGCATGGTATCTAGCCAATTTCTCATGCAATTATATCATTTTATCATACATTTAACTTTCTGTTTTAATGTAAAATTTATCATACTCTCTTGACACTTGCACATGCTTTTTAATAAACTACATAACATGATACTAAACATTCTATCATAATTAAGCTTAATCATATTAATACACACATGACATAAACATATGCACTCTTATACACCTAACATGTAACATGATTTATTAATCTAAACATTATCCATGTTATGGAACAACTCTACCAACTAGAATATGGAATTAAGCATAAAGTAGATAACAACCTAACATGATATCTATTCATATTTCACATGCACTTTTCTCATTTATCTACACATTTCATTTCCTGTTTTAATATGAATAAATCACAATGATATCCCTTTATTAAACATGGATTGAAGATCTAAAACATATTCAAATCGGTTGGCAATTATATACAATTTAAGCATGGAACTATATACTAAATGAGTAGTAATTCTATCATGAAACTTAAACATTATTTCATGCATTTATCATAATCAAAATCTCATTTTGCTTGTTGTTTTGACATGAATTAAACATAATTACATGGATTTACACCTGTTCACATGCCATCTTATTCATTTGACAATTCTACATGCTCATTTTCCACATTGCATTACTTTACATATTTACACACACATATTCATATACACTACCATATGGAGATTTTTAAACTATATCACATAATATTAACATGGTATTAACATGATATTACAATTATGATGTTAACACATGAATGACATGAATATATATAAATGCATTATTACATTGGTTTTCTCATGCAATTGTACTATCATTATCATTTACTCTCCCTTACATATCATTTACACTCCTTCCATTTCATTTACTCTTGCACTCACATTTATCACATATCACAACAATTGCACTTACCACATGCCACATTCATTATCACTTTGCACTTTATTCACATTTAATCTCTTAAGTCGCTGTGACACATAGTCCTAACTACCAAGTAGAGGAAAAACACTCGATCACTTTAGCAGTTAGTGCTTATCACCTAGCACTTAGCACTTCACTTGCTCATATTTGTCACCTGGGCAAGCTAGTGACAAACCTTGGATACTGCGCAGACTGGGAGAAGCCCTCTCCATCCTAACCAGTGATACTTGTCCACCTCCAGGATTTCATCATAATGCCCTTAGGATATATTTCACAACGTTGAGCCTTCCATAGGGACTTTTCTATGGTACAACTCTCAGACTATGGTAGCAGTGTCAATCTCGGCCCAATTTTACAGATTAATCATATTATCATACATGTCACATTTTACTCATGCTTATATACATACATTCATCCCATTTTACACACACTTTGCATAACTTTCACATTTCCATTTATAGAAATTCACCTTACTATTTAACAGTGATAAACAACTTAAAACAAAATATTAATATGTTGTTAACCCTTGATTTATACATAATTAACTCTAACATGCTCAACATGGCCATTTTCTCATTTAAAACCACAACAGTACCTACTATCATCAAAACATCATGAAATTTTTATCACAGGTTAAAAACAGTAAACATAACACATACTCAATTTTATAGATTTTTTTGAATAGGAAATATATTTATAACAATTAAAGAAAATTACAGGTGCATTTCTCATTAATTTCTCCAAACTAGGAATCACAATATAACAGTCAAATCTAACAGTGCCAATGCGTAGATACGGTCATCACATGATTGCAAAAAATTCATGAAACCCTAACTCACAACTGACTTATTTACACAGATTAAACATGGTCATTTTATGCTCATAGTCCAATTGTCAGAATTTTAGTAATCAACACAAATCATGAAAAGTCACTAGAACCACATGACATGACCTACTGATCACCTTTGACCCCACATAAAATCTACAGTATGCACACATACCCGAAAATCAATTAAATATCTTAAAGAAGATCAAACAACAGTTTTCAGAACACTGAGGAACTTGGCGGCACAGTGCTGGCCGCCTACTGTGTTAACTGCACAATCCCCTGACACCAACACATGATCTTGGCGGCACAGGATGTTGCCGCCAACCTCCAGACAACAGACTGCGCAGACAGCACTCACATGCAAAGGGAAACTGGAGGTTCCAGGACACGAGGAAAAATATGGAAAAATGATGGGACCTAAGGGGACATGTGTAGGATTGATATCCATAGGTTACTTGCCTCGAAATAAATCCTAGAAGATCAAACATCGCCGATGAAGCCCTCCTCGGCCCTACCAAGAAGGTGCTCAGAAACTCCTTAAATCCATTTCTTCGGTCGTTGTGGGTTGATCCTCGGAGTTGGGGATGCCTCCTTGATGGTTGAACTGTCTTCCAGTCGTTGTAGATCTCCAGCAAACTCCCCCAGTCGCCGAATCAAAGTCTCCAAAGTTCAACTTTTCTCACAAGGAGTTCTAGGGTTTCACCAAGACCAAAAGACTTGGCGCGGCCAGAACAATGTGTTTTTATAGAGCTGGGTAGGTTGGGTACGCTTTAGGGTAGGTTGCCTATGACTTTAGAAGGGTTTCCTAAACTAGAACCGGGCAAAATGCAAGCGTTACCAAATCTGGAACAGTTACGCAGGAGGGATCTTGACGTCAACATCTGGTGTAGTCAACCTGGGGTTGGCGTCTACCCAGGGTGCTGCCCACAGAGGGGTTGGCGTCCATCGATCTGGACGCCAACCCTGGCCTGCAGTCAGCGGCACACTGTCTTGTCGCCAACTATGTATTTCGGCCAGAACTGGGACAAACATCAAAATCGATACATAAACACATCATAAACTATTTAATGGGTACTAAAATAAGTAGATATCTTATGTACCATGTCAAACATATGCATACATACATGTACTCAACGTAATTACATTCAACATGCATGTTTTTAATTAATATAACATGTACATCGATAGTAAGATAATGCATGCACGTTTAAGGATATACATGTACGAAAAACAATTCACATGTACTTACAAGGTAAATGGCAATTCCCACCTATCATATGCTCAATATTATTTAAGTACCATATATATACTATGAACAACTTAATATGTATAGAATTAGATAAATATCACATGCATAAGATAACATACATATATAGATATATATTTACACACTTCATAATTACGTGCATTATGCATGAATATATGTATACCACATGCACATCCTTAGTTAGACACTACATGCACATTTAAACACACAGAAACAAACATATATATATAGCAATAACTACATATTATATGCACCACATTTCTTAGATTCAATATACATAGGATTTAAATAAGTTCTATGATGTACAAAATTAGTTAAGTACTTATCTCCACAGAAGATATAATATATATATATATATATATATATATATATACATACATATACACATGAGTAATTGTATATATATATATATACATACTTACACCATTTAGATACATACAATATGCTTGGGATAATTAAATACAATAGGCATATCAATAATTAAATAATGCATGCTTATTTAAATATATTGTGTGCACCGAAATAAACTCATACTTGTTTAGAAGATGCATGATAATAACTTCATATTATACGCACAATGTTTCTCACATACTATATGCATGATACTTAAATAATTATAACATGTACAAATTTGGCTAACTACTTATGTTCACGAAAAATAATTTATATACATGCATAAGTACATAAACAATTCAATAATTATAGTATGCAAAAATTTTAATACTTGCACTATATTTATGACAGGTAAACATCACATGCACAATATAAAATGACAGAAAATTCGGGGTCTCACATTGACCATCTCCGAGAAGTACTTTCCTCGGAAAATCTCCAGGAAACCTGCCCATTCTAGTTCGCCAACATTAGGCAGGTGGGCCGATGTGACCTTCCACCATGCTCGGGCATCCTTAGTGAATTGAAAAGTGGCCAGTACCACCTTCTCCCTATTAGTGCATTGAATCACTTGGAAAATTCGTTCTATCTCCTCTTGCCAATTCTCTGCCTCGTATGGGTCAGGAGATCTAGAGAAACGAGGAGGGTTCAAACATCTAAAGTTACAGTGTAGATCACCGGCTCCGTTCCTAGCTGCAGTAGCCTAATTTCTAGCCTGAACTACATTTTGTAATGCCTGGGTCAGACCAGCCACGGTGTCTTACATAGCTTGCCACTAGTTGCGAGCCATTGCAGTTGAGTGTAAGAGTTATGAAGGTTCCTAAGAAAAGGATGGAAACCAATTAATGTCTCTAGATACATTATAAGAGTCAATGAGTAGGAGTGTTTTGTTCATTCTATCATATTCCCAGTCTCTACCCAATCTCACCAGGTACTATATTTAATTTCCATGACCTAGGTTCCATAGGTATCTCATAATCCTGAGACATATACCCTATTTGGTATTCCTAGGATCTGATACCACAAAACTGTCACGTCCCAAGAGTTACGTAGTGGATATAAATTATTCAGAATCATTCGAGACGATATCCCGAGACGTGAACAGTCGGCAAATAAGCCTCTAGCTAGCACGCACTAAATGTATAACAACATACATCATCATAGGGCCCAAATATTGAACTCAACTAATCTTGTATTCAAATCTCAACTCATTGTATTCCAAATGGGAACTATTACAGGACTAAGACTCAATAAAAAGAAAAGTACATTTTATTCCTCACTTCCTACTACATGAATCTAACACTCAAAGCAAACAACTATAACTAGACAAATAGTTGGAACACTCATCACTCGGACGCATTCCCATCCTCGACTTGCTCCTCCTCTTGAACATCATAGTCACCTAGATTGGGTAAAAGTAGTGAATGAGCAAACTAGCCTAGTAGGATTTATATCTCAATGTGCGGGCAATGATATAAGTGATTAACAATTTGGGACTAGGTAAGCACGATGAATGTTATGATATGCATGTACGAATAAAACTCATTGAAACATAATACGTGAACAAGCTAGATAGAGTGATTATGATAGAGCAAGATCTAGAAGGATATAACAAGATAGAACTAGCAATATATCACTTTGTACAAGCATGCAAAGTTTCACTTGATGTCAATAGCTTTCAAGAATAGGAGATATCACTAATTGCATTAAATGCAGGATGGCCATATCACGCAAGCAAGCAAGAACGGACGAGCACGATCATGTAACACTAATCAGGCACGTAGACACTAATGTACACCAAGGAAAGATCCACCAAGAATGTACACTAGGACACGTGTATGTGGTTATTGTATCTATCATTCAACACGACACGCACTACTCCCAGCGCAAATGCAATGATAGTAATCATTATACCCCATGGTTAACAGTATATTTATGACTCTCCGTCATTGGGGCTAGACTGGAGCCCTTGGACACTCGCCGTGCCCGGTCAGCATCTCACTTAAATTTTAAATGTAGATACCCACAGTCATTAATAATGGCCAATGAGAGTTTCAAGATGTAAGCATATGTAATGTCATGTTCATGATGATGATGAGATCAAGTAATAAGTAATTGAACATGATTTCGTGATAACAATGGTCAAGAGATAAATTTGGCAGCATAACGGTACAATTTATACTTTAATTCAATCTTTACATTAATGGCTTTAGTCTAGATTGTAAATCACACTCACGAGAACAAGATGAGAGAGGAAGTGCATGCTATCTCGAAGGAACTTCAATGGTACAACCAACTCGGCCTCCATGTGGGAATCCATGGAGAGCGGAGATTTACGGAGGTCTTAAAGGAAAGGTCGCTAGTCTACCGATTCAGAATGACCGATAGAGAGCTTCCAATCCCCAAGAAAGGCTGCCTAGTAGTGCAAGTGTATAGTGATGTACGCATCTCAATCACAATCCATCGGTTTCAAACTCGCGGAAAACACTTAACAATATAACATGGGATAAAACTATGCACTTTAACTAATCATGGTTTGCAAGATTTTAAGATAACACTTATCATTTAAATAAGCTAGAACAGTACAAAGAGTGAATCAAAAGTTACATGAATGGTCACGTCATTAAGAAAGCAATTAGAATAATGTTCGTGTAACACCCCAAAAAATTTAGCAATTTAAAATTTTCAGAAATAAAGGGGGATAAATTAATTAAACATATGGGAGAGACTGCCAACACCATGTAATAATGATTCATTAACAAGATTGGGCCTATAGAACACATTTGGCCCAAGGATATAAATGAGCTGGGACAGGGAATTACCCAGAAATTCGTGTAGGTAATTATGCCATAATTAGAAAGGGCAATTTAAGGTTTAAATAAGGGTGATTATTCATGCATGGTAAGCCAAAATCGGACCCAACCCTAAGAGGAGGTTTCCTAAACCACTACTACCTCTTTTGGAGGAAAGAGTCCCAAATTCTTGGAAAAACAGGGAGCATAATTCGCAGCCCCTTTTCTAGTCTCGTTAGGACTCTTAACTACAACCTAAATCTATAAGAACTCATCCTCAAACTCTTGGGGAAGGTTTAGCAACAAGTTGGGATCGTTTGGAGGCAGGCTAGAACTTTTGAGGAGCAGGAGAAAGGCTGGGAACCCGGAGCTTCATCCCCTGCATCTTCTGTTGCATCCAGAATATCGACTGGACTTAGATCTTTGTAAAAGTAGGTGTTCTAAGGCCAAGATTAAAGAAAACCAACACCAACATGTATTTCTTTGAGTCTAGGTTCATTTGCAATTGGTTTGACTGGTTTTCATGGAGTATACATTGTGTATTGGTGATTTTCCCGAAGTCTCGCACAGTTAGGGATTTTCCCGGTCTTCTTATTGTGCACACAATTCAAGACCGAATTTGACTAAACTTCCTTCATGAAAGTTCTTCCACCAGAAGTCACAATCATCTTCTATGTTGGACGTGTTGTCCAAAAGTCCTTCCTTAGAGAGTTAGGAGCATGACAAGAGAGTCTCTGCATGATACTGTGATTTCAGGCTACATTTGATTTTTGTTATTCACATGTTTTATCATTATTTAAGACCGAAATTGATCCAACCCTCAACATCAAAGTTCTTCTACTAGTTGTCCTATTCATCTTTCGTGTTGAACGTTTTGTCTATATGTCATTCGTTAGAGAGTTATAAGAGGTGAAAGTGATTAGCTGCATGAGATGTGTTTTCGGATTCCACATGACTTATAAGTTTTGTTCTGGAAGGGCACTAGTGTCGACACTACTTAAGCTAGTGTCGACACACTGTCCCAAAACCACCTAGATGATGTTCTGGGAAAGCCTCTAGTGTCGACACTCCCTGAGCCAGTGTCGACACACTGTCCCAGTTGACCCAGAAGGTTTTCTGGAAAACTGATCTAGTGTCGACACCACCTGTCCTAGTGTCAACACACTGTCCCACATCTGCCAGAAGGTTTTCTGGAAACTGTCTCTAGTGTCGACACCACCTGAACTAGTGTCAACACTACCTGACCTTTTTGCCCTGTATTTGAAGCACTGTGTCGACACTACCTGAACTAGTGTCGACACTACCTGACCAGTTTTGCATGATTTTGTCCTGTGTTGGGAGCATGGTGTCGACACCACTTGATCTAGTGTCGACACTACCTTACAAGAAATTTACATAATTTAGGTCTAATCATCTCATGATGTCTACTAGCTTGTGCATGATGTTATATCGTATGCATGGACCTAAAATAAATCAATCCATTGAAAAATAGTAATGGTATGAATATGATTCTAATGTGTAATTATGATTGATCTTATGTTCATTGGATTATCTTGTGATCTTGCTTATTGTCAATTGATAAGATAAGAATATGATATGAATGTGGGGATAAATACATGTTAGTATGGACATGTTAGTGGTGTTAATGTTATGATTTGCATATGAGTTCATGGCTACATGTTTTCGGTGTTCAATTGATTATTTGTCATATGCATACATGTTAGGAAAGTACATGTTCTACATACGATCTGTCTTTAGAAACATCCTCTTGTCAAGACATTAATGATCTATGAAACATAAGATACGTCGTTATCCTGCCTTGTTCTTTTGAGCTGTTTGTCATTCCTTGACTCTATGAATGATCATGTTCTTTTACTACGAGCTTGTTATTGAAACTCTGTGGCCATAATATGAATCTGTTTGTTCGGCACAACGTGGGACTCCGGTCCAAAATTTGATCCAATGCCTGTGCAATAGGGCCCTGTCCGGTCCTGGGGAGGAGCGCCCCAACGTACTTGTTAACCGCGGGAGTATGGACTCTTGGTGCTTGGCATAGCACACTGACATGCAAGATTGTGAAAATGTGCCTCCTGTTTGACGTGATAAGTTTGACTTGACATGATATGATACGTTTGTTCTTGTGAACACATGAGAGCTTCTTGAATACGGCCAATCTCTTCTGACATGATTTTATTCTTGAATTATCTATCCATTGTGTATGGAACTCGACATTTGATCTGATATGATATCCGTTCTATTCTGCTATTCAATCTGTTAGTAATGCATACATTGTCATCATATGCATGTGCATATCTGCCTATTTAAAATGTTAATCATGTATACTAGTGCCCGCACGTTATTGAGATGTAAATCCTACTGAACTAGTTTGCTCACCCCTATCATCCTGCCCTTTTTCAGGTAGTGATGAAGAACCCGTGAAGTCGGATGGGACTGGGCAAGAGTGACGAGCACCTGTCATATGAATAGTTGTCAGCTTAGGAATAGAAATTTAAGTAGTTGATGTATTAGAGAAATGTTGTTATTTTATTAATAAACCTTTTCAGTTGATTCATCTTATGTGAGGTTGTATCTAGTTGAATGGAATGAAATAAGGTATACTTTTGGTGACCATGTTATAGTCTCGAATGCGTTATTATATTCAATTGTGACTCTGCACTATTCAACTGTGATACGCCGGTTTGTATCGTTCACGTCCCCCGGTATTTATTCCGCTGCTAAATATCGGGGTGTGACAGTTGGTATCAGAGCCTGAACTTTAGGGTCCAAGGGAATAGGAACGTAGAATGAAACTAGATCACACGAGTCAAAATTTGTCGTACCTAATGTGAGCGTGGGTAGAGCCATGGGAGTAAAAGTCACATGTGATATATTTAGATGACTAACTCACATTATTATCTTGAAGGTACTTATTACCTCAATGGCCGCTGAACGTGCCCAGGCTAGGGACATGCAACGAACCATACAGAACTTGACTCAGGCTATCTTACAACCCACCCAAGGTGGAGGTAACCGTGGAGCCAGTGAGCTCCACCGGAATTTCCGGAACATGGATCCACCTAGGTTTGAGGGGAGTACTAACCCAGATGTTGCTGAACACTGGGTTAAGGAGATTGAAAGGATATTCAAGGTTATGCAATGCACAGACCAGAACAAGGTGCTCCTGGCGACTTTCCTGTTGGAAAAGGATGCCAGGGCATGGTGGGAGTTGGTAGAAGCAACCCTAAATGGACAACAACTAACATGGGCTCAGTTCATTGAGCGTTTCAATGCCAAGTACTTTTCTGAGAGGGTCCAAGAACAGAAAGCAGCCGAATTTGCGGCTTTGAAGCAGAGAGGACTCAATGTGGCTGAGTATGAGGCCCAATTCTCTCGGCTGTCCAGATACGCTGTTCACTTAATTGGGACAGAAAGGATGAAGGCGAAACACTTTCTAAATGGCTTGAGGCCCCAGTTCATCACCCAACTGGCGCCAATGGACATTCAAACTTATGCTGAAATGGTTAAGAAGGCTCAGTTATTGGAAGATGCCATGGAGACTGCCGAAAGGATTAAGGAAAATCTGTGAAACGAGAGCAAGTGTCTTCTGCTGGGAGGTATCAGCCGACTATTGGGAAGAAAAGGCCAGTGGCGGGGTAAATGAACCAGCGGATAAAAAGCCGAAGGAGTTAGGTAAGCAGATAATGGTGACAAAGGGAGAAAGGTGCAAACATTGTGACAGAGCTGGTCATCGGTCTGAAGAATGCTGGAGAGCGCAAGGGAGATGCCTAAGCTGTGGGAGTCGTGACCATAGGATCTCGGACTGCCCATGTTGAAAGAACAAGCCCCTCAGGACAAACGTCCGAATGGACAGAAGAGGCAAGGCCGACTGCAAGCTGTCTAGGAACCAGAAACTGCTGAAGAAGGAGGTATCGTAGAAGGTACACTTACTATTCTTTCCCGACCCGCATATGTTCTCTTTGATACGGGAGCTACGCACTCCTTCATATCTCAAACATTTGTTGATACCTTACCTGTGAGACCCATCCCAATGAAATCCGGAATAGTTGTGTCAACCCCGATTGGTCCTGGCACCAATCTTACAAACCATATACCATCCAGTGAGGTGTTGATTGAAACCCAAAACCTACCAGCAAATTTAATATGTATGGATATGACGGGGTATGATGTGATACTGGGAGCAGACTGGATGTCTGAACATGGGGCTAGTATCAATTACAGGAGAAGTCGGGTAACTTTTAGCCAGTACCAAAAACTAGTGTTCACCGGGGATAGAAACCGTAGGAGATTGTCAATTATCTCTGCATTACAAGACAAAAGGATGATGAGGAAAGGTTGTATGGCCTTTCTTGCTGCTGTGATCATCGCAAAGAAAGAAGTCAAAGTTGAGGACATCCATGTCGTCAGCGAATACGCTGATGTTTTCCCCGAAGACTTGCCAGGAATTCCTCCTGAGCGAGAGGTCGATTTTACCATCGAATTGGTCCCTAGAGCAGCACCAGTATCTAGGGCACCATATAGAATGTCCCCCGCAGAACTGAAAGAATTAAAAGAGCAACTGATGGAACTGTTAGAGAAGGGTTTCATCCGACCAAGAACATCGCCATGGGGTGCACCTGTCCTCTTCGTCAAGAAGAAAGATGGGTCAATGAGGCTATGCATAGATTACAGATAATTGAATCAGTTAACAATCAAGAACAAATACCCTCTGCCGAGAATTGATGAGTTGTTTGATCAATTATCTGGAGCTAGATACTTCTCTAAAATAGATCTCCGATCTGGTTATCATCAATTGAGGATCAAAGGAGAAGACATTCACAAGACTGCCTTCCGAAGCAGGTATGGGCATTATGAATTTATTATTATGCCTTTTGGACTAACAAATGCCCCTGTAGTTTTCATGCAGTTGATGAATAGCATTTATCGCCCATATCTTGATAAGTTTGTGGTGGTATTCATCGATGATATATTGATCTATTCCAAGACAAAGGAAGAGCATGAGGGGCATTTGAGGATTGCATTGCAGATCTTAAGGGAGAACAAACTATATGCCAAGTTAAGTAAATGTGAATTCTGGCTTGAGGAGGTATCCTTTCTAGGGCATGTGGTAACCAAGATGGTATCGCTGTTGATCCATCAAAGGTTGAGGCTATGTTGAAATAGGAAAGACCGATGAGCGTCACAGAGATCAGGAGTTTTCTGGGATTAGCTAGGTATTATCGAAGGTTTATAAAGGATTTCTCGAAGATTGCAGTGCCATTGACCATACTGACCCGAAGGAAAATCCATTCGTGTGGACCAATGAATGTGAGGAAAGTTTCAACAACTGAAGAAGTGTCTGACTACTGCTCCTGTCCTCGCCTTACCCACTGAAGAGGAGGATTTGAAATTTATTCAGATGCTTCTGGTACAGGACTGGGATGTGTTTTAATGCAACAAGGGAAGGTAATAGTTTATGCCTCCAGACAGTTGAAGATCCACGAAGTGAACTATCCAGTTCATGACCTGGAGTTGGCAGCAGTAGTATTCGCCCTAAAGATTTGGAGGCATTATATCTATGGTGAGCAATTTAAGGTCTTTTATGACCACAAGAGTTTGAAATACCTGTTCACACAGAAGGAGCTGAACATGAGACAAAGAAGGTGGTTAGAGTACCTTAAGGACTTTGACTTTTCCATTCAGTATCACCCCGGGAAAGCCAATGTAGTGGCAGATGCTCTAAGTAGACAACCAGGAGCTATGCTAGCTAGTATGATGCTGGGCGAATGGAAGTTACTGGAACAATTTGCAAGTCTGAACATAGACGTGGGAAAGAAGGAAAAACAAGTAATGATTTCAAACCTCCAGATACAATCCGACCTACTGACTGAAATCAAGGAGAAATAAGGAGAGGATCCATTCTTAGTTGAGATCAGGGAGAAGCTAGAGCAAAGGGCTGACTTCACTCTATCCGCAGAAGGAAGATTACTGTTCTGAGGTAGGACCTACGTCCCTGATCATGGAGAACTCAAGAAGAGGTTACTAAATGAAGCTCACCAGTCCAATACACGATTCACCCTGGATCAAAAAGATGTACCAAGACTTGAAAAGGTCGTACTGGTGGCCAAACATGAAGAGGGATGTGGCCGATCATGTGTCATACTGTCTAACATGTATGGAAGTCAAGGCCGAGCATTTCCGTACGACTGGTGGACTGCTACCACTAGAAATCCCAGAATGGAAGTGGGATAGTATCGGTATGGACTTTATCATGGGATTGCCCAAGACTCGAGGTGGTATGGATGCAATCTGGGTAATCGTTGATCGATTGACTAAGTCGGCTCATTTCTTGCCCATTAAGAGCACCTGGTCTGTGGATGTATTGGCTGCATTATATGTTAAGGAAGTAGTTAGATTGCTTGGGGTTCCATCTAGCATAATCTCAGATCGGGACCCTAGATTTACCTCACACTTCTGGAAGGGGTTACAAGCAGCAATGGGTACTAAACTAAATTTTAGTACTGCCTTCCACTCTCAGACTGATGGACAAACTGAAAGGACCAATCAAATTGTGGAGGATATGCTTCGTTCTCTGGTGCTAGATTTCAGAGGGCGATGGGATGATCAGTTGTACCTGATGGAGTTTGCTTATGACAACAGCTATCAGGCAAGTATCAAGATGGCTCCATTTGAAGCCTTATATGGCAGAAGTTGCAGATCACCCCTTTGTTGGGAAGAGGTTGGGGAGAACCAATGGGTTGGACCCAACTTAATTGAGGCGACTGTTAGGAAGGTTCAGATTGTCAGGGAACGTCTGAAGATATCACAATCCAGACAGAAGAGTTATGCAAACAAGAGAAGGAGAGAACTGGAATTTCAGGTTGGCGAACATGTTTTCTTGAAGGTCTCACCTTCAAGGGGAATACAAAGATTTGGGATCAAAGGAAAACTAAGTCCCAGATTCATATGGCCATTTCAAATCCTGGAAAGGAATGGTCAGGTGGCGTATAGACTTGCACTACCTCCGCAACTCGCAAACGTGCATAATGTGTTCCACATATCCATGCTGCGGAAGTACTTATTCAATGCCGACCATGTAATTGACCATGAGGACTTGGAGATTCGGGAGGACCTTACTTATGAAGAGAGGCTGATCAAACTGCTGGATCGGAAGATTCAACCACTCAGGAACCATACCATACCTATGGTGAAGGTCTAATGGAGTCGAGACGGAGTTACTAATGCTACTTGGGAAACAGAGGAAAGAATGAAGAAAAACCACCCAGAACTATTCTCAGGTACGAACCATCACTATTATGCGTAAATTTGGGGACCAAATTTCTTAAGTGGGGGAGGATGTAACACCCCGAAAAATTTAGCAATTTAAAAAATTCAGAAATAAAGGGGGATAAATTAATTAAACATATGGGAGAGACTTCCGACACCATGTAATAATGATCCATTAACAAGATTGGGCATATAGAACACATTTGGCCCAAGGATATAAATGAGCTGGGACAGAGAATTACCCAGAAATTCATGTAGGTAATTATGCCATAATTACAAAGGGCAATTTAAGGTTAAATAAGGGTGATTAGTCATGCATGGTAAGCCAAAACCGGACCCAACCCTAAGAGGAGGTTTCCTATACCACTACTACCTCTTTTGGAGGAAAGAGTCCCAGATTCTTGGAAAAACAGGGAGCAGAATTCGCAGCCCCTTTTCTAGTCTCATTAGGACTCTTAACTACAACCTAAATCTATAAGAACTCGTCCTCAAACTCTTGGGGAAGGTTTAGCAACAAGTTGGGATCGTTTGGAGGCAGGCTAGAACTTCTGAGGAGCAGGAGAAAGGCTGGGAACCCGGAGCTTCATCCCCTGCATCTTCTGTTGCATCCAGAATATCGACTGAACTTAGATCTTCGTAAAGGTAGGTGTTCTCGGGCCAAGATTAAAGAAAACCAACACCAACATGTAGTTCTTTGAGTCTAGGTTCATTTGCAATTGGTTTGACTGGTTTTCATGGAGTATACATTGTGTATTGGTGATTTTCCCGAAGTCTCGCACAATTAGGGCTTTTCCCGTTCTTCTTATTGTGCACACGATTCAAGACCGAATTTGACTAAATTTTCTTCATAAAAGTTCTTCCACATGCAGTCCCGATCATCTTCTATGTTGGACGTTTTGTCTAAAAGTCCTTCGTTAGAGAGTTAGGAGCATGACAAGAGAGTCTCTGCATGATACTGTGATTTCGGGCTACATTTGATTTTTGTTATTCACATGTTTTCTCGGGATTTGAGACTGAATTTGATCCAACCCTCAACATCCAAGTTCTTGTACTAGTTGTCCTCTTCATCTTTTGTGTTGAACATTTTGTCTATATGTCATTTTTAGAGAGTTATAAAAGGTGAAAGTGATTAGCTGCATGAGATGTGTTTTCGGATTCCACATGACTTATAAGTTTTGTTTTGGAAGGGCACTAGTGTCGACACTACTTAAGCTAGTGTCGACACACTGTCCCAAAACCACCCAGATGATGTTCTGGGAAAGCCTCTAGTGTCGACACTCCCTGAGCCAGTGTCGACACACTGTCCCAGTTGACCCAGAAGGTTTTCTGGAAAACTGATCTAGTGTCGACACCACCTGTGCTAGTGTCGACACACTGTCCCACATCTACTAGAAGGTTTTCTGGAAACTGTCTCTAGTGTCGACACCACCTGAACTAGTGTCGACACTACCTGACCTTTTTGCCCTATATTTGAAGCACTGTGTCGACACTACCTGAACTAGTGTCGACACTACCTGACCAGTTTTGCATGATTTTGTCCTGTGTTGGGAGCATGGTGTCAACACCACTTGATCTAGTGTCGACACTACCTTACAAGAAATTTGCATAATTTAGGTCTAATCATCTCATGATGTCTACTAGCTTGTGCATGATGTTATATCGTATGCATGGACCTAAAATAAATCAATCCATTGAAAAATAGTAATGTATGGTATGAATATGATTCTAATGTGTAATTATGATTGATCTTATGTTCATTGGATTATCTTGTGATCTTGCTTATTGTCAATTGTTAAGATAAGAATATGATATGATATGGGGATAAATACATGTTAGTATGGACATGTTAGTGGTGTTAATGTATGATTTGCATATGAGTTTCATGGCTACATGTTTTCCGGTGTTCAATTGATTATTTGTCATATGCATACATGTTAGGAAAGTACATGTTCTACATACGATCTGTCTTTAGAAACATCCTCTTGTCAAGACATTAATGATCTATGAAATATAAGATACGTCGTTATCCTGCCTTGTTCTTTTGAGCTGTTTGTCATTCCTTGACTCTATGAATGATCATGTTCTTTTACTACGAGCTTGTTATTGAAACTCTGTGGCCATAATATGATCTGTTTGTTCGGCACAACGTGGGACTCTGGTCCAAAATTTGATCCAATGCCTGTGCAATAGGGCCCTGTCCGGTCCTGGGGAGGAGCGCCCCAACGTACTTGTTAACCGCGGGAGTATGGACTCTTGGTGCTTGGCATAGCACACTGACATGCAAGATTGTGAAAATGTGCCTCTTATTTGACGTGATAAGTTTGACTTGACATGATATGATACGTTTGTTCTTGTGAACACATGAGAGCTGCTTGAATATGGCCAATCTCTTCTGACATGATTTTATTCTTGAATTATCTATCCATTGTGTATGGAACTCGACATTTGATCTGATATGATATTCGTTCTATTCTGCTATTCAATCTGTTAGTAATGCATACATTGTCATCATATTCATGTGCATATCTGCCTATTTAAAATGTTAATCATGTATACTAGTGCCCGCACGTTATTGAGATGTAAATCCTACTGAGCTAGTTCGCTCACCCCTATCATCCTGCCCTTTTTCAGGTAGTGATGAAGAACCCGTGGAGTCAGATGGGACTAGGCAAGAGTGACGAGCACCTGTCATATGAATAGTTGTCAGCTTAGGAATAGAAATTTAAGTAGTTGATATATTAGAGAAACGTTGTTATTTGATTAATAAACCTTTTCAGTTGATTCTTCTTATGTGAGGTTGTATCTAGTTGAATGGAATGAAATAAGGTATACTTTTGGTGACCATGTTATAGTCTCGAATGCGTTATTATATTCAATTGTGACTCTGCACTATTCAACTGTGATACGCCACTTTGTATCGTTCACGTCCCCCGATATTATTCTGCAGCTAAATATCGGGGCGTGACAGTTCGTGTAATTAATATTTTTAAATGGGTTAAACACTTTTAAGCCATTAAACATATATCATGTAATAATCAGACCCAATATATGCAAATGACACACTGGATACCATGTTAAACAGACCTCGGGTAAGCCTTCGAATATGCGTCCAACATAGTGGACACACTTTAAAACGCAGTGCACAGTGAAAAACAGGCGAAACTGTAAAGAGGGTAAATCGCGTCCATATGCCTGGACGCGTTCATGCTTGAATCACATCGTGGGAAAGGGACATGTTCAATAAAATTCCTTTAAAAAAGCTTGGGCGGGAAAACTTCTGAAACGCGTCTGGGCCGACTGCCGCGGTTCAGAGTGGCGCTGACTCCCAGGAGGCGCGTAGACCCACACGCGAGTTGACCCGTCAACTCGTTAAACGCGTCGGGTCTCCCGGACGCCTTTCAGATGGTCATGTTTCCTAGCAGTGTCACAATACCAGAGGCTTGAAATGCGTCCTCGAGATCGGACATGTTTCAAGGAGCAGACCGAAAACGTCCAAAACACAGGAACACAGGGGCGCGACTCATGCAATGCTTATATCTCCTAAACTAGGGATTTTCGGATAAAAGTCTCAACATGAAAGTTGTTGGGAACTTGACAGAGGAGAGAAATATGATTTTTAAATAATTTTAAACGGCCTCGAGATGCATGATAAATTGACTTGAACAGGAAAAGACCCTAACATGCGCGACTTTGGAAAAACACCTATAATTCAAAATCTACTCATTGGAATTCGATGAAACCAACTGGACATGAAACTAGACTTGATGCTCTACACACTGCTATAGGATTTGTTAAGGTTTGGCCAAAGAAAACCTACCTTCTGGGTTGATGAAGTCTCATTCTTCAGAAATCCCTTGTTCAGACCACTGTTTGAAGAACACTTAATACTCCGTGTATACTGCACAAAAATTGTGCATTCCAGTTGGGTTATGAAGTACATGTGACCCTCTTTACAGGGGTATAAGCCTTGCATGATGGGATTTAGGTTTGACCTACCTTTGCTCGACTCCAAGGGGACGGTTTGCACAGGTCGTAGCAGACGAACAGGGGAAGAAGATGACCCTCTTGTGGTCGTTCCACAGCTCCCCAGCCACCAAGAACCCCTCCACACAACCCCAACAAGTTGTAAAACTCGACCCTAAGGTTTGGTGGAGAGTATTTAAGCAACCATGGTGTTTAGGAGTCCTATTGTGACAAGGAAACTATGGTTGCGGTTTTGGCTTATTACTTTCCTAATTTGAGGATTTCTTCCTCCATTAGAGTGTGTGAGGCTTTAAGAAATCTCCCACCATGGTTAAGTACAAATTTGAGTTGCCAAGAAAGGCTAATTGCCTTGGGGTTTGCCCTAATTACCCCCTTCTATTTTCAGCTTAATTAGAGTTGCGAATTTCCATGCATTTTCTTGCTTCATTTAATTTTTGGGCCAAATGTTGTCCATTGGCCCAATTATGATATTGGGTCATTAATATATAATGTTGGAAGTCTCTCCAACATTTTTATTTTATTATGATTGCACCGTATTTCCGTGTTAACGGTTTTCCGACTTATTCCCTTATTTGGATAATCGGTCACCATGTGATGTACACTTGGTTAATCGGATTTTTTGTCATAGGAATTTCTTCATGGAACACTTAGGAATATTGTGTGGGGTTGATTTATAATTTTTACGGAATTTTCCAATGTGTTTTAGCACATACGATAATGATACGTATGTTTAAATACTCCAATATTATGAAAATTATTTATTTCTATTTATTTGAATTTTTATGTAATTAAAATTTACAGGGTGCTACAGACTGCACGATGCCATGAGTATTCTCATTAGTGTCGGCACTTTCTCCTCCTGAAGAAAGCACCGCACTCCCTTTCGAAGTTGCCCCTTCTACTTCCGAGCTTTCCTCCCCGCACCGTCGGAGCACCTCCAGTTGCTCGACAGTGGGGCAGGGGGCAAGGCTCGGGTCGAGGGACCTGCTCGGAGGCATTCTAGAGCCACCTTCAGGCCGACCTCCAAAGGTCGAACGGTGGTCTTCGTCGCTAACACCCTCGTCAAGGGGGCGTGATTCCTGCTTGACCCCGCCTGTACGGTGGCTGTCCTGATAGCTTGCTCGGAAGGGGCGACCAACTCCTTAGTCGCCTCGTCAGCAATCGCACTGGTTGTCATAGCCTCCGGGTCCTCGACATCCCACATAGGTTCCCCATCTGGGATCGTCGCCTCCTCTCAATTTGTTGTCCCCTAAGCAAGGATCGCGACTGTTTGCTCCACTGTAGACGTCACCACCGCCACCTTCACATTTGGCGTAAAGATCGACGCTCCCTCCACGACGGTAGCCGAAGCCCCGAGGGCGAGTGTTGCGATTGGTGCCATCTCCTCAGCCACCGTCGCTGCCTCCACATCCATCGTTGCTGCCTCCGCGGCCGTCGTCACCCCGCTCTCAATAGCGAACGCCAAGGGCTCCATAGCCCCAGCTAACTCTGCGGAGCCTCGGTCAGAGTGGTTGTCCACAACGACCACGTCTCTGCCCCCAAGACCCAATTCTGAGAGCACCTCCTCGATAGTCAGGGGCTCCACCACAGTAGACGCCAGCTGTGGCTTCTTCTATTCGGCCGCCTTCACCAGCCTTTACCTCTTCCAAAGCTGGAGCTGGGGGGTAGCATCTTCCTCTTCCTCGGCCTCCCTCCTTGGGGTCAGAATCTCCTTCCAGAGACTGATCTTCAAGGGCTTCCGCAAAGAAGACTATCCCTTAGCAACGGGCCGAGCCTCCTCCGTCGTCGCTGTTGGTGAGCCCTCATCAATGTATGTCAAGTATAACTTGACGGGGATATGCTCGGCATACCTGGCCTGGTCCTTCTGGTTTCGACCGGCGGCCACCTCTATAGCATATGTGGAAGAACTTAGTCAGGAAGGGACCCAATAGTCGTGCGAAAGACAAGCCAAGGAAAGAAACTTACCCCATGCTCCGCTTAGTTTGTACTTGACCAACTTGTATTCGATCAATAGCAGCTCGACGGTGTTGACCAGGTTGCATTCCAGAGGGGGGGGGGTGAATGGATTGCTAAAAATTCATCTTAGAAATATTCTGCAACAAAATAACTTTGGTAGCACTAAACGAAATAGTTAAAGTTAATGAGCAGCCAATAAAAAGACAAAAGCATTCACAAGAACAACATAAATTTTATCATGGTTCAGATCTCCTATAACAAGGAGTCCTACGTCTGATCCCCAAGCAATAATATGGGATTCCACTAACTAAGGGTACAGTCCCCCTCAAGGACACTTACACATCCAACACCAGCTAGCCTTCTCTTCACTTCATGAAGAGGAAATACCACCTGTTACAACAGTCTTCCTTTCTACAAAAGGGAAAGAACCACCCACTACACATCAGGTCCTCTCTTCACAAATGAAGAGGAGCACTCGAAGAAGAGTAAAGAGGTGATGGCCCCTAGACCAAGCTAATAGCAACAATACAATGCTTGATCTGAGGCAGAATCTGAGAGAGAAAAAGAATTACACCCACAAGAAGTTCTCTCAAATCTAAACAAGCTCTCTCACTCAAGAAAGGATTGAAGAACAGTGCTTCATAGAGAGCTAAGAGCAAGAGAGTTGATCTCGATGAAGGAGTGAGCTCATCTGTCTTTCTATCCAAAAAAGGATGGCCTCATTGCATCAACATACTTCTATTTATCTTCTCTTGATGAAGTATCTGTTGAAGTGTTTGTTGTGTCTCTTGTCTTGAAACATGTCTCCTGACAGCTGTAGTAGGTCCAACGTAAGAGAGTCGAAAAATCTGGAGATAATAAATGCTTGGATAGAGACATATTGAGAGTGAGAGAGATCATATAAATATCTTCTTTGCTCAGGTCAACATGGCATGTCCAACGTCGTAAACGTATGTGACTATCGGAAACTTGCATGCAATAAATGCTAAGAGACAGACAGCTCAAATGTTTCTAAACTGTAACTCAACATCACTGGCCATGCTGCAAGAAGATATACCAAAATGGAAATGCCATTTTGTCATCATTTAAAGTTCTAACTGACATGTCATGAAAGTGGTAAATAATAAAAGATGACGTGCATAGAAATTGTATTCATGATATACAATAAATGTCTGTGTGCAAAGGATACGCAACAATTTGCGAGAAGATTTGAAATGCACAACATTACAAAATTAATTTGAAAGGAACTGCGAGGCAAAATATGATTAAGGCTAATTTATTATGTTTAGTAAAATTTTAATTGTAACCATAATCAAATAATTATTATAAAGGTCATTATCAAGGTAATACAGTGGATGTTCAAAGAATAGTCGATGTGAACATAATTGATGTTCAAAGAGAATCGATGTTCAGAGACAGTCTGTAACGACCCAGAATCCGCATTACCAGTAATAACCAGTAACCCGAATTCTGACCCGCTAACCCACGAGACAAGCTCGGAAGGGTAGGAAGTGAAAGTCCGAGGAGACTATATGTAAGAAAATACCACCATGCAAAGCAGTAAAATTCCACTAGATGAACATAATATATACAACCTCAGAGTCTGAGCAAAGTACATAGTACAGAAGTACAACAAAAAGTACTACTCACTGCAGCTAGGGAGCACCAACACCGGAGTGGCTAGACTCGCCTGGAACGGGAGTCGACGAAGACCCACCTGAAAGGGAAGGAGTGAGTCTCAAGAAAAGAGACCCAGTAGGGAAAAGTAACCCCACCGGCAACTAAACTAAAGTGCGGAAAGTAAAAACTGAAAGTAAGTACACGTCGCACCACAACACAAAACTGTAAACCACGCGGCTCAGTAACACACACTCACACACACAGCAAGTAGGACTCAGCTAGGGTCTGTGGCTCGGCGTCCCGTTCACCACAGAGGCTCTCAACCCCAGCCATGCTGAGAGAGGCACTACAGCAAGACTCATCTCTCAGGTCGCACTGGTCACGCCACGACCGGTTTTTCTCCCTACGCTTGACCTAGTGGTAGAGAAGGGGTCCACGGAGACTAGCTCAAAACCACCAAAAGGAGTACGCACAGGACAGAGTCGCACTCGATGTCCCGGTCACTAGCGGAGGATAACCACACATAGTCGTCTAGACGGAAGTCGCACCCACGCCTAGGTAACACAACAAAAACGGGTACACTCGGCACACGCAACGCACGTACAACAGACGGAACACACTCAACGTCTGAAACCCGTACACTAAGTAAACACCTCGTGCCACAAACAACTACTCAAATGCACAGGCGGAGTCACACTCTAACTGGCCACTTGGTGCTGATTAGGGTTAGACAGTCACATGGCCAATCGCCTCTAAACACACAAACTTAGTCTGCTGGGATATAGGAGATTAACGGCCTGATCGATTGCCGCCAATATGAGGTAAACGGCACTCCCATGTCGTTGTTAGATGATAAATGGCAATCGACGCCTTGTCGTTTAATCACCCCTGAAGATCTCACGTCAACAGATGTGGACGTTAGGTCTTCAGTCCTCCAAACCCAGAACTGAACCGAATCAGTTCAAATGGGCAGAAAAACTAAATAACATTCTGACTGAGGGAGGGAAAAACATCCGCTCATCAATCCACACTACCAAAACATCTAAACTAAACAGTCTAACACTTAGATTGTCTAATTTACCCAAATCCCGGCATGATATAACCAAACCCTAAACCATAAATTGCATTCCAATTCACTTAATGGGCATGCTAGTTTGCTGGGAGGGTTATAGGGGTTAAGTCCCTACCTCAGAACGCCTAAACAATCCCAGAATAGCCACTACTCGCGTCGGATTCCCTCGAAGACTCTGCGCGAATCGCACCAAAACCACGCGTTTCCCGCCCGATCAAGCAACGCCACACGATCCAGGGCCTTCCCACGAGCTCAAATCACCCAACAGAAGCTGTGGAAAACCAAGAAAAGCAAAGGTGGAAGAAGGGAGAGGAAAGGAGAAGAAGAAGCACTGCTCTCGGGCTGCCCTATTTCAACAGGACTGGTTAGTCAACGTCAACATCTCTGGCCGCCAACTGAACCGCCTACAGACTGATGTCCAGCTTTCCTGTCGTTGAGTTCTTCATCAAACGTCCACATTGCTGGACGCTGACTCAGACTCAACGGCAAGCCCTGGCCGTCAACCACACAGGACCTCTACAGACCCAATAAGGATCCACTAAAGACCCGAGACCTTACAGCCCTCCCCCCTTAAGGAATTTTGCCCTCAAAATTCAAATAACACAAGGAAAGAAGACTCACCGAAGAGGTACGGAAACTGCTCGCGCATTTCGTCCTCCCGCTCCCATGTCGACTTACCACTGGAGTGCCGCTGCCACGCAACACGAACTAAAGGGATAGCCTTGTTCCTCAACCTTTGAACTCGGCGATCCTCAATGTGCAACGGAAACTCTGGTACAGTCAACACTGGAGTCACCTCAGACCACTCTGCACTCTGCAGAACGTGAGACTTGTCAGAAAGGTACCTCCGAAGCATCGACACGTGGAACACATCGTGCACTGCTGCCAATTCTGACGGAAGCTCAAGTCTATACGCTAAACCTCTGACACGCTCAGTAATGGTAAAAGGCCCAATAAAGCGAGGACTCAACTTTCCACGCTTACCGAACCTCACCACTCCCTTCATAGAAGACACACAAACAAATACTTGGTCTCCTACCTGAAACTCGAGCGGTCGTCTGCGCTGATCTGCATAACTCTTCTGCCGACTCTGAGCTGTCTGAAGTCTCTGTCTCACAAGCTGAACTACCTCAACTGACTGCTGAACCAACTCCGGCCCCGTGACAACTCGTTCGCCAACCTCGAACCAGTCAAGAGGAGTGCGACACGGTCGTCTGTACAAAGCCTCATATGGTGCCATACCGATACTGGAGTGATAACTATTATTATATGCAAACTCGACTAACGATAAGTGAACTGACCACGACCCTTGCCACTCCAGATAGCAAGCTCTAAGGATGTCCTCCAAAGTCTGGATAGTCTGCTCTGACTGACCGTCTGACTGAGGGTGGTAGGCAGAACTAAAAGCCAACTCTGTCCCCAAAGCTCTCTGGAAACTGCGCTAGAACCAGAAGTGAAGCGAGGATCCCTGTCTGACAAATAGAGATCGGCACTCCATGCAAGGAACAATCGCTCTACGTACAACGCGGCCAACCTACTCACACCCCAACTAGTCCTAACAGGCAAGAATCTGGCAGTCTTCGTCAATCTGTCCACAAGAACCCAAATGCTGTCAAAACCTCCAGCTGTCTTCGGCAAAACCACAAACAAAGTCAGTCGTCACATGGTCCCACTTCCACATCGGAATATCTAATGGCTGCACAAGTCCTCCTGGACGCTGATGTTCAGCCTTCACCTGCTGACAGACCAAACACCTAGCAACAAAAGCCGCTATATCTCTCTTCATCCCAGGCCACCAAAACTGACGTCTCAACCTATGATACATCTTGGTCGACCCTGGATGAATCGAGTACCTAGAACCATGTGCCTCCTGCAAAACAACTCTCCTGATAGACTCCTCAACAGGAACATAGAGTCTATCTCGGAACCTAACAGTCCCGTCCTCGCAAAGCTCAACCTCTGGGAGAAGCAACACACTGTGCAACTCGGGATCTGCCTGCTGAGCCTCAGCAACTTGTCTCACAACGGCGGGAGCTGCTAACAAACTACCAACACACACAGACGACGACTGGATGAACTCTGAAAGATCCCTCTGTCGCAGACTGCCACAACTGCCACTCTCTAAGCATCAGATGACATCATCTGTGCTTTCCTACTCAAGGCATCTGCAACCACATTCGCTTTTCCAGGCTATACTCAATGCTGAAATCATAGTCTTTCAGATATTCCATCCATCGACACTGCCTCATATTCAGATCCTCTGAGAAAACACATATCTCAAACTTTGTGGTCGGTACGGACTACAAAACTCACTCGTACAGGTAAAGACGCCAATCCGCAAAGCAAACACCACAGCTGCAAGCTCTAGGTCGTGGGTCGGGTAACTCCTCGTGGGGCTTAAGCTGGCGAGACGCATAAGCCACCACTCGGCCTTGCTGCATCAAGACCGCACCCAAACAAACACCTGAAGCATCTGTGCAAACCTCAAAACCTTCCTCACTTGAAGGTAAGGCAAGAATTGGCGCCGACGTAAGCAGTCGCTTCAACTCTATGAAGCTCTGCTCACACTGATCCGACCACTCAAACGGAACTCCCTTTCTCGTCAACCGAGTCAAGGGTGCAGCAACCTGAGAAAAATCTCGAACCAAACCTGCGGTAGTAACTGCCAAACCCAGAAAACTACGAATCTCAGACACAGATCTGGGACTATCCCACTGCAAAACTGCCTCAACCTTGGCTGGATCAACTGAAACTCCCTCACCTGAGATCACGTGTCCCAAGAAGTGAACCTGTTGTAGCCAAACTCACACTTACTAAGTTTGGCATACAACTGGTGCTCTCGCAAAGTCTGCAACACGATTCAGGTGCTCGGCGTGCTCCTCCTCCGAAGCGGAGTACACCAGAATGTCGTCAACAAACACTACGACAAACCGGTCCAAGAACTGGTGGAACACCCGGTGCATCAGATCCATGAAGGCTGCTGGAGCATTGGTGAGCCCAAACGGCATCACCAAAAACTCAAAATGTCCATATCTGGTCCGAAAAGCAGTCCTCTCAATATCAGAATCTCTAATCCGCAACTGATAGTAGCCCGACCTCAAGTCAATCTTCGAGAAGACACGAGCAGACTGAAGCTGATCAAAGAGATCATCAATCCTAGGCAAAGGATACCTATTCTTGATGGTCACTTGATTTAGCTTCCTATAACAATACACAACCTCAGGCTACCATCCTTCTTCCGGACAAACAAAACAGGTGACCCCCACGGAGAAAAGCTAGGACGAATATAGCCCTTCTCCAACAACTCCTCAAGCTGCCTCTTCAACTCCCTCAACTCTGCTGGTGCCATACGGTACGGTGCCTGCGCAAAAGGTAAAGTGCCAGGAACCAACTCTACAGTAAACTCAATCTCTCTCTCTGGTGGAAGACCAGGCAACTCTTCCAGAAAAACATCCGGAAACTCACACACTACAGGAATGTCTCCCATTCCCGAAACAATCTGGTCAAGAGTCACTGCAGAAACTAGGAAACCCTGACAACCAGAAGCAAGCAACCTCCCTGCCCTCAAAGCAGAAACTAAAAAGCGAGAAGTAAGAGGTACGATACCCTGGAAGTAGAACGCCACTGCCCCAGGTATCCGCAAGTGCACCCTCTTCTTCTGGCAATCCATCACTGCACCATACCGCTCTAACCAGTCCATACCCAAAATCACATCATAATCATGTAACTGCAAGGCAAACAGACGGGCTGACAACAACTGATCCTGCAACTGCACAGGTACCTCCTCGAGACAGTAGGACGTAAGGACAAAGTCCCCTGTCGGCAACTCTACTGCCAACTCAACAGACTCTCCCGAACTCAACTCTCCAAGGGAGTCTAAAAAGTCCTCAGACACAAAAGAGTGAGAGGCACCGGAATCAAACAAGACTCTAGCTGCATAACCAAAAACTGAAACAGTACCTTCCATCAGGTGAGCTGCCTCCGCGTCTGCACGAGTCAAGTGGGTAACACGACCTCTACCTCTCGACCCACCAGAACCTCCGGTCTGCTGACGCTGCTGTACAGGTGCCTGCTGCTGCTGCTGCTGCACTCGAGGCTGTGACTGGGTCTGCTGCTGCGGCACACGAGGTAGCAAAGGACAATCTCGCGCCATATGACCCATCTGGTCACACCGGTAACACTTCCCAGTAAAAGTACGCTGTACCTGCTGCGAAGGCTGACCTGTCGGCTGCTGAACACTCCCAACCGACTGCTGCCTCTGCTCTGCCTGCCTCCTATCACGCCGAAACTTCCTCCGAGATCCTGACTTCGCCGTCGTCCCAGTAGAAGTGGACGCGTAGGAAGTCGCAGTCCTCGGGGTCGTCTGCACACTATCCTGCTGCTGGCGAGGCTGAGAAGGAACTACCTGCGTCTGAACCTCTGCGCTCCGAGCACGAGTCCGCAAAGTGTCTGCCTCCAACGCTGCCGCTGTCTGATAGGCCGCATCCAAGTCTGTGACACGAGCAACTATCAGCGCCTGCCTGAGCTCTGGCCTCAAGCCCCTCACAAACTGCTGAGTCCTCAGACCCTCATCTCCCATAATCTGCGGAGCATAACGCCCTAACTCCACAAATCTGGCCCTATACTGCACCACAGTAGAGTCCCTCTGCTGCAGGTCCAGAAACTGGTACAACCTCTCCGTCCGAACGTAAGTAGGACAGAAGGCTCTCTCAAAAGAAACAACAAACTCCTGCCACGGAATCTGTCTAAGTGGGCGAGACTGAAAAGTAGTCTCCCACTCAGCGGACCACCAAGTCAACGCCTGCGCCTGCAACTGGTAACTGGCTAGCAGCACTCGCTCCTCTGGAACACACTCCATGGAACGAAAAGTCCGCTCCACTGCATCTAGCCATGCTCGCGCTACATCTGGATCAGGCTGGCCCAAAAACTGAGGAGGCTGAAACTGCAAGAACTCCCTCAACACCCTCCCAGTACCACC
Organism: Colocasia esculenta; assembly: GCA_014218235.1. Lineage (NCBI taxonomy): Eukaryota > Viridiplantae > Streptophyta > Magnoliopsida > Alismatales > Araceae > Colocasia > Colocasia esculenta. Next base: position 75,339,639 of record CM024761.1, on the reverse strand, counting down.
CTGGGGTACCGGCGCATCACGGTGCTGAGCAACAAACTGAGCCATCCCCTCAAGAAATCGAGTCATGTCTAATCCCTGAGCTACCTGAGGTGGAGGTGGCGGCGGAGCAATACCACTATGTGCGTCCTGTGGCAAAGGCTACGTCTGCTGAGGTGGCGGAGCATCTCCAACCTCCTGACGAGTCGCCTGCTCGGCTACTCCCTCTCTAGGACGTCGCCTAGGCGCCATAGAACTACACACAGAATAAAATACACACATAAATACACTAACTACCTCCGGGCTAGTTAGATAGATAGATAGCTAGCTACAGCTGCAGCTGTACTCTTTAGACTCTGAGTTAACATGATGGGTATTTCCTTATATATATCTCATCAGACCAGGCTCTGATACCAAACTGTAACGACCCAGAATCCGCATTACCAGTAATAACCAGTAACCCGAATTCTGACCCGCTAACCCACGAGACAAGCTCGGAAGGGTAGGAAGTGAAAGTCCGAGGAGACTATATGTAAGAAAATACACACCATGCAAAGCAGTAAAATTCCACTAGATGAACATAATATATACAACCTCAGAGTCTGAGTAAAGTACAGAGTACAGAAGTACAACAAAAAGGTACTACTCACTGCAGCTAGGGAGCACCAACACCGGAGTGGCTAGACTCGCCTGGAACGGGAGTCGACGAAGACCCACCTGAAAGGGAAGGGAGTGAGTCTCAAGAAAAGAGACCCAGTAGGGAAAAGTAACCCCACCGGCAACTAAACTAAAGTGCGGAAAGTAAAAACTGAAAGTAAGTACACGTCGCACCACAACACAAAACTGTAAACCACGCGGCTCAGTAACACACACTCACACACACAGCAAGTAGGACTCAGCTAGGGTCTGTGGCTCGGCGTCCGTCACCACAGAGGCTCTCAACCCCAGCCACGTGTGCACACTACAGACGCTCTCTCTCGCGTTTGGTCCACGACCGATTTTTCCCCTACGCTTGACCCTAGCGGCAGAGAAGGGGCTCCACGGAGACCGGCTCAAAACCACCAAAAGGAGTACGCACAGGACAGAGTCGCACTCGATGTCCCGGCTCACTAGCGGAGGATAACCACACACTAGTCGTCTAGACGGAGTCGCACCCACGCCTAGGTAACACAACAGAAACGGGTACACGGTAACGCAACGCGCGTACAACAGACGGAACACACTCAACGTCTGAAACCCCGTACAGTAAGTAAACACCTCGTGCCACAAACAACTACTCAAATGCACAGGCGGAGTCACACTCTAAGCCTGGCTCACTTGTGCTATTAGGGCGGACATCACATGTCAATCGCCTCTAAACACACAACTTAAGTCTGCTGGGATACAGGAGATTAACGGCCTGATCGATTGCCGCCAATATGAGGTAAAAGGCACTCCCCATGTCGTTTATATTGATTAAACGGCAATCGACCTTGTCGTTTAAATCACCCCTGAAGATCTCAACGTCAACAGATCTGGACGTTTAGGTCTTCAGTCCACCAAACCCAGAACTGAACCGAATCAGTTCAAATGGGCAGAAAAACTAAATAACATTCTGACCGAGGGAGGGAAACACATCCTCTCATCAATCCACACTACCAAAACATCTAAACTAAACAGTCTAACACTTAGATTGTCTAATTTACCCAAATCCCGGCATGATATAACCCAAACCCTAAACCATAAATTGCATTCCAATTCACTTAATTGGGCATGCTAGTTTGCTGGGGAGGGTTATAGGGGTTAAGTCCCTACCTCAGAACGCCTAAACAATCCCCGAACAGCCACTACTCGCGCCGGATTCCCTCGAAGACTCCGCGCGAATCGCACCAAAACCACGCGTTTCCCACCTGATCAAGCAACGCCACACGATCCAGGGCCTTCCCACGAGCTCAAATCACCCAACAGAAGCTGTGGAAAACCAAGAAAAGCAAAGGTGGAAGAAGGGAGAGGAAAGGAGAAGAAGAAGCTCTGCTCTCAGGCTGCCCTATTTCAACAGGACTGGTTAGTCGACGTCAACATCTCTGGCCGCCAACTGAACCGCCTACAGACTGACGTCCAGATTTCCTGTTGTTGAGTTCTTCATCAAACGTCCACATTGCTGGACGCTGACTCAGACTCAACGGCAAGCCCTGGCCGTCAACCACACAGGACCTCTACAGACCCAATAAGGATCCACTAAAGACCCGAGACCTTACACAGTCGATGTCCAAAGGATAATTAATGTGAACGTAATCAATGTTTTATTATAATCGATGTTCAATCATAATATATGTGAACGTAATCAATCTTTAAACATAATCGATGTGACGGTGGTCGTGTTTAAACATAATATATGTTAAACATAATCGATGTTTGAACATAGTCAATGTTTAAGTAATCGATGTGAGAGTAGTCGATGTTGAAGCGTAATCGATGTCTAAGTAGACTGTAATCGATGTGAGTGAAACATAATCTATGTTTAAGTAGAATCGATGTGATGTTAAAATAGTAGTCGATGTGAACTTAGAACATTAATCGATGTAGACTTAGATAAATCATATGAAATTGACTTCTAATTTAAATGAGTGTATCCAACTTACAGAATTTATTTCATTTGATACGTGTTGACAAACTTCAGACAAATATGTTAGTCATATATTTTTTCATGGTTTTGTTTATCACCAAAATATATAAGTGGAGATAAATTGTTCATCAATCTCCTCTTTTTTGGTGATGACAAAACAATGAGGGTATGGAGTAGAGATTACTAAAATAAATTTTAAGTTAAGTGATAAATATGAATTTTAGAGTGTGTTCTCCCCCTTTTTGTCATTAACAAAAAAGAATGTAGAAGATAAAAGAGACAAAGAGAAATGGAGGCCAAAGAAGATGGTATTAATCACTGAGAGTTTGAGATATAGAAGGCAGGGACAAAAGGGAAGCAAGGCGAGTCATGATAGGCCAAGCTTGGACTTCCTGCTCTTCAAAATAATTCTTAAATCCCAGTTGATATTATAAGAAGGCCCCATATCTGCTCTGAATTTCTGAATGTGAAGCTACCTCTGATCCTAAAGAAGCTGATAATACTCGAAATCCCTGAGAGTCATCCTGTAGAGGCTGCGAGTGCCAAAACTAGCATGCTGCAGAAACTGATCTATGGAGATAGGATAAGCAATGTTGTGAGCAAGCAGTTCCTTCCTGAATGCAAGATATACTTTGTACCTTCCAACCAAGATGGAATAAGGATCTGACACCAGATTGATGGAGGTTAGATCCATGACCTACTTAGGAGATAAGGTGGGCTGATCGGATGACTGTTGAGCTGCATTGATCTAATCTAGTTGGACAGCTGCCTGGGGATACCTCTTACGCCAGTCAGTTGGAAAAAATCTTTCTGATTCTGCCAGTAGAGGGGCTAAAACTGAAGATTTGATGAACCCTCTATGATATTCTCAGAAAAGAAAGTGATGAAATGCTAAGGAAACTCCTTTTTGAACCTTAATCTGAGCTTTGACTCTAGCATACCTTTCAAAAATGATTGGAACAACATCAGCGTCCATGAGTAGAAAATATAATTGAGGTAATAACTTGAAGTCTGGCATCTTGAAAGTGGCAAAATCAACTTGAAAAGCTGTACTATCCTTGTGCTGAGACCAAAGTTCATTCACAGCAAATCTGAACTTATCTAATTGAACTTCAGGAAGATCATTAATATGGAAGTAGTCATTGTACATCTGAAATTGCCTTAACAACTTGACTTCTTTCTGAATTTTCAATCCCCAAGAAGAGGTGTGCTGATGCACAAACCATTTTGACAGTGAAAGAGTATGATCTGACGGAGGGTATCTGCGATCCCTTGCAATCTCAAATTTTCTATAAAGGGCTTTATGGGATCTGGCCCACTGTTCCTCAGTCTTGGACTCAGTAGAAGAGAGAATCTTATTAAGTTTAGGTTTGGGCACATCATATAATGGAAGGATAAGAGAAAGATATTCTAAAAGATTCAGATAGGGGAGTCCAAAAGTTGCAGCAAAAGTGCACTTCTGAAGGTACTCGGTGTAGATGGATTTACGTCTATGGATAACTGCTAGTGAGTAACACAATGGGGGAAACAAAGCTGAAGAACTATGGAGAGCAAGCTCTTGGGAGATTTTTCTTCTTTTAGGAGTGGGACTAGGAGAGGGCAGGGACTCAGTCCTGTGGATGTGAGAGGAACCAGACAACACTGTCCTGATGATAGCTTCCTCAAATTCATTCTTAATGTGAATGATAGAAATATCAGTAAAATAGGCTCCTTTAGGAATGAGGGTAATGAAGGATGGTGGAGTAGGAGGATGAAGAGAGGAGAAAGAGTGTGAGGGAGGTTGTGTGGAAGGTCCAACTAAAGAGGTGCTTCTGGATGAGTAGATGGAATGGAAGGTGAGGGAGTAGGTTGAGAGGTAGCAGGAGGAGATGAGGGTGTAGGTGATGAGGGTGGTTCAGCAAAGAAAGGAGTGGAAGAAAAAATGTGTTTAGGAAGAGGTTTCTTGGAGGGCTCAGGAGTAGGAGGAGCAGTGGATGGATCTGTAGAGAGGAAGGGGTAGGAGTCTGCTTACTCAGAAGCTCAGTATGAATCTCTGCATGAACTGTTTCTGTGCCAGGCTCCATGTCTACAAGTGGATCAACTGATGCTGAAGGCCCTAGTGGCCCGGAGGTTTCTACTTTCACAGATGGCCTAGATGGCCCAAAGCTACCTCTGCCTGCTTTGAAGGCCCTGATAGTCCAACCACTTCTTTTGCCTGAACAAATGGCCCTAATGGCCCAATAACAGAGTCTGCCTGTTCTGGAGGCCTTGAAGGCCCAGTAGCATCTTCTCCTTCCTGTACAGATGGCCCTGATAGCCCAATGACATCTTCTGCTTCCTATACAGATGGCCCTGATGGCCTAGCAGATGAGATTAGTGTTTGGATCGGATTTTCGGTAATCACAAATCTAGAAGGGGGGTTTGAATAGATTTGCAGTGGAAACTTAAGCAATTTAAAAACTACTTCAAAATAAAGAATCTACTCAATTAAAACCCCTTTGATCTGATGCAATGTGTGTTATCAAGATGTGAGAAACACTTTGTCAAATAATGTAAGTGTTAAATATGTGATTATCGTGCGTGAACAAATTAATTAGTGTGTAGGCAAAATCCCTATGCATGAATCTAGTGTAATACAATGCAAACCACAAATCAAACCACAGTGCACAAGGGATTTTTTAGGTGGTTTAGAGATCACATCCAGTGACTCCTACATCCACCCCTCACACAGTGAAGCACACACTACTCAAAGAACTGAGTACAACACACACACGAGCACTCAGGCTCAGTCCACACACACACAAGCTAGAAGAACCACTCTATAGAGATCAAACCCTCTAGCTAAGGCAAGATCTCACACACACGAACACAGTGACAAACACTTGGTCTGCACTGCACATCCACAACACACAATTCAGATCTATGCACAAACTAGCACAGATCGCATAACACACACTATGATCTGTACCAAGCACTTTTACAGATTAGAAAACAAACATCCACACAGAATCCACGTACTGATCTCAATTCAGTACACACACACACAAATACATGAATTGAGTTGAGAAAAGGTGTGAGCGAGGAAACACAAATCCCTTCAAATGTTGATCTGATCACCACGATCACAGATCCACAATGTTTCTTCCTCAATTCTGCTACTGCTCCTCTACTTCTTCTTTTCCTTCTTCTTCTTCTTCTTCTTGATCAGCACTGCTCTGCTTTAGTAGCTTCTGGATTGCGATTTCTTCTTCTTCTACTACTGCACTTCATCCAGATCTACTCCTTCTTGAGCACACCACTTCTTTCTCTAGAGCTTGACCTTGATTCTCACATCCTCTATGTTGAAAGGCTGGTCTGCAGCTTCTGGAAATTGAGCAGGGCGCTGGAGAGACCCCTTTTGCCGCCAAAAACCTTTTCTGGGAGTTGTATGAGCTAGCTTGCCTTTGGAGTAGGGGGATCATGGGTATTTATAGCCCCATATGTCCATGAGGTCCTTGGGGTGCGTGGGCACAAAAATCTAGGTCAAATCCCTTAATTCCTAAGCAGCCACGTGTCTAGAAAAATTTTCATTTTTGAGCTTCAGTCGAAGTGTGTCGACACACAGGCAGACTGTGTCGACACCACTGGCTACTGCTTCAAAAGATGCTTCTAGGAGGGACAATGTGTGTCGACACACAGGCAGACTGTGTCGACACCACTGGCTACTGCTTCAGAACAGGCTTCTGGGAGGGACAGTGAGCGTCGACACACAGACAGACTATGTCGACACCACTGACTATTGCTTCCTCCACTGATTGCTGAATTCATACACTGTGTCGACACAACATCCACATGTGTCGACACCACTGACTCTCTTATGCTCTGAATGTAGAGGGTGTGTCGACACACTTGACATCTTGTGTCGACACAACTTTGACAGAATTATGTGAACCTGTATATATGAAGTGTGAACCATGAAAATAAGTTATTATTAGTAAAATATAAAATATTAAGCATAAAAAACATGCTGTTTAGACATGATTGTAATATGTACAATATGTCATCATCAAAATCAAATCAAAATCAAAGTGTGAGTGTTTGGACATCATACACAATCACATGTTGTAGTCGTCATTAAAATCAAAGTATGAGTGTGTAGACATCATCAACATGAAGTTTTTAGTCATTATCCAAATTAATACACAACTCAACAATCTTCCACATATTTACAATATGACATCAGATTGTGTACAAAATGTCATCATCAAAACACAAATGTCATCATCAAAACACAATATGTTTGAAGTTGTGTGCTTAACATGATTGACAGGAATTATGTCATCGTTAAAAACAGATTAAAGCAATGATCAAGTCAGTGAGTATGGTTATTTAAATAACCATAACTCAACATTCTCCCCCTTTTTGATGATGACAAAATATACATTCATATTTCTCCCCCTTTTTGACAACATCAAAAAGATAAAGAGAAACATATAAATGTCAAGAAAGTACAATGGTTATGTACAACATTTGTTGAGATGAATAATCATGAAGTTTGCAATCATGGACAACAAGGATACCATGGATTGTTTTCATTCAAAAATTGCAATCATTACAGAAGCTTGCCGTTGCAATCATATTGTTCCATTCAAATTCTCCCCCATTTTTTTTTATAACAACAAAAAGACTCTCTCTCCTCCTTAATCAACAACAAGTATAGTCACCCCCTTTGGTATAACACTCTCCCCCTATGATGGTGTCAATGAAATAAGTAGGAAAAAGGTGATACCAAAGAACATCAATGGATGGAGATCAAAGTATGACTGACATGTAAGCAAAAGGTGGAATTGAGAGATGAATGATCAGAAATGATCAGAATCAATAAGTTCTTTGATATTAAAATATGAGAGAAAAATTATTGTGTCTTTAGATTGTGCAACAAAATTTAATAACAAAGACACATTCAATCACAACATATGTCAAAGTTTTAATAACTTGAATGCATTTAAAAGGATGAAGCAAATGTGATGAAAGTGACCTATATGAGTTGACAAAAGTGTTTATCACATGAGTTTAGTAGCTAAACATTTAACACAATGTAGAATAATAACTCTAAACCCAATTAACATGAACTTCATCTAGGTAAATGTACATGCACATGTTAAACACTAAAGCTACTCATGTGCCTACAAGTGTTTTGCAACTCAGTTTAAATGAGTTCAGCATTAAAAATTGACATAAACTTATTCTTAGATTGTATCTTTAAGACTAAACTGAGTGCACAATTATTTTAATCTTTATGTATGAAATCTCTCATATAGGAATATCATAAAGACTCATTTATCCTGATGCAAGACTTGAATAGAAGGTATGAAATGTCAAGAAGAGAGAATTAGGAAATAAATGGAAACTGATTTTCAAACATGAGTTTGAGTGGATGTTATCATGATGACTTATGAAAGAATCAGCTCCCCCTGAGTATGTGAAGATTTCAAAAAGATAGAAGATGATGTGTCAACACAAAATCCTTAGTGTGTCGACACAAGAACAAGAATTCTCAAGAATAGAGCAGCAGTGAACAACTAGTGTCGACACATGAGCAACTATGTGTCGACCTGATCATGATAAAAAACAACTGGTGTCGACACAAGAGAAGATGTGTGTCAACCTGAGCATGATCAAAGTCATTTTTTATGGATTTTTTCAATGGTTTAACAAATGTTGAGTTTTATTAAGCACCTTTGCAAGAACATTTGTCAACAAACTGAATGGGAGTTGTTGATAAATTAGATATGAAAGAATATTTCTCTAGCATTTCACTCAAAGATTCTTTTGACTCACTCCCCCATAAGATATGCATGATATGAAATGATCATTTAGGCAATTCAGATATGTTCATTTCAAGCAGCTTGCACAGAAAGAATATGAACATGATCAAGCATACATCAACAGACAATTTATTGAAAGAGAGAAGTTTTTCAAAGACTTAAAATAAAGTTTTTGAGATTTTCATTTTGCTTGATGACCATTATGCAGGAAAAGACTATTGATACTTGGCAGAGAATTTTTCTCGCACATAATGATAGTTTCCAGACAAGCCTAACTTGTCCTTTCACATTTCACCATTTGATATAATAGTCACTGTAAAAAGGTCAATTATTCTTTAGTTTTAGCATGAAATTCATTGCATTTTCAAGAATATTTTTGCACCTTTTTCAAATTTACTCCCCCTTAATATGTGCATGGAATGGAAAAGCTAGCAAGCAATTCACACATGATTATGCACACAATTAGCTTTAATCATAACATGACTTCTGGTACTTGGCGGAGTATTTTACTCACACATAATGATAGCTTCCAAACAAGCATAACTTGTTTTTCCACATGTCATCATTTAATATACCAAAAGTCAAAGCAGTTGATATACACACAGAATCATGGGCACATTTAAGCAAACATGATAATACAAACATGATTCCAATTGTTATGACACAAAGTTATTGTTGGGAGCAACATCAAAACATGCTCTTCATTGTTCAGATAAGACTCTATGAATTTTCTTTAACCTAAGCAGTTCAATCTGGAAATAATATGAGGTTTTATCTGAACAGTCTTCATTTGGATTTTACCTGTGGTTTCCAATTTTTTCTTGCCTTGCATAGCCATTGTCTTGATTTCATATGGAAAAGGTATGGCTACAAGGCTCATCAACTTGATGATCAAGTTGGCCTTTGGACCCATACCTACTTGAGTCCTACAGTGGAGCAAGAGTTAGATTGCAGCAATGAACTTTTTGAATCCAAGAGAATTTTCCTTTTGGTATAGATGCACTTTTGTCATTAATGGAACTATGAGCAGCATTAGTTCCATAACACAATTATTCTTTGTTTAATGCACCTATGTTTTTCATGAAATGTTCAATTATATTCACATGGAGTTTCTGAGCATTTTCAACAAAATCATGATTCTTAGTTACATGTGCATGATGTGAAAACTTTTACAAGTAATTGAAGCATGATTATGCACACATTTAGCTTTAAGCAAGGAGTGACTCTTGGTACTCGGCGGAGAAGTTTTCTCACGCATAGTGATAGTTTCCAAACAAGTATGACTTGTCCTTCCACATTTCACCATTTCATATACCAAGACATCTAGATGTGTAACTCATCATGATTTCACTTTACCATTCAATTTCACTCATCAAACAATTTATTCAAGAGATTTTTTTTTATTAACAAGAAGTTTTTATTTAGTAGAGAATCTCTCAGAAGTATTTACTTGGTGAGATTTTCATTTTTTCTTTCATTCTCTCCACTTACTTTCCTTGTAGCCTTAGTCATGAAGCCTTCATCTTGAAAATGACTACAAGGATCCCTGCATCCAGCATTCAAGCAGCACATTTCAGAAGCCAAACTTGTTTGGGTCCTAAGGATCTTCCATGAATCTGCAACAATTTTTGAATCCAAAAGGATTTTATATTGGGTGCATTTTTCTGAGACTAGAAACACTAGGATCTTGGTTTCTAATCTTAGACTTATTGGTATAGAATGCACCACTGACATAGTGAACATTTTGTTTTCTATTTTTTAGATTTTTATCATTGAGATTTTTAACATGGAATTCAGAAGAGATCTTTTGTGCAACAGTTCAATTTTCATGTACATGGAATTTCTGAGTGTTTTCAGCATGAACATGATCTTTATTCTTATGTACATTAACATGAAACATGGGATCATGCACTAGATTATCAATTCTATGTCAACATTCCCTAGAAATATGCCCAAATTTATGACATATGAAGCATTGGACTGGTTTGGCATATTTATGGAAATGTTGATCTCTATTCCAGCAAAATTTGGCTAAATGACTAGGTTTATTACAGTTAAAGTAAATGAGATCATTTCTTACATGGTACTTACCTTGGCATGTATGCATTTGCCGGAATCTCCTTTTCCTGTGAGGAGGCTTACCATGAGGAGAAGGAGGTACCTTTTGGTGGCTCTTGGCATGATGTGAATATTGAACTTTCTTTGAAGCTGTCCTGACTTGTGAAGAAGGTAAAGGAATCCAGTACAATGGTTTTTGTTTTTCTGTTTTCATTTTCTGGTTTCTCACAGAAACAAGATTCTTCTTCTTAGCAGCATTTTTGTCATTTTTCTCATTTTGTTTTTGAATATTTTTCTGTACATGAACTTTCACTGATTTTTCATTAGAGATATCAGAGTTCTTGTTCACAACAGCTTTAAAAAATATTATTTTGGTTTTCTTTTTATTTTCCTTATTTTTCACAGAAGCAAGACTTGTGTTTGTAGTATTCTTCAATTCATTTTGAAGTTTCTATTTTTCAACTTTTAATGCAAGAACTTCTTTTTCTGAAATTTAAAGTTTGTTTAGCATGACATCTAAACTATTTTTGATCTTGTTCTTTTCATTTTCAAATTGAGCAATTTATTTTTCCAAATCAGCAATTTTATTACTTAAATTGCTATAGTCATTGTTCAATGGTTTGTCATGCAATAAGCATTCAATCTTCATTTTCAAATGACTATTTTCTTCAACCAGCTGATTATATTTTTCCTTTATTTGATGATCATGAGCCATGTTGGAAATCTGTTTGTTTAATTGATCATTATTAAATTTGAATTTCTCATTAAGATCAATCAAAGTTTTCATTTTCATCTTTTAAATCAAGATTTTTAGATTCCAACTGATCATGATTTTCTTTTAACTTGGACAACTTGTTTTCACAAATTTTGATTTTATCTTTCAGACTTTCTTTTTCATAATTCAATTTATGAACTTCATTTTTCAAATTCTCATTTTCTTCTAAAAGATCTTTATCATTGATCTGTAGCAATTCAAGTGTATTTTTCAATTTTTCACTTTCTTTGTGGCAATGTTTTAAAGTCTTTTTCAAATCTTTATTTTTAGTGTTCAGCTTTGCATTAAGATTTTGTATCTTCTCACAGAATTCAATCAATTCAACATAAGACATGCCTTCATCTGCATCAGAATCAGAATTAGATTACATAAATGGGTCTGGAAGTGATTTACCTGACCTTGTAGACCCATTTGATCTCTTGTATTCTGAAGAGGATGAAGAATGCTCTGAGCTCATGGAATGTGCTGTTAGAGCCAAAGTCTTTTGGATTGTTGATTTTCTGGATTCATTGAAGCTCTTCTTTGCCATTAAGTACTTGCGATTTTCTTTTGCTCCTTTTCTTTGTGAATCCTTTGAAAAATCCGATGAAAATGAGCTTGGGGATTTCTCTGAAATTATAACAGGAAATTCATGAAGATTAAAGCAATTTGCCATTATACCAAAACTCAAAAGACTATTAGATCTAATCACAGTGAATCAATGTAACAGGGAATTAGATCTAACAATTAGAGTGGTTAACCCTGCTCTGATACCAATCGTTAGGATCGGATTTTCGGTAATGGCAAATCTAGAAGGGGGGATTGAATAGATTTACAGCGGAAACTTAAGCAATTTAAAAATTACTTCGAAATAAAGAATCCACTCAATTAAAACCCCTCTGAGCTGATGCAATGTGTGTTATCAAGATGTGAGAAACACTTTATCAAACAGTGTAAGTGTCAAATATGTGATTATTGTGTGTGAACAAATTAATTAGTGTGTAGGCAAAATCCCTATGTATGCATCTAGTGCAATACAATGCAAACCACAAATCAAACCACAGTGCACAAGGATTTTTTAGGTGGTTCAGAGATCACATCCAGTGACTCCTACATCCACCCCTCATACAGTGAGGCACACACTACTCAAAGAACTGAGTACAACACACACACGAACACTCAGGCTCAGTCCACACACACACAAGCTTGAAGAACCACTCTATAGAGATCAAACCCTCAAGCTAAGGCAAGATCTCACATACACGAACATAGTGACAAACACTTGGTCTACACTGCACATCCACAACACACAATTCAGATCTGTGCACAAACTAGCATAGATCGCATCACACACACTATGATCTGTACCAAGCACTTGTACAGATCAGAAAATAAACATCCACATAGAATCCACGTACTAATCTCAATTCAGTACACACACACACAAATACATGAATTGAGTTGAGAAAAGGTGTGAGTGAGGAAAGACAAATCCCTTCAAATGTTGATCTGATCACCACGATCATAGATCCACAATGTTTCTTCCTCAATTTTGCTGTTGCTCCTCTTCTTCTTCTTTTCCTTCTTCTTCTTCTTCTTCTTGATCAACACTGCTCTGCTTTAGTAGCTTCTGGATTGCGATTTCTTCTTCTTTTACTGCTGCACTTCTTCCAGATCTATTCCTTTTTGAGCACACCACTTCTTTCTCTAGAGCTTGACCTTGATTCCCACATCCTCTATGTTGAAAGGCTGGTCTGCAACTTCTGGAAATTGAGCAAGGCACTTGAGAGACCCCTTTTTGTCGCCAAAAACCTTTTCTGGGAGTTGTATGGGCTGGCTTGCCTTTGGAGTACAGGGATCATGGGTATTTAAAGCCCCATATGTCCATGAGGTGCCTTAGGGTGCGTGGGCACAAAAATCAAGGTCAAATCCCTTAATTCCTAAGCAGCCACGTGTCCAGAAAAATTCCTATTTTTGAGCTTCAGTCGAAGTGTGTCGACACACAGGCAGACTATGTCAACACCACTGGTTACTGCTTCAGAACTGGCTTCTGGGAGGGATAGTGTGTGTCGACACACAGGCAGACGGTGTTGACACCACTGGCTACTGCTTCAGAACAGACTTCTGGGAGGGACAGTGAGTGTCGACACACAGGCAGACTGTGTCGACACCACTGACTACTGCTTCCTTCACTGTTTGCTGAATTCATACACTGTGTCGACACAACATCCACATGTGTCGACACCACTGACTCTTTTATGCTCTGAATGTAGAGGGTTTGTCGACACACTTGACATCTTATGTCGACACAACATTGACAGAATTATGTGAACTTGTATATATGAAGTGTGAACCATCGAAACATGTTATTATTAGTAAAATATAAAATATTATGCATCAAAAACATGTTGTTTAGACATGATTGTAATATGTACAATATGTCATCATCAAAATCAAAGTGTGAGTGTTTGGACATCATACACAATCAAATGTTGTAGTCGTCATTAAAATCAAAGTATGAGTGTGTAGACATCATCAACATGAAGGTTTTTAGTCATTATCCAAATGAATACACAACTCAACAATCTTCCACATATTGACAATATGACATCAGGTTGTGTACAAAATGTCATCATCAAAACACAATATGTTTGAAGTTGTGTGCTTAACATGATTGACCATAATTATGTCATCATCAAAAACAGATTAAAGCAGTGATCAAGTCAGTGAGTATGGTTATTTAAATAACCATAACTCAACAATTAGGTGAGTTCTCACAAATAGGGTGAGGTCAGTCACCATGGTCCTCAAACTGCTCAATTCAGCTATCATCCCTTGAAGCGCATTATTCACTTCACATAAAATATTTCCTTGAGCCTGCTGGCTCTCAGCTATAGGTTCAAGATCTGCCTGTAATGAGCAAATTAATTCTCCCTAAAAATTCAATCTTTCAATGACAAGCTCGAGATGAACACAAATTTTTATTTTCTTTGGCTTGTTATGACTTCTTCTAGTGAGCCTAGGAATCCTGTCATGTACAACATTTTCTCTGATAGCTTCATCAACAGCTGGTTCTTCATGCATATAGCTATAGTTTCTGTATGTTGATGAGCATAGGTATCATAATCAGAGGCATCCTCCACTATACCTTCCACAAATGGATCTTCATAAGTAGTAGCAATAGGCTCCCACTGAGCTAGAGCTTCTTCCATAATACCTTCCTGTGAATGTCCCATGGGCATAACATCTGGGACACATTCTTCATGCTCTCCTTCAACAGGAGCTTCCTCAATAGGAACATTTGTTGGGTTGAGTGTATTTTGGAATTTCCTAAAGTTGTATTTTAATGATATCCAATGAACATCACTCATACTTTGATTTTGATGATGACATATTGTGATTTTAATGATGACATGTTGTGATCTTAATGATGACATGTTGTGATTTTAATGATGACATACTTTGATTTTAATGATGACATATTGTGATTTTGATGATGATATGTTGAACATGTTGTACTTTCTATACATATCACAATAATGCTTAAACAACATGTTTTTGATGTTTAATATCTCATATTTTAATGATAATATTTTGTACTAATGATTTATGTGTTAATTTTGCAGGTGTAGACAGATTTTGTCTTGGTAGTGTCGACACACCCCTTACAGGTGTCGACACAGTGTTTCAAACCCCAAGGCAAAATGATGAAGAAATGGTCAAGTGGTGTCGACACAGGATCAAGTAGTGTTGACTCTAGTCCCAGTTCCCAGAGAACCCAGTTGACAGGTCTGTACTGTGTGTCGACATAGCCTCAAGTAGTGTCGACACTAGATCTATTTCCCAAAAGACCTGTTTGGCAGTTCTGGACAGTGTGTCGACACTGCCTGAAGTAGTGTCGACACTAGTGACCCTTCCCAGAGAACAAATTTTGCCAGTCTGGGACAGTGTGTCGACACACTCCGGCTGAAACTCAAAATCGTGATTTTGTCTGGACACGTGGCTGCTTGGGAATTAGGGGATTTGACCTAGGGTTTTGTGCCCACGTACTCTAAGGCTTCTTATGGACATATGGGGCTATAATACCCATGTTTTCTGTACTCTAAGGGATCCCCACGAGGAGAGAGACCAGACTTCTCCAGAAAAGTGTGTGGCGGCTATAGAAAGGGAAAGAAGGGAGCAGAGCAGTGATGTTTGGAAGGAGAACGTGAAGAAGAAGAGAAGAGAAGAAGATAGAGGATAAAGCATCAGCATCCAGAAAGGGATGAGAGCTGCGCTATCAGATTGAGGAGCAGAAGAGCAGCAAAGGAAAAAGAAGAACTAGCAATCCGGATGCCATCAAAGCAGAGCATCATGGATTGAAGAAGATCTCCAACAAATTTCTTCAAGCGTCTTCAATGCAAGCTTCTGCAAGTCTTCTTCATCAAGGAACATCCAAGTCACATCTATTTCATTTATTTTTCTTGGAGTGTTCATCTAGTTTTTCATTGTGTGATCTGTGCATGTGTTCTGCACAGACCACTTAATTCTGTTTGTTCGATTTTCATCATTGTATTGAGATAGATCGGGCTAGAGGATCTATTCTCTAACTGAGCTTGTTCTAGCAGAACTTGGATCTTTCGTGGTCCAAAGGTTTGGAGCCGTAGTGCTCCGATGTTGAGCCGTTGTGCTCAAGTGCTTGTGAGTCGTCGTGCTCATAAGTGGTTTGTGGAGTAGGTCGTCGTACCTATCTCCTGGGTTTTCATTGAGTCATTGTACTCAAAGGGTTTGCAGTCGTCGTGCTCTGGTTGTTTCTTGAGTCGTCGTGCTCAAGGGTATTTGGAGTCGTCGTACTCCAGTGTGAGTTGTACTCAAGGTTTTGAGTAGTGTGGCCTCATTGTGTGAGGGGTGGACGTAGGAGTCACTGGAGGTGATTTCCGAACCACCTAAAAATCCTCTGTGTAGTGGTTTGAATTGTGGTTTGACTTTGAATTACGCTAGATGCATGCATAGGGATTTCACTCACACTATTAATGGATTTGCTCACACACACTAATCACACTTCAGATCAGTAAATTGTTTGGGTGAATTGATCTCTGAGTCGAAGTAATTTTGAATTGCTTAAGCTTCCGCATTAATTGGTGTTAGATCTATTCAACCCCCCCTTCAAGATCTGATCCATCCACCCATCCGATCCTAACAATTGGTATTAGAGCAGGTTAATATCTGTTCTGATCTGATTTGATTGCTTCTGTTTGATCTCTGTGTTAATTGCTTGAACTGTTTGCTTGATCTTTCACTATCTCTGTGTGCTTAATCGCCCTGATTCCTACATTTGATATTAGAGTGGGTTAGCCACTCTAATTGTTAGATCTAATTCCTTGTTACATTGATTCACTGTGATTAGATCTAATAGTCTTTTGAGTTTTGATATAATGGAAAATCCCTTTAATTTGCATGAATTTCCTGTTATAATTTCAGAGAAATCACTAGTCTCACTTTCATCAAGTTTTTCAAAGGAACCACAAAGAAAAGGAGCAAAAGAAATTCACAAGTACTTCATGACCAAGAAGAGCCTCAATGAATCTAGAAAATCAACAATTTAGAAGGTTGTGGCTCTCACTGCACACTCTAATAGCTCAGAGCATTCTTCATCCTCTTCAAAACACAAGAAATCAAATGGGTCTACAAGGTTAGGTACATCTATTCTAGACTCATCTAAGTATTCTAACTCTGATTCTGATGAAGATGAAGAAATGTCTCATGATAGATTGATTGAATTCTATGAGAAGATACAAAATCTTAATGTAAAGCTGAACACTAAGAATAAAGATTTGAAAAAGACTTTAAAACATTGCCAGAAGAAAATGAGAATTTGAAAAATGAAGTTGAAAAATTAAATTCTGAGAAAGAGAATTTGGAAGATGAAGTCCAAATCTGTGAAAATAACTGAATGGATTGAAAGAAAACCATGAGCTATTGAAATCAAAAGTCATTGATCTAGAAAATGAAAATGAAAATTTGATTGATCTTAATGAAAACTTTAAATTTGACAATGATCAATTAAACAAACAGATTTCTAACATGGCTCATGATCATCAAATAAATGAGAGATGTAAATAACTTGTTGAAGAAAACAGTCATCTAAAGAGGAAGATTGAATGCTTGTTCCATGACAACCATTGGACAATGAATGTAGCAATTTGAGTAAAAAAATTGTCGATTTGGAAAAACAAATTGCTCATTTAAAAATGAAAAGAACAAGATGAAAAATGGTTTGGATGTCATGCTAAACAAGCTTCAAATTTCAGAAAAAGAAGTTGTTGCATTAAAAGCTGAAAAACAGAAGCTTCAACATGAATTGAAGAACACTACAGACACAAATCTTACTTCTGTGAAAACTAAGAAAAATGAAAAGAAAACCACAATAACTTCTGTTAAAACTGTTGTAAACAAGAACTCTGCTATTTCTAATAAAAGATTAGTGAAAGTTCCTGTTCAGAAACGGACAGAGAAAAAGAAAAATGCTGATGTCAAGAAGAATCATCTACTTCCTCCATCAGTCCAAAAAGCTCCAAGGCAAGTTCCAAATTCACATCATGCCAAGAGCCACCAAAAAGTACCTCCTTCTCCTCATGGTAAGCCTCCTCACATGAAAAGTAGATTCCAGCAAATGCATACATGCCAAGGTAAGTACCAGGTAAGAAATGCTCTCATTTGCTTTAACTGTAATAAACTTGGTCATCTTGTCAAACATTGCTGGATTAGAAATCAAAATTTCAATAAACATGCCAAATCAGTCCAATGCTTTCATTGTCATAAAATTGATCATATTTCTAGGGACTGTTGGTACATAATTGATTTTGTTGTGCATGCTCAGAAATTCCAGTCAAATGCATATGCTCATACACATAGGAATAAATATCATGTTCATACTGAAAATGTTCAGAAATTCCATGTGTATAGGCATAGAAATGTTGCACAAAATCATTATGTTTATGCTTATATTAAAAATCCAAAAATTAGAAAACTTCATGAAAACATAGATGCATTTAGCAAGGAAAAAAGAAAATTTGGAACTAATTCTGCTCATAGTTCTAACAATGAAAGAAATGCATCTATACAAAAATTAAAAGCATTTTGGATTTAGAAATCTTTGTTGCACTCTAACATTGATTTCATTGCAGGACACAAGCAAGTGTGGGTCCCAAAACTAGCTTGATCAGCAAGCTGAGGAGTCTTGCAGTCATACATTGTAAATGGATTCAAGATATTGGCTGTGCAAGGCAAGAAATGATTGGAGAACACAGGTAAAATTTTTGAAAAGCAATTGAAGTCCTTTCAGGTAAAACATCTTTATCATTTCAAATTTGAATTGCCTGAATTGAAATGAATGTTTAATTTTTATCTGAAAAATGAGAAATGTGTTTCAATGAAGAGTGTGTTTTGATATTGCTCCCAACAACAACTTTGTGTCTTAACACTTGGAATCATGTTTGTGTTATCATGCTTGCTTAACTGTGCCCATGATTTTGTGTGCATATCAACTGCCTTGACTTTTTGGTATATCAAATGATGACATGTGGAAAAACAAGTTATGCTTGTTTGGAAACCTTCATTATGCGTGAGTAAAATACTCCGCCAAGTACCAAAAGTCATGTTATGATTAAAGCTAATGGTGTGCATAATCATGTGAAAAACTTTTCTCCTTCAATTAATTGCCTGTTGATATATGCTTGATCATGTTCATAATCTTTCTGTGCAAACTGCTTGGAATGAACATATCTGAATTGCTTAAATGATCATCTCATATCATGCATATCTTATGGGGAAGTGAGTCAAAAGAATCTTTGAGTGAAATGCTGGAGAAATATTCTTTCATATCTGATTTATCAACAACTCCCATTCAGTTTATTGACAAATGTTCTTGCAAATGAATTCCTCACTCTCACATTGCATTGGCATTCTTGGTATATCAAATGGTGAATTGAAGAAAGGCAAGTCAGGCTTGTCTGGACTCTTTCACTATGCGTGAGTATATGTCTCTGCCAAGTATCAAGAGCCTCATATGCAATTGTTGAGGGGGAGTTTCTATTTTTCAATAAAACATTCATGTTCATTCTGCTTTCACTTCATTCCATTCCTATTTCTTCTATAATCTTCATGTTCACCTTGTGAGGGGGAGTTACATGAAAGGGGGAAGTCATTGTTGCATTCCTTGATCTTACTTGTCTATTTTGAACCCCAAAGTCATCAGAATTTTTGAGTCCTTGTGCTATTTTCTTATGAGAGAATTAAAACATTGAAACTAAACTCATTGTGCATTTAGTTTAATTTCAAAGATTCATTATCATTTCAAGGTTAAGCAATCTTAATACTGAATATTTTTAAAATGATTTGCAAAACACTATTATAGGCACATGAGTGGCTTTAATATTTCACATGTGTATGTTTAAGCTTCATTTTTACCACATGTTAAGAATATTTTTCTAAATTCATAGTCATGACTTTTCTGGTCAAAGCAAACATATTCCTGCAAAACATCAAATGAAAATGATAAACAATCTGGAAAGATACAAACAGAGCAATGCAAATTCTTGAACCACTGAGTAACCAGGTCATTTCACCTAAAAAAGTGATTTGTTTCGCGTCAAAAAGTGGAAATCAAAGTTTTCAACTCTGTATAAGATAATGAAAGTTAAACCACTGAGTAATCAGGAGATCTTGCATCTGATCAATGTGATTTCTTGCACTGAAAAGTGAGATTTAACGAATTTATTCTTGTATTCTTTCCCTGTTAAAAATGAAAGAAAATCAAATTGACAGGATAGAAAAGCTTAAGACCTTCATAAAGTTCATGTTCATTGAATTTAGACCTACTATTTTACATTGTGTTAAACTTAAAGCTCCTAACATCCTTGTTAAATATTTTTGCTCACTCATATAGGTCACTTCATTTCACATTTGCCTCATTATTTTAACCACATTCAGATCATTATAATTTCCTATACTTTGTGTTGAGTGTGTCTTTGTGATTAAACTTTGTTGCACAATAACAAAAACACAATAATTTCTCTCATATGTCAATATCACTTTGCCTCACTTATTTTGATCATTTCTGAACATTCTTTTCCTACATTTCATTTCTTGATCTCCTACAATCTTTGTTTCTCTCTCTTATCTATCTTTTTGATGCTATCAAAAAGGGGGAGAAAGGTCTCTAAGGGGGAGAAAGGTATCTAGGGGGAGAAAGGTCTCTAGGTCTAGGGGGAGAAAGTTCAAAGGGTGCATATGGTCAAGGGGAGTTGTTGCAGTCAAGGGAGTCAAGATATTGGGAGATTGTGCATATGTCTTGTCATCATCAAAAAGGGGGAGATTGTTGTGTTGAGTGTGTTTTGGAATTTCCTAAAGTTGTATTTTAATGATATCCAATGAACATCACTCATACTTTGATTTTGATGATGACATATTGTGATTTTAATGATGACATGTTGTGATCTTAATGATGACATGTTGTGATTTTAATGATGACATACTTTGATTTTAATGATGACATATTGTGATTTTGATGATGATATGTTGAACATGTTGTACTTTCTATACATATCACAATAATGCTTAAACAACATGTTTCTGATGTTTAATATCTCATATTTTAATGATAATATCTTGTACTAATGATTTATGTGTTAATTTTACAGGTGTAGACTGATTTTGTCTTGGTAGTGTCGACACACCCCTTACTGGTGTCGACACAGTGTTTCAAACCGCAAGGCAAAATGATGAAGAAATGGTCAAGTGGTGTCGACACAGGATCAAGTAGTGTCAACACTAGTCCCAGTTCCCAGAGAACCCAATTGACAGGTCTGTACTGTGTGTCGACACAGCCTCAAGTAGTGTCGACACTAGATCCAGTTCCCCGAAGACCTGTTTGGCAGTTCTGGACAGTGTGTCGACACTGCCTGAAGTAGTGTCGACACTAGTGACCGTTCCTAAAGAACAAATTCTGCCAGTCTGGGACAGTGTGTCGACACACTCCCTGGTGGTGTCGACACACTCCGGCTGAAACTCAAAATCGTGATTTTGTCTGGACACGTGGCTGCTTGGGAATTAGGGGATTTGACCTAGGGTTTTGTGCCCACATACTCCAAGGCTTCTTATGGACATATGGGGCTATAAATACCCATGTTTTCTATACTCCAAGGGATCCCCACGAGGAGAGAGACCAAACTTCTCCAGAAAAGTGTGTGGCGGCTGCAGAAAGGGAAAGAAGGGAGCAGAGTAGTGATGTTTGGAAGGAGAATGTGAAGAAGAAGAGAAGAGAAGAAGAGAGAGGATAAAGCATCAGCATCCAGAAAGGGATGAGAGCTGTGCCATCAGATTGAGGAGCAGAAGAGAAGCAAATGAAGAAGAAGAACTAGCAATCCGGATGCCATCAAAGCAGAGCATTGTGGATTGAAGAAGATCTCCAACGAATTTCTTCAAGTGTCTTCAATCCAAGCTTCTGCAAGTCTTCTTCATTAAGGAACATCCAAGTCACATCTATTTCATTTATTTTTCTTGGAGTGTTCATCCAGTTTTTCATTGTGTGATCTGTGCATGTGTTCTGCACAGACCACTTAATTCTGTTTGTTCGATTTTCATCATTGTATTGAGATAGATCGTGCTAGAGGATCTATTCTCTAACTGAGCTTGTTCTAGCAGAACTTGGATCTTTCGTGGTCCAAAGGTTTGGAGCCGTAGTGCTCCGGTGTTGAGCCGTTGTGCTCAAGTGCTTGTGAGTCGTCGTGCTCATAAGTGGTTTGTAGAGTAGGTCGTCGTACCTATCTCCTGGGTTTTCTTTGAGTCATTGTACTCAAAGGGTTTGGAGTCGTCGTGCTCCGGTTGTTTCTTGAGTCGTCGTGCTCAAGGGTGTTTGGAGTCGTCTTGCTCCAGTGTGAGTTGTACTCAAGGTTTTGAGTAGTGTGGCCTCACTATGTGAGGGGTGGACGTAGGAGTCACTGGAGGTGATTTCCGAACCACCTAAAAATCCTCTGTGCAGTGGTTTGAATTGTGGTTTGACTTTGAATTACGCTAGATGCATGCATAGAGATTTCGCTCACACTATTAATGGATTTGCTCACACACACTAATCACACTTCAGATCAGTAAATTGTTTGGGTGAATTGATCTCTGAGTCGAAGTAATTTTGAATTGCTTAAGCTTCCGCATTAATTGGTGTTAGATCTATTCAACCCCCCCTTCTAGATTTGATCCATCCACCCATCCGATCCTAACAACATTCTCTGAGTGTTCTGCTGCAAGTTTTCTGGAGGGACTACTGCATGCTCCCCCTCAGTAGGAGCTACCTCCTCAAGTATACTCGCAAGTGTCTCTTGTACAGCAGGAGTTTCCATTTTAGGCTCAGTTGCAGAACTTATAGCTGGTTGCCCTAAGGGCTCAAAGGGCTCAATGTGCTCAGGAGCTATGTCCTCAATTCTTCTATCAGCAAATATAGGTGTAGCTGGATCAACATCCCCAATTTCAGTTTCAACTTCTAGATTTGATGGGGCTTCAACACGGTGAGTATATGTCATAATCGCTCCTCCTTCAGCCATGGAGACCTTCAACCACACATCAATAGATAGGGTGAATCCACTTTTGTTCAGATTTCTTGTTCGGATAGGCTACCCCATTCTCTCTAGTAACTCCCCTTCCAGGTCTACTTCAAAATGTTGGAAAATTCTGGTGAGTAGATGAGCATAAGGAAGAGGGACCACCAGCTTGTTCTTCGTAGCCCATATAAGTTCAGCTGCAGACTTCATTCGTTCAAACATGATTTGGGCCATATTCACTTTCTAATTTTGCACTGCCTAGAACATGATATCGACATCCCCTTTCGTACATTGAGAAAAGGTGGCACTGCGAGTGTCACGTCCTAATTAAACGTCCAATAATTGGAAATGAGAAAAAATAGGTAAAAGAAGTGAGACTTACATTATTCTCATCTAACATTGTTATAGCGGAAGCGTCATTACATAATACTCCTCATTATTGTCTAGAAGATGAGATAGGAAAAGAAAACTTAATTTACAACTCATTACTATATTACTAAAGAAAAACAAAGTCGTTTGAACTTCCGAGGATTGGATGTCCCACTCAGCACACTTCCCCCATTAAGCATTACCCTCTTCTTGATCACCTGAAATGGTAGGATTATGTGAGCAAACTAGCCCAGTAGGATTCAATTCCTCTAATTAAAAAGGATTCAAATATTCAAAATCAAGATAAGAGACCTGACTGTTATCAACACTTAGTCAAGGAAGATTAAACAAGCATGTCAACTAGACAATAATTATGAAATAGAAGTACTGAAATATGAATACATGGTCAAGAACTCATGATAATATTCATGTTCTAATTCAAATAGTTATTCACACATGAAAAGATAACATGATGACTAATCAAGCTTGTATTAATGCAATGCCAAGCATCCATGGATCCTTTATCGTTCCGTACGGCCTATAAACGAATTCGGGTGCTCCTCCCAGGACTGAACTAGCCCTATTTGCACAGGCATATATCTCAAATGAGTCTAGGGACCCAATAATTGTCATCACAAGTCATTTAGAAGCAAATGTGGCACTCAAGTACTCAAGCTCATGTATTTAAAGAATATGGATCAAGATTACTGAATACAGGAAGTTGTAACCAACCAGGAACTACTTGTACTAGGAGACTTCAAGGCTAATCCAAAGTAGGATATAGAAAACAATTGGATGACATCTCTAGAGACATAATAGTAGAAACCCAAAAGAATGAAGGTGGCAACTTGCTAGGCTAACATCATGAAGTATCAACAAGAGATTGGTCAAGAACAGGTGCTGGAAAACTGGACAAAACAGTGCATGTCGACAGCCAGAAGGTGGCTGTCGACAGGTGCAGGTTTCCAAAACCACATTTCTGGAACCTGAACAGTACCTATCGACAGGCCAGGGTTGGCTGTCGATAGGCCAGGCCCATCTGTCGACAGGTAGATGTTATCTGTCGACAGTTGCTGGCATTTTCTGAAGTTTGAGGTTCTGGAAGCTTGAGGTTTGTCGACAGGTGATCCGCATCTGTCGACAGCCACATAGTCAACTTCCAGAAATGGATCTACAACCACTCCAAGAACCTTTCCAATGTTACCTATGGATCCAAACAGAATAACACAACTAGAACGAATTGTTTACAGCTCCAAACACTACTTCACATGGAAGACAAAGTTACAGCATGATGAAACACAACCTAAACATGGTTGGCTAGAGACTTAGAAAATAACAAAGTGATGGAAGAACAACTCCTTTAAACAAAGGTTACTTGCATTCAACAGGAAGACTTCTACAAATACACATGCTACAACCCATTTACAGAAGATGAACACATAGTTCTGAAAGTGTTTATGGAGTCAAAACATGTGTGTAAGGACTTAAACACCTAATAGGAGACTCTTTAGCACGTTTAGAAGATAGGAATGAGAAAGAAGAAAGGAATCCTACATGACTTTGAGGAAAACAGAGTCCTTCTTCTTCCCCAAAAAAGGTCCACAGCAGCAAGAAGGAGCAATAGGTACAGCAGGTGCAGGTAAGGTGTGGCCAGCACAAGAAGAAGCAGTCGCAGTTGCCACGACAAGTAGTTGCAGCAGCTACACCCACAGCAAGAGCAGTAGAAGCAGCTGCTCTAGCAGCAACCCACCAACACAAGGGGCTGGCAACCACAGCAATAGCAGAAGCAGCAAGAGAAGGAAAGGCTTGCACGATGGGGGTTGGGGGTTTTTTATAACTCACCAGGCATCCCATGCACGATGGCACGTCAGCCACTTACACGTTTTCCATGCAAGTCTCTAAGCTCACACATAAGGTATAAACGTGTAAACTTCTATCCTATATGAAGTGGCATACTTAGCTCCTACCACGTAAGCAATAATTAATCCAAGCAAATGGTTACCGTAATTAGATCATAATTTAGCTCGCGAATTTAACCCCTTGTTTGTGTGTCCAAATGATGTTCAATCAAGTTGAAAATTCAACCATAGGCTAATGAAAAGGTTTTACAAATTATGGTGATTTTAGTTTAATTTTTAGAATTTATTTTTCACTTAGCAAAAATTACACGGAAAATAGTTGCGTCGGCTTAATCTCAAAATCCGCACGTCAACATTTCCGGATATTTACATTTATGATATCAACACATTTTTCTGAAAATTATGGTGTTCTCAGATTTTATTTTCGTTACAAAATTTTGGTGTCGCCGTGTTAGAGCGCGCACCTCTGAGTACGACACTAGAATAACAATTATTATCACCAATTAATCCTAAATTAAGGTTAATTATATCTCATGATAATAGTTATGTTTAATCATCAAATTATTCACATTTTTCTTGTAAGGCCCTTGAATTTTGGCTCTTTTTAGTTAGATTTTAGTCATGTGATGTGTAGATGCTTGTGTATATAGCAATGTGTATATATGCATATATATATATATATTTATTATGCACCTTGTATTTAAATGATGTTGTACATATGTATGCTTTTGCTTATTTATGTACATATTGTATTACTTGAATTAAATATGTGATGTTTAAATTATACATTGTATATTGAGTGTAAAGATGTATAGTATATGTAAGTTTTGGTCATTTCTGTGTTCTGGTCGAAGGACCAGTTGGCGTCAACATGCATAGACGTGCATGGCGATGTCAGCGTCCAGATCGATGGACGATAACTTCCAGTTGGCAGCAGCCTATGTGGACGTCAGTATCCCAGATTTGTTGCGGTTTCAGATCTAGAAACGCATGCGATTTCTTCGGCTCCTGTTTAGGAAACCGTTGTCCAACGGTCAGGTTCCTACCTAAACGCATCCCTAAACCTTCTGCCCTATAAAATACCCTGATTAGGGCACAGTTAGGTCCTTTTGGCTCTTTGGTCAAAAACCCTAGAAACCAGTGCGAAACCTAAACTTTGAGGCTTTGGATCGGGTGACTTGGTGTGTTTCCTGGCGATCTTCATTGACCGAGAGACTCTTTGAACATCGAGGAAGGCTTCCCCGACTCCGGCGTGCTACATCCATCAACATAGAAGTGGGATCAAGGGGAGATTGGAGGACTTCTTGGCTTGGCTGAGGAGAGCTTCTCCGACAAATTAATCGCATCTAGCAATTTTTAAGAGGCAAGTAACCCTTATACACTACCCCTACACATGTCAGTTAGGTCCTAGAAATTTTATAGATTTTCCCTCTTGTCCTGGAAGCCCCCTTTCATCAGCTTTCTGCATTCAGTTTGTGTTTGCACAGATAGGAACTTAGCGGCAGCATCTAGTGCCGTTAAGATCCAATGTTGGCGGCCACATCTGGTGCCGTTAACTCATGTTGGCGGTAGCCTATGTGCCGCCAAGTTTATCAGTTTTGACAGAATACATGTTTTAATGTTGTGACCTAAATTTCGGATTTCTAAACATAAGTATATGCTGTAAAAATTCCGTGTGGTCAAGTATAACCAGTAGAACATGCCATGGGATTGTGCTGAATTTTCGTGCATTGTACTAATTACTGGAATTTTTGAAATGAAACATTGAGCATGATTTAGCCTTATTAATTACTGTTTACATAGATCCGTGTTCAATTAGAGTTTCAGAAACATTTTGTGGGTTATATACATATGTCAGCTCAGGTCATTAGATTTAGGCAAATTATTGTTTACAATAAATTATTAGAATTATGGAAATAGAACAATGAGCATTAATTTTCCTATTTTTAATTCCAAATGAAATATATTGTGCATGTTAAAATGTCAAAAAATTTCTATAAATATATAACTACTGAATACAGGTTCTGAAACTTCTAAATACAACTGTAATACTATAAAACTTGTTTAATTAAGTTTCTTGATAAATCTGCAGAATGCTTGTTTAATTATCATAAATTGTATATGTTTTTGAAAAATCTGAAAATTTGTATATGTGATGATTAACCTGTGAGTAGTCGGTGGTAAAAATTTTATATTGTTTGGACAACAGTAAGTATTGTTTGTAATTTAATACAGGAAAATGACCATGTGAGCATATTTAATGTGATTTAGTAAATTTCAGCATGATTAGATCTTTCTTATGATTATTTGTGAATTGGAACAGTAAGGTTGAAATCAGTAAATGAGAACCCATGTGTGTGGGTTTAAGTGCATGAGTATAAAATGATTTGTGCATGTGAACCATGTAAGCAAATGGGTAATTTAAGTGAAATGTGTTTAAAAATGTGCCATTAGTGACACTGCTACCATAGAGGGCTATGGAATTGTACTGTAGTAAAGTCCCTATGGGATAGTTCATAGTGTGTGAAATCTTATGGGCAAATAAGATGAAATCCTGGAGGTGGACAAGTACTACTGGATAGGGTGGGAGAGTGCTTCTCTCGGTTCTGCGTAGTTAACCAAGATCCATACTACATTACCTAGGTGATGGATAAGTGTATATGTTATGTGTGTCCTTCTAGGGTGGTTTTGGACTATGTGTCATGGCATTTAAATGTGAAAATATGAAAAGTTGTAAGTGAATTTTGAATGTTGCAAAGTGTAAAGAGTATGTGAAGTATTAGCATGTGAACAAATGTAAAACATTGTAATTATGTTTAATTTATGTAAAAACAGCAAGTAAAGGTGGTGTAAAAATAGTAGTAAATTCATGAGAGTTAAAATAGAATCCATGCTAGGTGTGATGCTTACATTATGTGTAGTTCATGTTAGGTTGTGTACATTGTAATATGATTGAATGGGTTTTGAATTGCTTAAGCATGTTAATTAAATTGTGTAGAAAGCATGTTATAGGGTCTATATTTAATCGTTGTAAGTAAATAAAGCATGTGTAATGTGTCTCAAATGCTATAAGTTCCTGCTTAGTAATTTAAATGTATGAACCATGCTACATATGTTAAGTACTTTTATTGAGTGTTAGATGTGCGTATGATGTATGTAAGGATAAGGTATGTGGATTGCTTGCTGAGTCTATGTAGACTCATACTTGCTTTGGCGTACAGGTGTGGCAGGTGACTCCACTTCTTTGGAGGAGACTGTTAGGAGCGACTTCGAGTGAGAGGAGTAGCTAGTTGTGGAGACCTCTGCATTGTATTTTTCTTTTTCATAAGTATGTAATGAATAAGTGATGTATCTCATCTAAACAATGTAATTTGATTTAGAATTGTAATTATGTGGACTTTAGTTTTTTTCTGTAAATGCTATTCAGACTATGGATATTTAATGATGATGATGGAATAAGAATGATATTTAGTTCTTTTTATTTCCGCTGTTCTATGTCAATATTTGTGTACATCTTAGCTTATTGTAATCGTTGGGTCAATGTCCCACTGTGACATATACCGATGTGGATTGGTATAATCGTACCGGTATAAGGAGGGTCGTGACAGAGATTGGTATAGAGAGACAAGGTTGAGATTGTACATGAATATTTGCCATCATCTTCATAATATGCTAAGTCTTTATAGATATGTCCACATGTATAGAAAATGATTAATAATGAATGAAACATAGTTAAACATGGTTAGGAATTAATCAACTTAGTTCTAAATGTGATTAAAATTGTCTTGCAGGCTATGGCTTCTCGAGGTAGGCGTGGTGTTCTTGCTCGTGAGGATGAGCAGAGGAGAGAGGACGGGTGTGTGCAGTAGGCCCCAACACCACAGGGGCATACTGTACTTCCTCCACCACTGCCAGTAGACTATGGAGCATTCATGCAAGGTTTGGTGCAGGCCATTCAGACTCAAGCTCATACTCAGGCCGCACTCCAGGCTCAGCTGGAGGCTCATATTAGAATAATGGATAGAGTAGTCTGTTCTATTTAATTATATAATTGTTATGATGCTATGTTGCATATATGTTATTTATGTGTTTGTTGTAGCAGGCTCAGGCTCCAGCTCCAGCTCCAGTTCCCCGGGGGCATGACCATGGTGGACCTTCCATCATGGAGTGATTCAAGAGGATGTCTCCACCCTCTTTTAAGGGGGAGAGTGATCCACTACTAGCGAAGAGCTAGATGAGGGAGATCGAGAAGATCTTCCGAGCGATTAGGTGTGCTGAGGATGACAAGGTCAGCTTGGCCACCTATATGCTACAAGTATGTGTTAGTTGCATATGTATTTATTTTCTTCAAGTTAGATTGCCTAGATTGGTCCTTATGGAGAATGTTTTGCAGGAGAGAGCCAATGTGTGGTGGACCTCGTTACTGCGTACCCGATTTGAGGACGGTGCTGTCGAGGTTGCCTGGGATGAATTCGTGATGCTCTTTCAGGCCAAGTTCATCCCAGAGCATATCCAGGACAAGATGGAGCAGGAGTTCCTCACGTTGACTCAGGGCTCCATGACCGTACTCGAGTACGAGGCCAGGTTTTCCGAATTATCGAAGTATGCACCTCACATAGTGGCTA
Source organism: Colocasia esculenta (assembly GCA_014218235.1). Lineage (NCBI taxonomy): Eukaryota > Viridiplantae > Streptophyta > Magnoliopsida > Alismatales > Araceae > Colocasia > Colocasia esculenta. Next base: position 75,310,034 of record CM024761.1, on the reverse strand, counting down.
ATGAGCGTAGGAAAGCGAAGAAGTTTGTGATGGGCCTTAAGCTATCACTTAGATCGAGGCTGGTGGTGTTTGACCATCGTACCCTAGACGAGGATCTTAGTGCGGCATGCCAACAGGAGAGTGAGATGGAGCAATACCTAGAGGAGAAGAAGGCGTCGCGGAAGAGATCTACACCTCCATTCCAGCGGCAGGACAAGAAGAAGGTGGCGTACCAGTCACCGCAGCGTCCTGTGGCAGTGAGCAGTGAGCAGTTAGCAGGTAACTTCTCAGTGGTCCCCTGGTAGTAGGCCTAGCGGCAAGAAGGAGTGCCCTCATTGTTGAAGGGCACATGGCGGCACTGAGTGCTGGAAGATGGCGGGAAAGTGTCTAAAGTGCGGGAGAAGTGAGCATCAGATCCGGGACTGCCCTAGACTTCAGCAGGGAGTCCAGCATGGAGTGCCAGCCCTAGCAGCGGTAGCAGCAGCAGCACTAGGTACAGGAAGACCAGGAAGGCCTCGAGCCCAAACTCGAGTGTTTGCCCTAGCACGAGAGGATGCCGAACAGGCGGAGCACGTCACGGAAGGTACGATTCTTTTCATGGGTGTGCACGCTCGGGTTTTGTTTGATACGGGTGCCACTCACTCGTTCATTTCTGAGTGGTTTGCTAGGCAGTTAGCTTTAGAGTCAAGATTAGAGGCTGAGGAGTTAGGCGTTTCGTTGTCAGTGTACACACCTACGGGAACGGTATCGACTAGGAAGTGTATTCCGTCTTTACCTGTGTGCATTGAGGATCGAGTCTTAGATGGGTGTTTCTTCTTGCTAAAGATGAAGGACTATGATACTATTCTAGGTCTGGATTGGCTATAGGAGCATTATGCATTAGTAGATTGTCGTGGGAAGAAGATCGTTTTCTGTATTCCTGGTGAGGATGAGTTTTCACATCCATGCAAGGAACCTTGTGGGAAAATTTGTTTTCTCCGCCATGAAGGCGATGAGGATGGTTAACAAGGGTTGTGACACTTTTCTTGCCAGCGTGGTATCAGTACAAAGGCTGACGAGTCACTTACTCTTGTGGAGATTGATGTAGTGCAGGAGTTTCCAGATATTTTCCTGATGATTTGTCTGGATTGCCACCATTTAGAGAGATATAGTTTACCATAGAGTTGCTTCTCGGCTCATCTTACCATATCAAAGGCTCCGTATCGGATGGCACCTACGGAGTTAGCTGAGTTAAGGAAGCAAGTTGCAAGATTACTGGATAAGGGATTTATTCGCCCTAGTGTTTCTCCTTGGGGCGCACCTGTATTATTCGTAAAGAAGAAGGATGGGTCACTAAGGTTGTGCATTGATTACAGAAAGCTCAACCAAGTGACTGTAAAGAACAGGTATCCCTTATCGCGGATTGATAATCTGTTTGACCATCTGCAGAATGCATCAGTATTTTCAAGATTGATTTACGGTCTGGCTATCATCAGTTGAGGATTAGGAGTGAGGATGTGTCCAAGATGGCTTTTAGGACCTGTTACAGACATTATGAATTTCTAGTTCTTCCATTTGGTCTAACCAACTCCCCTGCAGCATTCATGGATCTCATGAACAGGGTGTTTAGACCTTATCTGGATAGTTTTATCATAGTGTTTATCAATGATTTGTTGGTCTATTCTCCAGATGAGGCCACACACCGTCAGCATTTGAGGGTAGTGTTAGAAGTTCTCTGTGAGCACAAGTTGTATGCTAAGTTCAGCAAGTGCAATTTATGGATGCGCGAGGTTCATTTACTTGGGCATATTATCTCTGGTGCTGGTGTAGCAGCTGATCCAGCAAAGGTCCAAGCTGTGTTAGATTGGGAGATTCCCAGGACCCAATCGGAGATTCAGAGTTTCCTTAGTTTAGCAGGTTATTATCGGTGATTTATTGAGGGATTTGCATCCATCGCCGCCCCTTTGACAAAGCTAACCAGGAAGGGTGTGGAGTTTGTTTGGTCCGAGGAGTGTGAGAGTAGCTTTCAATTATTGAAGGCTAAACTCATGTCTACTCCGGTATTGGTTTTACCGAGTGGTGAAGAAGGTTTTGCCATTTACTCGGATGCGTCTCGGATTGGTTTAGGCTGTGTGTTGATGCAGTAGGGAAGGGTAGTGGCGTATGCTTCTCGCCAATTGAAGGAGCATGAGTGTAACTATCCTACTCATGATTTGGAGCTTGCGGCAGTGGTGGATGCACTAAAGATCTGAAGGCACTATCTTTATGGTGTCAGATTTGAGGTGTTCACTGACCATAAGAGCTTGAGGTATCTCTTTTCGCAAAAGGAATTAAACCTGTGGCAGAGAAGATGGATTGAGTTCCTCAATGACTATGACTTCGATCTTCAGTATCATCCCGGAAAGGTGAATGTCGTAGTGGATGCTCTTAGCTTGAAGAGGTCTTTACTCTAGCAGGATTGGAAGATGTCGGAGGATGATGCATGTGCGATGATTGAGATAGAGCCATTATGTCAGGCTTTTGTAGCTCAGTTGTCCATTCGGTCCACTGTTTTGGATGAGGTGATCGAGCAGTAGAAGGCTGACCCTAGACTCCAGGGGTTAGTGGGCAAGGTAGGCATCGTTCGAGATGAGGATGGTGTGATTAGATTTCATCATCGAGTTTGTGTTCCCGATATAGTGGATGTTCGTGAGCATGTTCTTGCAGAAGCTCATAGGTCTAGATTCTCTATTCATCCGGGCAACACTAAGATGTACCAGGATTTGAAGAGATCTTTTTAGTGGTATGGCATGAAGAAGGATGTAGCGGATTTTGTATCTAGGTGTTTAGTATGCCAGCAAGTGAAGGCCGAGCGGCAGCGACCATCTTGTCTTATGCAAAAGATGGAAATCCCAGTTTGGAAGTGGGAGGTTGTCACTATGAATTTTGTAACGGGTTTGCACAGATCAAGAAGGGGCAATGACTCGATTTGGGTAGTTGTAGATAGATTCTCTAAGACTGCGCATTTCTCGCCTATGAAGAAGAAGCAGTCGGTTGAGAGTTTAGCTAGATTGTATGTTAGTATCATTATTCGATTGCATGGTGTGCCAAAGTCGATCATTTTGGATCGAGATCCGAGATTTACTTCGAGGTTGTGGAAGGGTTTTCAGGATGCATTATGTTTTGAGTTGAAGCTTAGTTCGGCGTTCCATCCCTAGACAGATGGACAGTCTGAGAGGACTATCCAGATGCTCGAGGATATGTTGAGAGCGTGTGTGCTGGATTGGAAGGATGATTGGGAGCGTCATTTACCTCCTGTGGAGTTCTCATATAACAATAGCTTTCATGCCAGTATTAGTATGGCTCCATTTGAGGCGTTATATGAAAGGCCTTTAGATCTCCTTTATGTTGGGAGGAGACTGGTGATAGGCAGTTGATTGGTCCGGAGTTTGTTCAGGAGACTTCGGATAAGATCCAACTTATCAAGAAGAGACTTGTTGCGGCGCAGAATAGGCAGAAGAGTTACGCCGACAACAGAAGGAAGGATTTGGAGTTCGAGGTTGGCGAGCATATCTTTTTGAAGATTTTGCCTACTCGAGGTGTTGTCAAATTTGGCAGGCATAACAAATTAAGTCCTATTCATTGGCTCGTATGAGATTCTCAGACCTTTGGGAATGTGGAATATGAGCTAGCTTTACCTCCGTCATTAGCTAGTGTTCATCCTGTTTTCCACGTATCTAAGCTCAGGAGATATGTCTGAGATCCATCTCATTTTATTAGTCACGAGCCAGGGAGATCCAGCCAGATCTGTCTTATGTTGAGCAACCAGTAGCTATTCTAGACTGGAAGGTTTAGCATCTCAAGAACAAGAGCATTGCATCAGTGAAGGTGTTATGGTGCAACTTCTCGCGAGAGGAGGCTACTTGGGAGCTTGATGATGCTATGAAGAAGAAGTATCCCCAATTGTTTGAGTAGTGTCTTTCTAACTTCGAGGACGAAGTTTCTTTAAGGGGGAGAGGGCGTAAGGCCCTCGAATTTTGGCTCTTTTTAGTTAGATTTTAGTCATGTGATGTGTAGATGTTTGTGTATATAGCAATGTGTATATATGTATATATATATATATATTTATTCTGCACCTTGTATTTAAATGATGTTGTACATATGTTTGTTTTTGCTTATTTATGTACATATTGTATTACTCAAATTAAATATGTGATGTTTAAATTATACATTGTATATTGCTTGAAAAGATATATAGTATATGTAAGTTTTGGTCATTTCTGTGTTCTGACCGAAAGACCAGTTGGCGTCAACATGCATGGACGTGCATGGGGATGTCAGTGTCCAGATCGATGGACGTCAACTCCTAGTTGGCGGTAGCCTATGTGGATGTCTGTATCCCAGATTTGTTGCGGCTTCAGATCTGGAAACGTCTGCGATTTCTTCGCCTCCTGTTTAGGAAACCGTCGTCCAACGGTCGGGTTCCTACCTAAATGCATCCCTAAACCTTCTGCCCTATAAAATACCCTGATTAGGGCACAGTTAGATCCTTTTGGCTCTTTGGTCAAAAACCCTAGAAACTAGTGTGAAACCTGAACTTTGAGGCTTTGGATCGGGTGACTTGTGCGTTTCCTGGCGATCTTCATCGACTGGGAGACTCTTTGAACGTCGAGGAAGGCTTCCCCGACTCCGGCGTGCTACATCCATCAACATAGAAGCCAGATCGCGGGAGATTGGAGGACTTTGTCTTGGCCGAGGAGAGCTTCTCCGACAAATTAATCGCATCTAGCAATTTTTAAGAGGCAAGTAACCCTTATACACTGTCCCTACACATGTCAGTTAGGTTGTAGAAATTTTACAGATTTTCCCTCATGTCCTGGAACCCCCCCTTTCATCAGTTTTCTGTATTCAGTCTGTGTTTGCACAGACTGGAACTTAACGGTAGCATCTAGTGCCGTTAAGATCCAATGTTGGCGGCCACATCTGGTGCCGTTAACTCATGTTGGCGGCAGCCTAGTGCCGCCAAGTTTATCAGTTTTGACAGAATACATGTTTGATGTTGTGACCTAAAATCTGGATTTCTAACATAAGTATATGCTGTAAAAATTCTGTATGGTCAAGTATAACAGTAGAACATGCCATGGGATTGTGTTGAATTTTCGTGCATTGTACTAATTACTGGAATTTCTAAAATGAAACATTGAGCATCATTTAGCCTTATTAATTACTGTTTACATAGATCCGTGTTCAATTAGAGTTTCAGAAAACTTCTGTGGGTTATATACATATGTCAGGTCACATCATGAGATTTGGGCGAATTAATGTTTACTATGTAAATTATTAGAATTCTGGAAATAGAACAATGAGCGTGATTTTTTCTATTTTTAATTCCAAATGAAATATATTGTGCATGTTAAATGTCAAAAATTTTATGTAAATATATGACTGCTGAATACAACTGTAATACTGTAAAAGATGTTTAATTAAGTTTCTTGATAAATCTGCAGAATGCTTGGTTAATTATCATAAATTGTATATATTTCCAAAAAATCTGAAAATTTGTATATGTGATGATTAACTATGAGTAGTCAGTGGTAAAAATTTTATATTGTTTGGACAACAGTAAGTACTGTTTGTAATTTAATACAGGAAAATGACTATGTGAGCATGTTTAATGTGATTTGGTGTGATTCAGTAAATTTCAGCATGATTAGATCTTTGTTATGATTATTTGTCAATTGGAACAGTAAGGTTGAAATTAGTAAATGAGAACCCATGTGTGTGTGTTTAAGTGCATGAGTATAAAATGATTTGCGCATGTGAACCATGAAAGTAAATGGGTAATTTAAGTGAAATGTGTTTAAAAATGTGCCATTAGTGACACTGCTACCATAGAGGGCTGTGGAACTGTAACGTAGTAAAGTCCCTACGAGAAGGTTCATAGTGTGTGAAATCCAATGGGCAAATAGGATGAAATCCTGGAGGTGGACAAGTACCACTGGTTAGGGTGGAGAGTACTTCTCCCGGTTCTGCGTAGTTAACCAAGATCCATTACTGCATTGCCTAGGTGATAGATAAGTGTATGAGTTTTGTGGGTCCTTCTAGTGGTGGTTTGGACTATGTGTCATGGCATTTAAATGTGAAAATGTGAATAAGTGTAAGTGAATTGTGAAGTGTGCAAAGTGTAAATGAGTATGTGAAAGTGTTAGCATGTGAACAAATGTAAAACATTGTAGTTATGTTTAATTTATGTTAAAACAGCAAGTAAATGGTGTGTATAATAGTAGTAAATTCATGAGAGTTAAAATAGAATCCATGCTAGGTGTGATGCTTACATTATGTGTAGTTCCATGTTTAGGTTGTGTACATTGTAATATGATTTGAATGGGTTTTGAATTGCTTAAGCATGTTAGTTAAATTGTATAGAAAGCATGTTATAGGTTCTATATTTAATCGTTGTAAGTAAAATAAAGCATGTGTAATGTGTCTCAAATGCTATAAGTTCCATGCTTAGTAATTTAAATTGTATGAACCATGCTACATGTGTTAAGTACTTTTATTGAGTGTTAGCATGTGCGTATGATGTATGTAAGGATAAGGTATGTGGATTGCTTGCTGAGTCTATGTAGACTCATACTTGCTTTGGCGTACAGGTGTGGCAGGTGACTCTATTTCTTTGGGGGAGACTGTTAGGAGCGACTCCGAGCGAGAGGAGTAGCTAATTGTGGAGACCGCTGCATTGTATTTCCTTTTTCATAAGTATGTAATGAATAAGTGGTATATCTCATTTGAACAATGTAATTTGATTTAGAATTGTAATTATGTGGAGTTTAGTTTTTTTCTTTAAATACTATTCAGACTGTGGATATTTAATGATGATGATGGGATAAGAATGATATTTAGTTCTTTTTATTTCTACTGTTCTATGTCAATATTTGTGTACATCTCAGCTTATTGTAACCGTTGGGTCAATGTCCCACTGTGACGTATACCGATGTGGATTAGTATTATCGTATCGGTATAAGGAGGGTCATTACATTTCTAGTAAATAAAAATTTTCAGGGTATTACAACTCTTCCCCACTAAAAGAAATTTGGTCCTCCAAATTTATAAAATAATAGTGTACTACTGACCTGCAAATAATTCTAGATACTTGGTTTTGATGGTATCTTCCAGTTCCCTTGTTGCTTCTTCTTGTCCTCGCTTATTCCACTGAATCTTTACTAATGGAACTTCCTTGTTCCGAAGTTGCTTTATCTTTCGGTTGAGGATTTGTACCGGTCTTTCTTCATATGCCAAGTTTTCTTGTACCTCAAGATCTTGATATTCAATAATGTGCTCCAGATCATAAACATACTTCCTCAACATTGACGCATGAAAGATGTCATGAACATTGGATAATTGAGGTGGAAGTGCTAGTTGGTATGTCATCTCTCCAACTCTCTTCAATATCTCGAATGGTCCAATGTATCTTGGACTCAGTTTTCCTTTGATGCCAAATCTTTTGATTTCCCTTCAGGGTGATACTTTAAGAAACACATGATCACCTTGTTGAAATTCCAGCTCTCTTCTTCGTCGATCAACATAACTTTTCTGTTGGTCTTAGGCACCTTTCATTCGATCTTGCACTATCTTTATAATTTCTGTCGTTTCTTGGATCATTTCAGGTCCAAGAATATGTGATTCTTTCAACTCCACACAACATAGTGGTGATCTACACTGCCGACTATATAAAGCTTCAAATGGTGCCATTTGAATGGTAGACTGGTAACTACTATTATAAGCAAACTCCATAATTACTAAATGATTATTCCAATCATTTCCAAATTCTAAAACACAAGCACGACACATATACTCAATAATCTGATTTACCCGTTCTGTCTGTCCATCGGTTTGAGGGTGAAATGCAGCACTAAATTTCAGCTTGGTTCCCAACGCATCTTGTAGTTCTCTCCAGAAATGTGAAGTGAACCTTGCATCTCTGTTAGAAACAATATCTTTTGAGATTCCATGTAACTGAACAATTTCCTTCATGTACAGAGCTGCTAAAACACTGACAGACGATCTTGTTTTAATAGCCAAGAAGTGTGCTGACTTTGTAAGTCGATCTTTTATTACCCATATTGCATCGTATCCGCTACCTGTTCTGAGTAATCCCACTATAAAATCCATACCAACACTATCCCATTTCCATTCCGGTACCTCAAGGGGTTTTAACTTTCCTGCAGGTTTCTGGTGTTCGGCCTTAACTTTCTGACATGTTAAGCATCTAGCTGTGAAATCCACAATGTCATTCTTCATATTACACCACCATAAATGTTTCCTTAAGTCATGGTACATTTTGACAGCTCCTGGGTGGATAGTGTAATGTGACTGATGAGCTTCTTCTAATATTTGCTTCTTGATTTCTGAATTATCCGATACACACAACCTATTTCAGAACCGAAGATTTCCATGTACGTCTTCATTGAAATCAGGTTTGGAAGCCAGTTTCTCTTTGATTTCTATCAATATAGGGTCATTGTCTTGTTGTTCTCCAATTCGCTTTAATAGGTCCGATTGTACTGTCAAGTTATCAATTACAACCCTTTCTTCTTGTGGTTTAGCTTTCAAACTTAGTGTGGAAAATTCTTCCAACAACTTCCATTCCTTGACTTGCAATTGAAATATTCTAGCCATGGGATTTCTACTGAGAGCATCAGCCACAATATTACCTTTTCCAGGATGGTACTCAATTTTAAAATCATAATCTTTGATATATTCCATCCATCTTCTTTGTCTCATGTTCAATTCTTTTTGAGAAAATAAGTACTTCAAACTTTTATGATCGGAGTACATTATAAATTGATTATCATACAAGTAGTGTCTCTAGAGTTTAAGAGCAAAAACTACTGCGGCCAACTCCAAATCATGCACCGGGTAATTTTTCTCATGTGTCTTTAATTGTCTCGATGCACAAGCAATAACTCTTCCTTCCTGCGTTAATACACATCCCAGCCCGATGTTTGATGCATCAGTATACACTTCAAATATTTTCCCTTCTACCGGCAAGGCTAAAATTGGTGCGGATGATAAACATTCCTTCAATATTTGGAATGCTTGTTCACAATTCTCACTCCATTCAAATGCAGTTCCTTTTTGAGTTAGTTGTGTGAGAGGTGAAGCAATCCTGGAAAAATCTTTAACAAACCGCCGGTAATAACTAGCCATTCCTAGAAAACTTCTTATTTCAGTAAGGTTCCTAGGTTGTTCCCATCTCTGTATAGCTTCAATTTTTGAGGAATTTACTGATAATCCCTCTCTAGAAATGACGTGTCCTAAGAACGTCACTTGTTCCAACCAGAACTCACATTTACTAAACTTTGCATACAATTTATGATCTCGTAACAGTTGTAAAGTTATCCGTAAATGTGCTTCATGTTCTTCCACACTCTTGGAGTAGATCAATATGTCATCAATAAACACAACCACAAACTAATCCAAATAAGATCTGAACACATCATTCATCAAACGCATAAATGCAGTAGGTGCATTAGTCAATACAACCAGCATCACTACAAATTCGTAGTGCCCATATCTAGTTCGAAAAGCTGTCTTATGAATATCCTTTTCTTGAATTCTTAATTGATGATACCCAGATCTAAGATCAATCTTTGAACAACACTGGGCTCCAGACAATTGATCAAACAAATCATCAATTTTAGGAAGCGGATATTTGTTCTTAATGGTTAACTGATTCAATTTTCTATAGTCTATGCATAATCACATAGCCCTATCCTTTTTCTTAACAAATAACACTAGAGCACCCCAGGGTGATGTACTTGGTCTAATGAATCCTTTCTCTATCAATTCCATCAATTACTTTTTTAATTCTTTCAACTCTTCCATTGACATTCTATAAGGCGTTCTTGAAATTGGTGTGGCTCCTGGTACCATTTCAATTGAAAAGTTTACCTCTCTACTAGGTGGTAAACCAGGTAACTCTTCCGGAAAAACATCAAGATATTCCTTTACTACCGGAATATCCTTCAACCCAGTGGTAATCTGATTTATCAAAGTCACAGAAGCCAAGTACCCCTAACAACCTTTTTGTACTAACTTACATGCTTTAACTGCCTATATTATGGGTATTCTTCTTGTATAGGGTTTATCAAAAGTCATGGAGTAGGCTTCCTTTCCTAGAAAGGTTACTTGTTTTAATTGACAATCTAGATTTGCATGATGTTTAGATAGCCAATCTAGTCCAAGGATTACATCGTAATCCCACATCTCAATACATATCAAATCACCTGGCAAATTATGTCCTTTGACTAAAATTTGACTAGCAGGGTAATAGTCCTTAAGTTTCTTCCCCTCAGTTAAAGGAGTTGTAACCTATAACTGTGTAGGTAATGGAACCGATTGCACTTCCAAGGATCTAGAAAACTCATAGCTAATGAAAGAATGTGTAGCTCCTGAATCAAATAATACATATGCGAGTTTTGAGTTTACTAGTAGTGTACCTTCTATAAGTCCACCTTCTTGTGGAGATTCTGATTCCACTTCCTGAATGGCTTGCAACCGTCCTTGCTTAGCTCGGGGATTCTGGTTTGTTGGTGCATTCTTGATCATAGGACAGTCCGGAATCCGATGTTGAGTACTTCCACATTAGAGACAAGCACCCAACCTACGCCAACAGTTCTCAGTCTTATGTCCACTGAGGTGGCAATTCTTACACACATCCTTGTTTCCAACTGGAGCTTTCCCTGCTTTCTTAGTGATTTGTTGAACTTTAGAGGCATTCCCCGACTCATACTTCCTCTTACGATCAGAAGAACTATCACCAGACCTTCCTCTAATCTTTTCCACTGTATCATTAGCAGCTTCTAGTGCCAAGGCTCTTTTAACCATTTCAGAATATGTAGTAATCAAGTGAGGTGTTAGCTGCGTAATGAAATTTGGACGCAGACCATTCATAAATCTCTTTGCTTTCAGTTTCTCTGTGGCTATTAAGTGAGGAACATACTTCGACAATCGGGCAAACTGTACCTCATACTTTGACAACAACATTCTGAGTTGCTTTAAGCTAGCAAATTCGTTAGCTTTTCTCTCCTGAACTACCTCGGAGAAGTACTGATCATTGAATAATTCTATAACTCCTCCCAACCAACCTGATTTGGGTCCTCCAAGGTAGACTCCACCGTTTCCCACCACGCTCGGGCATCACGATCTAACTGAAATGTTGTCAGATGTATCTTTTCTTCTTCTGTACATCGGATGACTTTAAAGATTCTCTCAATGTCCTTTAACCAATTCTCAGCCTCATCCAGATCCGTGCTACCTACAAATCTTGGAGGATCCAAACTACGAAAATCTTTAAACAGACTTGTTCCATTATGGATGTTGTTCTTGGACACAGTCCTCATTACCCGTGTTAAATCATGCATTGAGCTTTCCATCTTCTTCCAATTTGCATCACTTCCATCCATGATTAATTTGAACAAATATTTGAGACATCCAACAATGCATACATTAATACCATAACCAAACCACGCTCACATTCATCACATACAAATTTTTAGTTTCACATAACATACAACTTTTCATTAACAAGCCAAAATATTTACATTATAATAACATTCTCGTTCTCATAAACTACACAATATTTACATTCCTAATAAGTCGAAAGTATTCACAATGCCACTAACATCCTTCAACCTCTCATTACCCACATATACATGAGTTATATCTACAACTACTACTTATCAAAAAGAGAGGTTACACAAGTGAGTTTCTCATTCTCTAGCTAACTTTAAGTATGAACAACAGACCCCACAGATGGCTGTTGATCTCCCCCGGGCCAATGGTACAGCTCCCTTCCTGCTTCAGTCAACACTTCCCAATATCCTTCGACTTGGTGAAGCAACATGTCCTGCCCCAGCTTCAAACTATCCAGATTATTCATGATTTGGGTCATGGTATCTAAAGAGGCACGTGGATTACCCCCCAGAAATGCGCCCGCAGTCAAGTTCAGCACTTCCTCCTTAATTTGCACGTGCACTTCCCTTTGAGCCTGAGCATATAGTTCTATATCTTGACGGAGCATCTCCGTTGCTGCTACCAGTCGTTCCTGAGCATTCATGTCCATACTGTAGCAAATAACAAGTTAAATGTCTACATAATTATAGAATTAAAAAAAAGTAAAAAAAATACATAATTACATAATCACTATTACCTTTATAACTAATCCCAAGTTTCTACCCCAACTCACTGGTCATTCCCTAGGTTTACAGAACCTAAGGCTCTGATACCAAATTATCTGTCACGTCCTAATTAAACGTCCATTAATTGGAAATGACAAAAAATAGGTAAAAGAAGTAGGACATATATTATTCTCATCTAACATCGTTATAGATAAAGCATCATTACATAATACTCCTCATTATTGTCCAGAAGACGAGCTAGGAAAAGAAAACTTAATTTACAACTCATTACTGTATTACTAAAGAAAAACAAAGTCGTTTGAATCCGAGGACTGGATGTTCCGCTCAGCACATTTCCCCCATTAAGCATTACCCTCTTCTTGATCACCTGAAATGGTAGGATTATGTGAGCTAACTAGCCCAGTAGGATTCAATTCCTCTAATCAAAAAGGATTCAGATATCAAAATCAAGATAAGAGACCTGACTATTATCAACACTGAGTCAAGGAAGATTAAACAAGCATTTCAACTAGATAATAATTGTGAAATAGAAGTATTGAAATATGAATACATGGTCAAGAACTCATGATAATATTCATGTTCTGATTCAAATACTTATTCACACACGAAAAGATAACATGATGACTAATCAAGCTTGTATTAATGTAATGCCAAGCATCCATGGATCCTTTATCGTTCCGTACGGCTTGTAAACGAATTCGGGTGCTCCTCCCAGGACTGGACCAGCCCTATTTGCAGAGGCATATACCTCAGATGAGTCCAGAGACCCAATAATTGTCATCACAAATCATTTATAAGCAAATGTGGCACTCAAGTACTCAAGCTCTCATGTAATTAAAGAATATGGATCAAGATCACTGAATATAGGAAGTTGTAACCAACCAGGAACTACTTGTACTTGGAGACTTCAAGGCTAATCCAATGTAGGATATAGAAAACAATTGGATGACATCTCTAGAGACATAATGGTAGAAACCCAAAAGAATGAAGGTGGCAACTTGCTAGGCTAACATCAAGAAGTATCAACAAGAGATTGGTGAAGAACAGGTGCTGGAAAATTGGACAGAACAGTGCATGTCGACAGCCAGAAGGTGGCTATCGATAGGTGCAAGTTTCCAGAACCACATTTCTGGAACCTGAGCAGTACCTGTCGACAGGCCAGGGTTGGTTGTCGATAGGCCAGGCCCATCTGTCAACAGGTAGATGTTATCTGTCGACAGTTGCTGGTATTTTCTAAAGTTTGAGGTTCTGGAAGCTTGAGGTCTGTCGACAGTTGATCCCCATCTGTCTACAGTCGCATGGTCAACTTCCAGAAATGGATCTACAACCACTCCAAGAACCTTTCCAATGTTACCTATGGATCCAAACATGAATAACACAACTAGAACGAATTGTTTACAGCTCCAAACACTACTTCACATGGAAGACAAAGTTATAGCATGATGAAACACAACCTAAACATGGTTGGCTTGAGACTTAGAAAATAACAAAGTGATGGAAGAACAACTCCTCTAAACAAAGGTTACTTGCATTGGACATGAAGACTTCTACAAATACACATGCTACAACCCGTTTACAGAAGATGAACACATAGTTCTGAAGGTGTTTATGGAGTTAAAACAAGTGTGTAAGGACTTAAACACCTAACAGGAGACTCTTTTGCACGTTTAGAAGACTGGATTGAGAAAGAAGAAAGAAATCCTACATGACTTTGAGGAAAACAAAGTCCTTCTTCTTCCCAACAAAGGTCCACGATAGCAAGTGTCACGCCCCTCTAATTTAGCAGTGGAATAAATCGGAGGGAGACGCGAACAACGAGTATGGTAACGACAATTGTGCATACTTTCGCAAACATCAGAGCATCTAATAAACAATAATTGGAATAAACTCTTTATTTCATTATAAAATCACTAAGACTATAACAACCACTAATTCAGAGCCACACATAAGGCTCAACGACATCATTACATTGAAAAAAAATCTAAAACAATCACTACTAGACTCCATGGTGCTAGGGTAACTTCGTCATTTGACTCTAGGTCACTCATCACTCTGGTCCCGTCCCATTGGTACGTATAACGTCATCGTCTGACTTACCTGAGACACAATAACAAATAACGAAGGGTGAGCGATAACGCCCAGTAGGACTTAAACCTTAGAATCAAGCAAGCTTACAATGATTAATGCTTTAATGGCAGAGTAACTAATGATAGAGAGAGTCATGTAAAGTCGAGAAAGTAATAACACAAGTAACATGGTTCAAATAGAAGATGAATCAAGTATAACACGATGACTAAAGTCAAGTCACGATAGAAACGATAACAACGCAACAGTATGTAGCGACAATGGCAAGCAATAGCAAGCGACAGGTATAGCAAGGAGAGATAGTAGTTGGTCATGTAAAGAGTAAATTGCACTTTGATTGATTTTCATCAATCGGGATAGTATAGCACTTTTGATTAACTTTTGTCAATCGAAATAGTAATGGCACTTTGGTTATCCGTAGATAGCCGAGAGAGTATAGCACTTTTATTGTCATTAGACAACAAGAGAGTAGAGCACTTTGAATGCGATTAAGTCACGATAGTACGCAATAACTCAAGATAGCAAGTATCAAGTAGAGCAAGTAGAGCATATGACAAGATAGCGTGTAACGAGATAGCATGTATGGTTGCACAACGGTGCACTAGTAGAATACGACAATAGTCACTTCTAGGACAGTAGTCGTTCTGTAACAGTCTGCGATAGCACAGTAATCGCACAGTATGTCTGAACTCTTCAGAATAATAGTATAACAGTTTGTGATAGCACAGTAATATCACAGTACGTCTGAACTCCTCAGACTAAAAGGATAATAGTCAGATGTCTAGCCAATACAGTATAGTCAGAACTGGTGCAATGCAGAACACCGTCAATAGCCCCTGCAGGTATTTTTGAGTGGCTCTCTGCCTGGAGCCCCTCGGACACTCTCCGTGCCCTGCACAGCATGCATTGGATACAGTAGAGTCACAAGACCCATATTATAGCGCTAGACAGTCATGAACAGTACAAAATAGTAGGAGTCACACAGCTCAAAGAGTACCAAGAGAGTACTAGATGAATAGACGAGAGAGACGAGATAGTAGAGTGAACGTGAATAGACAAGCGAGTAGAGTATAGATGAGATCTTATGGTCATTGCACAAGAAACGTCGAGTAACGAGCGATAGTAATAGTTGCACAACACACGCGTACGACGTTGGCAGTCAGGTGGAATACACAACCCTTCCGCTGGCCTCGTTATGCACAGGTCCAGAGGTCTGGTGTGATTCAAGATAAGAGCGAGGGCAACTAAGGCTGTTTGGATCTTGTCGATCCCTAAAGGTTATCATAGGTGTTAGGGTACAACTAGCTCATTGACCATGTGGGAATCCATGGACAGAGGAGACTTACGGAGGTCTTGAACAAGGATTCACTAGTCCGACAGAAGGAATATCCGACGGAGAGTTCGTCCAAGTCAAGGAAAGTGTGTATATAGAAACAAGTGCCCAACGTTCTAGAGGAATTCTAGAACAGTGGAGCGTCGGTAACGGTATTCCCAAACAACGCGAGAAACGAAGACAAGTTCATTTAAAATAGAGCAATTTAATGTACATTATTGCAATAAATTAACCAGATACATTATGAGATATTTTGTGCCAAGTCAAGCCATAATTGGATGGTTCAAGTGTGTGAACGTGTGAGAAAATCATAGATAGAAAGATGTCGTGTTATTACATTTTAAATCATTCAATATGACTCCATTTTATAACATGTGTTTTTAGCAAGTTTGATAACAAGGCAAGAAGTGGATAATCGGCAAGTAGAGAGCATGATCATGAACTTAAAATCAATTAAAAATTATGTAAACATGTTTTAACTTTGATATGGGTTGATAAATGCATGTTAAGACTTTCTAGAACTTTCTTAGAAGAAATCAAACTCACACATGCAAGGAACAACGCAAAACGACGAAAACCAAGATGTATGCCTTTTAGAAGGCAAATGCAATCTCATCCCTTCACTTCCTAAGGTCATAACTCATTAATGTTTCATTCAAATCTCACACATGAATATACCAAATTGAATCCCTTTGAATGAGAAATCCATCAAAGAAAACGGCTCATCAATCCGAGGTCTATAAAAAAAGTTATGGCCGTTTAAGCGGACACAGGCAGAACGCGACGCATTGCCTGTCGCCTTCTGAAAGTGAACGCGACCATGAATATGTCGCCTTCTGAAAAAGACCATGAAACTGCCTGATTTTTGGTATGGGTCGCGACCATGATGTTGTCGCGTTATGGTAGCGACGTGTCGACTTGTCGCTACCTGAAAATGACTTTTGGGTTGCTTTTTCTACCTATTTCCAACTCCGACTTGGATTGGGTTTGATAGTTGTGGGTTTGAAAAATCAAAACAAATGCTAGGGTGATCCAAATTGAGTGAAACCACCTTTGTTAGTTAGATTACTTCCAATACTTTGTACAGTAGCAAATAATTGAGAAACAAAGGTCGTTTGACTAGGTAATAAAATGTATTGTGACTGACTGCATGAATCTGACACAGTGTTAATGTTTGGGCTAATACTCTTAGTATGATCAACAAAAATTGGGGAAAATAGTGCCAAATGAAATTATACTCTTGAGGTAACAAGTTCTCTGTTGAACACTTGGTCTAAAAACGACTCCACAGAGAGGTATGGAACTTGTAACACAAGTCAAGGTTAAAACGCAACAGTACACTGTCGAAATCATGAAAGATTTAATTTGTGACAAAGGATGGATAAAAATTAGGGCTTTTAGGGGCAAAAGATGCCTAACATCCATCAGTAACTCCAGTTAAAATTTGAGAGTACGAGGTTGAGTATACATGGAGATCAAGAATAAAGAAGAAGGGTCAGGTTCATCATATTTGCAGAATTTCAAAAATAGAGATCAAAAGATTGGCTTGATGAAACAGAGTGAAACAAGAGGTTTTTTGTTCCGGATATATGGAACAATCTACAGATGGATTTAATTGACTTTTGCTCGTGAGAATGCTTACCTTTAGTCGTTTTACTCTTCTAGGGCTAGAACTTGAAGAACTCGGGATAAAGCTTGATGAAGCCTTCTCCCCACGAATTCCTCCTCTCCTTGGCTTCTTCTCCACCTTCAGCAAGTCCCAGCAACGAGCTAGGGCCGGCCTTGGGTGATTAAGAGAGTATTTATGCGTCTTTGCTTTCTATTTCCTAATAGGACTCTAACTCCTATTTAATTCTGAATTTCCTATTTCCTATTTCCCTTTATAAGTATTAGAACTTCTATTTGGGTTGGGAAGGAAGCTAAATTCATGGCCAAACAACTAGGGTAGGTTTAGGAATCCAATACCAACCCAAATTGCTTATTTAATGCATTAAATGCCTTTTTTCTATTTAAGTAATATTTATGTTGCGAATTTAGGGTATTTTCCCATTATTCTTCTTTTTAAAATACTTATTTTGGCCCACTAATTTCTAATGGGTCCATTTAACCAAGCCCATTATTTATTGGAATTTATCTTATAGGTTTTCCCTTTTTAATTAGGGAATAATAGAGTTATGAATTTTATTGCATTTTCTTATTTGAATTTATTCATGGGCTATGAATGGTCCATTGGTCCAAACCTGATAACGGTTAATCATCACAAGATGTTGGAAGTCTCTCCGACATGTTCATTTAATTTATGGGCGCGTTATCTTTCTGTGTTAACGGTTTTCCGACTTAGTTTCCTAATTTGGATAATTCGTCACATTGCAACGTACACTTGGCTAGTCGGATTTTTCGTTGCATGAATTTCTTCGTGGAACACGTAGAAATAATGTGTAAGGCCCTCGAATTTTTTTGTATTATTTTATTTTGTGTAAATAATTCATGGTTGTGTATGCATAGATGTACATATCTACGTATGTATTAACTAGTTATACTTATGTGTGCATGTGTATAATTAGTTGTAAATAATGTATGAGCTACATGGTGATAGTGTGTACACGATAATACATATGTATGACGTGTATATAGGTATGAGTTAACTATGGTTTCTGCATATTTTGAGTTCTGGCCGAAGGACTCTATTGGCGTCCACATGGATGGACGCCCATGCTGATCCAGCGTCCACATCGATGGACGCCAATACTTAAGCCAACGTCCATGGATATTGACGTTAATATCTCTGACATACATGCATGCAGAGCCCGAATTTCCGAGGACAAGCAACCTCAGCCATTGGGGAGCTGTCCCCAACGGTTGGGAAGGCATCACATCACCCCTGCGGGAAATGAGAGACCCCTCTCCTTTAAACCAACCTCCCCTTGCAAACCCCAGAGCTCTCTTTGGCTCTTTGCAAAGAGGAGGAGAAGAAAAAAAAACCGAGTTCTGGTCTGTGAGAAAAGCTGAACTTTGCAAGCTCGGATCCATCAGCGTGAAGGTGTTCCCGGCGTTCTACTGCAACAAGGAGGTAGCTGGAACATCGAGGAAGAGTTCCCCGACCTTGGCTTGCTGAGGAGACTGATCAAGAACCCGGAGGAAGGCGTTTCTGGAGGCTTATTGGGACTGCCCAAGGAGAGCTTCTACGAACCCTAGATCCCTTTGAAGAATTATTTAGAGGCAAGTAACCTACACACATCGTCCATGTAGATGTCTAGTAGGGTTTTCTTATTTTTTACCCATTTTTCCTCGTGTCCTAGATCCCCCATTCTTCTTGTCTTTTGGAGCTCGGGTCTATATTTCTGCACAGACCTGAACTTGACGGCAAGATTCCTTGCCGCCAAGTTCTTCATTTAACGGCCAACGATGTTGCCGTTAATCTCCATTAACGGCCCGAGTATGCCGTTAAGTTCGTCAGGACATAACAGTGAGCTGTTCTCTCCTTCTATATGACTATTTTCGATGTGTTTTCGCGATGAGGATATAATGTAACTCCTATATGCTATGTACCCTAGTTAATGTGGTGTGTGGGAGAATGATTTTGCATATTTTGTGGACGGTAGAGTTTATTAGTTTATTGAAATGCATGTGGAAGAAATAGCCATGTATGTTTCCCCCACTATTCTAATGATCCGTGGGAAATTTGGATGCCCTAATTTTGTTAGACCATGAGTGGGTGATTCAGTTTGTGCTCTGAATTTCTGGGAATTTCTCCATGCTCACATGATTTACTGAAATTTCTGAAATGAAATTAGAAAACATGCGTAGGTCTTGTAAAATCTTCTGTAAATTGTGTGTTGTGAAATAAATCTGGGGAAATTTTCTGTGGTGTTGTGTATGTTGGCTTCAGGGCTACGAACTATTAAACTGAATATTCATGTGGTATGCCATGATAAATTGAATTACGAATGATATGAGGATTGATATCTAATTTTCTCTAATTGCATTATGAGTCAGAAAAATGTGAAATTTTGCATGTGAGGTCATAACCTGTAATCAGCATGTGGTTAAATTTTCAGGCTGTTTGGACAACTGTAGAATGCAATATGAAACTTCCATGCGAAAATATGTGAATAATGCACGCTATTGTGAAAATGATTTGAAATGCGCGTGCAACCTGATTTATGCAACTTACTGAATGTGTAATCTCTGTCATCTGTAGTATCATGCTAGGAAAACAGAGCCATGTGTGTGAATGAGAGAATGTAAAGATGTGAGTGCGCCATGTGTAAATATGTGTGTTAAAAATCGGTATGTGTAATGTGTAAGACTGTGCCAAGTGTGACACTGCTTACATAGAGGGCCGTGGAACCGTATCATGGAAAAGTCCCCATGAGAAGGTTCAATGTGTTAAGATCCTAAGGGCATTAGGATGAAATCCTGTAGGTGGACAAGTACCACTAGTTAGGGTGGAGACTTGTTCTCCCGGTCTGCGCAGTCCAAGAGTCGTCACTGTATTGCCTAGGTGGCGTCTATGTGAATGTGATGTGTATGTGTCCTTCTAATGGTGGTTTGGACTATGTGTCACGGCACTAAAGTGTAAAATGTGAAAATGTGAAATGTGAATGTGATCATGTGTAAATTGTGTAGTGTGAATACGTGTAAATGTGAAATGTGTGAAAAGTGAACTATGTGAATGAGGAAATTGTGCAACCATGTGAAACTAATGTATTAGATGATGAAATGGTAATCCATGATATGTTAATGTTAAACTTGTGTCATAACAGAAACCTAATCGTAGTTAGGAAAATGCTTTACATGTGTACAAATGCGTAGAATCCATGCTAGTAGCATTTCTTACTTATGTGTGAATGTTTCCATGTTTAAGCGCCACCATGATATAGTTAATTGAGATTGTAGCTCTCATGTGATTTGTTGTGAACTTCTAATTCATGCCAAAACAGCAAGCTAAAAGTGTATAAAATGATAATATGCATGTGCTAGAATGTGTAGAAATCATGATAGGAAGGTCTCATTTCATGTATGTAAGCATACCATGTTTGGTTGCTCTCATGTTTTACTTAATTGGAGGTGAAACCTTTATGTAATGGAATAAGTAGAAAGCATGTAATAGGACGTTTTATTTTGGAAAAATCTGAAATCATGAACCATGCGTTTACTTTGGTAGAATTACCATAATAGGTTGTCTCTTATTGATGTCAAGCATGCTACATGTTTTGTCTTGTGACTTGGGATGAAAACCGACTATGATATGTGCATGTATGATATGTGTGGTGTTATTTGCTGAGTCTTTTAGACTCATTACTTGCTTCGGCGTATAGGTTTAGTAGGTGAAACACATTTGGAGGAGACCGTGGAGAGCGACTCCGAGCGCGGGGAGTAGCTTGACAGAGTTGTAGAGTGACTTTTGCTTCCATTGTATGTAACAAGGCATTGTAATAGAACTATTAAGGAATTTGTGGACAAACTATGTATTTTATTTTGGCACTTCTTTTTGTGGATTAAGTGGACTTTAGATCTTTAAATTGGTTCATGAATCATGTATGTTAAATGTGGATGATGAGATGAATGAAAGACATGGTTCTTTTACTTCCGCTACTCTATATTTATATTTGTGCGTATCTCAATCGTATGTTATTGTTTGGGTAAATGCCCCACTGTGATAACGTTCACTATACCGACGTGGGTTGGTATAACCGTACCGGTCTAATTAGGGTCGTCACATAATGTTTGGGGTTGATTTATCATTTTTAAGAAATTTTTTGATGTATTCTTGCACATATGATAGTGATACATATTTTTCTATATTTCGTTTTAAAGAAATTATTATTTCAGATTTTTTTTTAAGTATTAAAATTTTTCGGGTTGCTACATCCTCCCCCACTTAAAAGAATTTGGTCCCCAAATTCATATGATATGATACGACTACCAATTTACTATGGATATTTCATTCCATCACCTCCCCCACTTAGGGCTTCGCTTTCGCGAAAATAATATGAAAACAAACTAAGGGTTTAGTGATGGTACCTTGTCCGCCTTCATTGGCATGATTCCTATCTACGAGGTCTTGTAATCGTCCTTGGCGTGGAGTTTGGTTCTTCTTTGTTGGACAATCGATGACTCGATGTTGTTGACTTCCACATCGCAAGCATCTGCCTAATTTCTTCCAATAGTTATCAATCTGATGCCCTGGTTTCTTAAAAAATTTACAGAATTCCTTCTGCTTCACTTCCCCTTTCAATCTCTTGCTATCTATGGTATTTCTTTCTTTATTATCATTGGAATGAGTAGCACGTTGCCTTTTCAATACCTTCTTCTTATGAATCTTTTTAAGAAGTTCCATGGTGTCTTCTACTAATTGAGCTCTCAATACCATGACTGAATATACTACAATGTCTAGTGGAGCCAACTATTCCCAGAACACAGGTCTCAACCCTTCTAAGAATCTCTTTGCCTTCATCTTTTCCGTACTCACCAAATGTGGTGCATAGTGTGCTAGTCTTTCAAATTGCACTTCATATTCTGCTACAGACATCATTCATTGTTTTAAATTGGCGAATTCATTTGCCTTCTTCTCACGAATCCTCTCGGAAAAGTATTTGATTTTGATAAGTTCTAAAATTTATCCCACTCTATGTTGATGTTGGGTAATTGTCGACTGACAGCTTCCCACCAGGTTCTAGCATCGCGGTCCAATTGGGAGGTTGTGTAAGGCCCTTGATTTTCATCTTGCTTGCTTATGTATATGTATATGCATATAAGTGTATACTATTGATGTATAGATTATTGTGTATAATTATTTATTTATACAAATTGTATGAATTAGTATTATTGAAATGTACATATTGTATTCAAGTATATATATATATATATATATATATTTATTTATTTATGTGTGTAGTATTATAAATTCTGCATATTTAAAGTGAATTTTGTCGGCCAGTCGTGTTGAACCACTCTCTATTTGTTCTTGTATTTTGGTGATAATAAAATTTATGATGTAACTTAAATTGAATATTTTGTTTCATCTGTGTCGCATCAATCTCATAGCAAAAGCTAAGTCTTTCATTGATGCAATATTTGGCGCACTAAAATGATAAAATCGATGTTTAATCAATATACATCGATTTCTGTTTAAAGTGCCAAAGTATCAAGCGCCGCAACGATTTGTTAAGAAGTCGATGCCATAACGATTTGATAAGTGGCCATAACGATTTCTTCTTTGAGCGTATTGATTTGATAAGAAGTCGTTCCCATAACGATTCCTTAAGTGACCGAAATGATTTTCTAAGAAGTCGATCTCATAACGATTCTATAAGTGAGCGCAACGACTTGCTCTCACAACGATTTGTTCACATCGATTTCGCTCTCATAACGATTTAATAAGAAATCGATCTCATAACGATTTGATAAGTGAGTGCAACGATTTGCCCTCACATCGATTTGCTTGCATAACGATTTCATAAGTCATGCTCATAACGATTTCTTCATGGATTCTGTTGAAACACAGATTGCCTTTATATTTCAAATATGCTTGGCGCTTAAATAAAAAGTCAAATATCTTCTGACAAAAAGCTGCATGCATATTTCAGAATCTTGTCAAAAAAATATGACCTACTATTTTCAGTATGTCAGCAGAAGCACAGTACCATGCATCGTTTATCATAAAACACTCGTTTATGCTAAACACTCTCTTCTATGCTGACAGATCTCGAAGACCACCAGAGTCTGATTAAGACAAATGAAGAGAAAGATCAGCAACGACTAGAAGAGCTCCAACGGATCTCTTCAACGGATCTATTCTAAAGCTGCTCAATATAAAAGATGGAGCATTGCTGAAGAACATATGAGCCTTTTCTTGAATATCTTGAAGGAGTGTACATCTGTGAGAAGCACCTTCACGCCACATACACTCAAGGAAAGAGAGAAAGAGCCCGAGCCAAGAAGAAGCAATCAAGCGTCTCAAGCATTCAAGCTTCCGAGCTTTCTGTCTTCTTTTCTCTCTTCTGTTTCTCTCTGAGCTTATTGTACATCTGGAGGAGAGTTTGGGACTGTGAGCTTTACATGAGTGTTCATCTTGTAAGGTCTCTCAGTCTGATCTTTCTAAGAAAGATCTGTGTCCAGCTGTAGGACTGTATACAGTTGTTAACCCAGCTAGGGGTTGGTGTCTAGCAGAACCTAACTGGGGTTTGTACCAGTTGTCAACCCAGCTAGGGTTTGTGTCTAGCAGAACCGCACTGGGGTTTGTTCCAGGAGGTTGGCTTCTTACCTGTAAGAGAAGTGGGCTGCCTCCTTGCCCGGGAAAGAGAAGAAGACCTGGTGGGGGATCCAGGGTGTTGTAAGGTCCATAAGGGGACTGTACCCTTGGTTAGTGAAATCCCAAGAGTTTGCTTGGGGACTGGACGTAGGACTTCCATGTGGGAAGGGCCGAACCAGGATAAATCTCCTGTGTCCTTGTGTGATTGTTTATTTGCTTCCGCACTGCACTCTCTGTCACACTGAACTAACCAAGCTTTCAAGTGTTATTTCTGTGTTTAAGATTCTATTTCAGATTTCAGAAAAACCTATTCACCCCCCCTCTAGGTTGGCTTGCTGCCGTACCAAAAGGCCAACAAGTCGGTGTCAACATCGGCTGACGTTGACTAGGAGTGGGCGGCAATATCGATGGACGCCCATTTTGGATAGGCGACCATAGATATGGACGCCAATATCCCAGACCAGTTACGTTTCCAGATCCGAAACGCCTCCGAAATTTAGCCTCTTGTTTTAGAAACCCTTCCCAACGGCTCTGAGACTTACCCCTTTAGCATATCCGACCCCCAACCCTTTATAATACCCAGTTTTCGGCCAGATCCATCCCTTTTGACTCTTGGGTCAAAACCTAGCTCTTCTATGCAAAAACCCTAACTTGAACCTGAGAGATCTGACTTCGGGAGGCTTCATCCGGTGATCTACATCGACTGGTGTCAACTCTGAACATCCGGGAACGATTCCCCACGCTGGTGTGCAGTGAAGATCAACAAAGAACCCGAAGAAGGAGGGATTTGAAGACTCTTTGGCACAGGCCGAGGAGGGCTTCTCCGGATTGAATCGTCATTTGTGGATTTTACAAGAGGCAAGTACCCCACTCACATCAACCCTACATGTGTCTAGTATGTCCCAGGAATTTCTCGGATTTTTCTCGTGTCCTGGAACCCCCCCATTCAAGTGATTTGTTGGCTTTCGGTCTGTGTTTGTGCAGACAGGATATTAACGGCAGGATCCCTTGCCGCTAATATCATGTGTTGGCGGCATCATATATTGCCGTTAACCTATAGACGGTTACCCCATGCCGTCAAGTTCTTCAGACTGCAACAGTTTGCAAGTCTGCCCTTCTATAAGCTAATTTTCGAGTTTTTTCGCATGAGGATATACAGTAAAACTTCATATAATATGTAAATATACATGCTGGGTGTACTGTGAGTTATTGTGCATTTTTGGAAATTTTCCCTGATTATTAGAATTCCTTGAATGTACTACCGACAGAAATTTAATCTTGAAAAATATCGTTTATGAAATATGTATAGAATTTGACTGCCATGAAATTTCTGTACACTGGTTATGAGATCTGATGCATGATATAAAATTTGAGAAATTTATAATATCTGTATAGTTTATTAAATTTTCTGAACGGAAAATAGTTAATATGTCTACTCAATGTAGAAAAGTTAAGAATTCATGCGAAACTAGTTAATTTCCTATAAATTGAGATAAAATTTGTACTATCAGTATTCATGTATGTAAAAGTTGTGAGTCCGAATAATGAAAATTTATGTCAGTTTGGCTATTTTTACATTTGATAACATCACTGTTAGAATTTTCAGAAATTATGTGTAATTCAGAAAAATGTAAATTTTGGTATGCATGATAGTTAAACTGTGATGAATTTTGGTTAAATTTCTGTACTGAACTGATGACAATAGCTATATAAATTGTTTTATGTTAGATATTATTAATTAATGCATGCTAATATGATTAGTGTTTAATTCTGCAAAAATTTCAGCATGATTAGAATTGTTGTAAAATTGATTAATACTGAAAACAGTAGTACCATGCTAGGTAATACTGAAGAATGTAAATGTGCGAACATGAGATGAATGCGTAAATATTTTGTATTTAGAAGTGTGTTGAAATTGAGAAAATGTATTAATGTGCCAATGGGTGACACTGCTACCTTAGAGGGCTGTGGAACTGTACTGTGGTAAAGTCCCCACGGGAAAGTTCAAAGTGTGTGATGTCCCATGGGCATTGGGATTAAATCCTGGAGGCGAACAAGTATCGCTGGTTAGGGTGGAGAGTGCTTCTCCCGGTTCTGCGCAGTAACTAAGATTAATCACTGGAATGCCTAGGTGATTGATATGTGATGTGATTAGTGTGTGTCCTTCTAAAGTGGTTTGGGCTATGTGTCACGGCATTAAGGAAAAGTGAAAATGTGTTTAAGTGAAAGAAAATGTGTAAATTGTGAACCTGTGTAAGTGAATATGTGTTCATGAAATTCTTATGAAAACATGCAAAAATGATAAGTTTCTTGTGAATGTGACATGATAGTAGTAAAACAGCGAGCTTTTCACTAATATAAATGTGTTAACTATGTGAAAAATTATCTTAGAATTCATGTTAAATTAGTTGTTATGAAATGTGTAAATTTATGTGTAAAATGATCAACATGTGGCATATGAATGATTGAATGAAATCAGTTTAGCATATTGAAAAGTGTAGAAAGCATGTGATAGGATTAGTTTATTGTGTATAAAACTAAATCCCATGTGTAAAATATGTAGAAATCATGAATAGGCTTCTATTTGAAAAACTGTCACTTCCATGCATTATGTGTAAATGATGTAGCATAAGGATATGGAGATTACTTGATGCATGTATGTTTAGTGTGCTTGGTGTTACTTGTTGAGTTCTTTTGAACTCATTCTTGCTTCGGCGTACAGGTGCAGACGTTTCTACTTCTTCCGAGGAGATCGTTAGGAGCGACTCGGAGCGAGAGTAGGAGAGATTGTTGTGGATTTAGCATTGTACTTTTCATTACTTCATAGTATGTAATAAAGACTCTGCGTAGTCTCATGTGGACAATGTATTTATTTTATTTCAGTTATGAACAGTTAGCTCTCTTTTCTACTATACGGACTGTGAATAGAATGTGGATGATGGAATAAGACTTCTTTTCAGTTCTTTAAATTCCGCTGTCATGAGATATATTATATTTGTGTATGTTTCAGCCTATTGTACTAGTGTTGGGTAAATGTCCCACTGTGGCGATGCTTTCTATATCGACGTGGGTTGGTGGAACCGTACCGATATAAAGAGGGTCGTTACAGAGATTGGTATCAGAGCGTCAGGCTGAAATTGTACATAAATATGCATATACCATCATCTTCATTGTATACTAAGTCTGTGTAGATTGTCCACATAGATAAGTAATTAGTTAGAAATTAGATAGTTTAGTTCTAAAGGTGATTAATCCGTTTTCAGGATATGGCTTCGCGTGGTAGGCGTGGTGTTCCTGCTCGTGATGGCGAGCAGAGGAGAGATGAGCCTCGGCGTGAGGATCAGGGTGAGCAGCAGGCCCCTGCACCCCAGGGTCCTGTACTTCCTCCACCGCCACCAGTAGACTATGGAGTGTTCATGCAGGGTTTGGTGCAGGCCATGCAAACACAGGCCCACACTCAGGCTGCACTCCAGGCTCAGTTGGAGGCTCAGGTTAGAATAATAAGATAAAGTAGTCTGTATTATTAAATGCATGATTGTTATGTTATATGTGTTAATTATGTTGCTTGTTGTAGCAGGCTCAGGTACCAGTTCCCCAGGCTGACCATGGTGGACCCTCCATCATGGAAAGGTTTAAGAGGATGTCGCCACCCTCTTTTAAGGGGGAGAGCGATCCATTATTAGCTGAGAACTGGATGAGGGAGATTGAGAAGATCTTCGGGCCATTAGGTGCGCTGAGGACGACAAGGTCACTTTAGCCACCTATATGCTACAGGTATGTGTAATCTAATCTATTGGTTATTACTTTAAGTACAAATTATGTTGGATAGTTCTCATGGATGGTTTTGGCAGGAGCGAGCCGATGTATGGTGGTCCTCGTTGTTACGTACTCGGTTCGAGGATGGTGCCGTGGAAGTTGGATGGGATGAGTTCGTGAGGCTTTTCCGAGCCAAGTTTGTTCCGGAGCACATCCAGGACAAGATGGAGCAGGAGTTCCTCTCGTTAACTCAGGGCTCCATGACCGTGCTGGAGTACGAGGCCAGGTTTGCCGAGCTATCAAAGTACGCCCCTCATATTGTAGCTGATGAGCGCAGGAAGGCGAAGAAATTCGTGATGGGTCTGAAACCATCGCTGAGGACGAGGTTGGTGGCTTTCGACCATCGTACTCTCGAGCAGGCGCTCAGCGCGGCGTGTCGGCAGGAGGGGAGATGGAGCAGTATCTGGAGGAGAAGAAGGCTTCTCAAAAGAGGCCAGCAGCTCCTTTCCAGAGACAGGAGAGGAAGAAGGCGACTTTCCAGTCACCGCAGCGTCCTGTGGCATCAGGCAGTGGTCAGGTATCTTCTCAACGTTCCCCTAGTGGTAAGAAGGAGTGTCCTCATTGCGGGAGGGCACATGGCGGTACGGAGTGTTGGCTGGTAGCAGGGAAGTGCTTGAAGTGTGGGAGCAGTGACCATAAGATTAAGGACTGTCCGAGGCTTCAGCAGGGAGCCCAGCGTGGGCCAGCCCCAGTAGCAGCAGCAGCAGCGCCAGCGACAGGACGACCAGGGAGACCTCGAGCCCCAGCTCGAGTGTTTGCTTTAGCTCGTGAGGACGCCGAGCAGGCGGATCATGTCACCGAAGGTACGGTTTTGTTCTTAGGTGTGCATGCTCGGGTTTTGTTCGATACGGGTGCTACTCACTCGTTCATTTCCGAGCGTTTTGCTAGGCAGTTAGCTTTAGAGTCAGGATTAGAGTCTGAGGATTTAGAAGTCCCTTTGTCTGTGCATACACCTGCGGGTACGGTATCGACTAGGAAGTGTATTCCGTCTTTACCGGTGTGCATTGAGGATAGAGTCCTAGAAGGGTGTTTCTTCTTGCTTAAGATGAAGGACTATGATGCTATTCTTGGTCTGGATTGGCTAGAGGAGCACTATGCATTGGTAGATTGTCGTGGGAAGAAGATTGTTTTCCGCATTCCTGGTGAGGATGAATTTTCTCATCCTTTGCCGAGGAACTTAGCAGGAAAGTTTGTCATCTCGGCCATGAGGGCAATGAGAATGGTGAACAAGGGTTGTGACGCTTTTCTTGCCAGTGTGGTTTTAATACCCAAGGCTGATGAGTCACTTACTCTTGCCGAGATAGATGTAGTGCAGGATTTTCCAGATGTCTTTCCTGATGATTTATCTGGATTGCCACCGGCTAGAGAGATAGAGTTCACTCTAGAGTTGCTTCCAGGCATCTCTCCTATCTCGAAGGCACCTTATCGGATGGCACCTGCGGAATTAGCTGAGTTAAGGAAGCAGTTGCAGGATTTGTTAGATAAGGGATTTATTCGCCCTAGCGTTTCCCCTTGGGGCGCGCCTGTCTTATTCGTGAAGAAGAAGGATGGGTCACTTCGGTTATGCATTGATTATAGAAAGCTAAACCAGGTGACGGTGAAGAACAGGTATCCCTTACCTCGGATTGATGATTTGTTTGACCAGCTACAGAATGCATCGGTCTTTTCTAAGATTGATTTGCGTTCTGGCTATCATCAGTTGAGGATTAGGAGTGAGGATGTGTCCAAGACGGCATTTAGAACCCGTTATGGACATTATGAGTTTTTGGTCCTTCCGTTTGGTCTAACCAACGCCCCTGCAGCGTTCATGGATCTCATGAACAGGGTGTTTAGACCCTATCTAGATAGTTTTGTTGTAGTCTTCATTGATGACGTGCTGGTCTACTCTCCAGATGAGGCCACACATCGTCAGCATTTGAGGATAGCGTTAGAGGTTCTCCGTGAGCACAAGCTGTATGCAAAATTCAGCAAGTGCGATTTTTGGATGCGCGAGGTTCATTTCCTTGGGCATGTTATCTCCGGTGCTGGTGTAGCAGTGGATCCAGCGAAAGTCCAAGCTGTTATGGATTGGGAGAGTCCCAAGACTCCTTCGGAGATTCGGAGTTTTCTTGGTTTGGCGGGTTATTATCGGCGTTTTATTGAGGGATTTTCATCCATCGCCGCTCCATTGACTCAGCTGACCAGGAAGGGAGTGAAGTTTGTCTGGTCCGAGGAGTGTGAGAGTAGTTTTCAATTATTGAAGACTAAACTCACATCGGCTCCTGTGTTAGTTCTACCGAGCGGTGTAGAGGATTTTGCTATCTACACGGATGCATCTCGGATTGGCCTTGGCTGTGTGTTGATGCAGCAAGGAAGGGTAGTAGCATATGCTTCGAGGCAATTGAAGGAGCATGAGCGAAACTATCCGACTCATGATCTTGAGCTTGCGGCAGTGGTTCATGCACTGAAAATCTGGAGGCACTATCTTTATGGTGTCAGATTTGAGGTGTTCACTGATCACAAGAGCCTAAAGTATCTTTTCTCCCAAAAAGAATTAAACTTAGGCAGAGAAGATGGATTGAGTTCCTGAAGGACTATGACTTCGACCTCCAGTATCATCCTGGAAAGGCGAATGTCGTAGCAGATGCCCTTAGTAGAAAGAGGTCGTCTCTCCAGCAGGACTGGAAGATGTTGGAGGATGCAGCGTGTTCGATGACCGAGTTGGAGCCATCATTGTGCCGAGCTTTTGTGGCTCAGCTGTCCATTAGGTCATCGGTGTTGGATGAGGTGATCGAGCATCAGAAAGCCGACCCTAGACTCCAAGAGTTAGTGGGCAAAGCGGGTATTGCTCGTGATGAGGATGGTGTGATTAGATTCCATCATCGTGTCTGTGTTCCAGACATTGTAGATATTCGTGAGCATGTTTTAGCAGAAGCTCATAGATCTAGGTTCTCTATTCATCCAGGTAACACTAAGATGTACCAGGATTTAAAGAGATCGTTTTGGTGGTCTGGCATGAAGAAGGATGTAGCTGAGTTTGTGTCTAGATGTCTAGTATGCCAGCAAGTGAAGGCCGAGCGGCAGCGACCATCTGGTCTTATGCAGAAGATGGAGATCCCAGTTTGGAAGTGGGAAGCTGTCACTATGGATTTTGTTACGGGTTTGCCTCGATCTAGACGAGGTAATGACTCGATTTGGGTAGTGGTAGATCGATTCTCGAAGACTGCGCATTTCTTGCCTATGAAGAAGAAGCAGTCAGTAGAGAGTTTAGCTAGACTGTATGTTAGTAGTATTATTAGATTGCATGGAGTACCGAAGTCTATTATTTCGGATCGAGATCCGAGATTTACTTCGAGGCTATGGAAGGGTCTTCAGGATGCGTTAGGTTCGGAGCTGAAGCTCAGTTCGGCATTTCATCCCCAGACAGATGGACAGTCCGAGAGGACTATCCAGACGCTTGAGGATATGTTGAGGGCTTGTGTGCTGGATTGGAAGGATGATTGGGAGCGCCATTTACCTCTAGTGGAGTTTGCATATAACAACAGTTTTCATGCGAGCATTGGCATGGCTCCATTTGAGGCTTTATATGGTAGGCCTTGCAGATCTCCTTTGTGTTGGGAGGAGACCGGTGATAGGCAGTTGATCGGTCCGGAGTTAGTTCAGGAGACTTCGGATAAGGTCCAGCTTATTAGGAAGAGACTTGTTGCGGCACAGGATAGGCAGAAGAGTTATGCCGACAACAGGAGAAGGATCTAGAGTTCGAGGTAGGTGAGCATGTCTTTTTGAAGATTTCGCCTACGCGGGGTGTAGTTAGATTTGGCAGGCATAGTAAGTTGAGCCCTAGATTCATTGGCCCGTATGAGATTCTCCGACGATTGGGCAACGTGGCATATGAGCTAGCTTTACCTCCAGCATTGGCTAGCGTTCATCCTGTTTTTCACGTATCTATGCTCAGGAAGTATGTCAGAGATCCGTCTCATGTTATTAGCCATGAGCCAGTGGAGATCCAGCCAGATCTTTCTTATGTAGAGTAACCAGTAGCTATTCTTGATCGGAAGGTTCAACATCTCCGAAACAAGAGCATTGCGTCAGTAAAGATCTTGTGGCGTAACTTCTCGCGAGAGAAGGCTACTTGGGAGCTTGAGGATGCAATGAGAAAGAAATATCCTCAGTTGTTTGAGTAGTGTCTGTCTAACTTCGAGGACAAAGTTTCTTTAAGGGGGAGAGGGTGTAAGGCCCATGATTTTCATCTTGCTTGCTTAAGTATATGTATATGCGTATAAGTGTATACTATTGATGTATAGATTATTGTGTATAAGTATTTATTTATACAAATTGTATGAATTAGTATTATTGAAATGTACATGTTGTATTCAAGTATATATATATATATATATATATATATATATGTGTGTGTGTGTGTGTTATATAAATTCTGCATATTTAAAGTGAATTTTGTCGGCCAGTCGGCGTCAACATCGGCTGACGTTGACTAGGAGTGGCGGCAATATCGATGGACGCCCATTTTGGATAGGCGACCATAGATATGGACGCCAATATCCCAGACCAGTTACGTTTCCAGATCCGGAAACGCCTCCGGAAATTTAGCCTCTTGTTTTAGAAACCCTTCCCAACGGCTCTGAGACTTACCCCTTTAGCATATCCGACCCCCAACCCTTTATAATACCCAGTTTTCGGCCAGATCCATCCCTTTTGACTCTTGGGTCAAAAACCTAGCTCTTCTATGCAAAAACCCTAACTTGAACCTGAGAGATCTGACTTCGGGAGGCTTCATCCGGTGATCTGCATCGACTGGTGTCAACTCTGAACATCCGGGAACGATCCCCACGCTGGTGTGCAGTGAAGATCAACAAAGAACCCGAAGAAGGAGGGATTTGAAGACTCTTTGGCACAGGCCGAGGAGGGCTTCTCCGGCTTGAATCGTCGTTTGTGGATTTTACAAGAGGCAAGTACCCCACTCACATCAACCCTACATGTGTCTAGTATGTCCCAGGAATTTTTCGGATTTTTCTCGTGTCCTGGAACCCCCCATTCAAGTGATTTGTTGGCTTTCGGTCTGTGTTTGTGCAGACAGGATATTAACGGCAGGATCCCTTGCCGCTAATATCATGTGTTGGCGGCATCATATAATGCCGTTAACCTATAGACGGCTACCCCATGCCGTCAAGTTCTTCAGACTGCAACAGTTTGCAAGTCTGCCCTTCTATAAGCTAATTTTCGAGTTTTTCCGCATGAGGATATACAGTAAAATTTCATATAATATGTAAATATACATGTTGGGTGTACTGTGAGTTATTGTGCATTTTTGGAAATTTTCCCTGATTATTAGAATTCCTTGAATGTGCTACCGACAGAAATTTAATCTTGAAAAATATCGTTTATGAAATATGTATAGAATTTGACTGCCATGAAATTTCTGTACATTGGTTATGAGATCTGATGCATGATATAAAAATTTGAGAAATTTATAATATCTGTATAGTTTATTAAATTTTCTGAACCGGAAAATAGTTAATATGTCTACTCAATGTAGAAAAGTTAAGAATTCATGCGGAACTAGTTAATTTCCTATAAATTGAGATAAAATTTGTACTGTCAGTATTCATGTATGTAATAAGTTGTGAATCCGAATAATGAAAATTTATGTCAGTTTGGCTATTTTTACATTTGATAACATCACTGTTAGAATTTTCAGAAATTATGTGTAATTCAAAAAATGTAAATTTTGGTATGCATGATGGTTAAACTGTGATGAATTTCTGGTTAAATTTCTGTACTGAACTGATGACAATAGCTATATAAATTGTTTTATGTTAGATATTATTAATTAATGCATGCTAATATGATTAGTGTTTAATTCTGCAAAATTTCAGCATGATTAGAATTGTTGTAAAATTGATTAATACTGAAAACAGTAGTACCATGCTAGGTAATACTGAAGAATGTAAATGTGCGAACATGAGATGAATGCGTAAATATTTTGTATTTAGAAGTGTGTTGAAATTGAGAAAATGTATTAATGTGCCAATGGGTGACACTGCTACCTTAGAGGGCTGTGGAACTGTACTGTGGTAAAGTCCCCACGGGAAAGTTCAAAGTGTGTGATGTCCCATGGGCATTGGGATTAAATCCTGGAGGCGAACAAGTATCGCTGGTTAGGGTGGAGAGTGCTTCTCCCGGTTCTGCGCAGTAACTAAGATTAATCACTGGAATGCCTAGGTGATTGATATGTGATGTGATTAGTGTGTGTCCTTCTAAAGTGGTTTGGGCTATGTGTCACGGCATTAAGGAAAAGTGAAAATGTGTTTAAGTGAAAGAAAATGTGTAAATTGTGAACCTGTGTAAGTGAATATGTGTTCATGAAATTCTTATGAAAACATGCAAAAATGATAAGTTTCTTGTGAATGTGACATGATAGTAGTAAAACAGCGAGCTTTTCACTAATATAAATGTGTTAACTATGTGAAAATTATCTTAGAATTCATGTTAAATTAGTTGTTATGAAATGTGTAAATTTATGTGTAAAATGATCAACATGTGGCATATGAATGATTGAATGAAATCAGTTTAGCATATTGAAAAGTGTAGAAAGCATGTGATAGGATTAGTTTATTGTGTATAAAACTAAATCCCATGTGTAAAATATGTAGAAATCATGAATAGGCTTTGTTTGAAAAACTGTCACTTCCATGCATTATGTGTAAATGATGTAGCATAAGGATATGGAGATTACTTGATGCATGTATGTTTAGTGTGCTTGGTGTTACTTGTTGAGTTCTTTTGAACTCATTCTTGCTTCGGCGTACAGGTGCAGACGTTTCTACTTCTTCCGAGGAGATCGTTAGGAGCGACTCGGAGCGAGAGTAGGAGAGATTGTTGTGGATTTAGCATTGTACTTTTCATTACTTCATAGTATGTAATAAAGACTCTGCGTAGTCTCATGTGGACAATGTATTTATTTTATTTCAGTTATGAACAGTTAGCTCTCTTTTCTACTATACGGACTGTGAATAGAATGTGGATGATGGAATAAGACTTCTTTTCAGTTCTTTAAATTCCGCTGTCATGAGATATATTATATTTGTGTATGTTTCAGCCTATTGTACTAGTGTTGGGTAAATGTCCCACTGTGGCGATGCTTTCTATATCGATGTGGGTTGGTGGAACCGTACCGATATAAAGAGGGTCGTTACAGGTTGCCAGAAGGACTTTCTCCTGCTCTAAACATTGCATAACCCTAAAGATCCGTTCCATTGCCTTCACCCAATTTTCAGCTTCATCGGGATCCGGAGTTCCATTAAACTTATGGGGATTTATTCGTTGAAAGTTCCCATATAAGTCTCCTACCCCATTTCTTCCTGCTTGAATTACGTTGTTAAGGGCTTGAGTTAACCCCTGTACGGTCTGTTGTAATTCGTGCATTGGTGCATGCTCGCCAGCCATCTCCTCTAGTTCCTGCGAGCAATAATACTTATTAATTTCCTTCTTAAACTTAGGGTACTTATACATACGTTAAGTTCCTAGCATAACCCCAAGCTTTACCCAATCTCTCACATAGGTATGGTGGTTGACTTAGACACGGTTATGGCTGTTCACCTAAAACATCCCTAGACTTAAAATATCCTAATAAGGACATCCTAGGCTCTGATACCAACTGTCACGCCCCTCTAATTTAGCAGCGGAATAAATCGGAGGGAGACGCGAACAACGAGTATGGTAACGACAATTGCGCATACTTTCGCAAACATCAGAGCATCTAGTAAACAATAATTGGAATAAACTCTTTATTTCATTATAAAATCACTAAGACTATTACAACCACTAATTCAGAGTCACACATAAGGCTCAATGACATCATTACATTGAAAAAAAATCTAAAACAATCACTACTAGACTCCATGGTGCTAGGGTAACTTCGTCATTTGACTCCAGGTCACTCATCACTCTGGTCCCGTCCCATTGGTACATATAACATCATCGTCCACTACCTAAGACACAATAACAAATAACGAAGGGTGAGCGATAATGCCTAGTAGGACTTAAATCTCAGGATCAAGCAGGCTTAAAGTGACTAATGCTTTAATGGCAGAGTAACTAATGATAGAGAGAGTCATGTAAAGTCGAGAAAGTAATAGCACAAGTAACATGGTTCAAATAGCAGATGAATCAAGTATAGCACGATGACTAAAGTCAAGTCAAGATAGAAACGATAACAACGCAACAGCATGTAGCGACAATGGCAAGCAATAGCAAGCGACAGGTATAGCAAGGAGAGATAGTAGTTGGTCATGTAAAGAGTAAATTGCACTTTGATTGACTTTCATCAATCGGGGTAGTATAGCACTTTTGATTAACTTTTGTCAATCAAATAGTAATGGCACTTTGGTTATCCGTAGATAGCCGAGAGAGTATAGCACTTTTATTGTCATTAGACAACGAGAGGGTAGAGCACATTGAATGCGATTAAGTCACGATAGTACGCAATAACTCAAGATAGCAAGTATCAAGTAGAGCAAGTAGAGCGTATGACAAGATAGCGTGTAACGAGATAGCGTGTATGGTTGCACAACGGTGCACTAGTAGAATACGACAATAGTCACTTCTAGGACAGTAGCCGTTCAGTAACAGTTTGCGATAGCACAGTAATCGCACAGTATGTCTGAACTCTTCAGACTAATAGTATAATAGTTTGTGATAGCACAGTAATATCACAGTACGTCTGAACTCCTCAGACTAAAGGGATAATAGTCAGATGTCTAGCCAATAAACTATAGTCAGAACTGGTGCAATGCAGAACACCGTCAATAGCCCCTGCAGGTATCTTCGGGTGGCTCTCTGCCCCCAGGACTAGATTGGAGCCCCTCGGACACTCTCCATGCCCTGCACAGTATGCATTGGATACAGTAGAGTCACAAGACCCATATTATAGCGCTAGATAGTCATGAACAGTACAAAACAGTAGGAGTCACACAGCTCAAAGAGTACCAAGAGAGTACTAGATGAATAGACGAGAGAGACAAGATAGTAGA
Source organism: Colocasia esculenta (assembly GCA_014218235.1). Lineage (NCBI taxonomy): Eukaryota > Viridiplantae > Streptophyta > Magnoliopsida > Alismatales > Araceae > Colocasia > Colocasia esculenta. The sequence continues at coordinate 75,273,374 of CM024761.1, read as the reverse complement.
GTGAACGTGAATAGACGAGCGAGTAGAGTATAGATGAGATCTTATGGTCATTACACAAGAAACGTCGAGTAACGAGCGATAGTAACAGTTGCACAACACACGCGTACGACGTTGGCAGTCAGGTGGAATACACAACCCTTCCGTTGGCCTCGTTATGCACAGGTCCAGAGGTCCGGCGTGATTCAAGATAAGAGCGAGAGCAACTAAGGCTGTTTGGATCTTGTCGATCCCTAAAGGGTATCATAGGTGTTAGGGTACAACCAGCTCGTCGACCATGTGGGAATCCATGGCCAGAGGAGACTTACAGAGGTCTTGAACAAGGATTCACTAGTCCGGCAGAAGGAATATTCGACGGAGAGTTCGTCCAAGTCAAGGAAAGTGTGTATATAGAAACAAGTGCCCGACGTTCTAGAGGAATTCTAGAACAGTGGAGCGTCGGTAACGGTATTCCCAAACAACGCGAGAAACGAAGACAAGTTCATTTAAAAAGAGCAATTTAATGTACATTATTGCAATAAATTAACCAGATACATTATGAGATATTTGTGCCAAGTCAAGCCATAATTGGATGGTTCAGTGTGTGAACGTGTGAGAGAAATCATAGATAGAAAGATGTCGTGTTATTACATTTTAAATCATTCAATATGACTCCATTTTATAACATGTGTTTTTAGCAAGTTTGATAACAAGGCAAGAAGTGGATAATCGGCAAGTAGAGAGCATGATCATGAACTTAAAATCAATTAAAAATTATGTAACCATGTTTTAACTTTGATATGGGTTGATAAATGCATGTTAAGACTTTCTAGAACCTTCTTAGAAGAGATCAAACTCACACATGCAAGGAACGACGCAAAACGACGGAAACCAAGATGTATGCCTTTTAGAAGGCAAATGCAATCCCATCCCTTCACTTCCTAAGGTCATACCAAATTGAAGCCCTTGGAATGAGGAATCCATCAAAGAAAACGGCTCGTCAATCCGAGGTCTATAAAAAAGGTTATGGTCGATTAAGCCGACACAGGCAAAACGCGACGCATTGCCTGTCGCCTTCTAAAAGTGAACGTGACCATGAACTTGTCGCCTTCTGAAAAAGACCACGAAATGGCCTGATTTTTGGTATGGGTCGCGACCATGATGTTGTCGCATTATGGTAGCGACGTGTCGACCTGTCGCTACCTGAAAATGACGTGTGGGTTACTTTTTCTACCTATTTCCAACTCCGACTTGGATTGGGTTTGACAGCTGTGGGTTTGAAAAATCAAAACAAATGCTAGGGTGATCCAAATCGAGTGAAACCACCTTTTATAGTTAGATTACTTCCAATACTTTGTACAGTAGCAAATAATTGAGAAACAAAGGTCGTTTGACTAGTTAATAAAACGTATTTTGACTGACTGCGTGAATCTGACATAGTGTTAATGTTTGGGCTAATACTCTTAGTACGATCAACAAAAATTGGGGAAAATAGTGCCAAATGAAAGTAGACTCATGAGGTAACACGTTCTCTGTTGAACACTTGGTCTGAAAATAACTCCACAAAGAGGTATGGAACTTGTAACACAAGTCAAGGTTAAACCGCAACAGTACATTGTCGAAATCATGCAAGATTTAATTCGTGATAAAGGATGGATAAAAATTAGGGCTTTTAGAGGCAAAAGATGCCTAACATCCATCAGTAACTCTAGTTAAAATTTGAGAGCACGAGGTTGAGTATACATGGAGATCAAGAATAAAGAAGAAGGGTCGGGTTCATCATATTTGCCGAATTTCAAACATAGAGATCAAAAGATTGGCTTGATGAAAAAGAGTGAAACAAGAGGGCTTTTGTTCCTAATGTATGGAACAATCTACAGATGGATTTAATTGAGTTTTGCTCGTGAGAATGCCTACCTTTAGTCGTTTTACTCTTCTAGGGCTAGAACTTGAAAAACCCGGGATAAAGCTTGATGAAGCCTTCTCCCCATGAAATCCTCCTCTCCTTGGCTTCTTCTCCACCTTCAGCAAGTCCCAGCAACGAGCTAGGGCCGGCCTTGGGCGATTAAGAGAGTATTTATGCTTCTTTGCTTTCTACTTTCTAATAGGACTCTAACTCCTAATTAATTCCGAATTTCCTATTTCCTATTTCCCTTTCTAAGTATTAGAATTTCTATTTGGGTTCGGAATGGAGCTAAATTCGTGGCGAAACAACTAGGGTAGGTTTAGGAATCCAATTCCAACCCAAATTGCTTATTTAATGCATTAAATGCCTCTTTTCTATTTAAGTAATATTTAAGTTGCGAATTTAGGGTATTTTCCCATTATTCTTCTTTTTAAAATCCTTATTTTGGCCCACTAATTTCTAATGGGTCCATTTAACCAAGCCAATTATTTATTGGAATTTATCTTATAGGTTTTCCCTTTTTAATTAGGGAATAATAGAGTTATGAATTTTATTGTATTTTCTTATTTGAATTTATTCATGGGCTATGAGAGATCCATTGGTCCAAACCCGATAATGGTTAATCATCACATGATGTTGGAAGTCTCTCCGACATGTTCATTTAATTTATGGGCGCGTTATCTTTCCATGTTAACAGTTTTCCGACTTAGTTTCCTAGTTTGGATAATTCGTCACATTGCAACGTACACTTGGCCAGTCGGATTTTTCGTTGCATGAATTTCTTCGTGGAACATGTAGAAATAATGTTTGGGGTTGATTTATCATTTTTATGAAATTTTTTTGATGTATTCTTGCACATATGATAGTGATACGTATGTTATATTATTTCATTTTAAAGAAATTATTATTTCAATTTTTTTTAAGTATTAAATTTTTCTGGGTTGCTACAGCAAGGAGGAGCAATAGGTATAACAGGTGCAGGTATAGTGTGGCCACCACAAGAAGAAGCAGTCGTAGCAGCCACGACAACTAGTTGCAGCAGCTACCCCCACAGCAAGAGCAGTAGAAGCAGCTGCTCCAGCAGCAACCCACCAACACAAGGGGCTGGCAAGCACAACAACAGCAGGAGCATAAAGAGTAGGAAAGGCTTGCACTATGGGGGTTGGGGGGTTTTTATAACTCACCAGGCATCCCATGCACGATGGCACGTTGGCCATCTATGTGTCGCAGTAAAAACTATGTGGTTTTTACTGCTTACTTGTTTTCCATGCAAGTCACTAGGCTTACACATAAGGTATAAACATGTAAACTTCTATCGCATGTGAAGTGGCTTTCTTAGCTCCTGCCACGTAAGCAACAATTAATCCAAGAAAATGGTTACCGTAATTAGATGATAATTCAGCTGGCCCATTTAACCCCTTGTTTGTGTGTCCAAATGATGTTCAATCAAGTTGAAATTTCAACCATAGGCTAATGAAACATTTTACAAATTATGGTGATTTTAGTTTAATTTTTGCAATTTATTTTTCACCTAGCAAAAATTACCCCGAAAATAGTTACGTCGGCTTAATCTCGAAATCCGCAAGTCAACAATTCTAGATATTTACATTTCTGATATCAGGACATTTTTCTAAAAATTATGGTGTTCTCAAATTTCATTTTTGTTACAGAATTCTGGTGTCGCCCTGTTGGAGTGCACACCTCTGAGTACAACACTGGAATAATAATTATTATCATCAATTAATCCTAAATTAAGGTTAATTATATCTCATGATAATAGTTATGTTTAATCATCAAATTATTCACAATTTTCTAGTAAATAAAAATTTTCAGGGTGTTATATCGAGCTACTAGAATCTGACAAACAATAAAGTGCAGTAGCCTATTGAAAGTTATAAACTAATTTATATCTATTTTTCCATCCTTGAGCTTGTACTCTATTCTGATAATCCCAAGTCCTTTAACATGATTATCCACGGAGTTTACCAAACTGTGACCTTTCTTTGAACAACCAAACAATTCTTCTAACAGGTCAAAGGTGATTCAAATGTGCTTACCTTTAACAAACGAAACAAGTGTTCCTCCATCTTTAGATTGAAGGCAGGTGTAGAACATCTTCGCCAAATGGGGATAGCTCGATTTTGAAACCGTACACAGCTCTAAACATTTCATCCTTTGAAGCACTTCAACCATGCTGACCATTCCATGCTTCTTCGAATCGACCAAGTCAACTGCCTTATTGCCACAAATCTTGATCTTGACTGCCTGAAATATTTGGAGATATTATGGCGTGAGGAGTTCCGCAATATAGACACCCAGACTGCTAGAACTTGCAAATGCAGCCATGGAAATCGACAAGAGAAGATTCTGAATGATTGTAGGAGGAAGAGGAGTAAAACCCCTCAAGAAATTGGGTGGGAAGAATCAAAAGTTTTTCAAAGAAGGAGGAAGGCTCTGTGGAATCGAGGAGGGTTTCGCAGAGCTCAGAGTCGAATGGACACGAAGAGAGAGAGAGAGTGAATCGATAGGGAATGAGTTGCCATCGGTATATGAAAGAAAAAGGTAAAGTAGAAAAGGTGGCGTTAGTTGCACAAAACAACAAAGAGACTGTATATCTTATACGAGTAGAAAACTGATAGCGCAAAATAAAATATAGGATAAAATAAAATCAATTTTATAGAGGAAAGGGGGTAATATTTTACTCTGAAATAAATTTATTTATTTCAGTCATATGCAGATAAATCTATTACAAATTGCACATGCCTAATTCTCGTCTCAGAGAGGTAAATCTCTCTTTAGGTAAGACTTTTTTGAAGATGTCTACTAACTGATTTAAAGTATCTATAAAAAAAATATTGATATTACCATTTTCCACATGATCTCTAATAAAATGATACCTAACCTCAATATGCTTGGTCCTCGAGTGCTGTACAGGATTCTTGGTGAGATTGATAGCACTAGTGTTGTCACATAACAATGGAATAGTTTTGATGTACAGTCCATAATCTTCAAGCTATTGTTTAATCCAAAGACGTTGTGTACAATAGCTCCCAACAGCTACATATTTAGCTTCAACAGTTGATAAAGTTACTGAGTTTTGTTTCTTTGAAGACCATGAAATTAAACATCCTACAAGAAATTAACAACAGCCACTGGTGCTTTTTCTATCCACTTTGCATCCAGCATAGTCAGCATCTAAGTATCCAATTAAATTTGTTTTACAGGTTTTAGGATACCATAGACCTAAGTCATGAGTATGAGCTAAATATATAAAAATACTTTTTACTAAAATCAGATGTGATTCCTTGGGATCAGATTGATACCTAGCACACATGCATACACTAAATAAAATATCAGGTGTATTTGCAGTTAAGTAAAGCAGTGAACCAATCATACCTCTGTAAAGATTTTGGTCCACCTTCTTACCTTCTGGATCACTATCTAACCTTCTTGATGTGCTCATGGGAGTTCCTTCTTTGCCTTACTTGATTTGTAGTCCAAGGAAGTAGTTGAGCTCTCCCATCATGCTCATCTCAAATTCTCCCTGCATTAACTTTTCAAAGTACTTGCACAATGATTCATCATTAGATCTAAAGATAATGTCATCTACATAAATTTGTACAATTAATATGTCTTTAGCGCAAGATTTAATGAATAGAGTGCTATCTACTTTGCCTCTAATGAAATCATGGTTCAATAGAAATGCACTGTGTCTTTCATACCAAGCTCTAGGTGCTTGTTTCAGACCATATAAAGCTTTATGTAATTTAAAAACATGATTAGGATAATCTAAATCATTGAAACTATGAGGTTGTTCTACATAGACTTCCTCCTTTATAAAACCATTCAAAAAAACTGATTTTACATCCATTTGAAAAAGTTTTAAATCTAATGTAGATGCATAAGCTAGTAAAATCTGAATAGCCTCAAGTCTAGCAACTGGTGCATAGGTTTCATCAAAATCTATACCTTACTCTTGGGAATAGCCTTGAGCAACCAATTTAGCCTTATTTCTAGTAATAACACTAGCTTTATCCAACTTGTTTCTGAACACCCATTTGGTGCCAATCACAGTATGATCTGATGGTCTAGGAACGAGGGACCAGACCTACTTCATTAACTGTCTTAGGCTCTATTTGAGAGACAAAAACTAAATAATCACAAGGAATAATGTTACCTCTCGTTCATACCCCAACATTTGGATCTCCAATGATATTTTCTATTGGATGGTCCTTTTTATATCTCCATTCCCTAGGAAGATCTTCATAGATTAGATCTTTCTGTCGTAGTTCTTCCAAGAGTGGATCTTCATTATCCTTGATGAATACTTCCTTCATTTTCTCAGATAGGTTCTCTGTACCTTCATTGTCACTAACAATTTCTTTTCTCATGAAAGGGTTGTTTCATTAAAAATAACATGTACAGTTGGTTCAAATAATAGACTTCTTTTATTGAAGACTCTATATCCCTTTGGTTTTGAAGTGTAACCCATAAAAATGCCTTCATCAGAGTTAGGATCCAACTTACCAATGTTTGACTTACCATTGTTGTGAATTAAGCAAGGGCATCCAAATGTTCTGAGATGGTTGATCTTCGGTTTCTTCTGCTTGTATAGTTCATATGTTGTCTTCTTCAATATAGGCCTTATCATAGCTCTATTGATTATGTAGTGGGTTGTATTAATTTTTTTGTCCAAAAAGATCTTGGAAGGTTGTATTTAGATAACATAGTTCTTGCCATATCCAGTAATGTTCTATTTTTCCTCTCAGCTACTCCATTTTGCTGTGGTGTTCTTGATGCTGAGAAATTGTGTTCGATCCCAAGATCATCATAGAATTCTGCAAACTTATCATTCTGAAATTCTCCTCCATGATCAGATTGAAGACTTACAATACTAAATTTCTTGTCTTTCTGAACTAGCTTGCTGAATTTGACAAATGCTTCATATGTTCGAGAAAAGAGACCCAAGTGTACCTTGAGAAATCATCAACAATAACAAATCCAAAATTCTTTCCACCTAAACTGGTAGTCCTCATCAGTCCAAATAAATCCACATGTTGCAGTTCTAGAGGCTTGGAAGTGGTGACGATTGTTTTAGATTTGAAGGAAGATTTCACATGTTTTCCCTTAGTACATGGTTCACAGATCTTATCCAGTCTTGAATTGACTTAGGTAGGCCTTCCACTAAGTCATGCGTGATGAGCTTTCTGATTCCATCCAAGCTGGCATGTCCCAGTCTTATGTGCCATAGTTTTGCATTTTGCTCTTTACTTGCAGCCAAGCATATATCTTGACCTTTCAGATCTTCCAAACGTAATACATAGAGATTTTTTTCCCTATAGGCTTCAAAAATTGTTGTCCCTTCCTTGATGATTAAACACTTGGATTCTTAGAACGTTACATGATGACCGCATAACTGACTTATGCTAATCAGATTGTGTTTGAGACCTTCAACGCAGAGAACTTCTTCTATCAGTGTCTTGTCTTTGCTACCAACTGATCCACAACCAATTACTAATCCTTTACCATTGTCACCATATGTGACTTCCCCTTCTTCAGTCTTGATAAATGTAAACAACTTCTTGTTTTCTGTCATATACCTTGAGCACTCGCTGTCTAAGTATCATTTTGATGCTCTAAGTCTTTCCTGCGATAGATCAATGACATTTAGGTACCTAGTTCTTTTGGGTCCTGATAGGTTAGCTTTTACAGAATCTCTTTTTGGAACCCACTTTAGATGTTTAGTTGTACAAGTATTTTTCGTATGACCCAAGTTATTACAATGAGTGCAACAGAAAATATCGTTTGTTGTTTTGCTTGTTTTACTGTGTTTATTCATCTTTATTTTATTACTAGGTTCATGTTCAGCTACAAATTTTGGTAACGGGTAAATTTTAGGATATATAAGTGTTTCTTCATTTTTAGGTGGAGTATAACCAATTCCATATTTCTTCCTTTCTGATCTTCTTGCTCCTTTTAATATTAATGAAGATCTTCCATTGGTTAATTTTTCGATTGTAGCTGTTAATACTCGTTGTCTTTTGTTAATAATTCTATTTCCTTTTTAGACTTACAATTTCCTAGTTTTCTAGACTTCATATTTTTTCATTTTTATTTTTTACATATTACACAACAACTCATTTCTCCTTTTTAATTATTGAATTGCTTTTCTAGTTGTTCTGTTTCTGATTTTAAATCCGAGTTAGTTATTTCAAAAATTGCAAAATTTTTCTTAATTAATTTAATTATTTACATACATCTTTATATTTACCATATAGTTCGTTAAATGCTTTTGTCAAATTATCGGAGTCAGAATTAGAATCATTAAATGAAGTAAAAGAAGAGTCTGAAGTTACCTTATCGTCAGTGTTTGCCATAAAGGCTAAGTTGGCCTTTTCTTCTTCTTCTTCACTGGAGCTTGACTCACTACTTGAGTCTCCTTCATTGTTCCATGTAGCAGCCATTGCCTTCTTCTTGAATTTCTTGGTATTCTCTTCTTTTTATACTCTGTCTTCTTAAGTTTCGGATAATCACCCTTACGATGTCTAGGCTTCTTGCATTCATAGCAGGTAGGCTCAGGTCTTTTGAATTCTTTGCATTACTTGAAGTTTCTCCTTTCTGACTGATACTTCTTTTTGGCCAGAATTCTTTGTAGTCGTCTAGAGAGGAAAGCTTCTTCTTCTTCACTATTTCTCACTTTTCTCATCTTTTAACTCACTTTCAAATGAGTTTTCTACTGCTATGAGGGCATTGTTATACTTTTTCATATTGGAAGATTCTCCCAACATTTCCATGTTTATCTCATGAGCCATTAGAGACCCAACGAGTTTTTCGAGAGACATTGCCATGAGATCATTTGCTTCCTCTATGGCTGTCGCCTTGGGAGTCCATGTAGTTGGCAAGGATCTTTGTATTTTCCTCACCATATATCCTATCTCATATCTTTTTCCTAGCCAACTAGGCCATTTGTGTATCTGTAAATCTACTGTACATTTGGGAGATAGATTCTTCTGAATGTATTTGGAACTTCTCATATTGTGTTACCAGTATATCTATTCTGGTTTCTCTTACCTTGTCTATTCCTTTGTAGGTAAGTTTCAACTTATCCCACATTTCTTTGGCCATGCAGATATTTTGTACTCTTTAATTGGACATGTAATATTGTAATTGTGGACGATTGTACATTGTGGTTTACAGTTATATGCACTTGTACTTTCCTATGTTATATACTGTAATTGTGGTCTTTTATATTTGTATTGGACACGTGTTAGTGATATCCCTTGCGAGACTTCGGTCCGATCGCGGGAGACGGATTTGGATATGGACCCTTATTGGGTATAAATATCCAGGGTTGTTACACTATGTTATGGCTCTGAGTTAGTTGATGTAATAGACAGTAGTTGAATTATCAATAAAAGTTATTTGACTTCGTATTATTAAATTATCCAATGGTTTGTTGTCTATTTTACGCTCTATACTCACTTACATGCAACTGCCTCACATTCCAATATTCCGCGTCGGGGTGTGACAATAATCATTTGATTATGGTTACAATTAAAGTTTTACTAAACATGATAAATTAGCCGTAATCATATTTTGCCTCACAGTTCCTTTCAAATTAATTTTGAAATGTTGTGCGTTTCAAATCTTCCCGCAAATTGTTGCGTATCTTTTGCACACAGGCATTTATTATATATCATGAATACAGTTTCTATGCACGTCATCTTTTATTGTTTACCACTTTCATGACATTTCAGCAAGAACTTTAAATGTTGACAGAATGGCATTTTCGTTTTGGTATATCTTCTTGCAGCATGGCCAGTGATGTTGGCTAACAGTTTAGAAACATTTGAGCTATTTGTCTCTAAGCATTTATTGTCTGCAGGTTTCTAGTAGTCACATAGGTTTTCAACGTTGGACATGCCAAGTTGACCTGAGCAAAGAAGATATTTATATGATCTCTCTCACTCTCAATATGTCTCTATCCAAGCATTTATTATATGCAGGTTTTCCCACTCTCTTACGTTGGACTTGCTACAACTGTCAGGAGACACATTTCAAGACAAGAGACACAACGGATACTTCATCAAGAGAAGATAAATAGAAGTATGTTGACGCAATGAATACCATCCTTTTTCGAATAGAAAGACAGAAGAGCTCGCTCCTTCATCGAGATCAACTCTCTTACTCTTAGCTCTCTACGAAGCACTGTTCTTCAATCTCTTCTTGAGTGAGAGAGCTTGTTTAGATCTGAGAGAACTTCTTCTAGGTGTAATTCTTTTTCTCTCTCAGATTCTGCCTCAGATCAAGCATTGTATTATTGCTATTAGCTTGGTCTAGGGGCCATCACCTCTTTACTCTTCTTTGAGTGCTCCTCTTCATCTGTTAAGAGAGGACCTACTGTGTAGTGGGTGGTTCTTTCCCTTTTGTAGAATGGATGACCCGTTGTAACAGGTGGTGTATTTCCCCTTCGTGAAGTGAAGAGAAGGCCAGCTGGTGTTGGATGTGTAAGTGTCCTAGAGGGAGACTGTACCCTTGGTTATTGGAATCCCAAGTTGATGCTTGGGGACTAGACGTAGGACTCCTTGTGATAGGAGATGTGAACCAGGATAAAAAATTTGTTGTTCTTATGATTGCTTTTGTCTTTTTATCCGCTGCTTATTAAATTTAACTATTTCGTTTAGTGTTACCAAAGTTATTTTGTTACAAAATATTTATAAGATGAATTTTTAGCAATCCATTCACCCCCCCTCTGGGCTTGCAACTTGGTCAACAAGTGGTATCAGAGCCAAGTCTCTTCAAGGAGTAGATCTCACAATCTGAAGAGCAAAGATAAATGACAGCCCAAGGTTACGTAGAGGGACAATCTATTAACCGGCCTCCACTATTCAATGGAGAAGACTACAACTACTGGAAGACAAGAATGGAGTTCTTTCTTCAAGGTCTAGACTATAAACTATGGAGTATAATAGAAGACAAAGATCTGATAGTCCTAAGCTCCAAAGAGAACTGGACAGATGCTGACAAGAAGTTAATGTCTCAGAATAGCAAGGCCAAGAGCATATTATGTTGTTCACTAAGAAAGAAGGAATTTCCAGCACCGATTTTAATTCTATTTAAAGGATTATTTGGACTATTTAAGCATGTGAATACCCTGTAAAGTTGGTAATGAACAGTAAACCATCATGTTATTAAAATTTGATTTATGTCACATAATTCTTTAATTTAAACGATAATATGCACGATCATTCAATGTTCATGATTTCATGCACATGCACACACTAAACTTACATCCTTGCCATAAAATCATGTAGAAAATACTTGAATAATTTATCTGGTAATTTACTTTAATAATTGCATATTATTCCCCATTGTTAATGATGACATTATTTCCGCTTTATTACGTGGTTTTGGAACATCGATATCGTCGCTCCACTATTCTAGAATGCCTCTGGAACATCGAGCAACTTGTTTCCTCTACACACTACTCTCTTGACAAGTTGGAACCTCTCTATAGAACATTCCGTTCTTGTAGACAAGGGACCTTTTGTTAAGACCTCCATAAGACTCCGTACTTTGTGGATTCCCTCATGGAGACCGAGCTGGTTGTACCCTAATGCCCATAACACCCTTAGGGATCGATATGATCCAAATGGCTTTAGAAGTTCTCTCTCATCTTGACTCACGTCCGGACCTCTGGACCTGTACATAACATGGCCAATGGAAGGGTAGTGATTTCCACCTGACTGCAAACACCAATTGCGCATGTTGTGCAACTATTACTATCACCCGTTTAATCGGCGTTTTATGTGCAATGATATATAGTTCTCATCTATACTCTACTTACTCATCTATTCACACTCTCTCTGCTATCTCGTCTATTCATCTAGTACTCTCATCTATTTCTTGGTACTCTCTATTGGCCATTGACTGATTGTTTAAAGATAAATAATATAACTAATGTCTGGCAATATATAAAGGGCCCAGTCAGGTCCTGGGAGGTGCGCCCAAAAGTGCTATTTGCCCGCGGGAGTTAAATGACCAGAGTGTTTGGCATTACACTCAAGTGCTATCTATCTCGACTATCTAAATGACAATCAAAGTGCTATACTATACTCGTTGTGCTATTTTTACACTTTGTGCTATTGTGCTATGGCCATCCTGCTTTGTGCTATATTTGGAAACTTGTGCTATTTCAATCACGTGCTATCATACTATCTCTTACATTACTTGACTCTCTCGGTTTATCATATAGTAACTCTTCTTTTAATACATTAATCATGTAAAGATTGCCCGCACCATGAGATATAAATCCTACTAGGTGTTGTCGCTCACCCTACATTATTTGTCATTGTGTCTCAGGTGAGGCTGAGGAGAATGAGTACACTCACGAGGATGGGGAGGACCAGGAGTGATCCACGAGTGCCATGACATCACCAAATTTCCTAGATTGTATTAGTCGTCTTTTATTTCTATCTTATGTATTAGAGTCAATTGGGCCCTATGTGTAACAGTACGGTCATTCAGATCTTGGTTTATCGGGTCTATGTGTAGTGCTCTTGATCGAGAGATGGTCAATGGGCTGTTTTCGTGGTTTCTGTGCATAGGGTGAGCAGTGTGGGCCGATTATGCCATCCCATCTGCACTACTCATTCACTGTTTGGAATCGTGGCAGAGGAAGGCGATGCGATTATGAACGCGTCGGCCTTGCTGGATGCGATTCAGGAACCGCCTCTGTGGCACGTGGCACGGATTTCCATTTGGCGTCGGAAAGAGGGGACATGTTTAAAGGGTTTAAACATGGCGTCTGCCCTAGACGCGATTTTGATCAGAGTGTTAAAAGCTTCGTTTCGACCAGACAGAGTAGAGGAGGCTCTATCTTGTGCAGGGGAGATGCTGTGAAGCTTCTCCGGTGAGGATTTCTGGCGATTTCGGCTTCTGGTGGTCCATGCGGCACGGGAACCACGCGAGGATGATGCTCGGAGAGTGGGCGTGCCATCGACGAGGAGGTTTTGGCATTCTTCAGCTTCTTCTAGCTGGTAGGGAGACTTCCTACCTCTGTTCTCAGTTTTAAAGCATGTTTGGATTGGGTTAATGGTTGAAGCATGTGAGGGTGGTTTGCCCTTGTTGTGTTTTACATGTTCACAACTTTGCATGGAATGGATATTCGGTTTTGTGGTGGTTTCTCCCATGTGGGAGTGGGGGTTCAGCCTATGAGATGACCTCCCTGTGAGTGTTGAAACGTGGTTAGGACAGCCGACGCATTCATGTGAACATGTCGCGCTGTGCCGACGCATTTCGGGTTTTGTCCGTCACGCTAAGGCGGCGTTGGGGTCGCGTCTGCTTGACCCGACGCGTTTATGTGGAAATGCGTCGGTGTGGTCGGACGCGACTAAGTGTTGACTGAAGGTTTGACCGGCTTGGGTTTGGTGGCGTCGTGTCGGGCCGATGCGACTTGGTCGCGTCACTAAGGCCTGTCGCGATAGCATTTGGAATAGCATCTGAAAGGGCCGACACGACATGGTTGCGGCGCTTGGCCCTGTCGCGACAAGATTTGGTATGGCATCCAAAGTGGTCGACGCGTTTGGTAAGGCGTCGACTGTCTTCGACGTGTTTTGACTTCTGTGGTCGTTCTATGTTGGATGTTGGGCAGTGAAGGTCTTGTGTAGACCTAGCCTGGGTTTGTTAATGTTCTTTAAAGGCTGTGGTAATGTTTAATGTGTTATGTAGTATGAGTTGCCAAGGAGGTCACAAGGTGACCAATGATAGGCAATGTTATATTCCAATATTGTTATGGTATGTTTATGCCTTGTGTTAAGTATGTTAAGGTATTAAGATAGGTGTTTAATGGTTAATGTGTATAGATCTAACGTGTCATCTTGGCGGTCATGTGATGACCCTGTTAATGAACGTTTGTGTGTAGGATGGCCCGAGGGTCACAGAGTGACCGTTGACAAGCCATTCCTTCACCTGTGTACTGTGGGTTGTACCTAAAGGTTATATAAGTATGAATATCGTGGTTGTGTGTTTGCCGAGTCTGGTGGTCCGGAGCCTAATCTGGAATACCTCTTTAGTCGGGTACCCTAGCACCGGGTGCTTAGGGTGTGTCCCGATACGTGTGTACCTCAGAGGTCTTGTCGTCTTCCTGGACACCCTCACTCCTGTGTTTGAGTTGTACATCCGGCTGAGGGAAAGACAACAGTGGGAGAGCGGCTTGTGAGAGTTTGTGTTTGGTCGCTTGTAGCGCGCTCGTGGTTGGGGGTACGGACACCAGTAGACGTACTGGTCCCCAGCTAGTCCTTTTTCCAGTGCCTCACTTTAGGGTTCTTGGTCGGAGTCCCTAAAGATGTCAGGCTTAGGCCTGCGGGGTGTGTGACCTGCAGGTTGTGGTGGTTAGTTAGTCTCCACTGTTCTTGGCTTGTTGTTGTGGAGCGGCAGTTGGACCTTTCGTCCGTGACTGCGAGACTAAGAGGTAGTTCTTGTGCTTTGTTGTCTCGGTTGGATATTGGCATCATGAACCAGTAGTCCGTTCCCGTGTAGTGGCGTCGTCTCCGTACCGACTCATGTTTGACCACTGGTTGTGGTTGGTTTGTGAACCACTGGTTAAGGTTATAACCGTGAAACCGTGAACCATTGTGGTGTGCCCTAGAGGTGGCACAATTCTGTGGTTAGTGTTGTTGTAAGGCCCTCGAATTAGTTGTCATTTTACCTTATTGTGTGTTGAATCATGTTGTATGTATATATCACATATACGTATGTGGATACTTATGTATGATGTTATATTGGTATACTTACGTATGCATGCGTATATTAGTTGTAAATATTGCTTGAGTACATGTTGTAGTAGTGTGTACATCATATTACATATATGGCATGTAAATATATATAGTGTAAGCATGGTTTTCTGCATGTTTTTAAGCTCTGGCCGAAAAGCAACTTGGCATCAACATGGATGGACGTCCATGAGGAGTAAACGTCAATGTCGATGGACGCCAACCCCTGAATAACAGCCATGGATGTGGACGTCTACTTCTCTGATTTTTTGTGCGCAGCAGACCCTGAAATTCCGGGGCAAGCTAGCTCACCGATTGGGGAGATGTCCCCAACGGTTCTCAGCCCTCCCATCCGACCATGCGTGAGATCCCATGCCTTTTCTTATAAAAACAACTCACCTTGCATCTTGGGAGAGCTCTCTTAGCTCTTTGCAAAGAGGAGAAAAACCCTAGCTAAGAACTAAACAGAGGCAGCACTTTGGGAGCTCAGATCCGGCGATTCAAAGCTTCCTCTGGCGATCTACTGCATTTGGAAGGGAGTTTGGACGAAGGAGAAGGCTTCCCCAACCTTGGCTTGGCAGCTACTTCGACCTAGAACAAAAGGGAAGGCTGTGGAGGAGACTTCTTGGCACTGCCCAAGGAGAGCTTCAACAATAGATTTGATCCCTTTGGAGATTTTGTAAGAGGCAAGTAACCCATCCCCGTAGCCCATGTATGTGTCCAGTAGGTTTTAGGGATTTTATGAGATTTATCTCGTGTCCTGGATCCTCACATTCACCCATTCTTCAGAGCTCGGTCTGTGTTTTTGCACAGACAGGAGCTTGACAGCAAGATCCCTTGCCGTCAAGATCCTCAGTTGGTGGCAGACGATGCTGCCGTTAACACCTATAAATGGCCAAACCTTGCAGTTAAGTTCTCCAAGACAGAACAGGAAACTGTTCTGCCTTATATACCTAATTTCTGAAGTTTTGCGCATGAGGATATAGTGTAAATTCTACATGATACGTAATGTAGTTAATAGAATGTGTTGTGAATGTTTGATGAATTTCTGTAAATGATGTGAATTATTACATTTACTTGAAATGCATGTTAGATAAGGTCCTAAACATGTAGACCTTTGTTTATATAGTCCATGTGAAATTTCGATTGCCCCGAAATTTTCAGGTGATGTATATGTATGTCAGTCCCTGTCCCGAAAATCTGAGAATTTTCCCATGACCATGCTAATTGTTGTAATTTTCGCATTGAAAATAGAGGGCATGTACAGGTTAGCCAAAAATTTTCAGTAAATTGTATAATGTGCAATATATTTGGATAAAATTTCTTTGATAACATTCATGTTAAATACAGATCTGAAAACTGTCAAAACCGGTAACTATGTTGTGTTTCCATGATAATTGAATTGATTGCGGCATGTGAATGAGTATTTCATTTTCTGTAAATTATATGTAATTCAGAAAAAAGTGAAAAATTGCATGTGTGGTTGAAACCTGCAAACAGTGCGTGGTCAAAATTTCATGAAATTTGGGTAACAGTAGGTTATGTTGTGAAATTTCCATGTGAAATTGAATGGTTTATGCATGCTTAATGTAATTAGGATTTGATTAGGTGTTCCCAACCTGATTAGTGTAAATTTTTAAGTGTTTGAACCCTGTCAACAGTAGTACCATGATTTAGGAAAAAATGAACCATGTGTTAATGATAAAACTATAAGTGATGTGTCATATTGTGTAATATGTGTGTGTTAAAAGCCGAAATGTGTAAAATGGGCCGTGTGTGACACTGCTTCCATAGAGGGCTGTGGAACCGTACCGTGGAAAAGTCCTCACGGGAAGGTTCAATGTGTATATCCTATGGGCATTAGGATGAAATCCTGGAGGTGGACAAGTACCACTAGTTAGGGTGGAGAGTTCTTCTCCCGGTCTGCGCAGTCCAAGAGTCGTCACTGTGTTGCTTAGGTGGCGTCTATGTGTTATGTGTATGTGATGTGTCCTTCCAATGGTGGTTTGGACTATGTGTCACGGCATCTAATGTGAAATGTAAATGTGAATATGTGTAAATTGTGTAGTGTGAACATGTATATGTGTGTAATGTGTAAAAGTGGACCATGTGAATTTGTAAATGTGTAACCATGTGATATAAGTGTGTTAGAGTGAAAATTTGCAATTTATGTTATGAAATTATCATGTTCATGTCAAAACAGCAACCTTCATATGTTATAATGATGCTTTACATGTACAAGAATGTGTAGAAACCATGTTAGGAGTTCTTCTTTTAGATGTGTGTGAGATTCCATGCTTAGAAGGCTACCTTGTTAGCTTAAATGTAAAATGTTAGCTCTCACGTGAAGGGATGAGTAGAAAGCATGTGATACGTATTTAGTTTTGAGATGGCATGAATCATGTATCATGCGTTGTGAAGTTGTAGGAATACCATGATAGGTTGTTTATTTTATTGTCTCAACCATGTTATATGTTTGATTTAATGAATTTAAAAGTAGAACTTACTTGTGATATATGCATGTGTGACGTGTATGGAGTTATTTGCTGAGTCTATTAGACTCATTCCTTGCTTCAGCGTACAGGTTTAGTAGGTGACCCCACTTCCTTGGAGGAGATCGTGGAGAGCGACTCCGAGCGAGGAGAGTAGCTTGGAGGAGTCACCGTTGTGACATTTTGCTTTCATAGTATGTAGTTGAGGCATTGTAATTGAAACATTATGAAATTGTGGACAAGCTATGTATTTTGGAATTTGTAATTTTATTATGTGGACTTTAGCTCTTTATTCACTATATTGATCATGTATGGTTAAATGTGGATGATGAAATGAAAGACAATAGTTCTTTTCTTCCGCTACTCTGTATTTATATTTGTGTACATCTCGATCGTATGTTAGTGTTGGGTAAATGTCCCACTGTGATGACGTTCGTTATACTGACGTGGATTGGTATAATCGTACCGGTATAAAGAGGGTCGTCGCAGAGATTGGTATCAGAGCAACCGATTGAGATAGTACATAAATATACATAAGTCATCATCCTCATTACATGCTAAATCTTTATAGAATTGTCCACATGTGTAGAATTGATTAATAATGAATGGAAAATAGATAAGAAAATGGTTAGGAGTAAATCAAAATAGCTCTAATAGTGGCTGAAATTTATTGCAGCCATGGCTTCGCGTGGTAGACGTGGCGGTGCTCCTGCTCGTGAGGGCGACCAGAGGCGTAAGGAGCAGGCTGAGCAGCACGTCCCGGCACCTCAGGATCCTGTTCTTCCCCCACCGCCGCCAGTGGATTATGGAGTGTTCATGCAGGGTCTAGTGCAGGCCATGCAGACGCAGGCCCACACCCAGGCTGCACTCCAGGCCCAGTTGGAGGCTCAGGTTAGAATAATGAAACAAAGAGTAGTCTGCTTTATTTAATGGCATGATGTTATGTTGATTATGTGTTGCTTATTGTTTGTTGTAGCAGGCTCAAATTCTAGCTCAGGACCATGGTGGACCTTCCATCATGGAAAGATTCAAGAGGATGTTGCCACCCTCTTTTAAGGGGGAGAGCGACCCATTGCTAGCTGAAAACTGGATGAGGGAGATCGAGAAGATCTTCCGGGCTGTTAGGTGTGCAGACGAGGATAAGGTTACTTTAGCCACCTATATGCTACAGATATGTGTTAGTTTTATATGCTATATATCCTGTTAAGTTAGAATTGTTTAGTGTGGTGCTTATGAAGATTATGCTACAGGAGAGAGCTGATGTGTGGTGGACTTCCTTACTGCGTACCCGATTCGAGGACGGAGCTATTGACGTGGCTTGGGATGAGTTCGTGAGGCTCTTTCGGGCCAAATTCATCCCCGAGCATATCCAGGAATGGATGGAGCAGGAGTTCCTTTCCTTGACCCAGGGCTCCATGACCGTGCTCAAGTATGAGGCCAGGTTTGCAGAATTATCTAAATATGCACCTCATATCGTGACAGATGAGCGCAGGAAAGCAAAGAAGTTCGTGATGGGCCTGAAGCCATCAATGAGGACGAGGCTAGTGGCGTTTGACCATCGTACCTTGGACGAGGCCCTTAGCGCTGCTTGTAGGCAGGAGCGTGAAATGGAGCAGTATCTCGAGGAGAAGAAGGCTTCGCTGAAGAGGCCTGCAGCTACGTTTCAGCCGCAAGACAAGAAGAAAGCAGTGTACCGAGCACCGTAGTGTCCAGTAACAACCAGTAGTGCACAGGTACCTTCTCAACGTTCCCCTGGGGTGAAGAAGGAGTGTCCCCATTGCGGGAAGACACATGGTGGTACGAAGTGTTGGATGATTACGGGGAAGTGCTTGAAGTGCGGAAGCAGCAACCACAAAATCAAGGATTTTTCTAGACTTCAGCAGGGAGTCCAGCGCGGAGCGCCAGCCCCAGCGGCAGTAGCAGCAGTAGCGCCAGCTACAGGAAGACCAGGAAGGCCTCGAGCCCCAGCTCGAGTGTTTGCTCTAGCACGAGAGGATGCCGAGCAGGCGGAGCATGTCACAGAAGGTATGGTTTTACTTCTAGGTGTGCATGCTCGGGTTTTGTTTGATATGGGTGCCACTCACTCGTTCATTTCCGAGCGTTTCGCTAGGCAGTTAGCTCTAGAGTCAGGCGTAGAGTCTGAGGATTTAGAAGTCCCGTTATCTGTACACACACCTGCGGGTACGGTATCGACTGGGAAGTGTATTCCGTCGTTACCTGTGTGCATTGAGGATAGAGTCCTAGAAGGGTGTTTCTTCTTGCTAAAGATGAAGGACTATGATTCTATTCTTGGTCTGGATTGGCTAGAGGAGCACTATGTGTTAGTAGATTGTCGTGGGAAGAGGATTGTTTTCCGCATTCCTGGTAAGGACGAGTTCTCTCATCCCTTGCCAAGGAACTTGGCAGGAAAGTTAGTCATCTCTGCCATGAAGGCGATGCGCATGGTAAACAAGGGTTGTGATGCTTTTCTTGCCAGCGTGGTGTTAGTACCTAAGGCTGATGAGTCACCTACTCTTGCAGAGATCGAGGTAGTGCAAAATTTTCCAAATGTCTTTCCCGATGATTTGTCTGGATTGCCACAAGATAGAGAGATAGAGTTCACCATAGAGTTGCTTCCGGGCACCTCTCCTATCTCGAAGGCTCCATATCGGATGGCACCTACGGAGTTAGCCGAGTTAAGGAAGCAGTTGCAAGAGTTGCTAGATAAGGGATTTATTCGCCCTAGTGTTTCCCCTTGGGGCGCACCTGTCTTATTTGTAAAGAAGAAGGATGAATCACTTAGGTTATGCATCGATTATAGGAAGCTAAACCAAGTGACAGTGAAGAACAGGTATCCCTTACCTCGTATTGATGATTTGTTTGACCAGTTGCAAGATGCATCAGTCTTTTCTAAGATTGATTTGCGATCTGGTTATCATCAGTTGAGGATTCGGAGTGAGGATGTGTCCAAGACGGCATTTACATCCCGTTATGGACATTATGAGTTTTTGGTTCTTCCTTTCGGATTGACCAATGCCCCTTCAACGTTCATGGATCTCATGAACCGGGTGTTTAGGCCGTATTTAGATAGCTTTATCGTAGTGTTTATTGATGATGTGCTGGTCTACTCTTCGGATGAGGCCACACACCATCAGCATTTGAAGGTAGTATTAGAGGTTCTCCGTGAGCACAAGCTGTACGCAAAGTTCAGCAAGTGCGATTTCTGGTTGCGCGAGGTTCATTTCCTCGGGCATGTTATCTCCGGTGCTGGTGTAGTAGTTGATCCAGCAAAGGTCCAGGCAGTTATGGATTGGGAGACCCCCAAGACCCCTTCGGAGATTCGTAGTTTTCTTGGTTTGGCTGGTTACTATCGGCGATTCATTGAGGGATTTTCTTCCATCGCCGCCCCATTGACTCAGCTTACCAGAAAGGGAGTGAAGTTTGTCTGGTCCGAGAAGTGTGAGAGTAGTTTTCAATTGTTGAAGACTAAGCTCACGTCAGCTCCGGTGTTAGTCTTGCCGAGCGATGTAGAGGGTTTTTCTATCTACACGGATGCGTCTCGGATTGGCTTAGGTTGTGTGCTAATGCAGAAAGGAAGGGTAGTGGCATATGCTTCTCGTCAGTTGAAGGAGCATGAGAAGAACTATCCGACCCATGATTTGGAGCTTGCAGCAGTGGTTCATGCACTAAAGATCTGGAGACACTATCTTTATGGTGTCAGATTTGAGGTGTTCACCGACCACAAGAGCTTGAAGTATCTTTTCTCCCAAAAGGAATTAAACCTGGGCAGAGAAGATGGATTGAGTTCTTGAAGGACTATGACTTCGACCTTCAGTATCACCCTGGGAAGGCGAATGTCGTAGTTGATGCCCTGAGTAGGAAGAGACCATCTCTCCAGCAGGACTGGAAGATGTTGGAGGATGCGGCTTGCGCGTTGACTGAGTTAGAGCCATCGCTATGCCAGGCTTTTGTAGCTCAGTTATCTATTAGGTCTTCGGTTTTGGATGAGGTGATTGAGCAACAGAAAGTCGACCCTAGACTCCAGGAGCTAGTGGGCAAGGCGGGCATTGCTCGTGATGAGGACGGTGTGATTAGGTTTCATCACCGTGTCTGTGTCCCTGATTTGGTAGATGTCCGTGAGCATGTGTTAGTGGAGGCTCATAGATCGCGATTCTCTATTCATCTGGGTAACACTAAGATGTACCAGGATTTGAAGAGGTCCTTTTGGTGGTGTGGCATGAAGAGGGATGTGGCAGATTATGTATCCCGATGTTTAGTATGCCAGCAAGTGAAGGCCGAGCGACAGCGACCATCTGGCCTTATGCAGAAGATGGAAATCCCAGTGTGGAAGTGGGAAGCTGTCACTATGGATTTTGTTTCGGGTTTGCCTCGGTCTAGACGGGGCAATTACTTGATTTGGGTAGTCATAGATAGATTCTCGAAGACTACACATTTCTTGCCTATGAAGAAGAAGCAGTCAGTAGAGAGCTTGGCTATACTGTATGTTAGTAGCGTTATTAGATTGCATGGTGTGCCGAAGTCGATCATTTTGGATCGAGATCCGAGATTTACTTCGAGGTTGTGGAAGGATCTTCAGGATGCCTTAGGTTCGGAGCTGAAGCTCAGTTTGGCGTTTCATCCCCAGACAGATGGACAGTCTGAGAGGACTATCCAGACGCTCGAGGATAAGTTGAGGGCGTGTGTGCTGGATTGGAAGGATGATTGGGAGCGTCATCTACCTCTAGTGGAGTTCGCATACAACAACAGCTTTCATGCAAGCATTGGTATGGATCCATTTGAGGCGTTGTATGGAAGGCCTTGCAGATCTCCTTTATGTTGGGAGGAGACCGGCGATAGGCATTTGATTGGTCCGGAGTTAGTTTAGGAGACTTTGGATAAGATTCAGTTGATTAGGAAGAGGCTTGTTGCGGCACAGGATAGGCAGAAGAGCTACGCCGACAACAGGAGGAAGGATTTGGAGTTCGAGGTGGGTGAGCATGTCTTTTTGAAGATTTCACCTACTCGAGGTGTTGTCAGGTTTGGCAGGCATAGCAAGTTAAGCCCTAGATTCATTGGCCCATATGAGATTCTCAGACGATTGTGCAGCGTGGCATATGAGCTAGCTTTACCCCCAGCTTTAGCTAGTGTTCATCCTGTTTTCCACGTTTCTATGCTTAGGAAGTATGTCTGAGATCTATCTCATGTGATTAGTCACGAGCCAGTGGAGATTCAGCCAGATCTGTCGTATGTGGAGCAACCAGTAGCTATTCTTGATCGGAAGGTTCAGCATCTCCGGAACAAGAGTATTGCGTCGGTGAAAGTTCTATGGTGGAACTTCTCACGAGAGGAGGCTACTTGGGAGCTTGAGGATGCGATGAAGAAGAAGTATCCCCGTTTGTTTGAGTAGTTTTGTTTAAACTTCGAGGACGAAGTTTCCTTAAGAGGGAGAGGGTGTAAGGCCCTCGAATTAGTTGTCATTTTATCTTATTGTGTGTTGAATCATGTTGTATGTATATATCACATATACGTATGTGGATACTTATGTACGATGTTATATTGGTATACTTACGTATGCATGCGTATATTAGTTGTAAATATTGCTTGAGTACATGTTGTAGTAGTGTGTACATCATATTACATATATGGCATGTAAATATATATAGTGTAAGCATGGTTTTCTACATGTTTTTAAGCTCTGGCCGAAAAGCAACTTGGCGTCAACATGGATGGACGTCCATGAGGAGTAAATGTCAATGTCGATGGACGCCAACCCCCGAATAATGGCCATGGATGTGGACGTCTACTTCTCTGATTTTTTGTGCACAGCAGACCTCGAAATTCCGGGGCAAGCTAGCTCACCGATTGGGGAGATGTCCCCAACGACTCTCAGCCCTCCCATCCGACCCTGTGTGAGATCCCATGCCTTTTCTTATAAAAACAACTCACCTTGCATCTTGGGAGAGCTCTCTTGGCTCTTTGCAAAGAGGAGAAAAACCCTAGCTGAGAACTAAAGAGAGGCAGCACTTTGGGAGCTCAGATCCGGCGATTCAAAGCTTCCTCTGGCGATCTACTGCATTTGGAAGGGAGTTTGGATGAAGGAGAAGGCTTCCCCAACCTCGTCTTGGCAGCTACTTCGACCTAGAACCCGAGGGAAGGCTGTGGAGGAGACTTCTTGGCACTGCCCAAGGAGAGCTTCAACAACAGATTTGATCCCTTTGGAGATTTTGTAAAAGGCAAGTAACCCATCCCCGTAGCCCATGTATGTGTCCAGTAGGTTTTAGGGATTTTATGAGATTTTCCTCGTGTCCTGGATCTTCACATTCACCCATTCTTCAGAGCTCGGTCTGTGTTTTTGCACAGACAGGAGCTTGACAGCAAGATCCCTTGCCGTCAAGATCCTCAGTTGGCGGCAGACGATGCTGCCGTTAACACCTATAAATGGCCAGACCTTGCCGTTAAGTTCTCCAGGACAGAACAGGAAACTGTTCTGCCTTATATACCTAATTTCCGAAGTTTTGCGCATGAGGATATAGTGTAAATTCTACATGAAACGTAATGTAGTTAATAGAATGTGTTGTGAATGTTTGATGAATTTCTGTAAATGATGTGAATTATTACATTTACTTGAAATGCATGTTAGATAAGGTCCTGAACATGTAGACCTTTGTTTACGTAGTCCATGTGAAATTTCGATTGCTCCGAAATTTTCAGGTGATGTATATGTATGTCAGTCCCTGTCTCGAAAATTCGAGAATTTTCCCATGACCATGCTAATTGTTGTAATTTTTGCATTAAAAATATAGGGCATGTGTAGGTTAGCCAAAAATTTCCAGTAAATTGTGTAATGTGCAATAAATTCGGATAAAATTTCTGTGATAACATTCATGTTAAATACAGATCTGAAAACTGTCAAAACCGATAATTATGTTGTGTTTCCATGATAATTGAATTGATTGCGGCATGTGAATGAGTATTTCATTTTCTGTAAATTATATGTAATTCAGAAAAAGTGAAAAATTGCATGTGTGGTCTGAAACCTGCAAACAGTGCGTGGTTAAATTTTCATGAAATTTGGGTAACAGTAAGTTATGTTGTGAAATTTCCATGTGAAATTGAATGGTTTATGCATGCTTAACGTAATTAGGATTTGATTAGGTGTTCCCAACCTGATTAGTGTAAATTTTGAAGTGTTTGAACTCTGTCAACAGTAGTACCATGATTTAGGAAAAACTGAACCATGTGTTAATGATAAAACTATAAGTGATGTGTCATATTGTGTAATATGTGTGTGTTAAAAGCCGAAATGTGTAAAATGGGCCGTGTGTGACACTGCTTCCATAGAGGGCTGTGGAACCATACCGTGGAAAAGTCCCCTCAGGAAGGTTCAATGTGTATATCCTATGGGCATTAGGATGAAATCCTGGAGGTGGACAAGTACCACTGGTTAGGGTGGAGAGTTCTTCTCCCGGTCTGCACAGTCCAAGAGTCATCACTGTGTTGCCTAGGTGGCGTCTATGTGTTATGTGTATGTGATGTGTCCTTCTAATGGTGGTTTGGACTATGTGTCACGGCATCTAATGTGAAATGTAAATGTGAATATGTGTAGATTGTGTAGTGTGAACATGTATATGTGTGTAATGTGTAAAAGTGGACCATGTGAATGTGTAAATGTGTAACCATGTGATATAAGTGTGTTAGAGTGAAAATTTGTAATTCATGTCATGAAATTATCAAGTTCATGTCAAAACAACAACCTTCATATGTTATAATGATGCTTTACATGTACAAGAATGTGTAGAAACCATGTTAGGAGTTCTTCTTTTAGATGTGTGTGAGATTCCATGCTTAGAAGGCTACCATGTTAGCTTAAATGTAAAATGTTAGCTCTCACGTGAAGGGATGAGTAGAAAGCATGTGATACGTATTTGGTTTTGAGATGGCATGAATCATGTATCATGCGTTGTGAAGTTGTAGAAATACCATGATAGGTTGTTTATTTTATTGTCTCAACCATGTTATATGTTTGATTTAATGAATTTGAAAGTAGAACTTACTTGTGATATATGCATGTGTGACGTGTATGGAGTTATTTGCTGAGTCTATTAGACTCATTCCTTGCTTCAGCGTACAGGTTTAGTAGGTGACCCCACATCCTTGGAGGAGATCGTGGAGAGCGACTCCAAGCGAGGAGAGTAGCTTAGAGGAGTCACCGTTGTGACATTTTGCTTTCATAGTATGTAGTTGAGGCATTGTAATCGAAACATTATGAAATTGTGGAGAAGCTATGTATTTTGGAATTTGTAATTTTATTATGTGGACTTTAGCTCTTTAATTCACTATATTGATCATGTATGGTTAAATGTGGATGATGAAATGAAAGACAGTAGTTCTTTTCTTCCGCTACTCTGTATTTATATTTGTATACATCTCGATCTTATGTTAGTGTTGGGTAAATGTCCCACTGTGATGACGTTCGTTATACCGACGTGGATTGGTATAATCGTACCGGTATAAAGAGGGTCGTCACAGTTGTATCTCGTGGTAGCAGGTACATGTACCCCTCGTGGGTAGAGTTGTGTTGTGGTACGTGAGTCCGACCTCAGCTGGTGTTGAGGTGAGAACGTGCATACTGTGGAGGTCTTGTGGTGTGACCCTCCACATGTTGTGTGTTATTTATACTCGTATCGTATATTTCTAGTTATGGTTTGGTTTGCGGGTGTTGGCTGGTTGCCGCCAATCCCGATGCTCCGTGTGTGTGGTTAGCCTGTGAGACCGTAGCCTAGGCAGTGGTTTGCCAGTGAGGCTTGTGGTCGAGGTGTTTTAGTTGAAGGGTGGATTAGCGGTGTTAAGCTAGTATTGTGTTTCCCTTTACCTTTCAAGGACCGGGGTTTAGCCGGTGTGTTTATGATTAGTTGTAGTTTAACATGCTTGTGTGTGCATGTTATGTTTCAGTTGCCAGTGAGACCCTTTGGGGTTGAAGTCTCTTGTGTAGTTGTGTTTCTTTATGGGAGGCCCCTACTAAGCCAGTGACTTGTTGAGGCTCACTCCCTTACACTCTGTTTCAGGTGTTGGCTGACTTGACGTGATTACGCTGGAGTAGTGCAGACTTGTACCACCAACAGTAGAGTAGTTGAGTCATTTGAGCTTGTGCTCCCTCGGGGTATGCCCCAGGTAGAATCACGACGGGGATCCTGGTCGCGTTTAGCAAGGGGTCAGAAACTCGGCGACAGAGACCGTCGCACTCTTAAAACCCTAATTGGCCGAACGACGCACTTTCCCAGAGGTGGGAAAACACGGAAAAACACGACTACCTTCGTGGTCACGTTTCAGCGGTCGTCTGACAGGTCAACGACACACAGTTTGAGGCGCTGGGCACACCCAAAACGCATCGACTTAGCTTGTCACCTTTCAGGTAATCATGACGGCTAAGGCTAACGTTATACTAGGCATCTGAATCGCGACGTCTGTCGTGGTCGCGATTCAACATTCAAACCGAAAATGCAGGAAAACGCAGGTATCATGTAGCGAACCTCATGCAACGCTTATATTCTCCAACTAGAGCACATGGGACAAAGTGATGAACATGAAACTTGTAGAGGACATCAAGATGAAGAGATCTATGCCTTTGGACCGAATCAATTTGGTCTCGTAAGGCATGCAAACAAACATGAACAAGAAACGACACAGATATGCGCAATGATGGGAAAACGCTTATAACTCAACAATTACATGATGGAATTTGGGCAAACCACTTGCAAACAAAAGTAGACAAGATACTCTACAAGATAGGATGATTTAGTTTCATCTTTGGTCTGAGAATACCTACCTTTGTGAAGCTTAAAGTCTGGTGTGTGCACAGGTCGCAACAGAGCACAGTTGGTGAATAAGCTCCGTTCTCTAGTCGTTCTCCTCTGTTCCTGGCACCCTAGCACAGCCTCCCACGACCCAACACGATGTAGAACCTTCCCTCTAAGCCATAGGTCAAGTTCTTATATGTCTAGGGTTTAATCCATGTCCTATCATAACTAGGAAACATGGGGTGTGGTTCTAGCTAGCTCCCTTCCTTGTTTTGGTGATCTCCCCTCCCAATTTGAGTGGGATTGCCATTAGATGATGCTTGCCATAGTGGGTCATGAATTTGATTTCCTTTCTTGACTATTTACCATGGTTTAAATCCCTCATTTACCTTTTTCTATTTTTCTCATAATTATGGTCACGAATTTCTTGGGTATTTTCCTCTTAACCCATAATCCAACTCCTAATTTGGCCCATTGACCTTTAAGTGAGTTAATATAACAAGCCCTTTACTTTTAAATGTTTATTGGGTTTTTATTTAATTCATTTCATTCATTATTTTATTTATTTATTTATTTATTAAAAAAATCAGGTTGCTACATCCTCCCCCTCTTAAAAAGAATTTGGTCCCCAAATTCATATGACCATAAAGGAGAGAATGTCTTACCGAAAAGTTCGGGGTAGTTTTGCCTGATGATTCCTTCAGGTTCCCATGTGTCTTTTTCAACTCCATGGTTATTCCACAGTACTTTAACCACATGGATGGGATGGTTCCTGAGTTGCTGCACCTTTCGTTCTAGTATCTTGACTGGTTTCTCATCGTATGTCATGTCCTTGTTCAACACCAACTTCTCAGGGCGAATGATGTGCATAGGATCATACACATATTTTCTCAGCAAGGAAACATGAAACACATTGTGTACACATACTAGATTTGGCGGCAATGCCAGCCGGTAAGCAACCTCACTGACCGTTTCGAGCACTTCAAAAGGACTGATGAATCTTGGACTGAGCTTTCCTTTAACACCAAATCTTTGGATGCCACGGGTAGGGGATACCTTTAAGAGTACATGGTCTCCCACTTGAAATTATAAATCTCACCTCCTCTTGTCAGCATAGCTTTTCTGTCTGGGCTGCGCAATCTTGAGCCGATCTCGAATCACCTGTATATCCCTGGTCGTATTTTGTACCATGTTTGGGCCTAGCCATTGCTGTTCTCCAACTTCATTCCAGCATGTAGGAGATCTACAGTTTCTACAATAAAGTGCTTCGAATGGTGCCATTTTAATACTTGCCTAGTAGCTGTTGTTGTAGGCGAACTCGATCAAGGATAAGTGCTCAGTCTAGTAGCCATTAAAATCTATGGTGCATGCTCTTAACATATCTTCTACAGTCTGGTTGATTCTCTCCATCGGCCCATTAGTCTGCGAGTGAAATGTGGTACTAAAATTAAGCTTAGTACCAAGTGCAGCATACAGTCCCTTCCAGAAATTAGATGTGAACCTCGGATCTCGATCCGAGATGATGGATGATGGAACTCCATGAAGTCTCACGATCTCTTTGACATATAATGTAATTTGTCCTTTTATTTTGCTGGGTGTGTAAATTCATGCTTGTGTGTAAATATTGTGTATGCATATATAGATATCTATGTACATATTAGCTAGGTGTACTTATGTGTGCATGTGTATGTTTAGATATAATTATTGTTGTTTGCATGGTGTAGTAGAGTGTACATTATACTACATATATATATATATATATATATATATATATATATATATATATATATATATATATATATATATAGCGTATATGTATGGTTTTCTGCATGGTTTAAGCTCTGGCCAAAGAGCAAATTGGCGTCAACATGGATGGACGTCCATGTTGAGTAAACATCCATGTCGATGGACACCAACTATTAAGTAAACGGCCATGGATGTGGACGTCTACTTCTCTGATTTTCTGTGCGCAGCAGACCCCGAAATTCCGGATTGGGCTTGCTCACCGATTGGGGAGATGTCCCCAACGGCTTTCACCTCTCCCATCATGCCTTGCGTGAGATCCCAAGCCCCATCTTATAAAAACACTACCCCTTGCAACTTGAAAGAGCTCTCTTGGCTCTTTGCAAAGAGGGAAACCCTAGCTATGAGAGAACGAGAGAAAACCAGAACTTTGAGAGCTCAGATCCGGCGATTTGAGGCTTCTTCCGGCGAGCTATTTCAACTGGGAAGAAGATTGGACATAGGGGAAGGCTTCCCCAACGCTGGACTGAAGGCTACTTCATCCTAGAACCCGGAGGAAGGAGTTTGTGGAGGCTTCTTGGCACTACCCGAGGAGAGCTTCAACAACCATTTTGATCCCTTTGGAGGTTTTTCTAAAGGCAAGTAACCCATCCCCGTGGTGTATGTACATGTCCAGTAGGACAGAACAGGCCAGCCTTCAGTCGATGTTGGTGGCAGACGATGTTGCCGTTAACCCCTGTGAACGGCCAGCCTTTGCCGTTTAGTTCTTTAGGACAGAACAGGGAACTGTTCTTCCTTATATATGATTATTTTCCGGATTTCTTCACATGAGGATATATTGTAAATGTTATATGCTATGTAATATAGATAATGGAATGCATTGTGAGATTTTTGTAAATTTCTGTAATTAGTATAAATTGTTAGGTTTATGTGAAATGCATATTAGATAAAGATCTTGGATAGGATAGCTTGCTGTTCACCTGATTCGTGAAGAATTTGAGTGCCATATTTTTTTTTAGATCATGCGTATGTATGTCAGTCTCTGTCCTGAAAATTTGGGAATTTTCCCATGATCATGTGATTTATTACAATTTATGTACTGAAAATAGAAACCATGTGTAGGTTCTTGTAAAACTCACAGTAAATTGTATGATGTGAAATAAATTCGGGGAAAACTTATGTGGAAATATGAATGACAGATGCAGGTTAGTGCACTGTCAAAATAGACCATGATATTATGCTTCCATGATAACTGATTTATGAATGGCATGTGGTTGAATGTTTTATTTTCTATAAATTCAATATAGTTCAGAAAAATATGAAAATTTGCATGTGTGGTCTGAAACCTGCAAATAGCCTGTGGGTAAAATCTAATATGATTTTGGCAATAGCAGAGCACATTGTGAAATTTCCATGTGAAAATGAGCTATTAATGCGTGCTTAACATGATTATGGTTGGATAACATGTTTTCAGCATGATTAGAGTAAGTTGCTGAGTGTTTAAATTTTATCAACAGTAGTATTAAGTTAGGGAAAAATAGAGCCATGTGTAAACCGTATGAAATGTGTGTGTTAAAAATCAGAATGTGTAAAATGTGTCGTGTGTGACACTGCTTCCATAGAGGGCTGTGGAACTGAACCGTGGAAAGGTCCCCACGGGAAGGTTCAATGTGTTAAGATGCTAAGGGCATTAGGATGAAATTCTGGAGGTGGACAAGTACCACTGGTTAGGGTGGAGATTACTTCTCCCGGTCTGCGCAGTACCTAGAGCCGTCACTGTGTTGCCTAGGTGGCGTCTATGTGTTATGTGATGTGAATGTGTCCTTCTAGTGGTGGTTTGGACTATGTGTCACGGCATTTAAATGTGAAATTGTGAATGTGTATATGTGCAAATTGTGTAGTGTGAACATGTGAATGTGTAATGTGTAAATGTGAACAATGCGAACGTGTAAATGTGTAAACATGTGAAACCATTGTGTTAAAAATGCGAACTTGTGATTTATGTTATGAAAATGTTAGATTCATGTCAAAACAACAACCTTAATGTGTTTATAATGGTGTTTTATATGTGCAAAAGTGTGTAGAATCCATGTTAGGGGTATTTCCTTCTTATGTGTGAAAATCCCATGCTAAATTTGCTATCATGTTGTAGTTAAATGTAAGTGTAACTCTCATGTGAATGAATGAGTAGAAAGCATGCGGTAGGTATTTCATTTTGGATTAACATAAACCATGTATCATGCGTAGTGAAATTAGTAGAAATATCATGATAGGTAGTTTTCTATTATTGTACAACCATGCTACATGTTTTGATTACGAAATTGAATGAATGGACTACTTGTGATGTATGCATGTATGCTGTGTATGGAGTTTACTTGCTGAGTCTTTTAGACTCACTCTTGCTTCGGCGTACAGGTTTAGCAGGTGACCCTACTTCCTTGGAGGAGACCGTTGAGAGCGACTCCGAGCGAGGAGAATAGAGTGTTGTGGAGTCACCGTTGTTGTACCTTACTTTCATAGTATGTAATTGAGACTTATGTAATTGTGGACGAACAATGTAATTTAAATTTTGTATTTCATTGTGGACTTAGTTCCTTAAATTGCTATATGGATCATGTATGTTAATGTGGATGATGAAATGAAAAGACAGTAGTTCTTTTACTTCCGCTACTCTGTATTCATATTTGTGTACATCTCAATCATGTGTGTTAGTGCTTGGGTAAATGTCCCACTGTGACAGACTCACTATACCGACGTGGATTGGTATAATCGTACCGGTATAAGGAGGGTCGTCGCAGAGATTGGTATCAGAGCGACTGGTTGAGATTGTACATAAATATACATAAGTCATCATCTCCATTACATGCTAAGTCTTTATAGAGTTGTCCACATGTGTAGAATTGATTAATAATGAATGAAAGATAGATAAGAAAGTGGTTAGGGACTAAATAACATAGTTCTAATAGTGATTAAATAAATTGCAGCTTATGGCTTCACGCGGTAGACGTGGTGGTGTACCTACTCGTGATGGCGAGCAGAGGAGAGATGAGCCTAGGCGTGAGGACCAGACTGAGCAGCAGGCCCTGACACCTCAGGGTCCTGTACTTCCCCCACCGCCACCTATGGATTATGGAGTGTTCATGTAGGGTCTAGTGCAGGCCATGCAGATGCAGGCCCACATCAAGGCTGCACTCCAGGCTCAGATGGAGGCTCAGGTTGGAATAATAAAATAAAGAGTAGTCTGTTTTATTTAATTGCATGATGTTGTGTTGAATATGCATTGCTTGTTGGTCATTGTAGCAGGCCCAGGTTCTAGTTCCCCAGGCTCAGGACCATGGTGGACCCTCCATCATGGAAAGATTCAAGAGGATGTTGCCACCCTCTTTTAAGGGGGAGAGCGACCCATTACTAGCTGAGAGCTGGA
This sequence comes from Colocasia esculenta, assembly GCA_014218235.1. Classification (NCBI taxonomy): domain Eukaryota; kingdom Viridiplantae; phylum Streptophyta; class Magnoliopsida; order Alismatales; family Araceae; genus Colocasia; species Colocasia esculenta. The sequence goes on along the minus strand of CM024761.1, from coordinate 75,241,284 downwards.
TGAGGGAGATCGAGAAGATCTTCCGGGCTGTTAGGTGTGCGGACGAGGACAAGGTTACTTTAGCCACCTATATGCTACAGGTATGTGTTAGTTTTATATGCTTGCTTATCCTGTTAAATTAGAGCTGTTAGTTGGTGCTTATGAAGGTTGTGTTGCAGGAGAGAGCTGATGTGTGGTGGGCTTCCTTACTGCGTACCCGATTCGAGGACGGTGCTATTGACATTGCTTGGGACGAGTTCGTGAGGCTCTTTCAGGCCAAGTTCGTCCCCGAGCATATCCAGGACAGGATGGAGCAGGAGTTCCTTTCCTTGACTCAGGGCTCCAAGACTGTACTCGAGTACGAGGCCAGGTTTGCTGAGTTATCTAAGTATGCACCTCACATAGTAACTGATGAGCGCAGGAAGGCAAAGAAGTTTGTGATGGGCCTTAAGCCATCACTGAGGACGAGGCTAGTGGCGTTTGATCATCGTACCTTGGACGAGGCCCTTAGCGCTGCTTGTAGGCAGGAGGGTGAAATGGAGCAGTACCTCGAGGAGAAGAAAGCTTTGCAAAAGAGGCCTACGGCCCCTTTCCAGCAACAGGATAAGAAGATGGTAGCGTACCAGACACCGCAACATCCAGTGGCAGCCAGCAGTACTCAAGTACCTTCTCAACGTTCCCCTGGTGGGAAGAAGGAGTGTCCCCATTGCTGGAAGACACACGGTGGTACAGAGTGTTGGATGGTTGCGGGAAAATGCTTGAAGTGCGGGAGCAATGACCACAAGATCAAGGATTGTCCGAGACTTCAGCAGGGAGTCCAGTGCGGAGCGCCAACCCTAGTAGTGGTAGCAGCAGCAGTGCCAGCTACAGGAAGACCAGGAAGGCCTCGAGCCCAAGCTCGAGTGTTTTCCCTAGCGCGAGAGGATGCCGAGCAGGCGGAGCATGTCACCGAAGGTACAGTTTTACTTCTAGGTGTGCACGCTCAGGGTTTTGTTTGATATGGGTGCCACTCACTCATTCATTTCCGAACGGTTTGCTAGGCAGTTAGCTATAGAGTCAGGCGTAGAGTCTGAGGATTTAGAAGTCCCATTTGCTGTACACACACCCGCGGGTACGGTATCGACTGGGAAGTGTATTCCATCGTTACCTGTGTGTATTGAGGATAGAGTCCTAGAAGGGTGTTTCTTCTTGCTAAAGATGAAGGACTTTGATGCTATTCTTGGTCTGGATTGTCTAGAGGAGCACTATGCGTTAGTAGATTGTCGTCGGAAGAGGATTGTTTTCCGCATTCCTGGTGAGGACGAGTTCTCTCATCCCTTACCAAGAAACTTGGCGGGAAAGTTGGTCATCTCTGCCATGAAGGCGATGCGCATGGTAAACAAGGGTTGTGACGCTTTTCTTGCCAGCGTAGTGTTAGTACCCGAGGCTGGTGAGTCACCTACTCTTGCAGAGATCGAGGTAGTGCAGGATTTTCCAGACGTCTTTCCTGATGATTTGTCTGGATTGCCACCGGATAGAGAGATAGAGTTCACCATAGAGTTGCTTCCGGGCACCTCTCCTATCTCGAAGGCTCCATATCGGATGGCACCTGCGGAGTTAGCCGAGTTAAGGAGGCAGTTGCAAGAATTGCTAGTTAAGGGATTTATTCGCCCTAGTGTTTCCCCTTGGGGCGCACCTGTCTTATTCGTAAAGAAGAAGGATGGATCACTTAGGTTATGCATCGATTATAGGAAGCTAAACCAAGTGACAGTGAAGAACAGGTATCCCTTACCTCGTATTGATGATTTGTTTGACCAGCTGCAAAATGCATCAGTCATTTCTAAGATCGATTTGCGATCTGGTTATCATCAGTTGAGGATTAGGAGTGAGGATGTGTCCAAACGGCGTTTAGAACCCGTTATGGACATTATGAGTTTTTGGTCCTTCCTTTCGGATTGACCAACGCCCCTACAGCGTTCATGGATCTCATGAACAGGGTATTTAGGTCGTACTTAGATAGCTTTGTTGTGGTATTTATCGATGATGTGTTGGTCTACTCTCCGGACGAGGCCACACACCGTCAGCATTTAAGGGTAGTGTTAGAGGTTCTCCGTGAGCACAAGCTGTATGCAAAATTCAGCAAGTGCGATTTTTGGTTGCACGAGGTTCATTTTCTTGGGCATGTTATTTCCGGTGCTGGTGTAGCAGTTGATCCAGCAAAGGTCCAGGCAGTTATGGATTGGGAGACCCCTTCGGAGATTCGTAGTTTTCTTGGTTTGGCTGGTTACTATCGGCGATTCATTGAGGGATTTTCATCCATCGCCGCCCCATTGACTCAACTTACCAGAAAGGGGGTCAAGTTTGTGTGGTCCGAGACATGTGCAAGTAGCTTTCAATTATTGAAGGCTAAACTTACTTCCGCTCCGGTATTGGTATTACCTAGTGGTGCTGTAGGTTTTGCCATTTATACAGATGCATCTCGGATTGGCTTAGGTTGTGTGCTAATGCAGCAAGGAAGGGTAGTGGCGTATGCTTCTCGCCAATTGAAGGAGCATGAGCGTAACTATCCGACTCATGATTTGGAGCTTGCGGCAGTGGTTCATGCACTAAAGATCTGGAGGTACTATCTTTATGGTGTCAGATTTGAGGTGTTCACTGACCATAAGAGCTTGAAGTATCTCTTCTCCCAGAAGGAACTAAACCTACGGTAGAGGAGATGGATTGAGTTCCTCAAGGACTACGACTTCGATCTTCAGTATCATCCAGGAAGGGCAAATGACGTAGCGGATGCTCTTAGTAGGAGGAGGTTTTCGCTCCAGCAGGATTGGAAGATGTTGGAGGATGCGGCGTGTTTGATGACTGAGTTAGAGCCCTTGTGTCAGGCTTTTGTAGCTCAGTTGTCCCTTAGGTCTTCGGTGTTGGATGAGGTGATCGAGCAACAGAAAGCCGACCCTAGACTCCAAGAGTTAGTGGGCAAGGCAGGCATTGCTCGTGATGAGGATGGCGTGATTAGATTCCATCACCGAGTATGTGTTCCTGACATTGTAGATGTCCGTGAGCATGTATTAGCAGAAGCTCATAGGTCGAGATTCTCTATTCATCCGGGTAACACCAAGATGTACCAGGATTTGAAGAGGTCTTTTTGGTGGTCTGGCATGAAGAGAGATGTAGCGGATTATGTATCTAAGTGTCTAGTATGTCAGCAAGTGAAAGCCGAGCGGCAGCGACCATCTGGTCTTATGCAGAAGATGGAAATCCCAGTATGGAAGTGGGAAGCTGTCACTATGGATTTTGTTTCGGGTTTGCCTCGATCCAGACGGGGTAATGACTCGATTTGGGTAGTCGTAGATAGATTCTCGAAGACTGCGCATTTCTTGCCTATGAAGAAGAAGCAGTCAGTAGAGAGCTTGGCTAGATTGTATGTCAGTAGCATTATTAGATTGCATGGTGTGCCGAAGTCGATCATTTCGGATCGAGATCCGAGATTTACTTCGAGGTTGTGGAAGGGTCTTCAGGATGCTTTAGGTTCGGAGCTGAAGCTCAGTTCGGCGTTTCATCCCCAGACAGATGGACAGTCTGAGAGGACTATCCAGACGCTCGAGGATATGTTGAGGGCGTGTGTGCTGGATTGGAAGGATGATTGGGAGCGCCATTTACCTCTAGTGGAGTTCGCATATAACAACAGCTTTCATGCGAGCATTGGTATGGCTCCATTTGAGGCGTTGTATGGAAGGCCTTGCAGATCTCCTTTATGTTGGGAGGAGACTGGCGATAGGCAGTTGATCGGTCCGGAGTTAGTTCAGGAGACTTCGGATAATATTCAGCTTATCAGGAAGAGGCTTGTTGCGGCACAAGATAGGCAGAAGAGCTATGCCGACAACAGAGGAAGGATCTAGAGTTCGAGGTGGGTGAGCATGTCTTTTTGAAGATTTCACCTACTCGAGGTGTCGTCAAGTTTGCAGGCATAGCAAATTAAGTCCCAGATTCATTGACCCATATAAGATTCTCAGGCGTTTAGGTAGCGTGGCTTACGAGCTAGCTTTGCCTCCGGCTTTAGCTGGTGTTCATCCCGTTTTCAACGTATCTATGCTCAGGAAGTATGTTCGAGATCCATCTCATGTTATTAGTCACGAGCCAGTGGAGATCCAGCCAGATCTGTCATATGTGGAGCAACCAGTAGCTATTCTTGACCGGAAGGTTCAGCATCTACGGAACAAGAGTATTACCTCGGTGAAGGTTCTATGGAGGAACTTCTCGGGAGGAGGCTACTTGGGAGCTTGAGGATGCGATGAGGAAGAAGTATCCTCATTTGTTCGAGTAGTGTTGTTTAAACTTCGAGGACGAAGTTTCTTTAAGGGGGAGAGGGTGTAAGGCCCTCAAATTTTGTCCTTTTATTTTGCTGTGTGTGTAAATTCGTGCTTGTGTGTAAATATTGTGTATGCATATGTAGATATCTACGTACATATTAGCTAGGTGTACTTATGTGTGCATGTGTATGTTTAGATATAATTATTGTTGTTTGCATGGTGTAGTAGAGTGTACATTATACTACATATATTGCATATATATATATAGCATATATATATGGTTTTCTGCATGGTTTAAGCTCTGGCCGAAGAGCAAATTGGCGTCAACATGGATGGACGTCCATGTTGAGTAAACGTCCATGTCGATGGACGCCAACTATTAAGTAAACGGCCATGGATGTGGACGTCTACTTCTTTGATTTTCTGTGGGCAGCAGACCCCGAAATTCCGGATTGGGCTTGCTCACCGATTGGGGAGATGTCCCCAACGGCTCTCACCTCTCCCATCATGCCTTGTGTGAGATCCCAAGCCCCATCTTATAAAAACACTACCCCTTGTAACCTGGAAGAGCTCTCTTGGCTCTTTGCAAAGAGGGAAACCCTAGCTGTGAGAGAACAAGATAAAACCAGAACTTTGAGAGCTCAGATCCGGCGATTTGAGGCTTCTTCCGGCGAGCTATTTCAACTGGGAGGAAGATTGACATAGGGGAAGGCTTCCCCAACGCTGGACTGAAGGCTACTTCATCCTAGAACTCGGAGGAAGGAGTTTGTGGAGGCTTCTTGGCACTGCCCGAGGAGAGCTTCAAGAACCATTTTGATCCCTTTGGAGGTTTTTCTAAAGGCAAGTAACCCATCCCCGTGGTGCATGTACATGTCCAGTAGGTTTTAGGTATTTTATGGGATTTTATTCGTGTCCTGGAACCCCACATTTCCCCCATCTTTAGAGTTCGGTCTGTGTTTCTGCACAGACAGGAACTTAACGGCAAGATCCCTTTCCATTAAGATCTCCAGTTGGCGGCAGACGATGCTGCCGTTAACTCCTGTGAACGGCCAGCCATTGCCGTTTAGTTCTTTAGGACAGAACAGAGAACTGTTCTTCCTTATATATGATTATTTTTCAAATTTCTTCGCATGAGGATATATTGTAAATGTTATATGCTATGTAATATAGATAATGGAATGCATTGTGAGATTTTTGTAAATTTCTGTAATTAGTATAAATTGTTAGGTTTATGTGAAATGCATAATAGATAAATATCTTGGATAGGATAGCTTTCTGTTCACCTGATTCGTGAAGAATTTGAATGCCATATTTTTTTTAGATCATGCGTATGTATGTCAGTCTCTGTCCCAAAAATTTGGGAATTTTCCCATGATCATGTGATTTATTACAATTTCTGTACTGAAAATAGAAACCAGTGTAGGTTCTTGTAAAATTCACAGCAAATTGTATGATGTGAAATAAATTTGGGGAAAACTTCTGTGGTAATATGAATGATAGATGGAGGTTAGTGCACTATCAAAACAGACCATGATATTATGCTTCCATGATAACTGATTTATGAATGCCATGTGGTTGAATGTTTTATTTTCTATAAATTTAATATAGTTCAGAAAAATATGAAAATTTGCATGTGTGGTCTGAAACCTGCAAATAGCCTGTGGGTAAAATCTCATATGATTTGGGCAACAGCAGAGTACATTGTGAAATTTCCATGTGAAAATGAGCTATTAATGCGTGCTTAACATGATTATGGTTGGATAACGTGTTTTCAGCATGATTAGAGTAAGTTGCTGAGTGTTTAAATTTTATCAACAGTAGTATTAAGTTAGGGAAAAATAGAGCCATGTGTAAACCGTATGAAATGTGTGTGTTAAAAATCGGAATGTGTAAAATGTGTCGTGTGTGACACTGCTTCCATAGAGGGCTGTGGAACTGTACCGTGGAAAGGACCCCACGGGAAGGTTCAATGTGTTAAGATCCTAAGGGCATTAGGATGAAATCCTGGAGGTGGACAAGTACCACTGGTTAGGGTGGAGATTACTTCTCCCGGTCTGCGCAGTACCAAGAGCCGTCACTGTGTTGCCTAGGTGGCTTCTATGTGTTATGTGATGTGAATGTGTCCTTCTAGTGGTGGTTTGGACTATGTGTCACGGCATTTAAATGTGAAATTGTGAATGTGTATATCTGCAAATTGTGTAGTGTGAACATGTGAATGTGTAATGTGTAAATGTGAACAATGCGAATGTGTAAATGTGTAAACATGTGAAACCAATGTGTTAAAAATGTGAACTTGTGATTTATATTATGAAAATGTTAGATTCATGTCAAAACAGCAACCTTAATGTGTTGATAATGGTGTTTTATATGTGCAAAAGTGTGTAGAATCCATGTTAGGGGTATTTCCTTCTTTGTGTGAAAATCTCATGCTAAATTTGCTATCATGTTGTAGTTAAATGTAAGTGTAGCTCTCATGTGAATGAATGAGTAGAAAGCATGCGGTAGGTATTTCATTTTGGATTAACATAAACCATGTATCATGCGTAGTGAAATTAGTAGAAATATCATGATAGGTAGTTTTCTATTATTGTACAACCATGCTACATGTTTTGATTACGAAATTGAATGAATGGCCTACTTGTGATGTATGCATGTGTGATGTGTATGGAGTTTACTTGCTGAGTCTTTTAGACTCACTCTTGCTTCGGCGTACAGGTTTAGCAGGTGACCCTACTTCCTTGGAGGAGACCATTGAGAGCGACTCCGAGCGAGGAGAATAGAGTGTTGTGGAGTCACCGTTGTTGTACCTTACTTTCATAGTATGTAATTGAGACTTATGTAATTGAAGCTTATGTAAATTGTGGACGAACAATGTAATTTAAATTTTGTATTTCATTGTGGACTTAGTTCCTTAAATTGCTATATGGATCATGTATGTTAATGTGGATGATGAAATGAAAAGACAATAGTTCTTTTACTTCCGCTACTCTGTATTCATATTTGTGTACATCTCAATCATGTGTGTTAGTGCTTGGGTAAATGTCCCACTGTGATGAGACTCACTATACCGACGTGGATTGGTATAATCGTACCGGTATAAGGAGGGTCGTCGCATATAATGTGGCTAGTACTTCCACAGACCACTTACTCTTTATAGGTAGGAAGTGTGCGGACTTGGTTAATCGGTCGACAATGACCCATATGGCGTCGAGTCCACCACGAGTCTTAGGTAAACCCATGATGAAGTCCATGCCAATGCTTTCCCATTTCCATTTCGGAATATCAAATGGTCTGAGTATGCCAGTAGGGCGCATGTGTTCTACCTTTACCTGTTGGCAAGTAAGGCAATGAGCGGCATGCTCGACAACCTCTCTCTTCATGTTCGGCCACCAAAACATTCTTTTCATGTCTTGATATATTTTGGTACCTCCAGAATGAATAGTATACTTCATCTGGTGAGCTTCATCCATTAACTTTCTCTTCAGTTCGTCATTGTCTGGGACACATGTCCTTCCTTGGAATACCAGCCTTCCATCCTCGGTCATAGCAAAATTAGGTCTTTCAGCTAAGGTTTCTTTGATACGAACCAAGAATGGATCACTATCCTATTGTGCTTTGATCTCTCCCAGCATGTCTGATTGAATCTTGATATTGGCAACCAAGACTCGATCATCCCTATGTTCAATGTTCAAGTCTAACCTTGCGAATTGTTCTAGTAATTGCATCTTGCCAAGAATTAGACTCGATACAGATGCCATCGGCTTTCTACTAAGAGCATCAGCCACAACATTTCCCTTGCTTGGATGGTACTGGATGTTGAAATCAAAATCATTCAAGTATTCAAGCCACCTTCTTTACCTCATGTTAAGTTCTTTTTTGTGAGAATAAGTACTTTATACTTTTATGGTCTGAATAGACTGTGAATTGCTCACCATATAAATAGTGCCTCCAGATTTTTAAGGCGAAGACCACGATAGCCAACTCAAGATCATGCACGGGGTAGTTGCCTTCATGCGTCTTCAGTTGCCTTGAAGAATAGGCAATGACTTTCTCCTTCTGCATTAATAGATAGCCAAGCCCAATTCCTGAGGCATCTGTATAGACAGAGAAACCTTCTCCCTCTATTGGAAGTGCGAGAACAGGGGCGGAGGTCAGACATTCTTTGAGAGTTTGGAAACTCTTCTCACACTCTTTACTCCAGGAGTAGGGATTCTCCTTTCGTGTAAGACGCGTGAGAGGAACGATGATCTTGGAGAAGTCCTTGATGAACCGCCTGTAGTAACCAGCTAGTCCTAAGAAGCTTCTGATTTCTGTGACGTTGGTTGGTCTCTCCCAATTGAGTATGGCTTCGACTTTGGAGGGATCAACAGAGATGCCATCCTTTGATATAACATGGCCCAAGAAGGACACTTCTTCGAGCCAGAATTCACACTTCCTCAGCTTTGCATACAACTTATTGTCTCGCAAGACCTGTAGTGCTATCCTCAAGTGTTCTTCATGTTCTTCTTTGGTCTTGGAGTATATGAGGACGTCATCGATGAAGACGACCACAAACTTGTCGAGATAAGGTCGGTAGATATTGTTCATGAGTTGCATAAAGGATGCAGGAGCATTGGTCAGACCAAAAGGCATAACGACGAATTCATAGTGTCCACACCAACTCCTGAAAGCCGTTTTGAAAATATCATCATCCTTGATCCTCATTTGATGATTGCCAGATCGAAGGGCGATCTTGGAGAAATATTGAGCTCCAGATATCTGGTCGAAAATTTCATCGACCCGAGGCAATGGGTACTTATTCTTGATAGTTAGCTGATTGAGTTGCTGATAGTCTATGCATAGCCTCATAGATCCATCCTCCTTTTTAACCAACAGCATAGGTGCTCCCCATGGGGAAGTACTTGGTCTGATGAACCCCTTCTCTAATAGCTCCATCAATTGTGTCTTCAGTTCCTTTAGCTCGGTAGGTGACATCCGGTACAGTTGACGTGATACCGGGGCTGCTCCAGGGATCAACTCAATGGTGAAGTTGACATTACGTTCGGGACGAATCCCTGGCAGCTCTTCGGGGAACACATCTGGGTAATCCTAAACTATGTGTATGCCTTCTATCTTAGACCCCTTCTTTTCAACTATCACGACCGCAAGGAAAGCGAAGCAACCTTTCCTTATCATGTTGTGGGCCTTTATGGCAGAGACTAGAGACATCCGTCTCTTATGTCGAATCCCCGTGAATGAAAACTTAGGGAAATCACTAAATGTAACTTTCCCTTTCTTACAATCGACACTTTCCCCATAAGTGGACAACCAGTCGGCTCCCAGAATCACATCATAGCCTTCCATGGGCATACACACCAGGTTGGCTTTTAGGTTGTGTTCTCTGATCATTACATCGGCAGATGGGAAATATTTGTTCAATTTCTCCTTTTCTCCTAGTGGTGTTGTGACAGAGAATTCACACCCCATAGATATAGGTTTAACATTCAAAGTATCAACAAAGTTCTGAGATATAAATGAATGGGTTGCTCCAATATCAAATAAAACAAATGCTGATAGGGAGAAAACTTGCAGTGTACCTTCCACCACGCCACCTTCCTCAGTGGGTTCTTCCTCATGTAGGACTTGCAGTCTTCCCTGTTTCTTCGACACACTAGTGCACCTTTCATTTTCCTTTAGTAGCGGGCACTCGGGGATACGGTGCTCGCGGCTTCCACAGTGCAGACATGCGCCGACTTTCCTCCAGCATTCATCAGTCGTGTGACCTGGCTTGTCACAGTGCTTACAGTTGCTTTTTGTCGGGTTATTGGGGATGAAGACCTTGGGTTTCCTTTCCTGACTGGGTCCTTCTGTGATATTGTAAGGACGCTTCTTGCCGTTGGTTGACTTAGCAGATGATAATCCAGTTGTCAGTTCTTTCTTCACGAATTTTCCTTTGATACGGTCCATGAAGTCCGTAGCATCTTCCAGTAGTTGAGCTTTCTTTACCATCACGGCGTATGTTTGAATGTCGAGAGGGGCCAGTTGAGTAATATACGGAGGCTTAAGGCCATTGACGAAGCGCCTAGCCTTCATCTTTTCTGTATTCACCAGGTGTTCAGCATATCGGCCCAGTCTTGAAAAATGTGCCTCATATTCAGCCACAGATAGGCCCCTCTGTTTAAGAGAAGCAAACTCCATAGCCTTCTTCTCCTGGACACGCTCGAAGAAGTACTTGGAAATAAGGCTTCTTTGAATTCAGTCCAAGTGAATTGACCATTCGCCCTGGTAGCTTCCACTGACTCCGACCAAGCACGGGCGTCCTTCTTCAATTGAAATGTAGCTAGTAGTAGCTTGTCCCCAGCTGCACATTGCATGACACGAAAAATCCTTTCCGTCTCCTTTAGCCAGCGTTCGGCCTCATCCGGATCAGTAGAACCACTGAACTTAGGCGGGTTTAAGCTCCTAAAGTTACGATGTAGCTCGCATGCACCATGGTTTCCTCCTCCTCCTTGTGCCGCTTGCAAAAGTGCACGAGTGAGTTCTTGGATTGTTTGTTGCATGCCCCTCATCTGAGCACGTTCAGCAGCCATCTTAACTTCTTAAGTTTCCTACAAAAGTAGCTTATCATTAGGTCATTGATATGGAGTTTAATTCATGCATGTGTGAATATCTTTTAGATCTTAACCCTAGGTTCTACCCAAATCTCACATAGGTATGATAGTTGACTTAGACACATGTCATGGCAGTCCGTCCTAGAACATCCTAGACTTAATTATCCTAGTAAGGATATCCTAGGCTCTGATACCACAAAACTGTCACGCCCCGACGCAGAATATTGAAACGTGAGACAGTTGCAAGTAAGCGAGTATAGAGCGTAGAATAGACAACAAACCATTGGACAATTTAATAATACGAAGTCAAATAACATTTATTGATAATTCAACTGTTGTCTATTACATCAACTAACTTAGAGCCATAACATAGGGCAAAATTGACTCTAATACATAAGATGGAAATAAAAGACTACTAAGACAATCTAGGATAACTTGGTGACGTTATGGCACTCGTGGATCACTCCTGGTCCTCCCCATCCTCGTGAGTGTACTCATTCTCCTCAGCCTCACCTGAGACACAATGACAAATAATGTAGGGTGAGCGACAACGCCCAGTAGGATTTATATCTCATGGTGAGGGCAAACATGACATGATTAATGTATTAAAAGTAGAGTTACTATATGATAAAGCGAGAGAGTCAAGTAATGTAAGAGATAGCATGATAGCACGTGATTGAAATAGCACAAGTTTCCAAATATAGCACAGAGCAGGATGGCCATAGCACAATAGCACAGTGTAAAAATAGCACAACGAGTATAGTATAGCACTTTGATTGTCATTTAGATAGTCGAGATAGATAGAACTTGAGTGTAATGCTAAACAGTCTGGTCATTTAACTCCCGCGGGCAAATAGCACTTTTGGGCGCACCTCCCAGGACCTGACCAGGCCCTTTATATATTGCCAGGCATTAGTTATATTATTTATCTTTAAACAATCAGTCAATGGCCAATAGAGAGTACCAAGAAATAGATGAGAGTACTAGATGAATAGACGAGATAGCAGAGAGAGTGTGAATCGATGGGCGAGTAGAGTATAAATGAGAACTATAGGTCATTGCACATAAAATGTCGATTAAACGGGCAATAGTAACAGTTACACAACACGCGCAATTGGTGTTGGCAGTCAGGTGGAATTCACTACCCTTCCACTGGCCATGTTATGTACAGGTCCAGAGGTCCGGCGTGAGTCAAGATGAGAGAGAACTTCTAAAGCCATTTGGATCATATCGATCCCTAAGGGTGTTATGGGCATTAGGGTACAACCAGCTCGGTCTCCATGAGGGAATTCACAAAGTACGGAGTCTTATGGAGGTCTTAACAAAAGGTCCCTTGTCTACCAGAACGGAATGTCCGATAGAGAGGTTCCAACTTGTCAAGAGAGTAGTGTGTCGAGGAAACAAGTTGCTCGACGTTCCAGAGGAATTCTAGAATAGTGGAGCGGCGACATCGGTTGTCCAAAACCTTGTAATAAAGCAAAAACAATGTCATCATTAACAATGGGGAATAATATGCAATTATTAAAGTAAATTACCAGATAAATTATTCAAGTATTTTCTACATGATTTTATGGCAAGGATGTAAGTTTAGTGTGTGCATGTACATGAAATCATGAACATTGAATGATCGTGCATATTATCGTTTAAATTAAAGAATTATGTGACATAAATCAAATTTTAATAACATGATGGTTTACTGTTCATTACCCAACTTTACAGGGTATACACATGCTTAAACACTCTAAATAATCCTTTAAATAGAATTAAAATCGATGCTGGAATAATGCAGGTAAAATCGTGACGGGGATCCTGGTCGCATTTATCAAGGGGTCAGAAACGCGGCGATAGAGACCGTCGCATTCTTGAAACCCTAATTGGCCGAACGACGCGCTTTCTCAGAGGTGGGAAAACACAGCGAAATGTGACGACCTTAGTGGTCGCATTTCAGCCGTTGTCTGATAGGTCAACGACACACAGTTTGAGGCACTGGGCGCACCCAAAATGCGTCGACTTGGCTTGTCACCTTTTAGATAATCCCGATGGCTAAGGCTGACGTGATATCATGCATCTGAATCGCGACGTCTATCGCGGTCGCAATTCAACATTCAAACAGAAAACGTAGGTATCATGTAGCGAACCTCATGCAACGCTTATATCTCTCAAACTAGAGCACATGGGACAAAGTGATGAAAATGAAACTTGTAGAGGACATCAAGATGAAGAGTTTCTTTGGACCGAATCAATTTGGTCTTGTAAGGCGCGTAAACAAGCATGAACAAGAAATGGCATAGATATGCGTAACGATGGGAAAACACTTATAACTCAATGATTACATGATGGAATTTGGGAAAACCACTTTCAAACGAAAGTAGACAAGATTCTCTACAAGATAGGATGATTTATCATCGTCTTTGGCCCGAGAATACCTACCTTTGTGAAGCTTAAAGTCTGGTGTGTGCACAGGTCGCAACAGAGCATGGTTGGGGAAGAAGCTCCATTCTCCAGCCGTTCTCCTCTGTTCCTGGCACCCTAGCACAGCCTCCCACGACCCCAACACGATGTAGAACCTTCCCTCTAAGCCTTAGGTTAAGTTCTTACAAGTCTAGGGTTTAATCCATGTCCTATCATAACTAGGAAACATGGGGTGCGGTTCTAGCTAGCTCCCTTCCTTGTTTTAGTGATCTCCCCTCCCAATTGGAGGGGGATTGCCATTAGATGATGCTTGCCATGGTGGGTCATGAATTTGATTTCCTTTCTTGACTATTTACCATGGTCTAAATCCCTCATTTACCCTTTTCTATTTTTCCCATAATTATGGTCACGAATTTCTTGGGAGTTTTCTTCTTAACCCATAATCCAACTCCTAATTTGGCCCATTAACCTTTAAGTGAGTTAATATAACAAGCACTTTACTTTTAAATGTTCATTGGCTTTTTATTTAATTAATTTCTTTCATTATTTATTTATTTATTTATTAAAAATATCGGGTTGCTACAATTATTGTAAAGGTCATTATCAAGGTAATACAGTTGATGTTCAAAGAATAGTCGATGTCCAAACATAATCGATGTTCAAAGAATGGTTAATGTCCAAGCATAATCAATGTTCAAAGAATAGTCGATGTGAACATAATTGATGTTCAAAGAGAATCGATGTTCATAGACAATCGATGTTCAAAGGATAATCAATGTGAACGTAATCGATATTTTATTATAATCGATGTTCAATCATAATCTATGTGAACGTAATCAATGTTTAAACATAATCAATGTAAACATAATAGATGTGACAGTAGTCGATGTTTAAACATAATCTATGTTAAACGTAATTGATGTTTGAGCATAGTCGATGTTTAAGTAATCGATGTGAGAGTAGTTGATGTTCATGTGTAATCGATGTCTAAGTAGACTATAATCGATGTTGAAATGTAGTCAATGTTTAAGTAGACTGTAGTCGATGTGAGTGAAACATAATCTATGTTTAAGTAGAATCGATGTGATGTTAAAATAGTAGTCGATGTGAACTTACAACAGTAATCGATGTAGACTTAGATAAATCATATGCAATTGACTTCTAATTTAAATGAGTGTATCCAAGTTACATAATTTATTTCATTTGATACCTATTGACAAACTTCAGACAAATATGTTAGTCAAATATTTTTCATGGTTTTTTTTATCACCAAAATATATAAGTGGAGATAAATTGTTCATCAGGCGGTGGTAACGAGCACCTTCGATAGTGCCATCGACGCCTTGGCCGCATCCTAAATTAGGAAGGCATGATGTCTATCCTCTTGGGTGGCTCGTTCACCCGGACCAGGAACCCCCACTCTGAGGGACCAGTCCCCTTCTTCCATCCGACGAAGTGGAGGTGGCCGGTCCACCCCTTGTTGTTCGAAAGGCTAGGAGAAATGTTGATCTGCATTCTGTTCGATTGATGCTTTGTGTACAAGATGCTATACTCAAACTGCGAGGATGAAGCAAGGCTGTAGTGGTTCCGAAAGAGGTCTGTCGTAGCCTGGAATCCCCTCTTCTGCCACATGATGCAGAAGACGAAAATCGTCCTCCACAAGTTCAGCGTCAGTTGGATAGGGGCGACCTTCTAGGAATTTAGTAGATCCCTGGTGATCTCTGGCACCGACAGCCTGAATCTGGCCTCCATGAGATCCAAGGAGAGCACGAAGCATCTCAGCTTGTTCATCAAGTAGGTCTAGTCCTCGCACATCAGGATGATCTCGTACTCCTCTCCGATCCAGAATCCCTCACGTAGGCCCTCAAAGCTCTGGTACTTCATGGCCTTTGTCATAGCCGACGATCTCCCACTCGCCTCTGCGACAGCGACGACCTTGCCTTCCCTCTGCGCCATTGGAGATGAAGTCGATGATGGAGAAGGTGAACAGAGGAGGCTGTGAAGAGAACAAAGGAGCAAGCAGCGAGAGTAGGAAGGCAATGGTCAAGGCAAGATGGTGAGGTTCAAAACAGGGAAGCGTGAAGCACTCCCCCATCTTCTCTCCTTATAAGGAAGAAGAGGCGCGAAATTCAAAGATAAAAAATGGTCGTTTTGCCAGCTCGAACAGTTCATTCAAACAACCATTTCAGATCTCCAGTCACTTCATGTCTTCTCTGCCATAATGAAATAGGCATACCAAGGAAGCTCCAATAGTGTCGCCAATAGTCTTACACACTGTCACGGCCAGCATCACATTTAATGCGAAGAGGGCGACGTCGAACAGTCATCTCCCCTCTCAAGTGCTCACGGTCACATTTGCGCAGGCTTGAAAGGGTGGGGGGCAAGTGTGGAGGCTATTTCCAGCCTCCTAGGTCTATAGGCCCATCATGACTGAGTATGGCAGTAGAGCGATGGCTATCTAGCCACGTGTCCTCGAAAATAGATAAAAGCTTCTGAACACGCCTCAGTCACGACATGTCCAAAAGTCCCAAGAAGTCTAGTCTCCAGATACCTCCAAACCTATCCGCGCAGGATAGAGTCACCATACACTCCTACTCAGAAGAAGACCTAGAACCTTGCCGAATATGCCTCCGGGCCCATGCTCGGACCCTCCTTGGTTCCAGCATTAGGTCACCGAACACCAGGCAGCCGCACTGAGCAGGTCTGCAAGCTCTTGTTTGGTACCTCTATAGCCTACAACGTTGTGTGGCTCTTTGCTTTCCCACAACAGTTAATGGGATGACGTGGCTCGCCTCCCCATGATTTGGGGTAGCACAAGCGCGAAGTTCCAAAGAGGCATCTCAAACAGACATCCCCAACCTTGGGAACTCAACTGTCACGTCCCTTCAGTCATCATTGGAGAAGGATGCATCCTGTAGTGCCCTAGAATTTTACTGAAGTGTATGATTCATTTGTGCATGAGTTTTTGCATTTAACAAGTGTGCTGTAATTTTGATGAACTTGACGTCAATATCCACTGACGTTGACTGCAGTTAGCGGCATGATCGATTTCCGTCTACTATTTGTTAACGATAGGTGATTGTGCCGTTTATTATTTCTGGAATATTTGATTTTTCGGGCAAGTAAGTTGACGACATGATTGATGGACGTCAATCTCTTGGTCGATGACAGCATGGGTTGACGTTAACCTGCCTTGCCTGTTTTTGTTGTTACCGTTCTGGGGGAGAGAATGTCGGCCGTTTTCCATGCATTTAATGGGGAGATCGGGGCGTTTTCTGATCCAAGGGTTAGGATTAAGCTAGGGCAATCCATATGGATCCTTTTAAGACTCGGATTTAGTCTTTGGGAGAAGGTTTTTGCACTGTTTCGGAATAGAGAAACGAGGCTGAGAGAAAGGGTTGCAGAGCGTGGTACGTGCGATCTGGAGCGATTTAGACCAAGGGGGAACATCAAGGATCGAGGACAGAAGAATCTCCAAGCGTGGGAGCTGTGCTAGAGGTCGGATTTGGGCGTTTGAAGACGGAGTGAAGGACTATCTTGTTGCCAAGGTGGGCATCTTCGAATCTATATCTTCGTCACTCCAGAAGGAGGGTTAGAGGCAAGTAGCATGGGGGATCGGTTTAGGATAGTACACTCTTTAGATTTACCATTTTTATGTATTTTTAAATCTATCAAATAACATGTGGGAAGGGGTTTAAGTTCTGTCATTTTATGTGCGAGTTTCTATATTTTTTGGACGGATGAACTCAACGTCCACATCGACCGCCGTTTAATTTATGTAAACGACAACATCGACCGCCGTTTAATTCCTATAAACATCAAGATTTTGGATGCCTACTATATGTTAAAGGCACTATGTGCCACCGTCAACTGATGTTAACGACAGGATATGTACACTGTGTAAACGTCACATACCTTGCCGTTAAGTTTACCAGTGTTGTTTTTCTACAAATCTGATTATTGTTCCTCAACTATGATCTATGCATGTGCGGGGTTTTTCAGTCAGGTTACGTTCTGTGTAAATTAGCATTGTTATACAGTAGGCATGTCATTGCAATGATGTATGGGCTATGTGCAGTTGTTTTTAAAAAATTCTATTTGATTTAGTAAATAGAAAATGAAATAGATGCAAGTTTGATCCATGTTGTAGCATTTTATTAGAAATTGTACAGCTATTGGATGAAACTGTAGACCTATGGTACCCAGTATTACACACTAATTGCATGATCATTTCACTATTGTACCATGTGTGTTAGTTTCAGTTTATGAGAATTAATCATGAAAAAGTGATACATGACTCAGAAAATTATGAAAATTTACATGTGCGTAGCATAATTAGAAATAGATTTACTGTCAAAATTTTGGAATTTTTAGAGCACAGTACATACTGTTATGATTTTCTAAATGATAAAATGTACATGGAAATCAATAGATAGGAGAATGTATATGCATGTTAGATTTTGATGTAATCAGTAAAAGTAATATCATGATAGGTTGTTGTGTACAGTAGAGTTTTGATTTCAGAACTGAGGTAATATGTTGTGTAATCTTGCGTTGTTATCTTACTAATTATGCAAGAATTTATGAAAAGAAGCATGATAGAATTGCATGTAAATGTTAATTGCATGAATATATGTTATTGCATTTCTGAAATGAATTGGCCAATGAGACATTGCTATTATAGAGATACTTATATGGAACTACACCATGGAATGTCTCTATGGTAATGGTTCACCTACATGAATTGACTATTGAATCCGTAGGCAACGGATTGAAATCCTGGAGGTAGACATGTTCTACTGGTTAAGGTGGGAATGACTTTCCCCGATATTACGCAATAACCAAGACTTCATCACTGTTTTGCCTAAGTGATAAGTGAATGACTACATGCTACATGATCTCTATTAATAGTGGGGCTATGTCTTGGCAACTATACTACATGATAAATGATCTACATGCTACATGATAAATGATATACATGCTACATGATAAATGAACTACATGCTACATGAAAATTGACCATATGCTACATGATGATTAACTACATGTTACATGATATAGATTACATGTTACTTGAAATTGATTTCGTGCTACATGACATTGAACACTTTTGCATCATGTCTTGAAAGGTCTTTGGACTATTCGTGGGCACCCTTTTATTCTCCACCGTTGGCATCCCTATCTGCGTATGGAGAAAGAACGCTTAACCTCTGTTCCTATATGGGTGACATTCCCTGATCTCCCTCTTCATTGGTGGACCCAACGTGGGCTGAGTAAGTTGGACAGTTTAATTGGCCAGCCCTTGTACATGGATAAATTAACACCACTCCGAAAACGGCTTCAGTTTGCTAGGGTATGCGTGCTGGTTGACTCAAAGGTTGATCCTCCTCCTGAGATTCATATAATTAATGATACAGGGTTGGAGGAGTTGATTCAAGTTTCCTACGATTGGAAGCCTATCAAGTGCACTATTTGTCAAACTTATGGCCATGGACACCGAGAGTGTGCTGTTGGAAATGCTGAACAGAAAGAAGGTCCTGTGCAAGTGTCAAAGAAAGAGTGGAGAGCAAAGGCGATTGGTAGTAGTTCATCCATAACTAGCTCCAACCGATTTGGTGTTCTGGCTGATAACACAGAAGTTGAGGTCCTGCCAGTGCCGGAGGTAGAAGATGATGACTCGGTCCGAGTTGTTAACTCTGTAATCACAGCTTCGGGTGCCCTCAACTCACCTACAATCTTGAAGGACCATGTTAGGGTCATGCAGTTAGACATGTGATGTCCTAAAGGATACTCAAGCTGGAATGGTTATGGTCATAAAAGATGATACCATCAAGTGCTCAAAAGGCCGAGATAAAAGGAGACTGTCCTTGGCAGGCTCCATGGATTTCCTTCAACCCGCATCTCTCCAATGAAGATTACATCATGGAATGTTCGAGGACTCAATGATCAACATAAATGGAAGGATATCCAACATTTTCTAAGATCAGGTATGTCCGATATCTTTATCCTCTTAGAAACTAAAGTGAAGTCCAAATATTGAGATAAACGAAGATTATCTTTAGCATGCACCATGGACTTTATACATAATTATACTTCACATGATGCTGGGAGGATTTGGGTATTATGGCATAACACTTCTGTTCAGGTGACTTATTTAGAAGAAAGTGCACAACTTATTCATATGAGATGTAGAGATCTTAAGTCTGATAAGGACATTCTTTTATCTGCTGTCTATGCCTTCAATTTGCAAATTGATAGAAAATCATTGTGGGATGACATTTACCGGCTTTCTCTTAGTGTGAATTTTCCATGGCTACTTGTTGGGGATTTCAATTGCGTCTGTAGTCAAGAAGAAAAGCTTGGGGGTCACCACCTCACACCCACTTTACTTAGTGATTTCAACAATTGTATTGCTTCGGCTTTCCTTCATGACCTAAAGAGTGTGGGTAATGTTTTATCCTGGAGCAATCAATCAGCCGACAGTCGAAGGATTTTGGCAAGACTAGACAAAGCCCTTATTAATGACCTTTGGCTTGATAGCTTCACTGATAGTTTGCTACAGTATGGAACTCAAAGCATCTCAGATCATGCACAACTTTGTATCCATACCGAAATGGCCATGAAAACAGGTCCAAAACCATTTCGATTTTTCACTATGTGGATGATGCACCCAAATTTTCTTGATATAGTGAATAAGGATTGGTATGTTGATGTTCATGGTACACCTATGTTTGTTGTTTATCAAAAATTGAAGGCTGTGAAGAATGCTCTCAAAGAATGGAATAAGAATGTCTTTGGAAATGTTTTCCATAGAGTGTCTAATGCGCGAAATGCTCTTTAAATGGCCCAGCTAGCATTGCAATCAGATCCCTTTAATGATCTTCTCATCCAAGAGGAGGCCCAAGCTAGAAGTTCTTATATGCATGCTGTTAGAGATGAGGGGTCCTATCTACAGCAAAAAGGGAAACAACATTTATTGACACAAGTTGACGATAACACAAATTTTTTTCATGCTTCAATAAAGGCACAAAGAATGATCAATGCAATCCGAAGCTGCAAGTTACCTGATGGGCGTATTATTGAGGATATGGATGATGTCAAGAATCACGCCAGATTGTTTTATACTGAATTATTGAATAAATAGTATTTGAATGGTCGACCCTCTTTCCAACCCAGGTACTCTCTTTCAGAAGATGATCATTCTTACCTTGAAGCTGACTTTACTCCAGATGAAAACCAAGAAGTTGTCATGAAAACTCCAAAAAACAAGAGCCCTGGTTCGGATGGCTTCCATGCTGAGTTTTATCAATTTTGCTGGAACATTATTGGTAATGAGGTATCTCAAGCTATCCTATATTTCCTGAATGGTGGTGAGTGGCTGAAGCAAGTAAATTGTACCTTCATATCTCTCATTCCCAAGAATGATAGTGCTGACTCCTTTGATCAGTTCAGGCCCATTTCCCTATGTAATTATTTCTATAAAATTGTAGCTAAGTTGCTAGCAGATAGAATGCAAAAGGTGATGCCAAAAATTATCAGTTATAACCAATCGGCTTTCATCAAAGGGCGGTGGATCCAAGAGAGCATTATATTGGCAAATGACATGCTTCGAGATCTCCATTCCTAATACTAAGGCTCCCACATTTGTTTGAATGTAGGCTTAAAGAAGGCGTTTGATTCAGTAAAATGGCCATTCATTATATATATGTTGACCAAGATGGGTTTCTCTCCTAAGTGGCTGCACTGGATTTCAACTCTAATCAGCACACCCACCTTCTTTGTACTCCTTAATGGATCACCAGAAGGTTTTTTCAGATCCTCTAATGGAATTCGCCAAGGAGACCCCCTATCTCCTTATCTATTTTGAATTGCTATGGAGGGCTTTTCTACTATGATTCATGATAAAGTAACATCTGGTCATATTAAAGTGCCTGCTTATGGGAATGTGGAGCTGTCTCATCTCTGTTTTGCAGATGATCTCATAATCTTTTTGAATGATGATGCTTCGTCTGCTGCAAATATTAAGAAACTTCTGCAGGAATTTTATACTTATTCTGGCTTCGAGCTGAGTAGTTACAAAAGTAGAGTCTACCTGGGAGCAAAAGTGAAACATAAGAAGGAAATTTTGGAGGCTCTTCATGTTCAAGAAGGGACACTTCCAGTTACTTATTTGGGGTTACCCTTTGTAAGGCCCTCAAATTTTGTTGCATTATTGTATTGCATGTAAATAATTCATGTTGTGTATGTACGTATGTAAATAAATACGTAAGTACTAGTTAGTATACTATTGCATGCATGTGTATGAATTAGATGTAAATAATGTACGAAGGATATGATGGTTGTGTGTGTGCGTAATAGTATACATATGACATATATAGGTATAAGCTGTACATGGTTCTGCATGTTTTAGAGTTCTGGCCGAAGGCCAGATTGGCGTCAATATCAACAGTCGTCGATGTGGTGTCGGCGTCAACCATATGGACGCCAACACTAACCCCAGCGTCCAGGGATGTGGACGCCAACTTCTCTGACCTGCATGCGTTGCAGACCCCGAAATTCGAGGCAAGCAAGCCTAGCCATTGGGGAGATGTCCCCAACGGCTATCAGGCCATCCCATCACCCCTCCGGGATATCCCAAACCCCTTCTCCTATAAACAAAACTCCTTCTGCACCAGAAGAGCTCTCTTTGGCTCTTTGCAAAGAGGAGAGAAAACCCTAGCAAGCTGTGAGGAAGACTGGACTTTGGAGGCTTCAATTCGACGATTTGGAGCCTCAACCGGCATTCTATTGCAACTGGAGGCTAGAGGGGACCAAGGAGAAGGCTTCCCCGCCACTGGTTTAGCTTCTGCATCGACCTAGAGACCGAAGGAGAGCTTTTGTGGAGGCTTCTTGGGACTGCCCAAGGAGGGCTTCACCGCCATTTTAATCCCTTTGAAGAATTGTTTAGAGGCAAGTAACCTATACATATCGTCCTGTAGTTGTCTAGTAGGTTTTTCTCATTTTTACACATTTTACCTCGTGTCCTAGATCCCCATTCTCCTTGTTGTTTGGAGTTCGGTCTGTGTTTCTGCACAGACAGGAACTTGGCGTCAATGCATTGACGCCAAGATCTCCAGTGAACGTCCGGCGATCTTGCCGTCCATCTCTTGAACGGCCAGACACTGCCGCCAAGTTCTTCAGTGCAGAACAGTGAACTGTTCTGCCTTAAATAATTATTTTCCAGACTTTGACGCATGAGGATATAGTGTAAATTTTATATGTTATGTAAAATAACTAATGTGATGTGTGTGGAAATTTCTGTGATTTTCTGTGGATGGCATGAATTGTTGGATTTATCGAAATGCATGTTGGGAAAAAGGGTTACGCATGATTACTTACTGTCTATATGATTTCGGAGGAATTAATTGCCCTGGATTTTTCTACCCCATGTGTACATGTGTCAGTTTATACCCTGTGAATTTGAGAAATTATCCATGTTCATATGATTTATTGTAATTACTGCAATGGAAATAGAAAGTATGTGTAGGATTTCAAAAAATTCACAGTAAATGGTATGTCGTGAAATAAATTTGGGAAAAAATTTCTATGACAACATATGTGATAAATTCAGATCTGTAAATTGCCAATCTGAGAATTTAGGTTAGGTCCCATGACAAGTTGAATTATGAATGACATGCGACTGAATGTTTTAATTTCTGTAAATGCGATATGAGTCAGAAAAATGTGAAATTTTGCATGTGGAATCATAAACCTGATATCAGCATGTGGTTAAATTTTCAAGTCGTTTGGACAACTGTATAGTGAAATGTGAATTTTTCCATGCAAGAAATGTGAAACATAATGCATGCTAATGTGGGAATAATGTGACATGTGTGTGTGATCTGATTGTGCAAAATTCTGAACAGGAAATCCCTGTTAACTGTAGAATCATGTTAGGAAAACAGAGCCCTTGTGTGAGTGAGAAAATGAATGAGAGGCAAGTGTCATGTGTAAAGATATGTGTTAAAAATCGGTAAATGTGTAAAGTGTGCCAAGTGTGACACTGCTTCCATAGAGGGCAGTGGAACCGTATCAGGGAAAAGTCCCCTGAGAAGGTTCAATGTGTTGTGATCCTAAGGGCATTAGGATGAAATCCTGGAGGTGGACAAGTACCACTGGTTAGGGTGGAGACTTGTTCTCCCGGTCTGCGCAGTCCAAGAGTCGTCACTGTATTGCCTAGGTGACGTCTATGTGTATGTGATGTGATGTGTCCTTCTTATGGTGGTTTGGACTATGTGTCACGGCACTAAAGTGTAAAATGTGAATGTGATTGTGATCATATGCAAATTGTGTAGTGTGAACAATGTGTAAATGTGTAATGTGTAAAGTGTGAAATATGTGAATGAGAAATTGTGTAAAAATGTGAAATCAAAATGTGAGGATGTGAAATTGAAATCCATGATATGATGATCTGAAATCATGTTAGAATAGCAACATAAACGTGGTCATGATTTTGTGCTATATGTGTACAATGCGTAGAACCCATGCTAGGGACAATCCTTATTTATGTGTGAACCATTCCATGTGTGTATGCCCTCACGTTGTGGTTTGAATGAGAACATAGCTTTAATGTGTTAGATTGTAAAGCGCTAAACCACATCAAAACAGCAAGCTTAAAGCATGTGAAATGGTCATGTGCATGTATAAGAATAAGTAGTAACCATGTTAGAAGTGTTTTCTTTCATGTATGTAAGCTAGTCTTGCTAAATTGCTTTCATGTTTTAGTTTAATTGAAAGTAGAATTTCCATGTGTAGGAATGATTAGAGAACATGTGATAGGAGGTTTTGATTTAGGAAATCTGAAAGCATGAGTATGTGTTTCATTAATAGAATTACCATGATAGGTTGTTAATTTCAAGGATAAGCATGCTACATGTTGTGTCTTGTGAATGTGTATATAAAACCTGCTATGACATGTACATGTATGGTATGCGTAGAGTTATTTGCTGAGTCTTTTAGACTCATTACTTGCTTCGGCGTACAGGTGTAGTAGGTGACACACCTTTGGAGGAGACCGTGGAAAGCGACTCCGAGCGCGGGGAGTAGCTAGTTGGTGGAGCTTAGTTATGACATTTTGACATTTTGATGTATGTAATTGAAACATTGTATTAGCACTATCATGGAAAGAAATGTTAAGTGTGGACAATCATGTACTTGATTTTCAGCAATTTAATTATGTGGACTTTTAACTCTCTAAATGTTATCGAATCATGTATGTTAAATGTGGATGATGAATGAAATGAAGACAGTGGTTCTTTTACTTCCGCTACTCTGTTCTTATATTCACGTGTATCTCAGCTGAATGTTATTGTTGGGTAAATGTCCCACTGTGATGACGCTCGCTATACCGACGTGGGTTGGTATAACCGTATCGGTATAATGAGGGTCGTCGCAGAGATTGGTATCAGAGCAACCGATTGAGATTGCACATGAATATACCTAAGTCATCATCCCCATTACATGCTAAGTCTACATAGGTATGTCCACATGTGTAGAATTGATTAATAAAAAATGAAAAATAGATAAGAAAATGGTTAGAAAACTTAGTAACCTAGCTAATGGTGGCTGGAATTTATTACAGCCATGGCTTCGAGAGGTAGGCGTGGCGGAGCGCCGGCCCGTGAGGACGAGCCGAGACGTGACGAGCGGGCGGAGCAGCAGGCCCCGGCACCACAAGGTCCTGTACTTCCCCCACCGCCACCTGTGGATTATGGAGTATTCATGCAAGGTCTGGTGCAAGCCATGCAGACGCAGGCTCATACCCAGGCAGCACTCCAGGCTCAGTTGGAGGCTCAGGTTAGACTAATAAAATGAATTATTATCTGTTTTATTTGATTGTGCGATATTATGTTGATTGTGTATTGCTTGCTTTGTACTGTAGCAGGCTCAGGTACCAGCTCAGGACCATGGTGGACCTTCTACCATGGAAAGATTCAAGAGGATGCTGCCACCCTCTTTTAAGGGGGAGAGCGATCCATTGTTGGCTGAAAGCTGGATGAGGGAGATAGAAAAGATCTTCCGAGCCATCAGGTGTGCAGATGAGGATAAGGTTACATTAGCCACCTACATGCTACAGGTATGCCTTAGTTATATGCTTGTATGTTTTATTAAGTTAGATTTGTTTAGATGGTGCTTATGAACGGTGTACTGCAGGAAAGAGCTGATGTATGGTGGGCTTCATTGCTGCGTACCCGGTTTGAGGACGGAGCTATCGATGTTGCTTGGGACGAGTTCGTGAGGCTCTTTCGGGCCAAGTTCGTCCCCGAGCATGTGCAAGATCGGATGGAGCAGGAATTCCTATCTTTGGCTCAAGGCTCCATGACCGTGCTAGAATATGAGGCAAGATTTTCTGAACTCTCTAAATATGCACCTCATATCGTGGCAGACGAGCGCAGGAAGACAAAGAAGTTCGTGATGGGACTCAAGCCATCACTGCGGACGAGACTCGTGGCATTTGACCACCGCACGTTGGACGAGGCCCTTAGTGCTGCTTGTAGGCAGGAGGGAGAGATGGAGCAATACTTGAAGAAAAGAAAGCTTCGCAGAAGAGGCCAGCAGCGACATTCCAACGGCAAGACAAGAAGAAAGCGGTGTACCCGACCCAGCAACGATCAGTGGCAGTCGGCAGTTCTCAGGTACCCTCTGTACGTTCCCCTGGTGTGAAGAAAGAGTGTCCCCACTGTGGGAAGACACATGGTGGTACCGAATGTTGGATGATTACGGGTAAGTGCTTGAAGTGCGGAAGCAGCGACCACAAGATCAAGGATTGCCCAAGACTTCAGCAGGGAGTCCAGCGCGGAGCGCCAGCCCCAGCAGCAGTAGCGGCAGCGGCGCCAGCTACGGGAAGACCAGGAAGGCCTCGAGCCCCAGCTCGAGTGTTTGCTTTAGCGCGCGAGGACGCCGAGCAGGCGGAGCATGTCACCGAAGGTACGGTTTTACTTTTAGGTGTGCACGCTCGGGTTTTGTTTGATACGGGTGCTACTCACTCGTTCATTTCCGAGCGGTTCGCTAGGCAGTTAGCCCTAGAGTCAGGTGTAGAGTCTGAGGATTTAGAGGTCCCTTTGTCTGTGCACACCCTGCGGGTACGGTATCGACTAGGAAGTGCATCCCGTCGTTACCTGTGTGCATTGAGGATAGAATCCTAGATGGGTGTTTCTTCTTGCTAAAGATGAAGGACTATGATGCTATTCTTGGTCTGGATTGGCTAGAGGAGCACTATGCGTTAGTGGATTGTCGTCGGAAGAGGATTGTTTTCCGCATTCCTGGTGAGGATGAGTTCTCTCATCCCTTGCCAAGGAACTTGGCGGGAAAGATGGTCATCTCTGCCATGAAGGCGATGCGCATGGTAAACAAGGGTTGTGACGCTTTTCTTGCCCGCGTGGTACTAGTGCCAGAGGCTGATGAGTCACCTACTCTTGCGGAAATTGAGGTGGTGCAGGATTTTCCAGACGTCTTTCCTGATGACTTGACTGGATTGCCACCGGATAGAGAGATAGAGTTTACCATAGAGTTGCTTCCGGGCACCTCTCCTATCTCGAAGGCTCCATATCGCATGGCACCTGCAGAGTTAGCCGAGTTGAGGAGGCAGTTGCAAGAGTTGCTTGATAAGTGATTTATTCGCCCTAGTGTTTCCCCTTGGGGCGCGCCTGTATTGTTCGTCAAGAAGAAAGACGGGTCACTTAGGCTATGCATCGACTACAGGAAGCTGAACCAAGTGACTGTGAAGAACAGGTATCCCTTACCTCGTATTGATGATTTGTTTGACCAGTTGCGAGATGCATCAGTCTTTTCTAAGATTGATTTACGATCTGGTTATCATCAGTTGAGGATTCGGAGTGAGGATGCGTCCAAGACGGCGTTTAGAACCCGTTATGGACATTATGAGTTTTTGGTCCTTCCTTTCGGATTGACCAATGCCCCTGCAGCGTTCATGGATCTCATGAACAGGGTGTTTAGGCCTTATCTAGATAGCTTTGTCGTAGTGTTTATTGATGATGTGCTAGTTTACTCTCCGGACGAGGCCACACACCGTCAGCATTTGGGGATAGTGTTAGAGGTTCTTCGTGAGCACAAGCTATACGCTAAGTTCAGCAAGTGCGATTTCTGGTTGCACGAGGTTCATTTCCTCGGGCATGTTATCTCCGATGCTGGTGTAGCAGTGGATCCAGCAAAGGTCCAGGCAGTTATGGATTGGGAGGTTCCCAAGACCCCTTCGGAGATTCGTAGTTTTATTGGTTTAGCTGGTTACTATCGGCAATTTATTGAGGGATTTTCATCCATCGCCGCCCCTTTGACTCAGCTTACCAGAAAGGGAGTGATGTTTGTTTGGTCCGAGAAGTGTGAGAGTAGTTTTCAACTGCTGAAGACTAAGCTCACGACAGCCCCGGTGTTAGTCTTACCGAGCGGTGTAGAGGGTTTTGCTATCTACACGGATGCGTCTCGGATTGGGTTAGGCTGTGTGCTAATGCAGCAGGAAAGGGTAGTGGCTTATGCTTCTCGTCAGTTGAAGGAGCATGAGAAGAACTATCCGACTCATGACTTGGAGCTCGCAGCAGTGGTTCATGCACTAAAGATCTGGAGGCACTATCTTTATGGTGTCAGATTTGAGGTGTTTACCGACCACAAGAGCTTGAAGTATCTTTTCTCCCAAAAGGAACTAAACCTGAGGCAGAGAAGATGGATTGAGTTCTTGAAGGACTATGACTTCGACCTTCAGTATCACCCTGGGAAGGCGAATGTCGTAGCGGATGCTCTGAGTAGAAAGAGGCCATCTCTCCAGCAGGATTGGAAGATGTTGGAAGATGCGGCTTGCGCGTTGACTGAGTTAGAGCCATCGCTATGCCAGGCTTTTGTAGCTCAGTTATCTCTTAGGTCCTCGGTTTTGGATGAGGTGATCGAGCAACAGGAGCCGACCCTAGACTCTTAGAGTTAGTGGGCAAGGCAGGCATTGCTCGTGATGAGGACGGTGTGATTAGATTTCAGCACCGTGTTTGTGTCCCCGATTTAGTAGATGTCCGTGAGCATGTGTTAGCGGAGGCTCATAGATCGCGATTCTCTATTCATCCGGGTAACACTAAGATGTATCAGGATCTGAAGAGATCATTTTGGTGGTCCGGTATGAAGAGGGATGTAGCGGATTATGTATCCCGGTGTTTAGTATGCCAGCAAGTGAAGGCCGAGCGACAGCGACCATCCGGCCTTATGCAAAGGATGGACATCCCAGTGTGGAAGTGGGAAGCTGTCACTATGGACTTTGTTTCGGGTTTGCCTCGATCTAGAAGGGGCAATGACTCGATTTGGGTAGTTGTAGATAGATTCTCGAAGACTGCTCATTTCTTACCTATGAAGAAGAAGCAGTCAGTAGAGAGTTTAGCTAGATTGTATGTTAGTGGTATCATTAGATTGCATGGTGTGCCGAAGTCGATCATTTCGGATCGAGATCCGAGATTCACTTCGAGGTTGTGGAAGGGTCTTCAGGATGCTTTAGGTTCGGAGCTGAAGCTCAGTTCGGCGTTTCATCCCCAGACTGATGGACAGTCCGAAAGGACTATCCAGACGCTCGAGGATATGTTGAGAGCGTGTGTGCTGGATTGGAAGGATGATTGGGAGCGTCATTTACCTCTTGTGGAGTTCGCATACAACAACAGCTTTCATGCGAGTATTGGTATGGCTCCATTCGAGGCGTTGTATGGTAGGCCCTGCAGATCTCCTTTATGTTGGGAGGAGACTGGTGATAGGCAGTTGATCGGACCGGAGTTAGTTCAGGAAACTTCGGATAAGATCCAGCTGATCAGAAAGAGGCTTGTTGCGGCACAGGATAGGCAGAAGAGTTATGCCGACAACAGGAGAAAGGATCTTGAGTTCGAGGTGGGTGATCATGTCTTCTTGAAGATATCGCCTACTCGAGGAGTCGTCAGATTTGGCAGGCATAGTAAGTTGAGCCCTAGGTTCATTGGCCCATATGAGATTCTCAGACGTTTGGGCAGCGTGGCGTATGAGCTAGCATTACCCCCATCTTTGGCTAGTGTTCATCCCGTTTTCCACGTTTCGATGCTCAGGAAGTATGTCCGAGATCCGTCTCATGTGATTAGTCATGAGCCAGTGGAGATTCAGCCAGATCTGTCGTATGTCGAGCAACCAGTAGCTATTCTTGACCGGAAGGTTCAGCATCTCCGGAACAAGAGTATTGCGTCGGTGAAAGTTCTCTGGCGGAACTTCTCACGAGAGGAGGCCACTTGGGAGCTTGAGGATGCGATGAAGAAGAAGTATCCCCTTTTGTTTGAGTAGCGTCGTTCTAACTTCGAGGACGAAGTTTCTTTTAAGGGGGAGAGGGTGTAAGGCCCTCAAATTTTGTTGCATTATTGTATTGCATGTAAATAATTCATGTTGTGTATGTACGTATGTAAATATCTACGTAAGTACTAGTTAGTATACTATTGCATGCATGTGTATGAATTAGATGTAAATAATGTACGAAGGATATGATGGTTGTGTGTGTGCGTAATAGTATACATATGACATATATAGGTATAAGGTGTACATGGTTCTGCATGTTTTAGAGTTCTGGCCGAAGGCCAGATTGGCGTCAATATCAATAGACGTCGATGTGGTGTCGGCGTCAACCATATGGACGCCAACACTAACCCCAGCGTCCAGCGATGTGGACACCAACTTCTCTGACCTGCATGCGTTGCAGACCCCGAAATTCCGGGGGCAAGCAAGCCCAGCCATTGGGGAGATGTCCCCAACGGTTATCAGGCCATCCCATCACCCCTCCAGGATATCCCAAACCCATTCTCCTATAAACAAAACTCCTTCTGCACCAGAAGAGCTCTCTTTGGCTCTTTGCAAAGAGGAGAGAAAACCCTAGCAAGCTGTGAGGAAGATTGGACTTTGGAGGCTTCAATTCGACGATTTGGAGCCTCAACCGGCATTCTATTGCAACTGGAGGCTAGAGGGGACCAAGGAGAAGGCTTCCCCGCCACTGGTTTAGCTTCTGCATCGACCTAGAGACCGGAGGAGAGCTTTTGTGGAGGCTTCTTGGGACTGCCCAAGGAGGGCTTCACCGCCATTTTAATCCCTTTGAAGAATTGTTTAGAGGCAAGTAACCTATACATATCGTCCCTGTAGTTGTCTAGTAGGTTTTTCTCATTTTTACACATTTTACCTCGTGTCCTAGATCCCCATTCTCCTTGTTGTTTGGAGTTCGGTCTGTGTTTCTGCACAGACAGGAACTTGGCGTCAATGCATTGACGCCAAGATCTCCAGTGAACGTCCGGCGATCTTGCCGTCCATCTCTTGAACGGCCAGACACTGCCGCCAAGTTCTTCAGTGCAGAACAGTGAACTGTTCTGCCTTAAATAATTATTTTCCAGACTTTGACGCATGAGGATATAGTGTAAATTTTATATGTTATGTAAAATAACTAATGTGATGTGTGTGGAAATTTCTGTGATTTTCTGTGGATGGCATGAATTGTTGGATTTATCGAAATGCATGTTGGGAAAAAGGGTTACGCATGATTACTTACTGTCTATATGATTTCGGAGGAATTAATTGCCCTGGATTTTTCTACCCCATGTGTACATGTGTCAGTTTATACCCTGTGAATTTGAGAAATTATCCATGTTCATATGATTTATTGTAATTACTGCAATGGAAATAGAAAGTATGTGTAGGATTTCAAAAATTCACAGTAAATGGTATGTCGTGAAATAAATTCGGGAAAAATTTCTATGACAACATATGTGATAAATTCAGATCTGTAAATTGCCAATCTGAGAATTTAGGTTAGGTCCCATGACAAGTTGAATTATGAATGACATGCGACTGAATGTTTTAATTTCTGTAAATGCGATATGAGTCAGGAAAAATGTGAAATTTTGCATGTGGAATCATAAACCTGATATCAGCATGTGGTTAAATTTTCAAGTCGTTTGGACAACTGTATAGTGAAATGTGAATTTTTCCATGCAAGAAATGTGAAACATAATGCATGCTAATGTGGGAATAATGTGACATGTGTGTGTGATCTGATTGTGCAAAATTCTGAACAGGAAATCCCTGTTAACTGTAGAATCATGTTAGGAAAACAGAGCCCTTGTGTGAGTGAGAAAATGAATGAGAGGCAAGTGTCATGTGTAAAGATATGTGTTAAAAATCGGTAAATGTGTAAAGTGTGACACTGCTTCCATAGAGGGCAGTGGAACCGTATCAGGGAAAAGTCCCCCTGAGAAGGTTGAATGTGTTGTGATCCTAAGGGCATTAGGATGAAATCCTGGAGGTGGACAAGTACCACTGGTTAGGGTGGAGACTTGTTCTCCCGGTCTACGCAGTCCAAGAGTCGTCACTGTATTGCCTAGGTGACGTCTATGTGTATGTGATGTGATGTGTCCTTCTTATGGTGGTTTGGACTATGTGTCACGGCACTAAAGTGTAAAATGTGAATGTGATTGTGATCATATGCAAATTGTGTAGTGTGAACAATGTGTAAATGTGTAATGTGTAAAGTGTGAAATATGTGAATGAGAAATTGTGTAAAAATGTGAAATCAAAATGTGAGGATGTGAAATTGAAATCCATGATATGATGATCTGAAATCATGTTAGAATAGCAACATAAACGTGGTCATGATTTTGTGCTATATGTGTACAATGCGTAGAACCCATGCTAGGGACAATCCTTATTTATGTGTGAACCATTCCATGTGTGTATGCCCTCATGTTGTGGTTTGAATGAGAACATAGCTTTAATGTGTTAGATTGTGAAGCGCTAAACCACATCAAAACAGCAAGCTTAAAGCATGTGAAATGGTCATGTGCATGTATAAGAATAAGTAGTAACCATGTTAGAAGTGTTTTCTTTCATGTATGTAAGCTAGTCTTGCTACATTGCTTTCATGTTTTAGTTTCATTGAAAGTAGAATTTCCATGTGTAGGAATGATTACAGAACATGTGATAGGAGGTTTTGATTTAGGAAATCTGAAAGCTTGAGCTATGTGTTTCATTAATAGAATTACCATGATAGGTTGTTAATTTCAAGGATAAGCATGCTACATGTTGTGTCTTGTGAATGTGTATATAAAACCTGCTATGACATGTACATGTATGGTATGCGTAGAGTTATTTGCTGAGTCTTTTAGACTCATTACTTGCTTCGGCGTACAGGTGTAGTAGGTGACACACCTTTGGAGGAGACCGTGGAAAGCGACTCCGAGCGCGGGGAGTAGCTAGTTGGTGGAGCTTCGTTGTGACATTTTGGCATTTTGATGTATGTAATTGAAACATTGTATTGGCACTATCATGGAAAGAAATGTTAAGTGTGGACAATCATGTACTTGATTTTCAGCAATTTATTTATGTGGACTTTTAATTCTCTAAATGTTATCGAATCATGTATGTTAAATGTGGATGATGAATGAAATGAAGACAATGGTTCTTTTACTTCCGCTACTCTGTTCTTATATTCACGTGTATCTCAGCTGAATGTTATTGTTGGGTAAATGTCCCACTGTGATGACGCTCGCTATACCGACGTGGGTTGGTATAACCGTACCGGTATAATGAGGGTCGTCGCACCCTTATTCTCTACTGCACTTAAGAGATCTCACTGTATGCCCATCATTGACAAGGTGCGCCGGAGAATTGACTCTTGGCGCACAAGATTTCTCTCTAGAGCTAGCCGATTGGAGCTAATAAAAACGGTTCTAAACTCACTTTCTATGTACTTGTCACTAGCTTTTGCAATCCCTAGTGCTATCATTTCCACTATAGAGAAGGCACTTCGAGATTTCTATTGGAATGGCTATAATGGGAAATCGTTTCACATGGTTCGTTGGGCCCATATTTGTCGGCCTATATGTGAAGGTGGGCTAGGAATTCGAAGCTTAAAAGAGTGGAATAGCTCTTGCATTATGTTGCAACTCTAGAATTTAATTACTTCCAAACGATCTCTTTGGACAGATTGGATGCATGCTAAATATTTGTCAAAATGTTCCATCTAGGAAGCTAAAATGCAACCTTACCACTCCTGGTCTTGGAAGCATATTTTGCAGTCTAGGGACTAGCTGCTCCAGCATATCTATTACAAAGTGGGAAATGGGCAGACTTTCAAATTGTGGCATGATCCATGGTTACATAAAGCTCCAATTGTCCTTCAGTGTGGTGATCATATTCGGTCCTTTCTTGGGCTACACCATAACTCCACTGTCAGCAGTATTATTCAGCAAGGTGAATGGAACTTACCTCATGCAAGATCACCACAGATGGCATCTCTCTGGGAAAGAATACGCCAAGTCACAATCCATAATGGAGAGGATCAAATCATATGGCTTCATGACCAAGGTCGAATCTCCACTAAATCGATCTGGAATCAGATGCGCACACCCTATCCTCTGTCCCTATGGTATAACATGATATGGAAGAGGCCAACGAGTCAAAAGCACTCCTTATTTCTATGGCAAGCCCTTCATGGGAAAGTCCCTACTATGGATGTTTTGGAGAAATTTCATATTAATGGGCCCAACATGTGTGTTATGTGCATGAACAATAGTGAGAGTGTTGATCATCTTTTCTTTAATTGTTCATATAGCTCCTGGATTTGGAGGGAGATACTCAGAAGATTGGAGATCAACAGGCAAACAGTGGCTACGCTCCATCATGAAGCTAATGCTGTTTTGCAAAGCTTTCCCATACAGGCACAGGGTACTATGATAGCATACAATGGGCTACGCTGTGCTGTTTGGTGGCTCTGGAAGGAGAGATGTCAAAGAATTTTTTAGGATGCCAGGCTATCAAAAGTTCAAGTTTTGTTGCGTATTCTCAGAGATATCAGAAACTGTATTGAAGGGTATCATTGGAATCCACAAAAATCGAGAAGAACTGCATCAATCCTTAAAAATTTTAATATTTGTTAGTTGCATTTAAATGTGTAAACTTCTCGGAAATTTTTAGAATCTGGGTTCATGTCTCCGTTTTCTGGTAACATGAGCTGCAGCTGGAACTTGTACATTCTTTGAGTTGATTCAATGAATTTACTTGGTATTATCTACCAAAAAAAAAAGACATTGAACACATGTTATAAGAATTTGACTAAATGCCATGCCACATGAAAATGCTTAGATCATTTGTTTAATTATGAAATGTAAACCATAAGTTACATGAAATTGTTTTATTTTTCACGATAAATAACCATGCCATGTAAAGAATGATTGCCAAACAAATTAGTGCATGCTAATAGGAAGAGCTATATGGTATTAAGGATGTGAAAAGAAATATGCTACCATGTTTTTAAACTTAGTATATGATATATCTTGAACTGTCTTTCATGTAACTTGCTGGGTCTTTTAGACTCACACTTGATTAACATTTTAGGAGAGTCTGAGGATACCCAGGTGTTAGTGCACTCCGACTCGGAGTGTGAGGACGTGGAGGCTTAGTGCTTTTTTTCTTTGAGTGTGCTTGAGAGATTATGTATGTGAGAATAAGATGTACTTTGAGTTTTATGTATTTGGACTTATGAATTGTAATAATTTGGACTATTG
This sequence comes from Colocasia esculenta, assembly GCA_014218235.1. Taxonomy (NCBI): domain Eukaryota; kingdom Viridiplantae; phylum Streptophyta; class Magnoliopsida; order Alismatales; family Araceae; genus Colocasia; species Colocasia esculenta. Next base: position 75,206,436 of record CM024761.1, on the reverse strand, counting down.
CAATCCTTCCTTTATGCTTTAGACTTGGTAATTGGATACATTGTTGATTGAAAATTTTGGTTCCATATTTCGTTGCAACTTGTTGGAATTTTAATTGTCATTTATGTATATCTTAATCTGTACCGACTATTATTGGATATTTTCCACTGTAATACCTCTATTGGATCCAATGTGAGTTGTACTAACTGTACTGGGTCCAAGAGGGGTGTTACAAAGATTGGTATCATAGTGTCCTAGGTTGAGCATGTACATAAATGAAAATATGTACATTGTGTTCATATCCTTAAGTCTGCATAAAGAATTAGTCCAAGTTTATGTAGAGTAATAGGTTATTATAATAAATGCTTGTTTTACAGACTATGGCTACCCGTGGTTGTAGAGGAGCAGGCTCGACCTTAGGCGATGAATCGGAGGGAGGTTTGCAAGCTCCAGCTCAGCAGGTGCCAGATCAGACAGAAGTACCTTTACCACCCCCACCACCAACTGTGGATTATGGAGCTTTGATGCAAGGGCTTATGCACGCGATGCAGACTCAGGCACAGACGGTAGCTGCTTTGCAAGCACAAGTGCAGGATCAAGTTAGTACTTAAGAATTGTTACCAAGGTGTTGAATGGAAGAATTCATCTAAGAACTCGACTTGGATGTAGGCGCAGGCACCTGCTCATGAGGCAGGCCTTGGAGGTGTATCAATGATGGAGCGGTTCAAGAGGATGACCCCACCTTTCTTTAAGGGGGAGAGTGATCCCATCATGGTGGAGAGTTGGCTACGGGAGACAGAGAAGATCTTTCGTGCTATCCGATGTGCGAAAGAGGAGCGAGGGACCTTAGCCACCTATATGCTGCAGGTAATGAATAGTTTCTAGAAGGGTTTTGTGTGTTGTTTATAGTACACCTTTAGATGTATCTACCTTCTTTTGCAGGAGCGTGCCGATGTGTGGTGGTCATTAGTACTACACACACAGTTTGAGGATGGAGCTTTTGAGGTTGCATGGACCGAGTTTGTTCGCCTGTTTAGGGCAAAGTATATTCCAGAGCATGTGCAGGATCGCTTGGAGCAGGAGTTCTTGAGATTGACCCAAGGGTCAATGAGTGTGCTTGAGTATGAGGCTAGATTTGCGGAGCTGTCCAAGTATGCACCTCACATTGTGGCCGATGAGCAGAGGAATGTGGAGAAGTTTATCATGGGATTGAAGTCGTCCTTGAGGACTAGGCTGGTGGCATTTGGGCATCAATCGATGGAGGAGGCACTATCAGCGGCATGCATGCAGGAAGTTGAGATGGAGGTATATCTGGAGGAGAAGAGGGCTTCTTTGAAGAGGCCTAGATCATCATTTCAGCGACAGGACAAGAAGAAGAAGATCCCAGCATTTCAGCCTAGAGTAGTGGTACCAGCGAGAGTGGTTGCACTGACTACGGGCAATGGCACAGTTGCAGAGAAGCCTTTGTGTTCTCAGTGTGGGAAGCATCACGGAGGAGAGGTTTGTTGGGTGACTTCTGGTAGACGCTTGAGGTGTGGTGACAAGAACCACAAGATTCGAGATTGTCCAATGATGGCACAGCAAACTTCAGTAGCAGTAGCACCAGCAGCAGCTAGACTAGCGCCGAAAGCAGCAGGAAGACCGAGGGCTCAGGCTCGAGTGTTTGATTTGGCGAGAGACAAGGCAGAGTTGGCAGAGCAAGTCACAGAAGGTACGGTTTTGATTATGGGTATGCATGCTCGAGTTTTACTTGATACTGGTGCTATGCATAGATTTATCTCCGAGAAGTTTGCTAAGGTCTTGATGAAGGAGAGTGATTTGGTTCCTGAGGTATTGGAGGTTCCATTATCTGTTCATACTCCAGTCGGGACTATCTTGACCGGCCAGTGTTTTTCTTCTCTTCATGTGAGTATTGAAGAGCGAGATTTGCTTGGTAGCTTTTATCTGTTGAAGATGAAGGACTATGATGCTATTTTGGGCTTAGACTGGCTCGAGGAGCATTTTGCCCTTATGGATTGTAGGAGGAAGATTATTATTGTGACAGCCCTGGATACTTATGTCCAATAAGGCTCCCTATCCAGATCCGCCTCCTGCGAACGGAACGAAGTCTCGGAAGGGATAACTCACACACGTGTCAAGTAAGAATATAAAAGACAAACCACAACAGTATAAGACATAAGAAAGTACATGTGCTCATATCTGTAAACCACATTGTACAACTGTCCCAATACATTATTACATGTCCAATTAAAGAGTACAACTACCTGGAGCATACCCCAAGGGAGCAGAAGCTCACACAACACAACTACGACTCAACTGCTGGTGGTACAAGTCTGCCACAATGCTACTGCAAGCCAAACACACGGCAAGCCCTGAAAAGAACTGTAGGGGAGTGAGCCTCAACAAGTCACAGGCTCAGTAGGGGACCACCCAAAACAACACACCACATTGAAGAACCTCAACCCCAGAGGGTCTCATTGGCAACTCAAATAGTTAAACCATATCATGCTCACAACATTTATAATAAATAATAGCTTAAATAGTAAATCATAAACAAATACATAATCCTCGGAAAAAAAGAGGAACTACAAGACTAGCACAGCAATACTAGTCCGCTCAACAACTGAAATGCCTAGGCCACTGGCCTCATAGGCATACTACCTCAACAACTGGTCGCCTAAGCTACAAGCCACACAGACAAACCACTGCCTAGGCTACAAGCTTCACAGGTGAACCACAAACACATGGGTAACGAGACTGCTAACCAAGAGCTGGTCCTTTATACCCCTAAACCATGATATATCGAATATCACACTTAAGTAACAGGACTGGCTACCACAATGCCAATCCATCACACATTGAAACCATGATCAGAAGTTTACCTGAGGAAGGGTAAAACACAACAAGTGGAAGGTCACACCACACGACCTCCACTTCAACACCTGAAAAGACTAGTACACAACATACCACCATAAAGCACTACCCACACAGGGTATAGTATAGGTACCTACTACCACGAGGTACCACCACGAAAACCACAACCAAACCAGTGCCACCACAAAGCACTCTACCACAAGCAAAACCTTAACTCAACTATGCCAACGATGGGGCACACCACAAGAGTCAAACCACAACCAGAGAGTCTCCGCTCACCAATCACAACTACAACCGTGCCAACACCAGGGCACACCACAACCCGTCAAACCACAACGGTGAGTCAACACTCACAAGCCTACACCACAGGCAAAGCACGAGTCGGAAAGGAACGACGCCACCACACGGGAATGGACTACTGGTTCATGATGCCAGTATCCAACCTGGACAACACAACACAAGAACTACCTCTCAGTCTCACAGTCACGGACGAAGGGTCTAACTGCCGCTTCACAAGCACAAGCCAAAGAACAGTGGAGACCAACCAACACCACACCTGCAGGTCACACACCCCACAGGCCCATGCCTGGCACCTTTAGGGACTCTGGCCTAAGCTCCCTAAAGTGAGGCACTGGAAAATAAGACTAGCTGGGGACCAGTGTCGACTACTGGTGTCCATACCCCCAACTACGAGCACGCTACAAGCGACTGCACACCCACAAACACAAGTCGCTACCCTCTGTCATCTTTCCCTCAGCCAGGTGTACAACTCAAACACAAGAGTGAGGGTGCCCAAGACAGATGACACAGACCCTGATGGTACAACACAAGTACTGGGACAAACCCCGAGCACAACAAACACACGTGCCTGGCTCACACAGAACCTGGGGTACCTGACTGCAGAGGTATTCCAGAACAGGTGTCGGGCCACCAAACTCGGCAAGCTTAAACCACGATATTTATATACATACATTTACTTTTTTTCACCAACCAGTAGACATGTGAAGGGTAGCTTGTCCTGGTCACTCGTGACCCACAAGCTAACCTACACAGACATATCCACGAATCACATTAAACATCAACAACTCGGCATGTCATTGGTCATCTCATGACCTCCGTAGCCACATAAACACAATGTATAATAATCATTGACTTTACTCAAACAACACTAATTAAACCATTTTTATCAGTCTATAAAAGACGTTCCATGACTGAGGCTAGGTTCACGCTGGTACCTCACTGCCCAACCATCACGATGTATCATAAAAGTTACACCAAGACAATGTGTGTGCCATGCACACACTCAAACCACGTAAACACCACAACACAAGCGATACACTGACCACTTAAAAACATGCTCACCTCATGAGCAGCATGCTCTATGAGTGTTACAAGTGCCAACACACCACTAGCCGGTGCCATGCACAACACTTGACAAATAATCAGATAATCGTATCTTGAAAACATGCACAAAAAGACCTCACGGCTAAGGTCGCAACATAGGGTACTGTCCCCTTCAGATCGCGACACCCTGATGTGTCGCGTTAGAAAACCCTAACGCGATGGGTTGGCTTGTCGTGACCATGTCGCGACAGGGGGTTCCATCGCCTTCACAGGCAGGAACCCTAATCTGGACTGCTCACTTTGGATTACCACCCCAAACAATGCAAACCATGTTTAATTTTTGTTGCCCAGCTAGCAAGCCCAGAGGGGGGGTGAATGGGATTCTTAAAAAATATTGAGAACCTAAAAACTGATCACAAAGAGATTAACAAAAACACTTCGATAGATGTTAGTGTTACTAAAGATAAACAACAAACACACAAAGGCAATCACACTACACAAGGACTTATCCTGGTTCAGATCCCCTCTCCTTAGGAGTCCTACGTCCAGTCCCTGAGCAACAACTCAGGCTTTCACAACCCAAGGGTACAGTCCCCCTTATGGACCTTTACACACCAGTCATAGCTGGTCTTCTCTTCACAAACCGAAGAGGAAATACACCACCCTAGATACCACCAGGTCTTCCTTCTACTCGAAGGGAACACACACCCTGGAACCCCCAGGTCATCCTTCAGCACGAAGGGAACACTAGAACACAATAATGTGAAATGAGATCAAGCCCCTAGATCAAGCTTATACAATGCTAGATCTGAAGCTAAAACTGAGAGGGAAAGTTCTACAGTGAGGGACACTCTCAGTTTTCAGAACCTCTTAAGACTAACACAATGAATGCAGAGAGCTAAGAGCTAAACAATCAAAAGAGTGAGGTTTGGCTCTTCAAGATGCTCACAGAAAAACTTGTGTAAGTTTGTCGTTGGTATTCTCAATCTCAAAGTTGTGTTCTTCTAGAGCTTCAGTCTTCTATATATATCTTCTATTTGAAATTTGAATGTTGAAGTGCCCGTTGTCTCTAAGCTTTTGTTTACGTTAGACTGCATGCCACTGTAGAACTTCTTGTTCATTGGTCTTCATGCACGCAAAGAGAGAAGATCTTCTGTAATATCCTTTGGCTTCTATTTTGTTCAATGTTGTATGAGAAGTGCTATCAGATACCTGCATGCATTAAATGCTAAACAATAGATAGCTAGGTTGTCTCTTGTTTTCAGTCAATGTTAGATTGATTTTATATAGAAATAGAAGTTCCATTCTGTTCTTCTAAAAAGATGTTTACATAATAAGCATGAAAATAGAAGATGTCGTTTGCATGCACTGCAATGATACGTTCAGTCATAATAAATACATAGATGTCAGAAATATCTACATGAAGACTTTGACTTTTCAACGAACTCAGAAATGAGTTCAGATATCAAATCGTTATAATCCATGAAATCGTTACAAACACGACTTATGAAATCGTTATGCAAATGAGTTGATATTCATGTAAATCATTGTGCACTCATAAGCAAACCGATGCATATACAAATCGTTATGCATTAATAACTAAATCATTGTAGAGACAAATCGTTGTGAATCCATAAGCAAATCGTTATGCACAAGTCGTTATAATCAAATCGTTAAAGACAATGTGAATGAATCGTTGTTTGTTGTATCGAATCGTTATAGCGATCAAGTCGTTTTGAAACGTGATGAGTCATTGTGACATTGAAATCGTTGTTCTCACTTATCAAATCGATGTGAGAGCAAATCGTTGTTCTTTCTTAAGAAATCAATGTGATCACTTATCGAATCGTTATGGAAGCAAATCGTTATGAATACTTAACGAATCATTATGAAAGCAAATTGTTATGAATACTTAGCAAATCGTTATGAATACTTAGAAAATCGTTATGAAAGGAAATCGTTATGAATACTTAACAAATCGTTATAAAAGCAAATCGTTGTGATTACTTAACGAATCGTTGTGAGGGCAAATCGTTGCGATTACTTACCGAATCGTTGTAACATATACTTTTTCCTACTAGCATGTTTCTAAGTCCATTGGCAATCGCATATTTCATAACACTTCTAATTATCATGGAATGGAACATGTCATGAAATGCATAAAATTCACATCTTATTCTTTAACAATTATTTCAACAAGTTCCTACATATAGCATGTAATCATTCTTATCATGGAATCTACTCATTGTCATGTAACATATAAAACATTTTAATGAAAGCTTTATGCTACATTATGCAACATGTAACCGTTATCGTATAACAATTGAACATTTAAACATGTGGCAACTCTTTTACATAACAATTTGCATGTAACATTTAATACATTAACATATGGCATGTAACCATGTAACAATGTTCATGTAGGCATGTAGCATGTAACTTGTAGCATATAGCATGTAGGTCATGTAGACATGTAGACATTTTCAATTAATTGCCAAGACATAGCTCGCACTATAATAGAGATCAGTAGTCATTTAACATTCACTTATCACCTAGGCAATGCAGTGATGAAGTCTTAGTATTTGCGCAAAATCGGGGAAAGTCCTTCCCACCTTAACCATTAGAACTTGTCTACTTCTAGGATTTCAATCCGTTGCCCACGGATTCAATAGATCATTTACATGTAGGTGAACCATTACCATAGGGGCATCTACGGTGTAGTTCCTTGTAGGAATCTCTAATATAGCAATGTCTTATTGACATTCATTTCAATGCATGTTCTATTATATATATATATATATAGTATCCTTTCATTACATGCAATTCTAACATATGAAAATTAAACGATCTATAATATGTTTATTTTCAGTTCTGTAATTTTATTTTCTGTTTATCAGACCCCAAACATGGCACTAAATGTAACACGTTCTTTCATGCACATATTTTCATATTTATTTAATTCTACATGATATCTACCATACGGAAATTTATTACAGTAGGTACACATGTCCAAAATTTCCAAAATTTTGACAAAAATTCAGAATCAGAATATACTATGCTCATGCAAAATTTTACAATTTTCTGAACTCTGTAAATATTTTTCATAATTGAATTTCACTAATTTAACCTAACTAGCATGATGCATTCAGTGAGAAAACTATATGATTCTGTACAGGAAATGGTATATCACCATATTGCAGTCTCAACTATAACTTTCTAACATGAATCACGTTGACAATCAGTTTACTTTTCTTTATATTAATTTCATTAACATAACAAAATATTTATTCACATGTTCATGCGGTCTAAACATCATTACAACAACCTGTCCATAATATAATAGTAATAAAACTCACAATTCATAACCTGGCCGAAACCCCATATCATCATGGATCATAGATAGGCAATTAAAATCAGTTTTCAGGCTAAACATGGTATTGATAAACTTAACGGCAAGGTATGTTGCGTTTACTGACGTAGACGTCCACATATTCTGTCGTTAAGTATAAATAGACGGCGGCACATAGCGCCGTTAACATATACTGACAGCGGCACATAGCGCCGTTTACATATAGTAAAGGTCGAAAAAAATCAATGTTGTTCACATGAAGTAGACGGCCGTCGTTGTCGCCGTTAATAAGAAATAGACGGCAAGTGATCTGGACGTCTAGTTCTCATGTGCAGAAAACACAGAAAATCCTACATGAAATAACATGATTTCTACCCCTTCCCGTAGGTTATTTTCATGATTTAAAAATACAGAAAAATGGTAATTACGTAGTGTATCATATCCTAAACTAAACCCCAATGTAACTTGCCTCTTTCCCTCCTACAAGAGTGATGAATCTATGCTCGAAGATGCCCGCCTCGTCTGTGAGACAGTCCCTTTCCTTCGACTTCAACCGCTCCAATCCTCCTCCAACGTGGCTCCTTCACTTGGATGAGTTCCTGATAACGAAGCTGGACGCACCACCTTAGTCTAGAAGCATCAAGAACGCACGAACCAGCACTGCAACCCCTTTCCTCGGCCCTCTTTCTCTCTTCCAAAAACCAGCGTGAAACCCTTATCTAGATGCGAAATCCGGTCTTATAAAGACCTCTCCTATGATGGCCAGCCCAAATCCTGACCCTAGGATGCGAAATGCTCGGATCATCGCATTAAACTCACTTTAAAACGGCCGATCTCTCTTTCCCCGAACGGAAATATCAAAAACATGCAAGTTAGATTAATGTCAACATAGGTTGTCGTCAGGAACAATTTAAACGTCCATCGATAGTGTCGTTTACAAGCTTGCCCAAAATTTAAGAAATTCAAAAAATAATAAATGACACAAGAGTATGTCGTTAACAGGAATTAAACGGCAGGCGATCTTGCCACTAATAGGACATAATGCCAAGAGATGATGACGCCAAGTTCCACACAAACCAAAATTCAAATTCATGCAGAAATAAACATACAATTGGAAAAAATAACTGAAGAAAATTTTCTAGGGCACTACACATTCAGCCTTTTAATAATGGGTTTCAAATTTGCCTTCAGCTGCTTCTTCTTTGGCCTTTATGTGCAATTCTCTTCCTTTTGCTGCTTGCCCTTTCACTGAGCTCCACAGATTTAACATTATATTCAATATTCATAGGGACACTATCAGTGTGCTCCCCCTGAGGAGCTGCTTCCTTCTCAACTCCTTGGTCCCCCTGAATGGGAGCATCATCTACTTGAATATTTTCATGAGCATCCTCTTGCTCCCCCTGACTGGGAGCTTCCTCTATGATGATCTCATCAGTGTGGCCTGATGCCACAGCTGTTGTTGCTTGATCATTACTAATTACTGGCTCTCCTAGATTGCTTTGGATGGAGTCCAGTACATCCCTGAGTACTGAGGCGACTCGGGAAGATGGAGGAACAATCTCTGAATATTGCCCAATGGGCTCAATCTGCTCAGGCAAGAGATCCTCATTTCTGCTAGCTGCTACATTGACCTAAACATCTGCTGCTGCTGCTTCTGGTTCCTCCTGAACTGATGGAATATGTTCCTGCTGATCTGGAATACTTGGAACTGCTGCTCTAGTTTCCTCTGCTGGTACTGCTGCTGGTACATCTACTTCTCCTACCTCTTCCTGGACTTCTTGGGCTTCACCAATAATGGCCTCACCCTCAGCCACAGAGGTCTTTGACCATAAACCATTTACAACTGAAAATCCGATTTTCCTTAAGTTCCTGCTGCGGATGGCCTACCCCATCTTTTTAGAAACATCTCCTACCACACTGATGCCATAATGCTGAAAAATTTTGGTCAGGAGATGGGCATAGGGTAGAGATACATTCAGCTTACTCTTTGTATCCCATACCTATGCACTTGCAAATTTCATCCTTTCCAATATTACTTCTGCCGTGTTGATACTTTGATTCTGGACAGCCCAGAACATCAGGTCGGAGTCTGCCTTGGTGTAGGTGGAGAAGGTGGCACTCCTAGGGACTACTATTTGACATACAATGAAATGCAATAGGCGATTAAATGCACTCAACTGGTTGATATCTAGTTTGCCATCCTTCAATCTGTATTCGGGACCAACAATTCCTAATCCTTTCACCTGGATATCCACAGTGTGAACTCCGGTAGTCACACCAAAGAGTGATGCCAATAGATCTGGTGTGATCCTAATATGAGTTCCCTTGACCATGGAAGTCAAGGTCCCGTCTTCCTCTGTCTTCAGACATACATAGAAAGCTTTTACAAGGTTCAGATAACTTACTTCCGATAGGGTGGCAATCTTTGTCCACTTCAATCTGTCCATAGCTGTGACGATACTGCCCATTCCGTTCTTCTGCAAGTCAGCCACATCCACTGCTTTGTGTTCGCAAAGCTTGGTCTTTACTGAAGCAAATCTTTCCTGCTGCTCAGCCGTAAGAAATGCAGTTCCGTAGCCTCCGACGCTGCCAGAAACACCAGAAGAGGCCATGGGTTTGGATGGAAAGAGTTTCTGGAGGACTGGAAAGAGAGATGGAACAAGAACCCTCAAGAAATTTCAAGCGGGAACCAATTGGAAGCTTGAAATCTCAGGGAGTCGATGCCGGAGTCGATAGGGTATCGCCTCAAGCAGAAGGAAGAAGATGATGAAGGGATGTGAATCGTTGCCGCACAGATTTTGAAAAAAAAAATTAAAAGGAATGACCTTTAGAATTTGGAGGCACCATGATGGCAGAAAACGACAAACTGACTAGTTCGATAGGAATAAACTCTTATAAAATAACGAACCGTCAAGACAAACTTAAAAGGATAGGCAAAAATTGGAATTTTGCTCAAATTTTTAGGAGGAAAAATAATTTAAATTCTGAAAATTAATATTTCAGTTTTAAACAGATAATTTTTTCATAATTTACACATGTCTAATTCCCTTCTAAGAGAAGTAAATCTCTGTTCGGGTAAGGCCTTGGGAAGATATCTGCTAACTAATTGTTTGTATCAATAAATGAAATATCAATGTTGCCATTTGCTACATGATCATGGATGAAATGATATCTAACCTCAATGTGTTTAGTCCTTGAGTGTTGTACTGGATTCTTGGTTAGATTTAGCTTGACAGATGTGGGTGCCATCTTTTCCTTGCTTGATTTGCAATCCAAGGAAGTAGTTAAGCTCCCTCATCAAACTCATCTCGAATTCTCCCTGCATAAGCTTCTCAAAATACTTGCAAAGAGATTCATCAGTAGAACCAAATATTATATCATCAACATATATTTGAACAAGTAAAGTATGTTTGACCTTAGATTTGACAAATAATGTACTGTCTACTTGACCTCTAGTGAAACCATGATCTAATAGAAATGCACTTAGCCGTTCATACCATGCTCTTGGTGCTTGTTTTAATCCATATAGTCCTTTGTGCAATTTAAATACATGATTTGGAAAATCAATGTCATCAAAACCTGGAGGTTGTTCCACATAAACCTCTTCTTTTATGAAACCATTTAGAAAGGCAGACTTTACATCCATTTGAAATAATTTTATATCTAATGCAGATGCATATGCAAGTAATATTCTAATAGCCTCAAGTCTAGCTACTGGTGCATAGGTTTCATCAAAATCTATGCCTTCCTCTTGGGAATAGCCTTGAGCTACCAATCTGGCCTTGTTTCTTATCATCACACCAGCTTCATCCAATTTATTTCTGAACACCCATTTGGTGCCAATCACTGGATGATCTGATGGTCTAGGAACAAGTGACCATACCTGGTTTCTCTTGAACTGATTTAGTTCATCTTGCATGGCTAAAATCCAAGATTCATCAGTGATAGCTTCATTGACTGTCCTAGGCTCTATTTGAGTAACAAAAGCTAAATAATCACATGGAATTATGTTACCTCTTGGTCTTACCCCTACAGATGGATCACCAATAATGTTTTCAGGAGGGTGATCTTTCTTGTATCTCCATTCCTTTGGAAGATTCTCATGTACTATGTCCTTTTGTTGCAGGTCTTCCAGAGGTGGATCTTCCTTGTCCTCAATTGATGAGTTCTTTAGCTTCTTGGACAATTCATCTGCATCATCATTATCACTCTTCTTCCTTTCTCAAGGAAGGGTTAGTTTCATCAAAGATAATGTGTACTGATTGCTCAATTAATGAAGTACGCTTATTAAATACCCTATAGCCTTTAGGTTTAGATGCATACACCATGAAAATGCCTTCATCTGATTTTGCATCTAATTACCAATGTCTCTTTTGCCGTTGTTGTGGATGAAACATGGACATCTGAATGTCCTGAATTGACTGATCTTCGGCTTCTTCCCTTGTACAATTCATATGTTGTTTCTTTAGAATCGGCCTGATCATCACTCGGTTGATTATGTAACAAGCTGTGTTAACTACTTCAGCCCAAAAGTACCTGGCAGATCATATTCTGACAACATCGTTCTTGCCATATCCAGTAGGGTTCTGTTCTTTCTCTCAGCAACTCCATTCTGCTGTGGTGTTCTTGGTGTTGAGAAATTGTGCTCTATCCCTTTGTCATCACAGAATTTGCCAAATTTTTTATTCTGGAACTCTCCTCCATGATGTGACCGGATTCCAATAATGCAGTACTTCTTATCTTTTTGAATTTTTTTACTGAAACTTAGAAAGCTTTCAAATGTATCATCTTTGTGTTCCAGAAAGGATACCCATGTGAATCTTGAATAGTCATCTACTATAACGAATCCAAAATTCTTTCCTCCAAGACTTGTTGTCCTCATTGACCCAAATAAATCTATATGAAAGAGTTCTAAGGGTTTAGAGGTTGTTACCACAGTCTTTGACTTGAAGGATGACTTGGTGTGCTTTCCTTTTGCACATGGTCCACAGACACCGTCCATTCTTGTGCTGACCTTTGGTAGACCTTCCACCAAGGTTTTCTTGATCAGCTTTCTCATGCCATCCAAACTGCAGTGGCCCAATCTTCTGTGCCACAGCTCAGTTGACTGCTCCTTACTTGCTGCTAAATAGATGTCTTGATCTTTCAGTTCTTCAAGGTAAAGTACGTACAAATTTTTTTCTCTGTTAGCTTCAAAAATTACTGCTCCGTCTTTCATGATGCTGCACTTAGACTCTTGGAACTTGATTTGATGTCCTTTTCACATAGCTAGCTTATGCTGATGAGATTATGCTTCAAACCTTTATGCATAGTACAACTTCAATAAAATTTTCTCTTTATTGCCAACAGATCTGCATCCTATCACTGTTTCTTTTCCATTGTCTCCATATGTCACTGTGCCTTCTTCAGCTTCGAGATGAGAGAATAGCTTTCTATTACCGACATATGCCTTGAGCATCCACTATCTAAATACCATTTGGATGCTTGAAGGTTTCCCTGAAATGAAAACATCAAGCTTTAGGTACCCAAGTTCTTTTAGGTCCGGGTTGTTTAGTGTCATCAATTTTTCTTTTAATTATCCATTTTTTGTTTTGGTTGGACAAGTTATTTTACTGGACCTAGTCTGTTGCAATGGCTACATCATGTTGTTTTAGTTACCCTTTCATACGGAACATACTTAAAGTTTGATTTATAGAAGTCTCTTGTTCAGCTACAAATTTAGGAGTACGATACGTTTTAGGGTATACTATTGTGTCTCATTATCTGGGGGTGCATAGCCTAATCCTTGTTTCTTTTTCCTGACCACTAGCACCTTTTTAATATTAAGGAATTTTTCCCATTGTGAATTTTTTCTAATGTACTAGATAGTTTTTCATTTTCTTCTGTTAGAGTTTTATTTCCCTTTTTAATTCGTCTAAGGTTTCTTGTTTTTCTAATTTTATTATTTTGTTTATTTTTATCTTCAGATCTTCGCATAACAGATCGTTTCTTCTTTTAAGTTCATTGATTTGCTTCTCTAGTTGTTCATTTCGATTTTATGTCTGAATTGTGTTTTTTTAGGCAAGCATGATTTTCTTTGTCATTTTTAGTGATTACACACATCCTTATATTCATAATGTTCGTTAAATGCTTTTCCAAATTGTCGGAATCAGATTCAGTACAAGAAGTGAAGGAATCAGATGTTACCTTTTCGTCGATGTTTGCCATGAAGGCCAGGTTGGCCTTTTCTTCCTCCTCTTCACTTGAGATAGACTCATTGTCAGAGTCGTTGCTATTGCTCCAAGCTGGCTGCATCACTTTCTTTTTGTATCTTCTGAATTCCCTAGAACTGTCTTCCTTTTGAATTCATTTCTTGAGCTTCGGACATTCTGCTTTGATATGTCCGGGCTTCTTACTTCATACTATATGGGTTTCAGCTTCTTTGGATCCTTTACTTCTGGCTTCTTAAAGTCCTTAATTTCTTGAAATATCTTCTACCCGACTGATACTTTCTTCTTTTTGGCTAAGATCGTTGTAGCCTCCTAGACAGCATTGCTTCTTCATCTTCGCTATCTTCATTGCTTTCATATTATCTGAAAATTCTTTCTTCTGATGAGTTTTCTTCAGCTTTGAGAGCATTGAGTGTTTCTCCTGCTCGAAACCTCCCAGTCATTCCATGTTGATTTCATGGCCATAAGGGACCCAACAAGTTTCTCTAATGACATCCTCTTCAGGTCATTGGCTTCTCTATGCTGTTACTTTTGGGGGCCAAGAAATGGTAGAGATCTCATATTTTTTCTTACCATGTCTCCCATTTCGTAGGTTTTTCCAAGACTGGCTAATCTATTTGTGATGTCTGTAAATTGCTGAACTTTGGTTATTGACTCTCCTGAATGCATCTGAAATCTCTCATATTGAGTCACCCAGTATGTCTATCTTGGTTTCCTTGACTTTGTCGGTGCCTTCGTATGTGATCCTGAGCTTTTCCTACATTTCCATGGCGGATTTGCAGGCAGAAATTCTGTTGAATTCCTTCTTGCTGAGCGCACAGCATAGAATGCTCTTGGCTTTGCAGTTTAGGGAGATCTTTTTCTTGTCGTCTTCAGTCCACTTATCTCTTTCATTTGTAACCAACAAGTCTCCTTCAACTATTGACCAGATTTGAATGTCGAGACCTTGTAGAAGTACTCCATTCTAGTCTTCCAGTATGTGTAGTCTTCTCCATCGAATAGAGGTGGCCGGTTGACAGACTGACCTCCGGAGTGACCTTGGGCTGCCATCTATCTTTTCTCTTCAGATCGTTGGATCTTCTTCTTGTCGAAGAGACTAGCTCTGATACCACTTTTTGCCCAGCTAGCAAGCTCAGAGGGGGGTGAATGGATTCTTAAAAAATCGGAGAACCTAAAAATTGATCACAAAGAGATTAACAAAAACACTTCGATAGATGTTAATGTTAGTAAAAATAAACACAACCCACAAAGCCAAGCACACTACACAAGGACTTATCCTGTTTCGGATCCCCTCTCCTTAGGAGTCCTACGTCTAGTCCCTGAGCAACAACTCAGGCTTTCACTACCCCAAGGGTACGTCCCCTCATGGACCTTTACACACCCAGTCACAGTTGGTCTTCTCTTCACAAACTGAAGAGGAAATCCCACACCCCTGGATACCACCATCCTTCCTTCTACTCGAAGGGAACACCACCCCTGGAACCCCCAGGTCTTCCTTCAGCACGAAGGAACACTAGAAACAATATGTGAAATGAGATCAAGCCCCTAGATCAAGCTTATACAATGCTAGATCTGAAGCTAAAACTGAGAGAGAAGTTCTACAGTGAGGGACACTCTCAGTTTTCAGAAGCTCTCAAGACTAACACAATTAATGCGAGAGCTAAGAGCTAAACAATTAAAAAGTGAGGCTTGGCTCTTCGAGATGCTCGCTGAAAAACTTGTGTAAGTTTGTCGTTGGTATTCTCAATCTCAAAGTTGTGTTCTTTTGGAGCTTCAGTCTTCTATATATATCTTCTATTTGAAATTTGAACGTTGAAGTACCCGTTGTCTCTAAGCTTTTGTTTACGTTAGACTGCATGCCACTGTAGAGCTTCTTGTTCAATGGTCTTCATGCACGCAAAGAGAGAAGATCTTCTGTAATATCCTTTGGCTTCTATTTTGTCAAACGTTGTATGAGAAGTGCTGTCAAAGACCTGCATGCATTAAATGCTAAACAATAGACAGCTAGGCTGTCTCTTGTTGTCAGTCAACGTTAGATTGATTTTATATAGAAATAGAAGTTCCATTCTGTTCTTCTAAAAAGATGTTTACAGAATAAGCATGAAAATAGAAGATATCATTTGCATGCACTGCAGTGATTGTTCAGTCATAATAAATGCATAGATGTCAGAAATATCTACGTGAAGACTTTGACTTTTCAACGAACTCAGAAATGAGTTCAGATATGAAATCCTTATAATCCATGAAATCATTACAAACGCGAATATTAATCGTTATGCAAATGAGTTGATATTCATGTAAATCGTTGTGCACTCATAAGCACCGATGCACATATAAATCGTTATGCATTAATAACCAAATCATTGTAGAGACAATCGTTGTGACTCCATAAGCAAATCGTTATGCACAAGTCTTATAATCAAATCGTTAAAGACAATGTGAATGAATCGTTGTTTCTGTATCAAATCGTTACAGCGATCAAGTCGTTTTGAAACTTGATGGGTCGTTGTGACACTAAAATCGTTGTTCTCACTTATCAAATCGATGTGAGAGTAAATCGTTGTTCTTTCTTAAGAAATCGATGTGATCACTTATCGAATCGTTATGGAAGCAAATCGTTATGAATACTTAACGAATCGTTATGAAAGCAAATCATTATGAATACTTAGAAAATCGTTATGAAAGCAAATCGTTATGAATACTTAGCAAATTGTTATGAAAGCAAATCGTTATGAATACTTAACAAATCGTTATGAAAGCAAATCGTTGCGATTACTTAACGAATCGTTGTGAGGGCAAATCGTTGTGATCACTTACCGAATCGTTGTGAGGGCAAATCATTGCGATCACTTACCGAATCATTGCGATTCTAAGGAAATCGTTATAACAACTAGAGAGTCGATGTGTACTTAGAAAATTTCATGCTTTTAACTTACATTGCTACAGAGTAAATAATGCTTACCCATTTAGCTTATTATTCCTTGTTTCATTTCTTGTGCTCAAATCTCATAGAAAATATGTTAGATTATACTTTATATAGTTTTGTTAATCACCAAAATAAATATGTAATTAATTTAAATTACATGGGGATAAGCTGATCATCAATTTCCTGCTTTCATGCTTTAATGAATACCCTAACATGGTATCCATTGTTCTTAACGCCAAAAACCAAACATACACGCATTTCATGCAATCCACACAATGGAACAAGGTGGATTCTCCTTACCTCCACGAATAACGCAAAAACCGAACATGGCACGGCATCTCCCCCGTTCCACACGATGTCCTCGTGGTGAGAGCGCGCCGAAATCCACGCCAAAATGCCAAATCGCCCGAGAGAGCTCTACAGCAGCTCCTCCTAGCCAAGCAGAGCTTCCCACAGCTCTGTCCGGCCAGAGCTAACTTAAAAACACCCAGTGGTTAAGAATGCGATGCATCCCTACGTTGCGACCTGAACACGACATAGGAGGCCGTCGCCTTCCCAAGGCCGACGTCAACTGATTACCCAGCGCGCAACACGCGGCAGCCACGCAGACGAAGACTGCCAAACAGTGATAACATAAACGCGACCACCAGGGCCATCATGTTTAGAACGCGACGCAACCCCTTGTCGCGTTCATAGGCAGAGAACCTGTGAGCTCTTTGGGCCCAACTGCCGGCCCACCAAGCCTCACAACCGCGTGCAAACACTTGAAACACAAACTAATGGGCCATACATTGGCCACCAAACCCACTAAACAGGGATCCACGAGGATCCGAAAAATGCGCGACATTACATTATTATCACCTAAAAAGAAATGTCATCCTCGACATTCAAAACAAACCACAGTAAACCGAATTATCACCTAAAAAGAAATAAAACCATATATAGAACAAGTAGGTTACATTTCCTCTACATCTTTCTTTCAAACCATCTGTACTGACTAACCTATTTTTTCATTTTCACACTTGTTCTTCCCTCTGTTATCTTCTCAATTCATTTCATTACTGCTCCATTCCATAGATTCAATCTGACGTTCCTTACCCTTTGATCGTACGCAATTCTACCTCGCTGGTGGCGCTTTATTTCCTTGAACTCAACCTACTTCCACATTTTCTGGCCTATGTTTGCAACATTTCTTTCTGGGCCATTTTCCTTGCTCAAAACCTTTCACTTTATTCCGCTACCTTTGGATGTTCTGTCATACTATACCTTGCTTAAATTCTTGAATTCCTAGGTGCCATTCCATTATCCACTTGTCACCGTTAGCCATTACTATGCTTATCTACATTCACATATTTACTGTCTGACTTGTGGGTTATGGACCCACCACGCTTCCACTGTGCTACTCTGATCACACCAACACTGGGCAAAACCATAACTCTGACCTCAATTTCAACTTTACTGGCTTCCCTAAACATCTTATTTATTCACTTATCACTGGAAGAAAACACTAATGTTTTCAGTCTACTTTTCTTATTCTGATCGAACCATTTGCTTAAACTTTGAATTCTGGCATACCACTGTCAACACATCTTACCTTAATTCATATTCCTATGCTGACGTTGCATTTTTTATTATCTCATAATTACATTGCTTAACTGACCTTGCTCGGATTCTGTTTTTAACTGTTTCTGTGCCACACTAAATTCTGAATTTTACCATATCATTACTGACATACTTTACCTTTTATATGCTTCCCTCACTTTAGACAATATTTTCTGACTAACTCAGCAAACCAAACCCATATCTTTTTACAATTTCCATTGTCACTGCTACTGTGACACTGTATTTCCTTATCAGAAACAAACTCGATTAATGATATCTAATTCAGAATTCTTTACTACTAAACTGATCATGCTTTTCCTTATCCTTTATGTTTTCGCTTTGCCATCTCTTAATTTGCTCACTATTCTTCAACTATTCTGCTGCAACCTTTACATTAAACTTTGGAGATATTTTTATACGAAATCCATTCATTCATCTGGATCACCTTGCTGCTTACTATTACACAAATTTCGACTGCACATTCCTTAATCTATCTGACTATCGCTGCTCTATAATCTATCATATTCTTCATCTATTTAGTAATACTAAACTTTAATTTTACTGCCAACATCATAATTCCATTTCTGCAAAGCATTTCTCTTAACTATTCGGCTAACTGCCTAATCTTACTATACCATTCACATAGCAATCCTTCTTATTAAAATACTGGCATAGCCATAAACTGAAACTAGATCCTTCAAACACAATATTTGATTCTACCTGGCTCCTCTATTCAACATTACTGATCTACTACCGAATAGAAACAATTCCACTTTTGCAGCTTACTCACAAATATCCATTCACAATTTACCTTGCCTTGACCTTAATCTACCTCCGGCACAAACTTTACTTTCTTGTGCCCAAAATTGCACACAAGTGCTAGCATTACCGCTCTTATTTTTAACACTGTAATCCTGTGTAAATCATTCTACAAAATCCTTACCCACTGCCACTTACTAAGTGAACATCTTCCTTATGAAATTCTCAGAAAAATCTGACTATTCACTGTTCTTCCTTTATTCTTTCTTTACCTAGCTGCTTATTTCAGTACATACTTACACAAATCTTTATATCAAACTTTCCATTATCATCATTATTCATAAGAGCACTATTCTGAAACTCTTTATCGCACCCATCTCTAACCACAAAACACATTTCACCTGACTGCCACACATTGTTGTTCCTCTATTTGCTAATACCACATCTTAAGCTGAACTACCTCACTTAATTACTCCAAACCTGATACAACACTTAATCACGCTACTTCTTAATATCTATCCACACAAATCTCAAATACATTAACTGTCTCTGCTACAGTTCACAACCATAATTCACGTATTCAACAACCCTGATCACACTACTTTATTCCTTATCATAACGTTGTTCTCTCTGCTATTCATATTCCATCACATCATTATTCTATATACCTGCCTCTGCTAACTCTGGTCCTCATTAAAAACACTTTCACTGATTTCCATAACCGAATTAACCAATCTCTTTATTTCTATAACTGAGAACCTTTTAAACAATTATACTTTAATCACAAACTGGCATTCTGATGTGATCAAACTCACTGTACCATTAACTGTGCCATTTCTCTGCCATTTCTAACATCTTCCAGTTTAACAAATAAAAACACGCAGTTCTCATATCAAAAACTCCCGTGAAAATCACACTAAAAATTACACAAATCTGCAGACTTACTACCAGCAGTGGACATTAAACCTTATCTTGGAACATTGTAACTTCAATGTCTTTTCATATTCAAACTGGACCATGCTTTGATACCAACTGTGACGGCCCTAGATACTTATGCCCAATAAGGCTCCCTATCCAGATCCGCCTCCCGCGAATGGACCGAAGTCTCGCAAGGGATAACTCACACACATGTCTAGTAAGAATATAAAAGACAAACCACAACAGTATAAGACACAAGAAAGTACATGTGCTCATATCTGTAAACCACATTGTACAACTATCCCAATACATTATTACATGTCCAATTAAAGAGTACAACTACCTAGGGCATACCCCGAGGGAGCACAAACTCACACAACACAACTACGACTCAATTGTTGGTGGTACAAGCCTGCCACAACGCTGCTGCAAGCCAAACACATGGCAAGCCCTGAAAAGAACTGTAGGGGAGTGAGCCTCAACAAGTCACAAGCTCAGTAGGGGACCAACCAAAACAACACACCATTGAAGAACCTCAACCTCAGCAGGTCTCACTGGCAACTCAAATAGTCAAACCATATCATGCTCACAACATTATAATATAACAACTTAAATAGTAAATCATAAACAAATACATAATCCTCGAAAAAAAGAGGAACTACAGGGCTAGCACAGCACTACTAGTTTGCTCAACAATTGAAACGCCTAGGCCACTGGCCTCACAGGCATACTACCTCAACAACTGATCTCCTAAGCTACAAGCCACATAGGCAAACCACTGCCTAGGCTACAAGCTTCACAGGCGAACCATAAACACATGGGTAACGGGACTGCTAACCAAGAGCTAGTCATTTATACCCCTAAACCACGATATATCGAATATCACACTTAAGTAACAGGACTGGCTACCACGATGCCAATCCATCACACATTGAAACCATAATCAGAAGTTTACCCGAGGAAGGGTAAAACACAACAAGTGGAAGGTCACACCACACAACTTCCACTTCAACACCTAAAAAGGCTGGTACACAATGTACCACCATAAAGCACTGTTGCCCAACTAGCAAGCCTAGAGGGGGGGGGTGTGAATGGGATTCTTAAAATTTGATTATCTAAACCTATCAACAAAAATGTTCAACACAAAACACTACGTTCGACTGTTAGTGTTAGCAATAAAGAAAAGATAACAATCACAAACTGGCAATCACACGACACAAGGATTTTATCCTGGTCCGGACCTCCTCTCCAAAGAAGTCCTACGTCCAGTCCCTGAGCAACAACTCAGGATATCCCTACCCAAGGGTATAGTCCCCCTCAAGGACACTTACACATCCAGCCGCTGCTGGCCTTCTCTTCACAACCCGAAGAGGAAAACAACACCCTGATTCACATGTCTTCCTTCAACATGAAGGGAACACACACCACCTGTTTCCAACAAGTCTTCTCTTCACACACAACGAGGAACTTCTCAAGAAGGTGAGAAAACAAACAAAATGCCCCTAGACCAAGCTTATAGCGAATGCTTGATCTGAGGGAGTGACTGAGAGAGAAAGATCTACAATAATGAAATCTCTCTGATCACAAGGGCTCTCCAAAACTAACAACAATGAGGCACTGGAGAGCAAGAGCTACAAGGTTGGAGTGGAAAGCAAGAAGCTTTTTTTCTAAGACTCTATCACTTCCAGATTTTTCGTTGAGATTTTGAACACTTCCAAAGTTGTGTTTCCAGGAGTCTTTAGTTTTATATATATATATATCTTCTCTTTCTGAATTAGCCGTTTAGATGACTGTTGTCTCTAGGCTTTAGTGAACGTTAGACTGCATGGTTCTCCTTATTCTTCAACAGTATGTTGCAGTCACAATCCTTTATGTTTCATTCACGCAAGGAGAAGATCCTTCTTGATATCCTTCAGCTTCTACTTTGTCCAACGTTGTATGGGGTTGTGCTATCAGAGACCTGCACACAATAAATGCTAAATCATAGACAGCTATGCTGTCTCTTGTTGTCAGTCAACGTTAGAATCCATGTAGTAAGACATTTCACCAAAATGGAAATGGCATTCTGCTATATAAGAAGTGTTTCATATAGAAGCATGATAATAGAGGATATCCAGATATGCATCGTGCAGAGAAATGTACAGTCACATTAAATGCATGGATATTAGAGAAACACGCGGGAGGACTTTGACTGTCAAGATATTTGAAACTTATTTGAATATCAAGTTGTCGTAATCCATGAATTCGCTATGAGTACGACTTATGAAATCGTTGTGTGAATAAGTCGTTGTTTATGTAAATCGTTATTCATCCATAAACAAATCAATGTGAACACAAGTCCTTATACATTCATAACCAAATCGTTGTAGAGACAAATCGTTATGAGAGTATAAACAAGTCGATATAAGCAAGTCATTAGGAGCAAATTGTTATAACCAAATCATTGTGAGCAAATCATTGTTTCACTTATCAAGCCGATGTAGTGACCAAATCGTTGTTTGCTATATCGAATCATTACGGTGACCAAGTCGTTGTGTAACTTATAGAATCGTTACGGCGGCCAAGTCGTTATGTAACTTATCGAACCGTTGTGAAGACCAAATTGATGTGAAATAGAAATCGTTGTTCTCACTTAGCAAATCGTTGTGAGAGCAAGTCGTTGTTCTCACTTAACATATCGTTGTGAGAGCAAATCGTTGTTCTCACTTAACAAATCGTTGTGAGAGCAAATCGTTGTTCTCACTTATCAAATCGTTGTGAAACCGAATCGTTGGGAGAGCAAATCGTTGTTATCACTTAACAAATCATTGTGAGAGCAAATCGTTATTCTCACTTAACAAATCGTTGTGAGAGCAAATCGTTGTTCTCACTTATCAAATCGTTGTGAGAGCAAATCGTTGTTCTCACTTATCAAATTGATGCGGCAATCAAATCGTTCTACTCACTTAGCGAATCGTTGAGAGATCGAAATCATTATAAAACATAGGAAATCGATGTGTACTTAGAAAAATTACCTGCTCTGTACTTCAAATGCTAAAGGGTAGGAATACTTACAAGTTTTGCTTGATTTTACCTGATTTATTTCCTGTGCCTAAGCTTCATGAAAACTTGTTAGATCATGCTTTATTAGAGTTTTGTTAATCACCAAAATAGATGTATAATTCATGAAATTATATGGGAATGAACTGATCATCAATCTCCCCCTTTTTGGTGATGACAAAACATAACATAAACATAAAGGTTCTAAAATAAATCTAAGTAATTTTATGGAAATAGAAATGAGAAATGTATTTCAGAATGGTTATTTTTCGCCCCCTTTTTGTCATTAAGCAAAAAGATACCATAATGAGACTAAGAAAGAGAGAAAAGATAAAGATGAGAGCAAACGAAAGTATTTATATTACTCTTGAGAGGGTACAGGAAGGTAAAAGGTAGGAGACAAAAGAGAGGCATGGTGAGAAATGACCTCCCAAGCCTTAAGTTCCTGCTCTTCAAAATATTGCCTAAAAACGCCGCAACCGACAGAGTAGGAAGGTCCCATGATAGAAACCATCCTCTGGATATGAACGACCCGCTGCTCTTCTAAGAATAGGGCATAGCGATCTCTATCAAAGGAAACTTTATAAAAACTAGTTTTCCCAAAACTGGTGCACGAGAGGAACTGATCAATGGAGACGGGATAAAGATCTGCTTCCACTTCAGTTCTATTCTCATGGCAACATAAATCTTGTATCTCTCAACCCAGATAGCAAATGGATCTCGAACAAGGTGAATGGAGTTCATGTCGAGGAATTCAACAGCTGAAATAGGAAGCTTATTTTCTCTAGTTTGAGAGGCGTTGAAATCTTCAAGTTGCTGAGCAGACAGAGGGTAAATCTGGCCCATTCTACTGGAGACAACCTCTCACATTCGGACAAGAAAGGGGCAAGAACATCTGAATTTATGGCCCTAAAGGTATTCTCTGAACAAAAATCTATGGAAGGCAACAAGATTTCCCTTCTGCACATGTATTCTCCCCATGACTCCGGCAAAGTGCTCAAAAATGATGGAGCCAACATCGGAGTCCATAATCAGAGAATGAAGAGGAGGGAGAAATACTACATCAGGCAACTGTAAAGTGGCAAAATCCACTTGAATGGAGAGGTGGCAGCCACATGAGATCCAAGATTATAGATAGCTTGCCGAAATTGGCCAAGCTGAACTTTTGGTAGATTATTTAGATAGTGGTAGTCGTTGAACATCTGAAAATGCCTGATCACTTAATCTCCTTTTGAACAAAGGAGCCCAGGTGTCCTTGTGAAGAATCTGGAACCACTCAGAGAGAGTCAAGGAGTGATCCCAGGGATGGAATCTGGCTGACCTGGCAAGCAGAAATTTATTGTACAGTGTCTTGTAGCCCTGGGCCCATTGCTCTTCAGATTTGGCTTCAGCCATGGAAAAGATTTTACATTTTTTTGCTTTGGAAAGAGAAGTGAAAGGGAGAATGACATTTAGATGGTCGGTTAGATTTAGGTGAGGAAGTCCCAAAATGATGGCAAAGTTGGTTTTTTGAAGGAATTCACGGTAGAGGGGCATGTTTTTATTTTCGACAGTAAGAGAAAACCAAAGGGGTTGAAAACAGGGTTCATAAGAAATGGAATGAGTGAAAGTAAGTCTTCTTTTCTTAGGGACAGGGCTAGAAGAGCCTGTCCTATGAATGTGAGTGCAAGCTTTCAAAACTGAGTGGAGAATAGCTTCTTCAAATTCATCTTTGATGGCCCTGAGGAAGGGAGAATCAATTTGAGCACTTTTTGGAATAATAGTTATAAAAGAGGGAGGAGTAGGAGGATGAAGGAAGGAGTGAGATGTAGAAGGAGGAATATCAGATGGTCCAGAGGAAGAAGGACCAGAGGAGGAGGCTCCAGCTGATGAGGAGGCTAGAGGAACCTCAAAGGAAGGAAGGGGAGGAATGTGAGTGGAGGGGACAGGAGATGAGGAGGACTGGGAAGGAAATGGTGTAGGAGATGAAATGTTTCTAGGAAGGGGTTGTTTGAAGGTGGTAGGTGCTGGAGGTGCTGTGGAGGATGATGGTGGAGAAAGAGGAGCTGGAGTTGGAAGAGGAGAAGAACTAGGGGGCTCAGGGGCTACTGCCTGGTCTTCTGCTCTGGAAGGTGCAACCTCTGAATTCACTGGCCCGTGTGGCCAAGACAAATCCTCTGCTGGCCCTGATGGCCCAGACTTCTCTGCATCAGCTGGCCTTGAAACTGCCACTTCTTCAACAACTTTTGGCCCGGAAGGCCGATCTTCTACCACAACTGATGGCCCTGAAGGCCTAGATTTCTCAACATTCACTGGCCCTGATGGCTGGATATCTTCATCTGATTGCCTTGGCCCTGATGGCCCTGAGCCGCTGGCAGGAGGTGCAAGAGAAGGAGCTGGAGGGGCAGAAGTGGATTGCGCCCTCAACATGTCTGAAATAGTAGCTACTGAATCCTTGATGCTGCTTAGCTCACTTCTCACCCACCTAACGGCATTTCTGACCATGTCGATTTCTTTAGCTGCAGTGCTATGGCTTATGAAAATAGAGGCAATATTAGATTGCACAGAGCAAAGAATTTTACCTTGTTCATCCAGTCTGTCAATGATGGGCTTCATATTTATCTTCATTTTCTTCTTCCTCAGCCTCTGATGTGGCTTTCTGGTGAGGAGAGGGATCTTAGGAGCTACCTCTTTCCCTTTTTCACTTGCCCTAGCAACGGGCTCCACATTTTCAACATTTTCTTTATCAGAGGTGCTCTCCAGAACACCTTCTTGAAACTGATCAACTTGGGGGCTAGCAGTGTGCTCCCCCTGAAGCTCTGCTTCCTTCTCAGTTATATGCTCCTCCTGACTAGGAGCATCCTCCATCAATACATCCTCATTGTGGCCTGCTGCCACATCTTCAGCCAACACTTCTTGCTCCCCCTAAATGCTAGCGATGGAGTCTAGCACACCTCTAAGAACTGACACCACAACTGAGGTGGGGGTGGCATTCTCTGATAATTGCTCAACTGGCTCAATATGCTCTGGAGGAATATTCTCTATTCTACTTGAGCTGATCACTGGCTCTTCAATGCTAACCTCAGCTGCTTCTTCTTCTTGTACTGCTGGCATCTCTGCCCTGACATCTGCTTGCTGATCTTGAACTGCTAGACCTACTACTGCTGCTTCTGCCTGAGCTACCTCTTCTTGGACTTCTTTGGCTTTGCCGATGATAGCTTCGCCCTCTTCTACTGATTTTTTGATCCAGACTCCAGCAATAAGAGAAAATCCACTCTTCTTAAGATTCCTGGACCGAATAGCCTGGCCCATCTTCTCAAAGACTTCAGCATTTAAACTGATGTCATGGTGCTGGAAAATCTTGGTTAACAAATGGGCATAAGGAAGGGACACATTCAACTTGCTTTTCTTGTCCCAAATCATTGCCGTAGCAAGCTTCATTCATTCCATGATAACTTTTTCCAAGTTGATACCTTGGTTCTGGATGGCCCAGAACATCATATCGAAGTTCACCTTGGTGCAGGTGGAGAAGGTGGCACTCCTGGGCACCAAAATTTGACAAACAATGAAATGCAAGATCCTGTTGAAGGCGTTCAACTAGTTGATATCTATCTTTCCATCCTTCAGCTTGAACTCAGGACCAACTATTCACAATCCCTTAGCTTGAATGTCGACACTATCTACCCCATTGTGACCGAAAGTAGAAACTCCAAAAAGGGATTCCAACAACTCATAAGTGATACTAATCTGGGTTCCTTTGACCATGGATGTCAAAGACCTATCTGCCTCTGATTTCAGACAAACATAAAAAGCTTTCACCAAGTCCGGATAACTTGCCTCTGAAAAGGTTGCCAACTGCGACCTCTTCATTCTTTACATCGCTGCCACTATGCTATGCATGCCATTCTTCTCTAGATCAGCTACATCCACTGCCTTGTTGCCGCACAGCTTCGTCTTCATGGAGGTGAACCTTTCCTACTGCTCTGTGGTGAGGAAAGTAGCCCCATAGCCCCCGACGGTGCCAAAAACTCCAGAAACGGCCATGGATTCAAACAGAAAAAGGTTCTAGACGATCGTGAAGAGGATTGGATCAAAAACCCTCACAAAATTTTTCGCGAGAAGGGATGGATGCTTTGAAATCTCACAGAATCGATGCAGGAGTCGATAGGGTTTATCGTCTCAGGTGAGTCGAAAGAGATGAGAGAGGGAGATGAATCATTATGACACAGATTTGTGAGATTTAAGAGATAAAGATAAAGTGCCTTTTGAAGAGACAACACCATAAATGTAGAAAACAACAAATGAAGATAGGTTCGAGATGAATAAATACTTTTAAATTAGCAAACCGTTAAAGAAATGTATGAAGCAAATGACTTATAAAAGAATTTCCTTAATTTTAGGGGAGAGAATAATTGTTATTCTGAAATTATTGTTATTTCAGTTGTATACAGCTAAATCTATCATAATTTACACATGCCTAGTTCCCTTCTAAGAGACGTAAATCTCTCTTCAGGTAAGGCCTTTGTGAAGATATCTGCTAACTGATTTTGAGTATCTATAAAAGAAATATTTATATTCCTATTAGCTACATGATCTCGAATGAAATGATATCTGACCTCTATATGCTTTGTCCTTGAGTGTTGAACTGGATTTTTGGTGAGATGTATTGCACTGGTGTTGTCGCACAGCAAAGGAATTGTCTTGATGTGCAGTCCATAATCCTCAAGTTGATGTTTAATCCATAAGAGTTGTGTACAACAACTTCCAGCAGCTACGTACTAAGCTTCAGCTGTTGACAGTACTACTGAATTTTGCTTCTTTGAGGACTATGAAATTAGACATCCTGCAAGAAATTGACAACATCCACTGGTGCTTTTTCTATCTATTTTGCATCCAGCATAGTCAGCATCAGAATATCCTACTAAATTTACGTCACATGATTTTGGATACCACAATCCTAGATCATGAGTTTTAGCTAAGTATATAAAAATCCTTTTGACAGATATTAGATGAGATTCTTTAGTATCAGCTTGATATCTAGCACACATGCATACACTAAATAGAATGTTTGGTCTACTGGCAGTTAAATAGAGTAAAGAACCTATCATACCTCTATAGAGCTTTTGGTCTACTTTCTTACCATTCTTGTCACTGTCTAGCCTTGTCGATGTGCTCATTGGTGTTGATAGTGGCTTGGCGTTTTCAAATCCAAAGTTCTTTAGTAGTTCTTTGGTGTACTTGGCTTGACAAATATGTGTTCCTTCTATTCCTTGCTTGATTTGCAATCCGAGGAAGTAGTTGAGCTCCCCCATCATGCTCGTTTCAAATTCTCCCTGCATAATCTTTTCAAATACTTACAAAGAGATTCATCAGTAGAACCAAATATTATATCATCCACATAAATTTGTACAAGTAGTATATTTTTGACCTTTGTCTAAATAAATAATGTGCTATCTACTTTTCCTCTGATGAAACCATGGTTTAATAAAAATGAACTTAACCTCTCATACCATGCTCTAAGTGCTTGCTTTAAACCATACAATGCTTTATGCAACTTAAAAACATGATTTGGAAAATCTATATCATCAAACTAGGAGGTTGTTCTACATAGACCTTCTCCTTTATATATCCATTTAGAAAAGCAGATTTTACATCCATTTGAAAAAGTTTTAAATCCAATGCTGATGCATAAGCAAATAAAATCCTAATTACCTCTAGTCTAGCCACCGGTGCATAGGTTTCATCAAAGTCTATGCCTTCCTCTTGGAATAGCCTTGAGCTACCAGTCTGGCCTTGTTTCTAGTGATCACACCAGCTTCATCCAATTTGTTCCTGAACACCCATTTGGTGCCCATCACAGGATGATCTGATGGTCTCGGAACAAGTGACCACACTTGGTTTCTCTTGAACTGATTAAGTTCATCTTGCATGGCCAATATCCACGATTCATCAGATAGTGCTTCATTAACTGTCTTAGGCTCTATTTGGGATACAAAAGCTAAGTAATCACAAAGAATTACATTACCTCTAGTTCTTACCCCAACCGATGGATCCCCAATGATGTTATCCAATGGGTGATCCTTTTTGTATCTCCATTCCTTTGGAAGATCATTATGGAATATTTCTCTTTGTTGTAGTTCTTCTAAAGGTGGATCTTCCTTGTCCTTGATGGATGTATCCTTTAATTTCTTGGACAAGTCATCTGCATCATCATTATCACTATCTACTTCCTTTCTCAGGGAAGGGTTAGTTTCATCAAAAATAACATATATAGTTTGCTCAATTAATAAACATTGTTTATTAAATACTCTATAGCCTTTGGGTTTAGAAGCATACCCCATAAATATACCTTTATCAGATTTGGAGTCTAGCTTACCAATATCCCTTTTTCCATTATTGTGGATGAAGCATGGACATCCGAAGGTTCTGAAGTGACTGATCTTTAGTTTCTTCTGCTTGAATAACTCATATGTTGTCTTCTTCAAGATTGGCCTGATCATTACTCTGTTGATTATGTAGCAAGCTGTGTTGATGGCTTCGGCCCAGAAGTACCTTGGTAGGTTGTATTCCGATAGCATAGTTCTGGCCATGTCCAATAAAGTTCTGTTCTTTCTCTCAGCAACTCCATTTTGTTGTGGTGTCCTTGGTGCTAAGAAATTATGCTCTATTCTTTGATCATCACAGAACTCAGCAAATCTTTCATTATGAAACTCTCCACCATGATCTGATCGAATACCAATTATGTTGTATTTCTTATCCTTCTGAACTTCTTACTAAAGCTAACAAAGCTATCGAAAGTGTCATCTTTGTGTTCCAAGAATGATACCCATGTGAATCTTGAATAGTCATCCACTATTACGAATCCAAAGTTCTTTCCTCCAAGACTAGTAGTTCTCATTGGCCCAAATAGATCCATATGTAACAGTTCCAATGGTTTTGAAGTTGTTACAACTGTCTTTGACTTGAAAGATGATTTAGTGTGCTTTCCTTTTGCACACGGTTCACAGATGCCATCCATTCTTGTGCTTACTTTGGGCAGTCCTTTCACTAGATTTCTCTTGATTAGCTTTCTGATTCCATCCAAGCTGCAGTGGCCCAATCTTCTGTGCCACAGCTCAACTGAATGATGTTTGCTTGCTGCAAGGCACACATCCTGATCTTTCAATTCTTCCAAATGAAGTACATAGAGATTCTTTTCTTTGCAAGCTTCAAGTACTGTTACACCATCTTTCATGATACTGCATCTTGACTCTTGAAACTTGATTTGATGGCCTTTGTCACACAGCTGGCTGATACTGATTAGATTATGCCTGAGTCCTTTCACGTATAGAACATCCTCTATGAGAGTTCTGCCTTGACTGCCAACTGATCCGCAGCCAATTACTGTCCCTTTTCCATTGTCGCCATACATTACTATGCCTTCTTCAGCTTCATGGTGGGAGAACAGCTTTCTATTCCCTGTCATGTGCCTTGAACACCCACTATCTAGATACCACTTAGATGCTCGAAGGTTTCCCTGTAATGAAAACATTAAACTTTAGGTACCCAAGTTCTTTTGGGTCCTTGCTGGTTAGTTTCCTCATTTTTCCTTTTAATTATCCATTTTATGTGTTTAATTGGACACGTTATTTTAATATGACCTAATTTGTTACAGTGGCTACAACAAGATGTTTTACTTATTTTTTCAATTTGAATATATTTAAAGTTAGACTTGTATGCAGTGTCTTGTTCGGCTACAAACTTATATGTTGGATATATTTTAGGATGCACTATTATTTCCTCATTATCAGGAGGGGTGTATCCTAAGCCATACTTCTTTTTCCCTGATCTTCTAGCTCCTTTTAGTATTAATGTGGATTTACCATTTGCAAATTTTTTAATGTACTAGATAAATATTCATTTTCTTTTGTTAATGTGTTAATTTCCTATTTTAGCTTACTTACAGCTTCCTGGCTTTCTAGATTAGCTATCTGATCATTTTACTTTTTAAATCTTCACATAATAATTCATTCCCTTTTTTAGCTCAGAAACTTGTTTTTCTAGCTGTTCATTTTCAGATTTTAAATCAGAGTTAGTAATTTCTTTACAAGCATGATTTTTCTTACTTATTTTTAATAGTTTGCATACATCTTTGTATTTACTATACAACTCATTAAATGAATCCTCTAAACTATCAGAATCAGATTTGTTGCAGGAATTGAATGATGAGTCAGAGGTTACCTTATCCTCGATGTTGGCCATGAATGCCAGGTTGGCATTTTCTTCTTTATCACTCGAGCTTGACTCACTGTCTGAGTCGCTGTCATTGTCCCATGCTGCTGCCATGGCTTTCTTCTTATATTTTCTGAATTTTCTAGAGTTGTCTTTCTTTCTGAATTCAGTCTTTTTCAGCTTTGGACACTCGGCCTTGATGTGTCCAGGCTTCTTGCACTCATAACAGATAGGTTCAGCTTTCTTTGATTCCTTGACTTCTGGTTTCTTGAAGTCTTTTCCATTCTTAAAAATCTCCTTCCAGACTGGTATTTCTTCTTAGCTAGTATTCTTTGCATTCTTCTGGAGAGGAAAGCTTCTTCATCTTCACTGCTTCCCATGCTCTTATTATCATCTGATTCTTCACCAGATGTCTCTTCTGCGGCCTTGAGAGAGTTGCTTTGCTTCTTTCTACTGGACAACTCTCCTAACCTTTCCATGTTGATCTCGTGGGCCATGAGTGACCCAACAAGCTTTTCTAGAGACATTCTTCTTAAATCATTGGCTTCCTCTATGGCTGTTACTTTAGGAGTCCATGATGCTGGTAGAGATCTCAAGATTTTTCTTACCATGTCTCCCATTTCATAATTCTTTTCAAGTCCAGCCAAGCCATTTGTAATGTTAGTGAATCTGCTATACATTTGTGTGATTGTTTCACCTGACTGCATCTGAAACCGTTCATACTGAGCTACTAAAATATCTATTCCGGTTTCCTTCACTTTATTTGTTCCTTCATAGGTGATCCTCAATTTTTCCCACATCTCCATAGCGGATTTGCAGGCTGATATCCTGTTGAACACCTTCTTACTAAGAGCGCAACATAGTATGCTCTTCGCTTTGCAATTGAGAGAGATCTTTTTCTTGTCATCTTCTGTCCACTTATCTTTCTCGTTATTGGCTAGAAGGTCTCCTTCTTCTATAATTAACCAAATTTGATAATCAATCCCTTGAAGGAAGAATTCCATTTTGGTCTTCCAGTAGGTGTAGTCTTCACCATCGAACAATGGTGGTCTGTTGACAGACTGACCCTCGAAATGACCTTGAGCTACCATTTAATCTTTTCTCTTTAGATCATTAGATCTTCTTTGTCGAAGAGACTTGGCTCTGATATCACTTGTTGCCCAGCTAGCAAGCCCAGAGGGGGGGTGAATGGGATTCTTAAAATTTGATTATCTAAACCTGTCAACAAAAATGTTCAACACAAAACACCACGTTCGACTGTTAGTGTTAGTAATAAAGAAAAGATAACAATCACAAACTGGCAATCACACGACACAAGGATTTTATCCTAGTTCGGACCTCCCCTCTAAAGGAGTCCTACGTCCAGTCCCTGAGCAACAACTCAGGATATCACTACCCGAGGGTATACTCCCCCTCAAGGATACTTACACATCTAGCCGCAGCTGGCCTTCTCTTTACAACCCGAAGAGGAAAACAACACCCTAATTCACAGGCCTTCCTTCAACACGAAGGAACACACACCACCTGTTTCCAACAGGTCTTCTCTTCACACACGAAGAGGAACTTCTCAAGAAGGTGAGAAAACAGGCGAAATGCCCCTAGACCAAGCTTACAGCAAATGCTTGATCTGAGGCAGTGATTGAGAGAGAAAGATCTACAATAATGAAATCTCTCAGATCACAAGGGCTCTCCAAAACTAACAACAATGAGGCACTGGAGAGCAAGAGCTACAAGGTTGGAGTGGAAAGCAAGAAGCTCTTTTTCTAAGACTCTATCGCTTCCTGATTTTTCGTTGAGATTTTGAACACTTCCAAAGTTGTGTTTCTAGGAGTCTTCAGTCTTTATATATATATATATATATATATAGCTTCTTTGTTTTCCTCCTCCATCTAGCTCGCCCTTCTTCCTCTAGCCCCATATCTCGTCAAACCTCATCAAACCTAAAAGACTTCCGATACAAAAGTCCGACTTCTTCAAGTTTCCAAGTAAGTATTCACCTTCTGTTTAAATCTGTTGTGCTATCCACATCGGTTAAAGGGTTGTAGTGAGTAGTACTGAGTGATTTTGTGTGTAGTACCTCAGGTCTTCAGATTAGACAGGGAGTCTAAGAACAAGAGGGAATATCAATTCAATAATCTATATGCTCTTTTGCAGTTGATAATCTCCTTTCTCATAATACTGTTGCTGGTTCGTGATCTCGTTCAAAAATAGTTGATGCTTCTTCCTGACGAAGAATATTCATCAAGCAGAAATCCGTATAGAAGAAAAGTCCGACTTCTTCAAGTTTCCAAGTAAGTATTCACTTTCTGTTTATATCTGTTGTGCTATCCACATCGGTTAAAGGGTTGTAGTGAGTAGTACTGAGTGATTTTGTGTGTAGTACCTCAGGTGTTCGGATTAGACAGGGAGTCTAAGAACAAGAGGGAATATCAAAATACTCAGGAATATCTATGGCTCTTCCACCTACAGAAGATAACATAATAGTAAAACAGTAGGAGAATCCTCAGCCACTAAGATAGGAGAATCCTCACTGAGATAGCCTGTATGGAACTAAATTCAACAAACTTTAATCATAAAATTTTGTGTGTAGTACCTCAGGTGTTCGGATTAGACAGGGAGTCTAAGAACAAGAGGGAATATCAAAATACTCAGGAATATCTATGGCTCTTCCACCTACAGTGTGTAGTACCTCAGGTGTTCGGATTAGACAGGGAGTCTAAGAATAAGAGGGAATATCAAAATACTCAGGAATATCTATGGCTCTTCCACCTACAGAAGATAACACAATAGTAAAATAGTAGGAGAATCCTCAGCCCCTAAGATAGGAGAATCCTCAACTGAGATAGCCTGTATGGAACTAAATTCAACAAACTTTAATCATAAAACTCATAATGGATTAGTTAGTGATCAAATTAAAGTAAATTTTTAGAATATATTCGATCAACAAAATACTATAATAGATTATCAATATATATACATATATATATATATATATATATATATCTTCTCTTGCTGAATTAGTCGTTTAGATGACCATTGTGTCCAGGCTTTAGTGAACGTTAGACTGCATGGTTCTCCTTATTCTTCAACAGGTATGTTGCAGTCAACAGTCCTTTACGTTTCATGCACGCAAGGAGAACATCCTTCTTGATATCCTTCAGCTTCTACTTTGTCCAACATTGTATGGGGTTGTGCTGTTAGAGACCTGCACACAATAAATGCTAAATCATATACAACTATGTTGTCTCTTGTTGTCAGTCAACATTAGAATCCATGTAGTAAGACATTTCACCAAAATGGAAATGGCATTCTGCTATATAAGAAGTGTTTCATATAGAAGCATGATAATAGAGGATATCCAGATATGCTTCGTGCAAAGAAATGTACAGCCACATTAAATGCATGGATATTAGAGAAACACGCGGGAGGACTTTGACTGTCAAGATATTTGAAACTTATTTGAATATCAAGTCATTGTAATCCATGAAATCGTTATGAGTACGACTTATGAAATCGTTGTGTGAATAAGTCGTTGTTTATGTAAATCGTTATTCATCCATAAACAAATCGATGTGAACACAAGTCGTTATACAATCATAACCAAATAGTTGTAGAGACTAATCATTATGAGAGTATAAGCAAGTCATTGTGAGCAAATCGTTATAACCAAATCATTGTGAGCAAATCGTTGTTTCACTTATCAAGCCGATGTAGTGACCAAATCATTGTTTGCTATATCCAATCGTTACGGCGACTAAGTCGTTGTGTAACTTATCGAAGCGTTACGGTGACCAAGTCGTTATGTAACTTATCGAATCATTGTGAAGACCAAATTGATGTGAAATAGAAATCGTTGTTCTCACTTGGCAAATCGTTATAAGAGCAAATCGTTGTTCTCACTTAGCAAATCGTTGTGAGAGCAAGTCGTTGTCCTCACTTAACAAATCGTTGTGAGAGCAAATCGTTGTTCTCACTTAACAAATCGTTGTGAGAGCAAATCGTTGTTCTCACTTATCAAATCGTTGTGAAACCGAATCGTTGTGAGAGCAAATCGTTGTTCTCATTTAACAAATCGTTGTGAGAGCAAATCGTTGTTCTCACTTATCAAATCGTTGTGAGAGCAAATCGTTGTTCTCACTTATCAAATTGATGCGGCGATCAAATCTTTCTACTCACTTAGTGAATCATTGAGAGATCGAAATCGTTATAAAACATAGGAAGTCGATGTGTACTTAGAAAAATTACCTGCTCTGTACTCCAAATGCTACAGGGTAGGAATACTTACAAGTTTTGCTTGATTTTACCTGATTTATTTCATGTGCCTAAGCTTCATGAAAACTTGTTAGATCATGCTTTATTTGAGTTTTGTTAATAACCAAAATAGATATATAATTCATGAAATTATATGGGGATGAACTGATCATCAAGCACTACCCACACAGGGTATAGTATAGGTACCTACTACCACGAGGTACCACCACGGAAACCACAACCAAACCAGTGCCACCACAAAGCACTCTACCACAAGCAAAACCTTGACTCAACTGTGCCAACGACAGGGTACACCACAAGAGTCAAACCACAACTAGTGAGTCTCTGCTCACCAATCACAACTACAACTGTGCCAACACCAGGGCGCACCACAACCCGTCAAACCACAATGGTGAGTCAACACTCACAAGCCTACACCACAGGCAAAGCATGAGTCGGAAAGGAACGACGCCACCACACATGAACGGACTACTGCTTCATGAAATGAGTATCTAATCCGGACAACACAACACAAGAACTACCTCTCAATCTCGCAGTCACGGACGAAGGGTCCAACTGCCGCTCGACAAGCACAAGGCAAAGAACAGTGGAGACCAACCAACACCGCACCTGCAGGTCACACACCCCGCAGGCCCATGCCTGGCACCTTTAGGGACTCTGGCCTAAGCTCCCTAAAGTGAGGCACTGGAAAACAGGACTAGCTGGGGACCAGTGTCGACTACTGGTGTCCGTACCCCCAACTACGAGCGCGCTACAAGCGACTGTACACCCACAGACACAAGTCGCTGCCCTCTGTCGTCTGTCCCTCAGCCGGACGTACAACTCAAACACAGGATTGAGGGTGTCCACGATAGACGACACAGGCCCCGACGGTACAACACAAGTACTGGGACAAACCCCGAGCACAACAAATACACGTGCCTAGCTCACACAGAACCGGGGGTACCTGACTGTAGAGGTATTCCAGAACAGGCGTTGGACCACCAAACTCGGCAAGCTCAAACCAAGATATTTATATACATACATTTACCCTTTATCACAAACTAGTACACATGTCAAGAGTAGCTTGTCCTGGTCACTCGTGACCCACAAGCTAACATACATAGACATATCCACGAATCACATTAAACATTAACAACTCGGCCTATCATTGGTCATCTCATGACCTCCGTAGCCACATAAACTGTAGCAACCTGGATTTTTTTGAAAAATAAAAAATTAATAATATAAAAAGAAAACTAATTAAATTCATTGGAAAATTAAATAAAAGAGAATTAAATAAAAACCATTAAATGAAAAGAAGTAATGGACTTTATTAAATTGACCCAATAGATGTTAGTGGGCCAAAATAGGAATTTTTAAAAGAGAACTAATCGGAAAATACCCTAAATTCATAATTGAATTATTACTTAAATAAGAAAAGAGGTGTTTAATGCAATTAATGGAAGTTTGGGTTGGGATTGGATTCCTAACCCTCCCCAAATAGCTTGGCCACGAAATTACCTCTCTCCCTAACCCATTTGGAAGGTTGCAAGCTTGGAAGGGTGGAAAGAAACTAGGAAATTCGGAATAATTAGGAATTGAAGTCATAATAGGAAATAGAAAGGGGAGGAATATAAAAACTCTCTTAAAACCCTCATGGCCGGCCCTAAGCTTGTACCCAAGGCTTGCTAGACCAGGAGGAGAACCCAAGGAGAGGATAATTCGTGGGAGAAGGCTTCATTAAAGCTTCATCCCGAGTTCTTCACCTTCAAACCCTAGAAGAGGAAAATCATTAAAGGTACGCATTCTCATGAGCATAAACCATGAAAAAATTTTTGTAGGATGTTTCGTCCATCAGGAACAAAAGCCCTTTGGTTTCATAATTTTCCATCGAGCATACCTATTGTTCTTGATTTTTCATGTTCTGCAACTTACATGACCCCGAACCCTCTTCATAAATCTTGTTCTCCATGAATACTAAACATCATGCCACGAAATTTTTATTGATGATTCTAGTGGATGTTAGGTTTCTTTTGCCCCTGAAAGCCCTAATTTCCACCCCTCCTATCATGCAAATTAATTCATTGATCCCAATTGTACATTGTTCTATGTTCATTATGAATACTCTTTATTAAACCATGCTGAAACTTTCGTTGCTTTCAGATTTTGATGTACTGGAAGTACCCATGCATGTCTGGATCTGTTTAAAACTAGCTTCATGATTTTTCATGTACTGTACAATTTGTTATTAATTTTAGAACAACCCTGTGTCAAAATCGGGAAAGTCTGGTCCGTAATCCAATGCACTGTCCTTTCCCTGTCGGACTTTGTCGCAGACCCTGTGAACACAACGGCCCGATAGGCCACGTTCAAAGGTCTTGTCGCGACAGCATACCCATCACGATTTGAACGCGACAGGTACTGCCGTCGCGATCCGTGCGCCTGTGTTGGCTGACCTGTCATGATCCTTGCAAGACCTCGTCACGATCCGTGCACCTGTGCTGACTAACCTGTCGCGATCCTTGCAAGACCCCGTCGTGATCTGTGAGCCTATTCCGCCGGACCCGTCATGATCTGTGTCGACTCCTGTCGCGACCTGTTCTGTCCTTGTCACGATCCTTACAAGGGTCCGTCGCAATTTCAGTTTTTGCATGCAAACCCATATTCGTGCATGTCTTGTTATTCTACAGTCACCCTATGTCATGTTAACTGTCTGGTATATAGAAAAATGAAATGTTAATTATTGAATATATTTTAATTAATTTAAGTCAATCACATGATCTATCTTGTCCATGATTTTCTTATTCACATGAACACACACTTTGAACCATCCAAATATGGCTTAATTGGCATGAACGTGTTACATAATTTATCTGGTAATTTATGTCATTAAATTACCTCATTCTTAATATACTTATTTATGTCATTAAATTACCTCATTCTTAAATATACTTGTGTACGTTTCTCGCGATGTTTTGGAACACCGATACCGACGCTCCACTGTTCTAGAACTCCTCTAGAACGTCAGCACTTGTTTCTATATACACACTCTCTTGACTTGGACGAACTCTCCGTCAGATATTCCTTCTGCCGAACTAGTGAGTCTTTGCTCAAGGCCTTCGTAAGTCTCCTCTGTCCATGGATTCCCACCTGGTCGACGAGCCGGTTGTACCCTAACACCTATGATACCCTTTAGGGATCAACATGATCCAAATGGCTATTAGAAGTTCGCTCTTATCAAGAATCACGCCGGACCTCTAGACCTGTGCATAACAAGGCCAGTGGTAGGGTTGTGAGTTCCACCTGATGCCAACACCAAGTGCACGTGTTGTGCAACTATTACTAAAGCTTGTTACTCGACGTGTTACGTGCAATGTCCACTAGCTCTCATCTACACTCTATTCACTCATCTATTCACGTTCTCTCTACTATCTCGTCTATTCATCTAGTGCTCTCATCTATTTCTTGGTACTCTATATTGGCCATTGACTGATTGTCTAAAGATAAAAATATAACCAATGCCTGGCAATATATAAAAGGCCCGATCTGGTCCTGGGATGTGCGCCTGAAAGTGCTAGTGCCCATGGGAGTTAAATGATCAGAGTGTTTGGCATTACACTCGAGTGCTATCTATCTCGACTATCTAAATGACAATCAATAAGTGCTATGTTCTCTCATTGTCTATTGATAAAAAGTGCTATACTATGCTCATTGTGCTATTGCTATGTTTTGTGCTATGG
The DNA here is from genome assembly GCA_014218235.1 of Colocasia esculenta. Classification (NCBI taxonomy): domain Eukaryota; kingdom Viridiplantae; phylum Streptophyta; class Magnoliopsida; order Alismatales; family Araceae; genus Colocasia; species Colocasia esculenta. Next base: position 75,167,253 of record CM024761.1, on the reverse strand, counting down.
CCATCTTGCTATTTTGTGCTACACTCGACTCTTGTGCTATATTTGGAAAGTTGTGCTATTTCGTTCACATGCTATCTTGCTATCTATTACTTGACTCTCTCACTCTATCATTAGTACTCTGCCTTTTAATTCATTAATCATTTAAAGCCTACATGACTATTGAGATTTAAGTCCTACTGGGCGTTATCGCTCACCCTGCGTTATTTGTCGTTGTGTTCTCAGGTGAGACCGAGGATGAACTATACACTCAAGAGGACGGGAACGACCAGGAGTGACATCACGAGTACCCTAGCGCCCTAGAATTATGTTTTATTTCAATGTAATTGGGCCCTATAGAATGGCTATGATATTAGTGGTTGTAACTAGACATTGGAAAATTAATAATGAGAAGAGTTTTCTTTAGTATTATTCATTGTGCAATAGTTTGATTTCTAGTACTTACTCTATACCCGTTTACTAGCAACTGCCTTGCGTTCCAATATTCCGCGTCGGGACGTGACATAAACACAATGTATAATAATCATACACTAACCCTTAACTTTACTCAAACAACACTAATTAAACCATCTTTATCATTCTATAAAAGATGTTCCATGACTGAGGCTAGGTTCACGCTGGTACCTCACTGCCCAACCATCACGATGTATCATAAAAGTTACACCAAGACAATTTGTGTGCCATGCACACACCCAAACCACGTAAACACCACAACACAAGCGATACACTGACCACTTAAAAACATGCTCACCTCGTGAGCAACATGCTCTACGAGTGCTACATGTGCCAATGCACCACTAGCCTGTGCCATGCACAACACTTGACAAATAATCGGATAATCGTACCTTGAAAACATGCACAAAAAGACCTCACGGCTAAGGTCGCGACATAGGGTACTATTGCCTTCAGATCGCGACACCTGGATGTGTCTCGTTAGAAAACCCTAACGCGACGGGTCGGCTTGTCGCGACCTTGTCACGATAGGGGGTTCTGTCGCCTTCACAGCCAGGAACCCTAATCTGGACTGCTCACTCCAGATTACCACCCCAAACTATGCAAACCATGTTTAATTTCCAGTTTTCATGCTTTAATGAAAACCCTAACATGGTATCTATTGTTCTTAACCCCAAAAACCAAACATACACGCATTTCATGCAATCCACACAATAGAACAAGGTGGATTCTCCCTACCACTGCGAAGAACGCAAAAACCGGACACGACACTGCGTCTCCCCCGCTCCACACGACGTCCTCGCAGTGAGAGCGTGCCGAAATCCATGCCAAAATGCCAAATCACCCGAGAGAGCTCCGCAGCAGCTCCTCCTAGCTGAGCAGAGCTTCCCACAGCTCTGTCCAGCCAGAGCTAACTTAAAAACACCCAGCAGTTAAGAACGCGACGCATCCCTACGTCACGACCTGAACATGACATAGGAGGCCGTCGCCTTCCCAAGGCCGACGTCAACTGATTGCCCAGTGCGCAACACGCAGCAGCCATGCAGACGAAGACCGCCAAACAGCGGTAACATGAACGCGACCACCAGCGGCGTCACGTTCAGAATGCGACGCAATCCCTTATCGCGTTCACAAGCAGAGAACTTGTGAGCACTTTGGGCCCAACTGCCGGCCCACCAAGCCTCACAACCGCACGCAAACACCTGAAACATGAACTAATGGGCCATACACTAGCCACCAAACCCACTAAATAGGGTTCCATGAGGATCCGAAAAATACGCGACGTTACAATTATATTTCAGATTCGTGGTGAAGAGGAATTTGTCCATCCTTTACCCAAGAACATGTCGGGTAAGTTTGTGATTTCAGCCCTGAAGGCAACCCAATGTTGAACAAGGGTTGTAGTGGTTTTCTTGCTAGTGTGGTTATATTCGAGGATTCGAAGAAGGCTTTGTCCATGGAAGATATTGAGATTGTCCGAGATTTTAGTGATGTTTTTCCTGAGGACTTGTCTGGTTTTCCCCCTGCAAGGGAGATTGAGTTTGGTATTAAGTTGGTACCTAGTACAACACCTATTTCTATTGCTCCTTATCATATGGCACCAGCGAAATTGGCGTAATTGTGGAAGCAACTGCAGGAATTGCTAGACAAAGGTTTTATTCGGCCGAGTGTATCACCTTGGGGAGCACCTATACTGTTTGTGAAGAAGAAGGATGGGTCGATGAGGCTGTGCATTGACTATCGTAAGCTTAATCAGGTGACTATTAAGAACAAGTATCCTTTACCTCGCATTGATGACTTGTTTGACTAGTTGCATGGAGCTTCTATATTTTCTAAGATTGATCTTCGTTCTGGCTATCATCAACTCCAAATCAAGCCGGAGGATTCTTCTAAAATGGCTTTTAGGACGAGATATGTCCATTACGAGTTCCTAGTCTTACCATTTGGTTTGACGAATGCTCCAGCGGTTTTTATGGATTTGATGAACACGGTTTTCCGGCAGTATCTTGACTCTTTTGTAGTGGTTTTTATTGATGATGTGATGATCTATTCACCTGATGAGGAGACTCATAGGGAGAATTTGAGGATTGTGCTTGAAGTCTTGAGAGCGCACAAACTGTATGCCAAATTCAGTAAGTGCAATTTTTAGATGAAGGAGGTTCACTTATTAGGGCATGTTATTTCTGAGATGGTGTATCTATGGATCCGACAAAGGTGGAAGTTGTCCTTAACTAGGAGACACCGAGATCATCTGCTGACATCAGGAGTTTCCTTGGCTTTGCTGGTTATTATAGAAGGTTCATTGAGGGTTTCTCTTCTATTGCGGCTACTTTGACAAGGTTAACTAGGAAGGGAGTTAAGTTCGAGTGGACTGAAGCTTGTGAAAGAAGTTTCCAGGAACTGAAGACTCGATTGACTACAGCACCAGTGCTTGTGTTGCCCAATGGTGTGGATTCTTTCTCTATCTACACAGATGCTTCGAAGATTGGGCTTGGCTGTGTTTTAATATAGGGAGGTAGAGTTGTTGCATATGCTTCTAGGCAACTTAAGGAGCATGAGCGTAATTACCCAACTCATGATTTGGAGCTGGCGGCAGTGGTATTTGCTTTATAAATCTGGAGGCACTACTTGTATGGAGTGAGATTTGAGCTTTTCCCTGACCACAAGAATCTTAAATATATGTTCTCTCAGAAGGAGCTGAATCTGAGGCAGCGGAGGTGGATTGAGTTTCTGAAAGACTATGATTTTGAGCTTACTTACCGTGTAGGGAAAGCCAATGTGGTGACGGATGCATTAAGCAGGAAGAGGCAAATGATGCGGCAAGACTGGAAGATGCAACAAGATCATTGGTCATTCTAGAGCCACAATTGTGCAGCATGTTCTTAGCTCAGTTGACCATTAGATCTTCTGTGCATGATAGGGTTCTTGCTTTGCAAAAAGATGACGCACTATTGTATGAGTTGGTTGGGAAATCTGGCATAGTTAGAGATGAAGATGGTGTGATTCGTTTGAATCATCGGGTGCGTGTCCCTAATGATGTGGATCTGCGAAAGGAGATTTTGGAGGAAGAGCATAGGTCGCAGTTTTCTACTCACCCAGGCAGTGGAAAGATGTATAAGGATCTGAAGCGTTCTTTTTGGTGGTCCGGCATGAAGCAGGATGTGGCAGGAGTTGTAGCTAAATGTTTGATATGTCAACAGGTGAAGGCAGAACATCAGCGACCTTCCGGTTTGATGCAGAAGCTGGATATTCCTCAGTGGAAATGGGAGCAGATAACTATGGATTTTGTGACTAGATTGCCTAGATCAGCTAGAGGGAATGACTCTATATGGGTAATTGTTGATAGATTCTCGAAGTGTGCTCATTTTCTTGCTATGAAGAAGAAGCAGTCCATAGAGAGTTTGGCTAGGCTATACATTGATGGCATTGTGAAGTTGCATGGGATTCCGAAGGCGATTATCTCAGATCGTGATCCGAGATTTACTTCTAGATTTTTGGCAGAGTTTGCAACAAGCTTTTGGCAGCCAATTGAAGTTGAGTTCGGCATTTCATCCACAAACGGATGGACAGTCCGAGAGGACTATTCAGATGTTAGAGGATATGCTTAGGGCTTTTGTTCTTGATTGGAGAGGAGATTGGGCATGCCACCTAGCTCTTGTGGAATTTGCATACAATAATAGTTTCCATTCGAATATAGGTATGGTCATTTGAGGCTTTGTATGGGAGACCTTATAGATCCCCATTGTGTTGAGAAGAAGCAGGAGATCGGCATATGGTTGGACCAGAAGTGGTGCAGGAAACATCAGCGAAGATCTAGTTGATTGTGCAAAGATTAAAGGCAGCTCAAGATCGTCAAAAGAGTTATGCAGATTTGAGGAGGAAAGACTTGGTTTTTGAGGTAGGAGATCATGTATTTCTTAAGGTGCCACCAACCAAGGGTGTAGTGAGATTTGGGAAGAGAGGTAAATTGAATCCGAGATTCATTGGTCCCTTTGAAGTATTGAGGAAGATGGGGAATGTGGCGTACCAACTAGCTTTGCCACCATCCTTAGCAGAAGTACACCCGGTCTTTCATGTGTCCATGTTGAGAAGATATGTTTGGGATCCGGCTCATGTGATTAGTTATGAACCGATGCAGTTCCAGCCAGATTTGTCCTATGCAGAGCAGCCTGTAGAGATTCTGGATCGGAAGGTGCAAGAGTTAAGATCGAAGTCCATTCCTTTCGTGAAAGTCTTATGGAGGAATTTTTTGCGTGAAGAAGCAACTTGGGAGCTTAAAGAGATGATGAAGAAACAATATCCGTCATTGTTTGGTAAGTATTCTAACTCAATCTTTGAGGACGAAGATTATTTTAAGGGGAAGACGGTGTAGTCGCCTAGAATTTTACTGAAGTGTATGATGCATTTGTGCATATGTTTTTTCATTTAACAAGTGTGCTGTAAATTTGATGAACTTGACGTCAATATCCACTGACGTTGACTATAGGTAGCGGCATGATCGATTGCCATCTATTGTCTATTAATGACAGGTGATTGTGTCGTTTATTATTTCTGGAATATTTGGTTTTTCGGGCAAGTAAGTTGACGACATGATTGATGGACGTCAATCTCTTGGTCGACGACAGCACTGGTTCACGTTAACCTGACTTGCCTATTTTTGTTGTTACCGTTCAGGGGGAGAGAATGTCGGCCGTTTTCCATGCATTTAATGGGGAGATTGGGGTGTTTTCTGATCCAAGGGTTAGGATTAAGCTAGGGCAATCCGTATGGATCCTTTTAAGACCCGAATTTAGCCTTTGGGAGAGGGTTTTTGCACTGTTTCGGAAGAGAGAAAAGAGGGCCGAGAAAAAGGGTTGCAGAGCATGGTTCATGTGATCTGGAGCGAGTTGGACCAAGGGGGAATATCAAGGATCGAGGATAGAAGAATCTCCCAGTGTGGGAGCTGTGCTAGAGGCCAGATTTGGGCGTTTGAAGACGGAGTGAAGGACTGTCTTGTTGCCAAGGCGGGCATCTTCGAATCTATCTTCATCACTCCAGAAGGAGGGTTAGAGGCAAGTAGCATGGGGATCGGTTTAGGATAGTACACTCTTTAGATTTACCATTTTTACGTATTTTTAAATCCATCAAATAACATGTGGGAGGGGATTTAAGTTCTGTCATTTTATGTGCGGGTTTCTATGTTTTCTGGACGGATGAACTCAATGCCCACATCGATCGCCATTTAATTTATGTAAACGACAACATCAAACACCGTTTAATTCCTATAAACATCAAGATTTTGGACGCCTAATATATGTTAACGGTGCTATGTGACGCCGTCAATTGATGTTAACGATAGGATATGTTGACGTTAACTCTGTGTAAACGTCACATACCTTGTCGTTAAGTTTATCAGCGCTGTTTTTCTGCAAATCTGTCTATTGTTCCTCAACTATGATCTATGCATGTGCGGGGTTTTTCAGTCAGGTTATGTTCTATGTAAATTAGTACCGTTATACAGTAGGCATGTCATTGCAATGATGTATGGGCTATGTGTAGTTGTTTTTAAAGAATTCTATTTGATTTAGTAAATGGAAAATGAAATAGATGCAAGTTTGATCCATGTTGTAGCATTTTATTAGAAATCGTATGGCTGTTGGATGAAACTACAGACCTATTGTACTCAGTATTCCACAGTAATTGCATGATCTTTTCACTGTTGTATCATGTGAATTAGTTTGAGTTTATGATAATTAATCATGAAAAAGTGATATAGGACTCAGAAAATTATGAAAATTTACATGTGCGTCACATGATTAGAAATAGATTTACTGTCAAAATTTTGGAATTTTTAGAGCACCGTACATATTGTTATGATTTTCTGAATGATAAAATATACATGGAAATCAATAGATAGGAGAATGTATATGCATGTTAGATTTTGTTGTAACCAGTAAAAGTAGTATCATGATAGGTTGTTGTGTACAGTAGAGTTTTGATTTCAGAATTGAGGTAATATGCTGTGTAATCTTGTGTTGTTACCTTACTAATTATGTAATAATTTATGAAAAGAAGCATGATAGAATTGCATGTAAATGTTAATTGCATGAATATGTGTTATTGCGTTTCTGAAATGAATTGGCCAATGAGACATTGCTATTATAGAGATACCTATATGGAACTACAACATGGAATGCCGCTATGGTATTGGTTCACCTACATGAATTGACTACTGAATCCGTGGGCAATGGATTGAAATCCTGGAGGTAGACATGTTCTACTGGTTATGGTGGGAAGGACTTTTCCCGGTATTGCGCAATAACCAAGATTTCATCACTGTTTTGCCTAGGTGATAAGTGAATGACTACATGCTACATGATCTCTATTAATAGTGGGGCTATGTCTTGGCAACTATACTACATGATAAATGATCTACATGCTACATGATAAATGATCTGCATGCTACATGATAGATGAACTACATGCTACATGCAAATTGACAACATGCTACATGATGATTAACTACATGTTACATGATATAGATTACATGTTACTTGAAATTGATTTCATGCTACATGACATTGAACACATGTTATAAGAATTTGTCTAAATGCCATGCCACATGAAAATGCTTAGATCATTTGTTTAATTATGAAATGTAAACCACAAGTTACATGAAATTGTTTTATTTTTCACAATAAATAACCATGCCATGTAAAGAATGATTGCCAAACGAATTAGTGCATGCTAATAGGAAGAGCTATATGGTATCAAGGATGTGAAAAGAAATATGCTACCATGTTTTTAAACTTAGTATATGATATATCTTGAACTATCTTTCATGTGACTTGCTGGTTCTTTTAGACTCACACTTGATTAAATTTCTGGAGAGACTGAGGATACCTAGGAGTTAGTGCACTCTGACTCGGAGCATGAGGATGTGGAGGCTTAGTGCTTTTTTTCTTTGAGTGTGCTTGAGAGATTATGTATGTGAGAATAAGATGTACTTTGAGTTTTATGTATTTTATGTCATTCAATAAAACATTCTTGATGGTTCTCTTTCACTTCACTCAATTCTTCCTTCATCAATAATCTTCATGTTCACCTTGTGAGGGGGAGCTACATTAAAGGGGGAGTCATTGTCAATTCTTCACTCACTTTCTTTGACACTTCTTGTCTATCTTGAGCCGCAACAATCAGAATTTTTGAGTCCTTGTGATATTTTTATATGAGAGACTTAAGACATTCAAACTAAATTAATTGTGCACTTAGTTTAATTTCAAAGATTCCCTTTAATTTCAAGGTTGTGCCATTTTAATGGTGGATATCTTTAAAATGATTTGCAAAATACTTATAGGCACATGAGTGGCTCTAATGTTTAACATGTGCATTTTTAAGCTTCATTTTTATCACATGTTAAGAATAATATCTCTCCACTCATAGCCATGATTTCTTTTATGGTCAAAGCAAATATATTTCTGCAAAATATTAAAAAAATGATTAACAATTTGGAAAGATACAAACAGAGCAATGCAAACTCTTGTACCACTGAGCAACCGGGCCATCTCACCTAAACAAGTGGTTTGTCTCGCGTCAAAAAGTGGAAAAAAAAATTCATCTCTGTGTAAGATAATGAAAGTTAAACCACTAAGTAATCAAGGCGTCTTGCATCTGATAAATGTGATATCCTGCACTGAAAATTGAGATTTAACTAATTTATTCTTGTATCTCTTCTCCAGCAAAAATGAAAGGAATTCAAAATAGGCAGGACAGAAAAACATAAGACCTAAAGAAAGTTCATGAATTCTGAGTTTAGACCTATCATTCTACCTTGTGATGAATATAAAGCTAAGAACTTCCTTGTTAAACACTTTTACTAACTCTTATAGGTCACTTTGCATCACATTTGCATCATTATTTTAACTACATTTAGATCATTATATCTTGCTATACTTTGTGTTGAGTGTGTCTTTGTGATTAAACTTTGATGCTCAATAACAAATACAGTAATTTCTCTCATATGTCAATATCACTTTGACTCACTCATTTTGATCCTTCCTGAACATACCTTTCCACAACTTAATTCCTTGATCTCCTACCATTTATATTTTACGTCCGTCTTTTTGATGTTGTCAAAAAGGGGGAGAAAAAGCATGAGTTAATGGGCTTATGAGGGAGTAAAAGAATGAGTTTTTGGGAGAAAAGAATGAGGAGGAAAAATATAAGCATTTATTTTGTCCTCATCAAAAAGGGGGAGAATGTTGTGTTGAGTGTGTATTTAATATTTTGATGATGATTTTAAAGATGACTACAATATTTGGTTGTAGATGATGTCCAAACACTCATACTTTGATTTTGATGATGACATATTTTACATATTATAATGATGACTAAAAAATATTTTTTTGATAAATATTTCATATTTTGATGATAATGACGTATTTTGATGGTTCACACTTTATATATACAGGTTTACACAATTTTGTCAAAGTTGTGTCAACACACATTGGAAGTTAGGTCGACACACATAGTCCACCCAGTCAGCTCCTGAAGAACAAAGTCATAGTTGTATCGACATAAGTTGTCAGTTAGGTCGACACACATAGTCTGCCTAGTAAGCTCAGAAGAACAAAGTCAGAGTTGCATCAACATTAGTTGTTAATCAGGTCGACACATGTTTCCTCCCAGTAAGCTATAACTGATATTTAGTCAGTTGCATCGACACACATGCAAACTTGTGTTGACACACATTGTGTGAAAACTCAAAAATGTAAAGCATATGATTTCCAAAGGGTGTGATTTATCTCTGAAGACTTTTGGGAGATTCTCTTTTTACCAAAATACCATTTCATCCAAGTGGCAATGAGGAGAAGGGCTTTTGGACATGTGGCAACCTTGGGTGTACCCTAGGTTTCTATGCACATGTTTCCCATGTAAAAAGGGATTGCACCAAGGATATAAAAACTTCTGTCTCATCTGAAGCAGCCATCGAACACAGAGGACGTGGGGATCAAAAGCCAAGCATAGAGAGAGAGTGATGGAGTGCTGAAAGAAGAGCAGATCAAGAAGAAGAGCAGTAGAGGAAGAAGGAGCAATCGAAAGAAGCAACAGATCTAAAACATAGCATCGTGAATTGAAGTAGTACTCCATCTGATTTTCTCAAGGGCCTTCAATTCAAGCTTCATGCAGATCGTCTTCAACAAGAAACATCCAATTCATCTTTGTGCTATATGAAATCCATGTGTAGTTTGTGTGTTAAAGTATGTTTACTTAGTACTTGCTAATAGCCATGCGAATCATGTGATAGTTTACTTAATGCATTATACTTGTGTAGAGTATATGTGATAGGTGTATGGATGTGGCCAATGGGTTGCTTTCTAAGTCTATTGCATAGGCTCATTCTTGCTTAAACATAGGTATTCCAGAACTTGAGGAGGAGATAGTGAGGAGCAACTCCGAGTGTGAGGAGTAGTTGCGGCTTAGAGAGCTATTGCTATAGCTTGTACTTTTCTTTTTACTTAGTACTTGAGACGTTATTGTAATATGGACTTAATAATTTTGGACTTTGTTATATTTACTTTGCTACTATATAGGTTGTGGGATGTGTGTGGTGATGATGGAATAAGAATTACTTTTGTTTCCTTTGTTATTTATGTACATATCTACCTACTTTGTTGTGTTGGATATATATCCCATTGTAACAACATGCTTTATATCGACGTGGATTGGTATAATCATACCGGTATAAAGAGGGTCGTTATAAACATTCAAGCTTCGACTTCCAATGCTCGCACTGACCACAACGTTGGCAACAGAGAGAACATTCTGTAGGGCACTGTCCTCCCCAATGGATAGGAGCACCCCCATCCTTTAGTGAGTCCAACCAAATTTTCCGCTCTCGACAGAAAGGTGGACATGATATTTCAACTAATTGCAAGCCAAATTGCGCCCCATAGGGAGACCTTGTGGCATGACTATCACATCGCTAGCAGCCGCTACACCCTTGAAGATGGACATCCCATCTTCAATGATGCAACTAAATGTACATCTCTTTCTTTGATGATGTTTAACAATGATCCATACAAGTGTGAATATCATGCTTCAATCATATCTAACACTATTATTCATGTTTAGTTCACAGAAATATTCATATGATGACAGTGGTGTCGACACAACTCTGATAGTGTGTCGACACATAGTTCAATCCCAATGAAAATGGTCATCAAAGAAAGCCAGTTGTGTCGACATAGGTACATCATGTGTCGACACATCATCTACTCACAGAAGCTATTAAAAACTGAAGGTGTTAGTGGTGTCGACACAAGTTGATTGTGTGTCAACACATCCTATGCATACAGTAAGAAGTGAAGTGTGAAGAAGCCAATGGTGTCGACACAAGTTGATTATGTGTCGACACAGCCATTGCATCCAGAAAATAGTCAGAAGACAAGTAGTCTGTGGTGTCGACACATCTTGTACTCTCAGAAGCATGGTTTTTGGTCTGTGGTCTGGTGTGTCGACACAAGTCACCAGTCAATGTTGCTAGGATACAATGCAAGGAACATGTGTCGACACATAACTCAAGTTGTGTCGACACACTTCGACTTTTGTTCCAGATCTGATTTCGTGGACATGTGGAAGGATTTGGGGCAAGGCTTTTGAGTGGGAATTCTGTGCCCCCAAGACTCCAAGGCATGTCGTGGGTACATGGGACTATAAATGCCCATGATCGACACATCTTTTGGGGACACACACCTTAGTTCCTCATCTCCCACAAGTATAAGGCAGCAACCAGAGAGAGAGCTCATCCATGGGGAATTGCTGTCCAGATCTGAAGAATTGGGGATTCAAGCATCTTGATCCATCAACTTCAAGTGGAATTCCCAGATTCCCGAGTTCACATCATTGAGCTGAAGCTGGAAGTATGAAGTCTCAACTGGGAGCATAACAGGGGGAAATAGAACCAGTTCTTTATGATCTACAATTCACTTGATTCATCTGGTTCTTCATCTTAAACTTGATTCCATTTGTATGTATTGTGAAATTGAAGCAACTCTTGTGCTCAATTTCACGTGTGTGATCTGATCTGAGCTTTCTGTCATCTCAGATTGTGTGTGTGTGGTGTTATATCTATTTGAACTTGCGAGATAATTAAGCAGATTTGTGTGTGTGTGGATGGTGGACGCAGGATACACAGTTGTGTAATCCGAACCACCCTAAAATCTGTGTGCCTCTGTGGTTTGATCAATCTGAACGCTAGATGTTTGATAGGCTCGCTGTTCACACACTACTTAATCTATTTAAGGTGTTTGAACTTGTGCATAATTCAAAATTTTGAAAATTTTTCATATGTTTCTAAGTTGCTAAGCGTTTAAATTTTAATTTGGTCAAAATCTATTCATCCCCCTTCTAGATTTCGTCATAGCTATTTCCACTGTCTTTTAATTGGTATCAGAGTAGGTTCTCGTTGCACTTGCTAAGTGTTTGATCTAGCGATCAAGAGTTTTAGCTATGGAAATCACTAAGGGTCACTCAGTTACTAGACCTCCATTTTTCGATGGATCTGACTATTCTTACTGGAAAAGTAGGATGCAAGTGTTTTTGAGAGCTTAGGACTATGAACTCTAGAAGATTGTTGATAAGGGTCCTGTTGAATTGCCAGAAGATGAAGATTTATGGACCAAAGAGCAAATCAAGAAATCCACACTCAATTGGAGTGCGATGAACATGATGCAATGTGCCATACATCCCAAAGAATACTCGAGAGTCTCATCATGTAATTCTGTGAAAGAAATGTGGGATAAACTCCAACTGATCTATGAGGGAACATCTGAGGTAAGGGAGACAAAAGCAAGTATGCTAGTATCTGGATATGAAATGTTTAGGATGAAAAGTGATGAGACTATCTCTGAAATGTTTGCTAGATTTATGCTGATTGTTAATGGTCTTAAAGGTCTTGGAAAAGACTACTTTAACAGTGACCTTGTACGGAAGATACTAAGGTCCCTTCCATCTGCCTGGCATACAAAGGCCACTGTTATTGAAGATTCAAAAAATTTATCTACCATGCAATTAGATGAGCTAATAGGATCCTTAAATCAACTTGAAAAAAAATGCATCTATCATTATTTCGGAGAAACCTATAGCTTTGAATGCTTCGTCTAGTTCTAAAAATGTGATTGAAAGTTGTGATGAATCTTCTGATGAAGATAATCATGGTGAATTGGCCTTATTGACAAGGCAATTCAAGAAATCTTTTAGAAAGAAAGGAAAAGGTAAATTCAAACCTTCGAATAAGAAAGATTTTTCCAAGAAAATTTATTTCAATAAGAAATTGAACCAAACAAGAAGATTGACATAATTTGCTATGAATGCAGGAAACCAAGACACATGAGAGGAGAGTGTCCTGATTTGAAGAGAAAGCTAAAAAATCAAATGTTCAAGAAAACCAGAGCCATGTTAGCTACATGGAGTGATGAAGATGAGGAAGAATAAGAAGAAAGTGAATCTGAAGATGAAGAGGTTACATGCCTTATGGCTAGTAATGAAGAGAACACTGAGGTAAGCTCTTCATTTGAAGATTTCTCCATTGATGATTGGGAAGAAGCATATGCTACATTGTTTGAAAAACTGTGTGAATTGAAATCTAAAAACAAATCAGTGAAAAGGAAAATTCACAACATATTGCATGATTCTCAAGATAATGAACAAGTCAATCTTCTAAACAATGAAATTGTCAATTTAAAAAGGGAACAAGAAAATATGAATGAACAACTTGATAATGTCAAGGAAAGATGCCAAAATACTAAAAAACAAAAATAAGTTTTGACTGATGAGAATGAAAAACTCAAGAAAGAAAAAGGGGTGATTCAAGAAGATTTGAAAAGTTTTCAAAAGGAATTGAATGATAAGAAAGATACTCTATCTAAGTTTGTTAACGAAAAATAAAATCTAGATGCTATATTTGGGGTTCGAATGAACACTACTAAGCATGGATTAGGTTTTCAGTCTGAGAACAAAAAGAAAATTGGACAGACTTTGATAACAACCTTTGTTAAAGGAACAATATCTCACAATCAGTCTGAAAAGAACACTCAAGGAAAACAATCCATGAACTCAAAACACAAAAGTCAGAATCAATTTAAAATTTTCAGAACACAAATCAAGCATGGAAGAGTTCAATTCAATAATCAATAGAATTTGAAGCCAACTGTTAGATCTACCTCTTACCTGAAAAACAACAAAAATTTCACATCACACAAATTCATGTCATGTACAATTTGCAAGAAATCTGGGCATACTGATGCAAATTGCAGATCAAATGTGAATGCATGTAAAGTAAAACAAGTCTAGATTCCAAAACAAATTGTCATTGAATTGAGAAAATTGATGGGACCCAAAGCAATTTGGGTACCAAAATCTTCTTTCTAAATTTCTTTGCAGGAATGTCTTACATCCCACAAGAAAGACAAATGGTACCTTGACAGTGGCTGTTCAAGACATATGGCTGGAGATACGGAAAAATTTTGTTCATTAACTGAGAAAGATGGCGGTCAAGTAATCTTCGAAGGTAAAAACAAAGGTCAAATCATTGGAACTGAAAATGTTTGTAAGAATCCTTCAAGCTCTATTGAAAATGTGTTGTTAGTTGAAGGCCTTGATAATAATTTACTGAGCATCAGTCAGCTGTGTGACAAGGGCCTTAAGGTAATTTTTAGTTCTGATTCATGTGAAATTGTTGAAAAAGAATCTAGAAAAATAAAATTTCTTGGTCAAAGGATTAACAATGTCTATCTAGTTGACCTGAATGAACATCAAAATGAAAATCTCTATTTAGTTGCTAACCAGCATGTTCTATTTCAATTGTGGCATCGTAGGCTAGGTCATGCTAGTGAAAATGTTTTGAATAAATTGATTAGACATGCTCTGGTGAATGTATTTCCTAAAATGAAGAAAAAGAAAATTGCAATTATTTGTTGTGCATGTGCTCAAGGTAAACAAACTAGGAAATCATTCAAGTATGTTGCACCTTTAATAACTTCCAAACCCTTTGAATTGTTGCATATGGATCTATTTGGTCCTACTAGGACACTCAGTCTTAGTGGACATCATTTGGGTTTGTAATTGTTGATGATTTTTCTAGGTTTACTTGGGTATTTTTTCTCTCTCACAAGAGTGACACCTTTGAAAATTTTCAAAATTTCTTTAATAAAATTGAACATGGAAAATTAAATGTAATCTACTCCATACTTACTGATCATGGAGGAGAATTTGACAATAATCTGTTCTTTGAATTTTGCAGGAATAAAGGGATTGATCTCAGATTTGCTTCACCAAGAACTCCCGAATAGAATGGGATAGTGGAAAGAAAAAATAGGACATTGGTTGAAATGGCCCGGACTCGTTTAATTGAAAGTCATCTTCCAAGAAGCTTTTGGGCAGAAGTTGTTAACACTTCATGCTACATTCTCAACAGAGTCATGGTAAGACCAGTCCTCAAGAAAACTTCGTATGAGCTCTTAAAAGGTAAGAAACCTCACATTGCTTATTTCAGAGTCTTTGGAAGTAAAGTTTTCATTCATAATAATAACAAGCAAGATCTAGACAAGTTTGAAAAGAAAAATGATGTAGGAATTTTTCTAGGATATTCTAAACATTCAAGGTCATATAGAGTTTTTAATAATGAATCAAGAATTGTAGAGGAAACTCCCATGTTATTTTTGATGAAAATTGTGAAAATATTAATGACCATGATTCTTGCAAAAATCAAGAAGAAGATGCAGATATCCTTATGAAAGAATCAGATCAATCACTGGAAAATAAAGAAACACCTGAACATGAAGATGTGTCGACTCAACAGCATCAGGTCGACACCAGATCAAGACAAACCAACTGAAAGTGTTAGTACACTGTCAAGAGGTAACTTCAGATACTCTCAAGATCATCCACTTGAGAATGTTGTAGGGAATGTCAATGATAGAGTTCATACTAGATCTCATTTCAAAATATCATTGAACAAGACCAAATGACCATTATATCTCAAGTGGAACCCAAAATGTTGAAGAAGTCTTAAAAGATAATTCTTGGGTAGAAGCAATGAATGATGAGTTAAATCAATTCAAAAGAAATAATGTTTGGAGCTTAGTTCCTAGAAATCCTGAAAATTCAATAATAGGAACTAGGTGGGTGTTTAGAAATAAACTGAATGAAGAAGGGAAAGTTGTGAGGAATAAAACTAGATTGGTGGAAAAAGGATACAATCAAGAATTTGGGGTAGACTTTGAAGAATCCTTTGCACCAGTAGCTAGGTTGGAAGTTGTATGAATTTTGTTAGCATATGCATATTCCAAAAACAATAATCTGTTTCAAATGGATGTGAAAACTGCCTTTCTGAATGGTTATATTAAAGAAGAAGTGTTTGTTGCACAACCACCTGGATTTGAAGATCATGATAAATATAACCTTATTTATAAATTACACAAAGCTCTTTATGGATTGAAACACCAAGAGCGTAGTATGACACGTTGAGCAATTTCCTAGTTAGTAAGAATTATTCCAGAGGTAAGGTGGACCAAACTCTTTTCACAAAATCTATCAATAATCACATTATTGTAGTTCAGGTATATGTGGATGATATCATTTTTGGTTCCACCAATCCTTCACTGTGTGAAGAATTTTTAAATCACATGCACAATGAATTTGAAATGAGTCTTATGGGAGAATTACATTTTTTCCTTCGCTTGCAGGTCAAACAACTTGAAGATGGATTTTTTATCAATCAAGAAAAATATGTCAAAGAGTTGCTGAAAAGATTTCAATTTGAACAAGCCAAGCCATCATCCACTCCCATGAGTACAAGTATAAAATTAGACAGTGATGAAAAAGGTAAAATGGTTGATACAAAGTAATACCGAGGTATGTTCTCTTTTATATCTTGCTACAAGTAGACCTGATATTCAATTCAGTGTTTGTCTTTGTGCTATATTTCAATCTAGTCCCAAGGAGAGTCACTTGCTTGCTATTAAGAGAATTTTTAGATATCTCTGTGGTACATGTGATTTGGGTTTATGGTACCCAGTTGGTTGTCATGCTGATTTAATTTCATATTCTGATGCTGACTATGTTGGTTGTACACTTGATAGGAAGAGCATTAGTGGTTATTGTCAATTCCCAAGAGGTTGCATGGTAACGGGGGCATCCAAAAAGCAACACTCAGTTGCACTCTCTATTGTAGAAGCAGAATATGTTACTGTAGGGAGTTGTGCAGCTCAAGTGTTGTGGATCAAAAGTCAATTACTTGACTACAACATTGATATTGGTTGTTCACCTATTATGTGTGACAATACTAGTGCTATCAATCTCTCTAAAAACCCAATTCAACACTCCAGAACAAACACATTGAGATTAGATATCATTTTCTTAGGGATGAAGTTGCAAACAAAAATATAGAATTAGAATTCATTCCTACAGAAAAACAAGTGGCTGATATCTTTACAAAACCATTGGCAGAGGATAGATTCACATCTTTAAGAAGAGAACTTGGAATTTGTAATATGCAATAAAAACTGAAATCAATTGGGACTCTTATGCAAAGATCAATTGGTATATCAAATGGTGAACTGTGGAAGGACAAGTCAGGCTTGTCTGAAAACTATCATTATCTGTGAGGAATAACCTCCGCCAAGTACCAATCATCTTCCTTGTGTAAGAGTAATTAATTTAAAAAAAACAAAACAAAAATGGTTGTGTTTGAAACATGATAGTTTGTTCATTTCATATCTTTCATGATAATCTTATTTGAATGCTTGTTGAAATTGAGTGCCAAGTTGATTATGTATCATTTGAATGTCATATGTTTCATTCATGCACTTTTTGAGGGGGATCAATAATTTTGAGAGGAGCAAGTGAGTTAGGAAAGGAGGATACCATGGTATCAGATTTGTCATGAAATATTTGAGAGCAAGCTGTAATTTTTTAATCAGATTTGATGGGGCAATGTCAGTAACAGTTATGCTTCAAGTCGACACACAATCAGTGTAGTGTCGACACCATGATGATCAGCCCATCCCCATGTAATTTTATTTATTATATGTAATTTTTTATGATTAACAAAACCTTAACAAATATTTTCTAACAATCTTTTCTAAAATTCATCTACAGGAAATTAGTCAAGCAAAATCTGTAAGTTACCCTCACACACTGTTATTTACAGTTCAAAGCATTTATTCTAAGTACACATCGATTTCCTTAATAGAACATCAGTTTTATAAGTGAAATAACAATTTGATCACTTTATCGATTTCACAAGTCACTTAAAACAACGATTTGATAAGTTAAAACAACGATTTGATCGCTATAACGATTCGATAAGTTAAAACAATGATTTGATCATTGTAACGATTCGATAAGTTAAAACAACGATTTGATCCCTGTAACGATTCGATAAGTTAAACAACGATTTGATCGTTGTAATGATTTTTTAAGTTACACAACGATTTGATCGTTGTAACGATTCGGTAAGTTACACAACAATTTGATCGCTGTAATGATTCGCTATCACTTCAACAACGATTTGGTCGAAACAATGATTCGCCTTAACTTAAACAATGATTGGATAGCAAACAACGATTTGATAGCAAACAACGATTTGCTTTTACTTGAACAATGATTTGCTTTTAGTCAAACAACGATTTGATAGCAAACAATGATTTGCTTCTACTTAAATAATGATTTGCTTGGACAACGATTTGTTCATACAACGATTTCATTATTCACATCAACATAAAATTTCATTTATATATGGATTATGATTATGAAATCGATTTCACGTATACAACAACACTCTCCACAATGATTATGGTTTGAATGAATTATCATGCATTTCATTATTATCTTCTCAGATAAGCTTGATAATAACCATTATATTCAAACATATTTTCAAAACTCTGTGGAGTTCAAGTCTTCCTACGTATATCTTTGAATCTTGCACCACGTAACATTTATTGTGATTGTACACATCTCTGCATATCACATATCTGTGTGCATTCTACACCTGTGTTTCTATAGTAAACGCTTTTTAGGGTGACAGAATGGCATTTCTATGTTGGTGTACATTCTTATAGCTTGACTTCTAACGTTGACTGACAGCATAGAGACAGTGTAGCTGTCTGCGTCTTGGTATTTAGCAGGTCTTTTGCCAGTACCATATCTTACAACATTGGATAACCTGAAGTGAAAGATATCTGGATGAATCTTCTCCTTGCATATGTGTCTCTCGGAGCATTAATGACTATAGGCTTACCTGTTCCACACCTCGAACCATACAGTCTAACATGCTTCAAAACATAGAGACAACAAACACTTCAATGGCTATATTCTCAAGAGAAGATATATATAGAAGGCTGATGACTCCATGAAGAACAGAGATACACAGAGAGATACACTAAGCAACACACATAGAATCCATCAAGCACTTGCGAGCATCAGCAAGAAGAGCTCACTCCTTCCAGCGAACCAACTTTTAGCTCTCAGCTCTCCGTTTTTCATTTGCTTAGTCTTTGGAGAGCTAGTGTAGTTCTGAGAGATTTTCTTGTTGTAAATCTTTGTCTCTTAGATTCAGCCTCAGATCATGCATTTTCTTATAAGCTTGGTCTAGGGGCCATTTGCCTTTTACTCACATTCTCTGTGTGTGTTCCTCTTCGTTTGTGAAGAGAAGACCTGTAGGAAACAGGTGGTTGTCATTCCCTTCATTGAAGAAGGAAGACCTGTTGCATCAGGTGTTGGTTTGTACCTCTTCGGGTTAGAAGAGAAGGTCAACTGCTGCTGGATGTGTAAGAGTCCTTAAGGGGGACAGTACCCTTGGTTAGTGAAATCCCAAGTTGTCACACCCCAACGCGGAATATCGGAGCGCGAAGGCAGTTGCAAGAAAAGGTATAGAGCGTATACTAGACATCAAACCATTGCACACTGAATAATACTAAAGGAAATCTTTCTCATTAATAATTTTCCAAATGTCTAGTTACAACCACTAATATCAGAGCCATTCTAAAGGCCCAGTTACATTGCAACAGAAGGAAATAACTAACTACAACTCTAAGATAACATAATGACTCAAGGGTACTCCTGGCTTCACTCTTGGTCATTCCCTTCCTCGTGAGTGTATGTGTCGTCCCCGGTCTCACCTGAGAACACAACATCAAATAACGTAGGGTGAGCGATAACGCTCAGTAGGACTTAAATCTCAGGCTCAAGCAGGCTTTAAATAATTAACGCATTTAATGGCAGAGTGTCTAGAGATAGCAGGTACAAGAGAGTCAAAATATAGTAAGAGATAGCACAACAGGTAACGAGATAGCACAATAGCACGAGATCAAGTATAGTTTCCAAAAATAGCACAAGTATCGAATATAGCGCGAATAGCAGGATGGCCATAGCACAACTAGCACAAGTATAGTAATAGCACAACGAGTATAGCACTTGTTTATCATTCTAGACATCGAGAGAGTATAGCACGTTTGTGTTTTGATTGTCATATAGATAGTCGAGATAGATAGCACTTGAGTGTAATGCCAAACACTCTGATCATTTAACTCCCATGGGCACTAGCACTTTCGGGCGCACATCCCAGGACCAGATCGGGCCCTTTATTTATTGCCAGGCATTGGTTATATTGTTTATCTTTAGGCAATCAGTCAACGGCCAGTATAGAGTACCAAGAAATAGATAAGAGAACTAGATGAATTGATGAGCTAATAGAGTGAACGTGAATAGGTGAGCGAGTAGAGTATAGATGAGAGCTAGTGGACATTGCACGTAATACGTCGAGTAATCAGGCGATAGTAACAGTTGCACAACACGCGCACTGGTGTTGGCAGTCAGGTGGAACTCACGACCCTACCGCTGGCCTTGTTATGCACAGGTCCAGAGGTCCGGCGTGATTTAAGATGAAAGTGAATCTCTAATAGCCGTTTGGATCATATAGATCCCTAAAGGGTATCATAGGTATTAGGGTACAATCGGCTCGTTGACCATGTGAGAATCCATGATCAGAGGAGACTTACGGAGGCTGTGACGACCCAACCAGCAAACTGCCCAACAACCGTGCCAGTTGGTAGACTTCCCAGAAAGGTCACCCATCCTGGGACTACTCCTAACTGAGCACGCTTAACTTCAGAGTTCTTTTCTTGCTCGAGCTCTGAAAATGACTAGTCCGGATTGTTGGTAGTCTACTGATTTAGTCCATTTAACATATTCTTATATGGGGTGTTACAATCTACCCCTCTTATATAAGCGAGGTCCTCGTCGCTGCTCACATATAGCACACAATCAAACCCCAGGCAGGCAGGATTCTAGAGGTGGCCCCCACAGGTTCAAGAGGTGGCTCCCACTATGTAGCACTTTGCGCCATTATGGCTTCAAGAGGTGGCTCCCATAGCGTAGCACTTTGTCCTGTGTGGCACTTAGTTCCTGCACTTCCGGCTGGGTAAGGCTCTGATACCATTTGTGACGACCCAACCAGCAAACTGGCCCAACAACCGTGCCAGTTGGTAGACTTCCCAGAAAGGTCACCCATCCTAGGACTACTCCCAACTGAGCACGCTTAACTTCAGAGTTCTTTTCCTGCTCGAGCTCTGAAAATGACTAGTCCGGATAGTTGGTAGTCTACTGATTTAGTCCATTTAACATATTCTTATATGGGGTGTTATCTGTGACGGCCCTCATTATACCGGTACGGTTATACCAACCCACGTCGGTATAGCGAGTGCTGCCAGCCACAGTGGGACATTTACCCAACGATACAAACAGCTGAGATACACGCGAATATATATAACAGAGTAGCGGAAGTAAAAGAGAACTATCTCCATTCATTCATCATCCACATTAAACATACATGCAGTTTACAATTTGCAAAAAGGAACTAAAATTCACATGATTTAATTGCTGAAATAGAGATACAAATGTCCACATATTACATTCTTTTAATGATAATTCTAATACAATGTTCAAGTACATACTATGAAGTACACAATCACAAAGATCTCAAAAACTGGCTAGTCTCCACGCTCGGAGTCCGTCTCTGCTGCCTCCTCCGAGGGTACTGTGTCACCAACTATACCTGTACGCCGAAGCAAGGAGTGAGTCCAGGGACTCAGCAAGTAACACTATGCATGATATACACGTACAAGTCCTAGTGGTTTCTACACGCACATTACACTTTGCAACACATAGCATGCTAGTCCATTTAAGTTTCAACCTATCATGAAGGTTCTACAATTTTATACATAACGCATGCTTTCAGATTTCAAAAATAACATTCACCTATCACATGGTCTCTATTCAATTCACTCATGAGACTTTAATCAAACGTGAGAGCTATTGACATGAACAATTTACATACATGAACGGGGAACATAATTAGCATGGATTCCACATGTTCTTAAGTACATACATAACTTTTTATCATGCTTTAGGTTGCTGGTTTCACATGGTCCAATGACTATAAACCTACACATGAAAGCTACAACGTTGCTTAAACATAACACATGAACAATCCATCATGCCATTTTACTCACATACTCATTTGTTGTTCCTAACATGGATTCTAAACACTTTTGCACACATAAACATGAGAATAATAACATGCATTTTCTGAATTCACTTGGTTTCAGATTTAGTTTCACATGGTTTCTATAACACATTTACATATCTAAGATTTCACATTTTTCTTTACACTAGTTTCCTCTTTCACATGGTTCACTTTACACATACACATTCACATATCACTTACACATTTACACATGGTCACATACACTTTACACATTTCACTTTACACATATTTTAGGTGCCGTGACACATAGTCCAAACCACCAAAGAAGGACACAAACACATCACATCACATAGACGCCATCTAGGCAATACAATGGCGACTCTTGGACTGCGCAGACCGGGAGAACAAGTCTCCACCCTAACCAGTGGTACTTGTCCACCTCCAGGATTTCCCCCTAATGCCCTTAGGGTCACTTAACACAATGAACTTTCTCAGGGGGACTTTTCCCTGATACGGCTCCACTGCCTTCTCGGAAGCAGTATCACATTGGCACAGTTTACACTTTTACACATTTACCGTTTTACACATGGTTTTACACTTGGCACTCTTCATTACATTCACACTTTCTTACTCACATGAACACCTCTGTTTTTCCTAACATGGTACTACAGAATTTTCAAGGTTCAACACACAGTAAACACACCAATCATGCTGGGTTTAAACAAAAATCAAATCACATTTCGATCATATGCACGAATTATCACATTTCACATGAAAACACATAACATTTTATTTACTGTTCCAATTGACCTGAAATTTTAACCACATGCTTTTTTCGGGTTCCAAAACATACCCTCAATTTTTCAGATTTTTCTGAGCTAAATAGGATTTACAGAAAATCAAACACCTAATTAGCATATTATTCACAACTTAAGCTAACATGGGTCCAACACATTTTGCAATTTATCCACTTACTGTTTTGCACAGAGACCACTAATGCATGATTTTAGAATACAACATCATCCTAATTCATACATCTATAAATCCGTTACCACAAACCATTTTTACATGCTTTCATTTTACCGAACCGAACTTATTAGCAATTCCACAAGTATGCATGAATTACCAAAAATTCAGAACATACATACATGTCCCACAATTCTTCATGAATAGACTGAAAACAAGACATTCAACTAATCCTAATCATGGAACATTGATTTGCAAAATTATCTACAAGTTATGCTCACAATTTTACAAGATGTCATTACCCCACATTCACCATCACACCACATTCATCCACAACCACAATGCACAATATACATAGAGTATAAGGTGTACAATATATCCTCATCGCATAAAACATACCGAAATTAATATACAAGAGGGACAGAACAGCTCACTGTTCTGTTCAGAAGAACTAGACGGCGGTCTCTGGCCGCTGACTCAGAGTCAGCGGCATGGTCGATGGACGCCAAGGATGAACTGGGCGTCCAGGGACCTTGCCGTCTACTCAGGTCTGTGCAGAAACACAGACCCGAGCTCTAAATCTTGGGTGAATTGGAGGGTCTAGGACTCGAGGAAAATTCCATAAAAATGTCAAAAACCACCTAGACTCATACGGGGACACCATAGATAGGTCACTTGCCTCTCTAAAATTCCTCCAAGAGATTTATGGCTCGAAGAAGACCTCCTTGGGCAGTTCCAAGAAGTTGCAGAAGTGCCTCCAAGATCGCCTTCCTCCGGGCTCCTGGGTGATCTCCACGCCGAGGGGATGATGGAGAAGCCTTCCCCTTTGCTTTAGCTTCCTCCTTGTTGCAGAAGATCTCCAAATCCAGCTCCAGGGGTCGGATTTGAGGGTTCTAAAATGGGGTTTTCTCACAGAATGCTCTAGGGTTTTTCTCTCTTCTTCTCTCCTCTTGCAAGGGTGAAATGAGAAGTGGGGAGAGGCCAACTCGGGTTCAGGTGTAGGAGAGCCCCTCACCCACTCACCATGCCGATTAGACAGCCTTAGAGCCGTTGGGGGACATCCCCCCAATGGTTGCCATGCCTTGTTTCAGAAGTTTGCAGCTCTGCTGCGCATGCAGGCCAGAGAAGTTGACGTCCAGATCGCTGGACGCCGGAATTAGGGTTGGCGTCCAGGGCTGGACGCTAACACCACCTCAACGGCCAGGGGATTGACGCCAAAAGGGCCTTCGGCCAGAACCCTAATTTATGCAGAAACCATGCATACCAAGCTTCTATACATGCAATATGTACGTGGTATTATATTCATACTATCACATGCAATACATACATTATTTACGTTTAATATAAACACATGTACACGTAATTATACTATTTTAATACCTACGTAAATACGTACATACATACTCCAACACAATATACACACATAAATACGAAAAATACGACGGAAATTCGAGGGTCTTACACCCTCTCCCCCTTAAAGAAACTTCGTCCTCGAAGTTAGAACGACACTACTCAAACAAAAGGGGATACTTCTTCTTCATCGCATCCTCAAGCTCCCAAGTAGCCTCCTCACGTGAAAAGTTCCGCCATAGGACTTTCACCGACGCGATACTCTTGTTCCGGAGATGCTGAACCTTCCGGTCAAGAATGGCTACTGGTTGCTCGACATACGAAAGATCCGGCTGGATCTCCACTGGCTCATGACTAATCACATGAGATGGATCTCGGACATACTTCCTGAGCATAGATACGTGGAATACCGGGTGAACGCTAGCCAAAGCTGGGGGTAAAGCTAGCTCGTACGCCACGTTGCCCAAACGTCTGAGAATCTCATATGGGCCAATGAACCTAGGGCTTAGCTTGCTATGCCTGCCAAATCTGACAACTCCACGAGTAGGCGATATCTTCAAGAAGACATGATCGCCAACCTCGAACTCCAAATCCTTTCTCCTGTTGTCGGCATAACTCTTCTGCCTATCCTGTGCCGCAACAAGCCTTTTCCTGATAAGCTGAATCTTATCCGAAGTTTCCTGAACCAACTCCGGTCCGATCAACTGCCTATCACCAGTCTCCTCCCAACATAAAGGAGATCTGCAGGGCCTACCATACAACGCCTCGAATGGAGCCATTCCAATACTAGCATGAAAGCTGTTGTTGTATGCGAACTCCACAAGAGGTAAATGACGCTCCCAATCATCCTTCCAATCCAGAACACACGCTCTCAACATATCCTCGAGCGTCTGGATAGTCCTCTCGGACTGTCCGTCGGTCTGGGGATGAAACGCCGAACTGAGCTTAAGCTCCGAACCTAACGCATCCTGAAGACCCTTCCACAATCTCGAAGTAAATCTCGGATCTCGATCCGAAATGATCGACTTCGGCACACCATGCAATCTAACGATACCGCTAACATACAATCTAGCTAAGCTCTCTACTGACTGCTTCTTCTTCATAGGCAAGAAATGAGCAGTCTTCGAGAATCTATCTACAACTACCCAAATCGAGTCATTGCCCCTTCTAGATCGAGGCAAACCCGATACGAAATCCATAGTGACAGCTTCCCACTTCCATACGGGGATATCCATCCTCTGCATAAGGCCGGATGGTCGCTGCCGCTCGGCTTTCACCTGCTGACATACTAGACATCTAGACACATAATCCGCAACATCCTTCTTCATGCCGGACCACCAAAATGATCTCTTCAGGTCTTGATACATCTTAGTGTTACCCGGATGAATAGAAAATCGCGATCTATGAGCCTCCGCTAACACATGCTCACGGACATCTACTACATCGGGGACACAAACGCGGTGCTGAAATCTAATCACACCGTCCTCATCACGAGCAATGCCCGCCTTACCCACTAACTCTAACAATCTAGGATCGGCTTTCTGCTGCTCAATCACCTCATCCAAGACTGAGGATCTAAGGGATAGCTGAGCTACAAAAGCCTGACACAACGATGGCTCTAACTCGGTCATAGAGCACGCTGCATCCTCCAACATCTTCCAATCCTGCTGGAGCGAAGACCTCTTCCTACTAAGAGCATCCGCTACGACGTTCGCCTTTCCAGGATGATACTGAAGGTCGAAGTCATAGTCCTTCAAGAACTCAATCCATCTTCTCTGCCTCAGGTTTAATTCCTTTTGGGAGAAAAGATACCTCAAGCTCTTGTGGTCGGTAAACACCTCAAATCTGACACCATAAAGATAGTGCCTCCAGATCTTTAGTGCATGAACCACAGCTGCTAGCTCCAAATCATGAGTCGGATAGTTCCTCTCATGCTCCTTCAACTGACGAGAAGCATAAGCTACTACCCTCTCTTGCTGCATGAGCACACAGCCTAAACCAATCTGAGATGCATCCGTATAAATGGCAAAGCCTTCTAGACCACTGGGCAATACCAATACCGGAGCAGAAGTAAGCTTAGCCTTCAATAGCTGAAAGCTGCGCTCACATGCCTCAGACCATACAAACTTCTCACCCTTTCTGGTCAGCTTTGTCATAGGGGCGGCGATGGATGAGAAACCCTCAATGAATCGCCGATAGTAACCAGCTAACCCAAGGAAACTACGAATCTCCGAAGGAGTCTTGGGAACATCCCAATCCATAACTGCCTGGATCTTTGCTGGATCAACAGCTACACCAGCGCCGGAGATAACATGCCCGAGAAAGTGAACCTCGCGCAACCAGAACTCGCACTTGCTGTACTTTGCATACAGCTTGTGCTCACGGAGAACCTCTAAGACTAACCTCAAATGCTGACGATGTGTGGCCTCATCCGGAGAATAGACCAACACGTCATCAATAAACACAACAACAAAGCTATCTAAATACGGACTAAACACCCGGTTCATGAGATCCATGAACGCTGCAGGGGCGTTGGTCAATCCGAAAGGAAGAACCAAAAACTCATAATGTCCATAACGGGTTCTAAATGCCGTCTTGGACACATCCTCACTCCTAATCTTCAACTGATGATAACCAGATCGCAAGTCAATCTTGGAAAAGACTGATGCCTCTCGCAACTGGTCAAACAGATCATCAATCCGAGGTAAGGGATACCTGTTCTTCACAGTCACCTGGTTTAGCTTCCTATAATCAATGCACAACCGAAGTGACCCGTCTTTCTTCTTGACGAATAATACAGGTGCGCCCCAAGGGGAAACGCTAGGGCGAATAAATCCCTTATCGAGCAATTCCTGCAATTGCTTCCTCAACTCGGCTAATTCTGCAGGGGCCATCCGATATGGGGCCTTCGAGATAGGAGAGGTGCCTGGAAGCAACTCTATAGTGAACTCTATCTCCCTATCCGGTGGCAATCCAGACAAGTCATCGGGAAAGACATCTGGAAAGTCCTGCACCACATCGATCTCTGCAAGAGTCAGTGACGAACCAGCATCGGGTACTAGCATAACGCTGGCAAGAAATGCGTCACAACCCTTGTTCACCATGCGCATCGCCTTCATGGCAGAGATGACTAACTTTCCCGCTAAGTTCTTTGGCAAGGGATGAGAGAACTCGTCCTCACCAGGAATGCGGAAAACAATCTTCTTCCTACGACAATCCACTAACGCATAGTGCTCCTCTAGCCAATCCAGACCAAGGATACAATCATAATCCTTCATCTTTAGCAAGAAGAAACACCCATCTAGGAATCTATCCTCAATGCACACAGGTAACGACGGAATGCACTTCCTAGTCGATACCGTACCCGCAGGGGTGTGCACAGACAAGGGACCTCTAACTCCTCAGACTCTATGCCTGACTCTAGGGCTAACTGCCTAGCGAACCGCTCGGAAATGAACGAGTGAGTAGCACCCGTATCAAACAAAACCCGAGCGTGCACACCGAAAAGTAAAACTGTACCTTCGGTGACATGCTCCGCCTGCTCGGCGTCCTCACGAGCTAACGCAAACACTCGAGCTGGGGCTCGAGGCCTTCCTGGTCGTCCTGTAGCTGGCGCGGCTGCCGCTACTGCTGGTACTGGCGCTCCTCGCTGAGCTTCCTGCTGAAGCCTCGGGCAATCCTTGATCTTGTGGTCGCTGCTCCCACACTTTAGGCATCTACCCGCTACTAACCAACACTCCGAACCTCCATGGGTCTTCCCACAATGGGGACACTCCTTCTTCGCACCGGGGGAACGTACAGAGGGTACCTGATAGTTGCTGACTGCCACTTGTTTCTGCGGTGTCTGGTACACCGTTTTCCTCTTATCTTGCCGCTGGAATGTCGCTGCCGGCCTCTTCTGCGAAGCCTTCTTCTCCTCCAGATACTGCTCCATTTCTCCCTTCTGTCTGCAGGCTACGCTGAGGGCCTCGTCTAGCGTGCGGTGGTCGAACGCCACGAGCCTCGTCCTCAGTGATGGTTTGAGACCCATCACGAACTTCTTGGTCTTCCTGCGCTCATCCTCTACTATGTGCGGTGCATATTTAGAGAGTTCATAAAACCTTGCCTCGTATTCCAGGACGGTCATTGATCCTTGCGTCAGGGAAAGGAATTCTTGCTCCATCTTGTCCTGGATATGCTCTGGGACGAACTTGGCTCGGAAGAGCCTCACGAACGCGTCCCACGCCACATCTACTGCTCCGTCCTCGAAGCGCGTACGCAGTAGGGAGGACCACCATACATCAGCTCTCTCCTGCAATACACCTTCATAAGCACTAACCAACAATTTCTAACTTGACAAACAACATACAAGCATAAACAAAGCATACCTGTAGCATGTAGGTGGCTAAGGTCACCTTGTCCTCGTCAGGACACCTGATAGCTCGGAAGATTTTCTCGATCTCCCTCATCCAGCTTTCTGCCAAAAGCGGATCACTCTCCCCCTTAAAAGAGGGTGGGGTCATCCTCTTGAATCGCTCCATGATGGAAGGTCCACCATGGTCCTGAGCTGGGGCCTGAGCCTGCTACATTAAACAACAAGCAATATACAATAAACACAATATTATACAATTCAAATAGCAGACTACTTAGTTGTTTTATCATTTTACCTGGGCCTCCAACTGGGCCTGGAGTGCTGCCTGAGTGTGTGCCTGGGTCTGCATGGCTTGCACCAGACCTTGCATGAATACCCATAGTCCACAGGCGGCGGTGGGGGAAGCACAGGACCCTGTGGGGCCGGGGCCTGCTGCTCCGCCCGCTCCTCACGCCTCTGCTCGTCGTCGCGAGCTGGCGCACCTCCACGTCGTCCACGGGAAGCCATGGCTGTCATAAAATTTCAGCCACCATTAGAGCTAGGTTACTAATTTTCTAACCATTTTCTTATCTATTTTTCACTTCTTATTAGTGTTTTCTACACATGTGGACATACTTAGCATGCAATGGGGATGATGACTTAGTTATATTCATGTGTAATCTCAACCGGTCGCTCTGATACCAATCTCTGTGACGGCCCTCATTATACCGGTACGGTTATACCAACCCACGTCGGTATAGCGAGTGCTGCCAGCCACAGTGGGACATTTACCCAACGATACAAACAGCTGAGATACACGCGAATATATATAACAGAGTAGCGGAAGTAAAAGAGAACTATCTCCATTCATTCATCATCCACATTAAACATACATGCAGTTTACAATTTGCAAAAAGGAACTAAAATTCACATGATTTAATTGCTGAAATAGAGATACAAAATGTCCACATATTACATTCTTTTAATGATAATTCTAATACAATGTTCAAGTACATACTATGAAGTACACAATCACAAAGATCTCAAAAACTGGCTAGTCTCCACGCTCGGAGTCCGTCTCTGCTGCCTCCTCCGAGGGTACTGTGTCACCAACTATACCTGTACGCCGAAGCAAGGAGTGAGTCCAGGGACTCAGCAAGTAACACTATGCATGATATACACGTACAAGTCCTAGTGGTTTCTACACGCACATTACACTTTGCAACACATAGCATGCTAGTCCATTTAAGTTTTCAACCTATCATGAAGGTTCTACAATTTTATACATAACGCATGCTTTCAGATTTCAAAAATAACATTCACCTATCACATGGTCTCTATTCAATTCACTCATGAGACTTTAATCAAAACGTGAGAGCTATTGACATGAACAATTTACATACATGAACGGGGAACATAATTAGCATGGATTCCACATGTTCTTAAGTACATACATAACTTTTTATCATGCTTTAGGTTGCTGGTTTCACATGGTCCAATGACTATAAACCTACACATGAAAGCTACAACGTTGCTTAAACATAACACATGAACAATCCATCATGCCATTTTACTCACATACTCATTTGTTGTTCCTAACATGGATTCTAAACACTTTTGCACACATAAACATGAGAATAATAACATGCATTTTCTGAATTCACTTGGTTTCAGATTTAGTTTCACATGGTTTCTATAACACATTTACATATCTAAGATTTCACATTTTTCTTTACACTAGTTTCCTCTTTCACATGGTTCACTTTACACATACACATTCACATATCACTTACACATTTACACATGGTCACATACACTTTACACATTTCACTTTACACATATTTTAGGTGCCGTGACACATAGTCCAAACCACCAAAGAAGGACACAAACACATCACATCACATAGACGCCATCTAGGCAATACAATGGCGACTCTTGGACTGCGCAGACCGGGAGAACAAGTCTCCACCCTAACCAGTGGTACTTGTCCACCTCCAGGATTTCCCCCTAATGCCCTTAGGGTCACTTAACACAATGAACTTTCTCAGGGGGACTTTTCCCTGATACGGCTCCACTGCCTTCTCGGAAGCAGTATCACATTGGCACAGTTTACACTTTTACACATTTACCGTTTTACACATGGTTTTACACTTGACACTCTTCATCACATTCACACTTTCTTACTCACATGAACACCTCTGTTTTTCCTAACATGGTACTACAGAGTTTTCAAGGTTCAACACACAGTAAACACACCAATCATGCTGGTTTAAACAAAATCAAATCACATTTCGATCATATGCACGAATTATCACATTTCACATGAAAACATAACTTTTTATTTACTGTTCCAATTGACCTGAAATTTTAACCACATGCTGTTTTCGGGTTCCAAATCATACCCTCAATTTTTCAGATTTTTCTGAGCTAAATAGGATTTACAGAAAATCAAACACCTAATTAGCATATTATTCACAACTTAAGCTAACATGGGTCTAACACATTTTGCAATTTATCCACTTACTGTTTTGCACAGAGACCACTAATGCATGATTTTAGAATACAACATCATCCTAATTCATACATCTATAAATCCGTTACCACAAACCATTTTTACATGCTTTCATTTTACCGAACCGAACTTATTAGCAATTCCACAAGTATGCATGAATTACCAAAAATTCAGAACATACATACATGTCCCACAATTCTTCATGAATAGACTGAAAACAAGACATTCAACTAATCCTAATCATGGAACATTGATTTGCAAAAATTATCTACAAGTTATGCTCACAATTTTACAAGATGTCATTACCCCACATTCACCATCACACTACATTCATCCACAACCACAATGCACAATATACATAGAGTATAAGGTGTACAATATATCCTCATCGCATAAAACATACCGAAATTAATATACAAGAGGGACAGAACAGCTCACTGTTCTGTTCAGAAGAACTAGACGGCGGTCTCTGGCTGCTGACTCAGAGTCAGCGACATGGTCGATGGATGCCAATGATGAACTGGGCGTCCAGGGACCTTGCCGTCTAAAATCTTGGGTGAATTGGAGGGTCTAGGACTCGAGGAAAATTCCAGAAAAATGTCAAAAACCACCTAGACTCATACGGGGACACCATAGATAGGTCACTTGCCTCTCTAAAATTCCTCCAAGAGATTTATGGCTCGAAGAAGACCTCCTTGGGCAGTTCCAAGAAGTTGCAGAGGTGCCTCCAAAATCGCCTTCCTCCGGGCTCCTGGGTGATCTCCACGCCGAGGGGATGATGGAGAAGCCTTCCCCTTTGCTTTAGCTTCCTCCTTGTTGCAGAAGATCTCCAAATCCAGCTCCAGGGGTCGGATTTGAGGGTTCTAAAATGGGGTTTTCTCACAGAATGCTCTAGGGTTTTTCTCTCTTCTTCTCTCCTCTTGCAAGGGTGAAATGAGAAGTGGGGAGAGGCCAACTCGGGTTCAGGGTGTAGGAGAGCCCCTCACCCACTCACCATGCCGATTAGACAGCCTTAGAGCCGTTGGGGGACATCCCCCCAATGGTTGCCATGCCTTGTTTCAGAAGTTTGCAGCTCTGCTGCGCATGCGGGCCAGAGAAGTTGACGTCCAGATCGCTGGACGCCGGAATTAGGGTTGGCGTCCAGGGCTGAACGCTAACACCACCTCAACGGCCAGGGGATTGACGCCAAAAGGGCCTTCGGCCAGAACCCTAATTTATGCAGAAACCATGCATACCAAGCTTATATACATGCAATATGTACGTGGTATTATATTCATACTATCACCATGCAATACATACATTATTTACGTTTAATATAAACACATGTACACGTAATTATACTATTTTAATACCTACGTAAATACGTACATACATACTCATCACAATATACACACATAAATACGAAAAATACGACGAAAATTCGAGGGTCTTACAGAGGCCTTGTGCAAGAGTTCACTAGTCCGCGAAAGGAATATCCGACGGAGAGTTCACCACAACCAAGTAAAGTGTGTATATAAAACAAGTGCTCGACGTTCTAGAGGAATTCTAGGACAGTGGAGCGTCGATATCGGTATTATAAACCATGCAAGAAACGAATACAAGTCCTTAAAATAGGGCAATTAATGTACTTTATTTCAATAAATTACCAGGCACATTATGAATATTTTCTGCAATATTTCAGCCATAATGTATGGTTCAAGTGTGTGCAAGTGCAAGAGAAATCATAGATAGAAATAAGTCGTGAACATGTATTTTAAATCATTCAATATAGCATCCTTTTTAAGTAGGGTTTTTACTGGGGTAAACGGTAAGAAGGCGTAAAGATTATTTAGAAAGCGACAAAATATTTTTCATGGGTTTTTCCTCAAAATTCTTATGAAGGCGACATAGGGCTGTAAGGATGGCGACATGGGCCAGGCAAAACGCGACAGGGTCTTGCACAGGTCGCGACAGGGCATGCAAATCGGGTACTGAGAACGCGACGGCTCACCTGTCGCCTTCTTGGTCGTGATAGGGAGGCTGTCACAATCAGGCCCCAGAAAGCGACATGTCTAGGCGTCGCCTTCTGGTTGTCTGCGCCTGACTCTGACAGGAGTCAGACCAGACATTGGATTTCGGACCAGAACATTTAAATTTCGATACAGGGTCATTTAGAAAATCATAACTAACTATATAGTCAACGAAAAATCATGAAACCAGTTGCAAATTAAACTAGACATGTAAGAGTACTTCCAGTAAATCGGAATTACAGAGAGAGCATGGTTTGAACATGGTTGAGAACGAACAAGGATGAGTAACATAGAACATGACATAGAGAGCAAGATTGATTTAATTCGAGCACATGCTCAATGAAATTTAGGCTTTTTAGGGGAAAATAATCTCTAACAACAAGAAGTATCTACAGTAAAAATTTCGTAGCATGGGATCAAGTATTCATAGAGATTTGAATTAAACATGACACCTCGGGGTTATCATGTTTGCAGTTCTTCAAAATTAAGAACAAAAGATTGGATGGATGGAAAAATATGAAACTTGGGGGTTTCGTTCAAGAGGGTAGGAAGAACCTACAGAAAAAGTTTCATGGTTTATGCTTGTGAGAATGCCTACCTTTGACTCGATTTGTCTTCTAGGGCTAGAACTTGAAGAACAAGGGAAGAAGCTTCAAGCTCTTCTTCTCTCCACGAAATCCTCTCCTCCTTAGCCTCTTTTCCACGTCCAGAAACTCTTGGCAATGAGCTAGGGTTTGCCCAGAGAGTTTAAGAGGTGTATTTATGCAAGTATGTATTTCTATTCCTACTATTACTCTAATCCACTTAATTCTGAGATTTCCTAACTCCAACCTTCCTTCCTTGCTTTCCAACCCCTATTTAGACTTGGATGAGATCTAAATTCATGCTAAACCATATAGGGTAGGTTTAGGAATCCTATTATGACTCAAACTAGCTATTTAATGTATTAAATAACTCTTTTCTATTTAAGTAATATTTTAGTTACGAATTTAGGGTATTTTCCTATTATTCTCCCTTTGTAAATTCATATTTTGACCCAATAAAATTCTAGAAGATCTATTAAGCAAAGCCCATTACTCTTTTCCATTTAATGGGTTTTATTTAATGCTTTATTTAAATATCCATTTAGCTAGGTTTTAAATTCTTTATTTAAATTTTTATTTTCGTAAAAATTCAGGTTGCTACACAAGTTGTTGCTTGGGGACTGGACGTAGGACTCCTTGGGTAGGAGGTCCGAACCAGGATAAAAATCTCATGTTGTTTGTGTGTTTGCTTGTTTGTCTTCACTCTCACTAACACTAACTATCGATCTTAGTGTTTCTCTGTTAAGCATTTTTATCGATAGGTTTTATTTCAAAAAGAGCATTCAGAAATCCATTCACCCCCCTCTAGGCTTGCTATCTGGGCAACAAGTGGTATCAGAGCCAAGTCTCTTTAAGAAAGAAGATCTCACGGTCTGAAGAGCAAAGATAAATGGCAGCTCAAGGGTATGCAGAAGGTCAGTCCGTCAACAGACCTCCTTTATTTGATGGTGAAGACTACAATTACTGGAAGACTCAAATGGAGTTCTTTCTTCAAGGTCTCGATTTCCAACTTTGGTCTATTATCGAAGAAGGAGATCGGTACTCAACAATAGAGAAAATTGGACAGAGGAAGACAAAAAGAAAATATCCCATAATAGCACAGCCAAAAGTATACTATGTTGTGCGCTAAGCAAGAAAGAGTTCCACAGGATCTCAGCATGCAAGTCAGCTA
Source organism: Colocasia esculenta (assembly GCA_014218235.1). Classification (NCBI taxonomy): domain Eukaryota; kingdom Viridiplantae; phylum Streptophyta; class Magnoliopsida; order Alismatales; family Araceae; genus Colocasia; species Colocasia esculenta. Next base: position 75,132,355 of record CM024761.1, on the reverse strand, counting down.
TGGAAATGTGGGAAAAGCTCAGGATTACATATGAAGGAACTGACAAAGTAAGAGAAACAAGAATAGACATCTTGGTAGCTCAATATGAAAGATTTCAAATGCAATCTGGAGAGTCCATTACACAAATGTACAGAAGATTCACAGACATCACCAATGGTTTGGCTGGGCTTGGAAAAACCTATGACATCGGAGACATGGTGAGAAAGATACTGAGATCACTACCAGCCTCATGGACTCCAAAAGTGACAGCTATAAAAAGCCAATGATCTAAGAAGAATGTCACTTGAGAAACTCATTGGGTGACTAATGGCCCATGAGATAAATATAGAGAGGCTTGGAGAATCCTCCAGCAGGAAGAGGCATAGAAACACACTCAAGGCTACAAAAGGCAGCTCCGAAGAAGAATCAGAAAATGAAAGAAGTGATGAGAATAGCGAAGATGAGGAAGCTTTTCTCTCTAGAAGACTGCAGCGTATTCTGGCCAAGAAAAAATATCAGTCAGGGAGAAGGTACTTCAAGAAAGGGAGAGACTTCAAGAAGCCTGAAGTTAAGGATGTTAAGAAGTCATAACCCATATGCTACGAATGCAAGAAGCCTGGACACATCAAGGCTGAGTGTCCAAAGCTGAAGAAGACTGAGTTCAAGAAAAAGGACAACTCAAAGAAGTTCAAAAGATACAAAAAGAAAGTCATGGCGACTGCATGGAACAACGAGAGTGACTCAGACAGTGAGTCAAGCTCCAGCGATGAAAAAGAAGAAAAGCCAACTTGGCTTTTATGGCAAACACGGATGAGAAGGTAACTTCTGACTCATCTTTTACTTCATGCAATGAATCTGATTCTGATAGTCTAGAAGACACATTCAATGAATTATACAGGAAGTATAAAGATGTATGTAAGCTATTAAAAACTACCAAGAAAAATTATGCATGCTTGGAAATCACCAACTCAGATTTAAGATCTAAAACTGAACAACTAGAAAAACAAATCTATGAATTAAAAAAGAGAAATGAACTGTTATGTGAAGATCTAAAAATTAAAAATGAACAGATAACAAACTTGGAAAACCAATAAACTATAAGTAAACATAAAAAGGAAGTTGACACACTAATTAAAGATAATGAATATCTAACGAATACAATTGAAAAAATTACAAATGGAAAATCATCTCTAATATTAAAAGGAGGAAGAAGATCAGGTAAGAAAAAGTATGGTTTAGGATACACTCCACCTGACAATGAAGAAACAATTATTCATCCTAAAATCTATCCAATGCCAAAATTTATAACTGAATAAAATACTGACTATAAATCTAACATAAAATACAAACCAATTAAAATAGTGAATAATTTATCATGTTGTAGTCATTGCAACAAATTAGGACACACCAAAATAACTTGTACAACTAAACACTTAAAGTGGATTACTAAAAGAAAAAGTGAGGAAACTAACCAGCAAGGACCCAAAAGAACTTGGGTACCTAAATCTTTTGATTCAAATGATTAGACCAATCAACAATCACCTAATATGCTTAAAACTCCAAAGTCAATAAAGATCAAGCGGTGAATCTGATCAAACAGATCCAACAAGATTTCAATATTCAAGGAATCAAGCAATTCAAATAGATCAGATGATATTTCATTAAGATCAAATAGAATCAAACAAATCAGATCATAATAAGATGTTAACTTACTCTGTTACCAATTGTTAGGATTGGATTTTTCGTTAATGGCAAATCTAGAAGGGGGGGTTGAATAGATTTGCAGCAAAAACTTAAGCAATTTTAAAATTACGTCGAAATAAATAATCTACTCAATTAAAACCCCTCTGATGTTGTCACGCCCCGACGCAGAATATCGGAACGTGAGGCAGTTGCAAGTAAGTGAGTACAGAGCGTAGAATAGACAACAAACCATTGGACAATTAAATAATGTGAAATCAAATATCTTTCATTGATAATTCAACTGTTGTCCATTACATCAACTAACTTAGAGCCATAACATAGGGCCCAATTGACTCTAATACAAAGAAAGATAAAAAAGACTAACTAAGACATCTACGATAACTTGGTGACGTCATGGCACTCGTGGATCACTCCTGTCCTCCCCATCCTCGTGAGTGTACTCACTCACCTCAGCCTCACTTGAGAACACAATGACAAATAATGCAGGGTAAGCGACAATGCCCAATAGGATATATATCTCATGGTGCAGGCAACTTTACATGATTAATGTATTAAAAGTAGAGTCACTATATGAGACAGCGAGAGAGTCAAGTAATGTAAGAGATAGCACGATAGCAAGAAACAAGATAGCACAATAGCATGTGATTGAAATAGCACAAGTTTCCAATTATAGCACAAAGCAGGATGGTCATAGCACAAATAGCACAACGAGTATAGTATAGCACTTTGATTGTCATTTAGATAGTCGAGATAGATAGCACTTGAGTGTAATGCCAAAACACTCAGGTCAATAAACTCTCGTGGGCACTAGCACTTTTGGGCGCACCTCCCAAGACTAGACCGGACCCTTTTATATTGCCAGGCATTAGTTATATTGTTTATCTATAGACAATCAGTCAAATGGCCAATAGAGAGTACCAAGAAATAGATGAGAGTACTAGATGAATAGACGAGACAATAGAGAGAGTGTGAATAGATGAGCGAGTAAAATATAGATCAGAACTATAGGTCGTTGCGCATAAACGTCGATTAAACAGGCGATAGTAACAGTTGCACAACACGCGCAATTGGTGTTGGCAGTCAGGTGGAATTCACTACCCTTCCACTGGTCGTGTTATGCACAGGTCCAGAGGTCCGACGTGAGTCAAGATAAGAGAGAAATTCTAAAGCCATTTGGATCATATTGGTCCCTAAGGGTGTTATGGGCGTCAGGGTACAACTAGCTCGGTCTTCATGACGGAATCCACAGAGTACGGTGTCTTACGGAGGTCTTAACAAAAGGTCCCTTGTCTTCCAAAATGGAGTGTCCAGTAGAGAGGTTCCAACTTGTCAAGAGAGTAGTGTATAGAGAAAACAAGTTGCTCCACATTCTAGAGGAATTCTAGAATAGTGGAGCGGCGATAACGGTATTCCAAAATCCACGTATGAAAACGGAAACAATGTCATTATTATAATGGGTGAATAATGTGCACTTATTGAAGTAATTTACCAGATAATTTATTTAAGTAATTTAGGCATGGTCTTATAGCAAGGATATATACATGGTGTGTGCATGTGAAAGGAATCATATAACATGGAATGATCGTGCACATTAACTTTTAAATTAAAGAAAATATGTGACATATATCAAAATTTAATTCCATGAAGGTTTACAGTTAATTACACAGTTTTACAGGGTAATACATGCTTAACAAGCCTAAATCATCATTTATATAACACAAAAATGGTGCTGGAATAACAAAGGTAAACTGCGATGTGTATGATGGTCGCATTTATCAGGCGGTCAGAAACGCGACAACGGGGACCATCGCGTTCATGCAAACCCTAATTATTCAAACGGAGAGATTCCCAGAGGCAGGAAAAGATAGTGAAACGCGACGACCTTAGCGGTCACGTTTTAGAGGTCTTCTGACAGTCAACGTGCACATAGTTTGATGCACGGGAAGAGCCAAAACATGATGACATGGGCAGTCGCCTTTCAGGTAATCATGATGATCAAGACCGACATGATACAAGTCGATTGAATCCAGTCGCCTGGCTCGGTCGCGATTCAAGGCTCAAACTGAAAACCATGAAATCAAGCAGTGATCTTTATGAAACACTTATAGCTCACAAACTAGGGCACTTGGGACAAAGTGGTGAACATGAAACTTGTAGGGGACATCAAGTAGAAGAGAACTATGCCTTTGGATCGAATCAATTTGGTCTCGTTAGGCATGCAAACTAGCATGAACAAGAAACGGTATAGACTTACGCGCTGATGGGAAAACACTTATAACTCTATGGATACACCATGAAAATTGGGAAAATCCACTTGCATATGAACTAGACATGTCGAACTACAAGATGGTATGAGTTTAGTTTCTCTTCAGCCCAAGAATACCTACCTTTGTGAAGATCAAAGACTGGGTTGTGCACAGGTCGCAACAGAGCACGGTTGAGGAAAAAGCTCCATTCTTTAGTTGTCCTCCTCTGCTCCTGGTGCTCTAGGTTAGCCTCACACGACCCTAACACGTTGATGGACCTTCCCCTTTAGTTTTAGGATGAATACTTATAGGTCTAGGGTTTATTCCAAGTCCTAACATAACTAGGAAAGGACGGGGTGCGGTTCTAGCTAGATCTTTCCATATTTTGGAAATTTCTCCTCCCAATTGAAGTGGAATCGCTATTAGAAGGTGCTAGCTATGGTGAGTCACGAATTGGCCTACCATCCATGGTTAATTTCATTACTTTTTACCCTAATTTACCCTTTCCTATTTTCCCTACAATTATGGTCATGAATTTAGGGGTATTTCTTCTTGCTTCATAACCCATACTCCTAATTTGGCCCAATAGCCTTTGTGTGGACTAATTCAATCAAGCCCATTACTCCTTGTTGTTTATTGAGTTTTATTTAATTCATTTCTTTCATTGTTTCTATTTATTTAATTATTTAAAATATCGAGTTGCTACATCCTCCCCCTCTTAAAAGAATTGGTCCCCAAATTCATATGACCATAAAGGAAAGAATGTCTTACCGAAAAGGTCGGGGTAGTTTCACCTGATCATTCCTTCAGGTTCCCATGTGGCTTCTTCGGTTCCACGATTATTCCATAGAACCTTAACCACGTGAATGGGATGGTTCCTGAGTTGTTGCACCTTCCATTCTAATATCTTAACTGGCTTCTCCTCATATGTCATGTCTTTGTTCAGCACCAACTTCTCATGGCAAATGATATGCGTAGGGTCATACACATATTTCCTAAGCATAGAGACATGGAACACATTGTGCACAAATGCCAGATTTGGCAGCAACACCAGCCAGCAAGCAACCTTACCAACCCTTTCGAGCACTTCAAAAAGACCGTTGAATCTAGGACTGAGCTTTTCTATTGAACTCCTTCTTGCTTAGCGCACCGCACAAGATGCTTTTTGCTTTGCAGTTAAGGATATTTTCTTCTTATCATCTTCTGTCCAATTATCTCTGTTGTTGAGAACTACTAAATCTCCTTCTTCTATGATTGACCAGATTTGAAAATCGAGACCTTGAAAGAAAAACTCCATTATGGTCTTCCAGTAGTTGTAGTCTTCACCATCGAACAAAGGTGGTCTGTTACTGACTGGCCTTCTGCATACCCTTGAGCTGCCATTTATCTTTGCTCTTCAGATCGTGAGATCTTCTTTGTTGAAGAGACTTGGCTTTGATATCACTTGTTGCCTAGCTAGCAAGCCCAGAGGGGGGGTGAATGGGATTCTAAAATTCTTTTCAATTAAAACCTATTAATAAAAACGCTTAACAGAAAAACACTGAAGAGAATAGTTAGTGTTAGATGAATGAAGACAAACAAACACACAAAAGCAATCACACATGCAATTGGAGATTTTTATCCTGGTTCGGCCCTCCTATACCAAGGAGTCCTACGTCCAGTCCCCAAGCAACAACTTGAGCTTTCACTACCAAGGGTATTGTCCCCTTAAGGACCCTTACACATCCAGCTGCAGCTGGCCATCTCTTCTAACCCGAAGAGGAATACAAACACCTTGATGCATAGGTCTTCATTCCTTACCAAAGGGAACACAAACCACCTGTTCACAGCAGGTCTTCTCTTCACAGCTCGAAGAGGAATTTCACCACAAGTGTGAATAAAGGCAAAATGCCCCTAGACCAAGCTTACAACAAATGCTAGATCTGAGGCAGTGACTGAGAGAGAATGATCTACAATGAGAAAATTCTCTCAGAACACACTAGCTCTCCAAATGCTAAAAACAATGAAAAACGGAGAGTAAGAGCTACAGCAAGCTAGGGAGTGAAGCTTAGGGCTCTTCTTTCTGATGCTCGCAGGTTGTAAGTTGAAAGCTCAAAAGTTCAAAAGTTGTTCTTTACGAAGTCATCAGTCTTCTATATATATCCTTCTCTTTAAAAAATATATCCGTTGAAGTGTTCGATGTCTCTAGGTTGGATGCTCGTTAGACTGCATGGTTCATCGAGTACGACAGGTGTGCTTGTAGTCATTTAATGCTTTATGACTCATGGACGCAAGGAGAAGATCCATCTTGATATCCTTCAGCTTCTATTTTGTCCAACGTTGTATGACATGGTACTGGCGGAGACCTGCACAAATTAAATGCCAAAGCATAGACAGCTATGCTGTCTCTTACTGTCAATCAACGTTAGAATTCATGCAGTAAGACTATTCACCAAAATAGAAATGTCATTCTACTTTCTGAAAAGTGTTTCTTATAGAAACATAAGAATAGAAGGCAACGAGTAGATGATGTGAACATTCATAATAAATGCAAGGATATTAGAGATGTGCAGGGGAAGACTTTGACTTCCACAATACTTGAAAATATATGAGAATAATAGATATATTCATTAAATTTATGATAGAGAAATCGATGTGTCCATAAGACATTGTTCCACTAATGGAATCGTTGCAAGAGCAAGCAAATCGTTCTTATAGTAGAAGCAAATCGTTGTGTAGACACAAACAAATAGTTGTTTGAACAAATCATTGTTCAAGCATAAGCAAATCGATGTTTGAACAAATCGTTGTTCAAGCATAAGCAAATCGATGTGAACACAAGTCGTTATACCGATATAAGCAAGTCTGTAACACCCCATATAAGAATATGTTAAATGGACTAACTCAGTAGACTACCAACAACCCGGACTAGTCATTTTCAGAGCTCGAGCAGGAAAAGAACTCTGAAGTTAAGCGTGCTCAGTTGGGAGTAGTCCCAGGATGGGTGACCTTCCTGGGAAGTCTACCAACTGGCACGGTTGTTGGGCCAGTTTGCTGGTTGGGTCGTCACAAATGGTATCAGAGCCTTACCCAGCCAGAAGTGCAGGAACTAAGTGCCACACAGGACAAAGTGCTACGCTATGGGAGCCACCTCTTGAAGCCATAATGGCGCAAAGTGCTACATAGTGGGAGCCACCTCTTGAACCTGTGGGGGCCACCTCTAGAATCCTGCCTGCCTGGGGTTTGATTGTGTGCTATATGTGAGCAGCGACGAGGACGTCGCTTATATAAGAGGGGTAGATTGTAACACCCCATATAAGAATATGTTAAATGGACTAACTCAGTAGACTACCAACAACCCGGACTAGTCATTTTCAGAGCTCGAGCAGGAAAAGAACTCTGAAGTTAAGCGTGCTCAGTTGGGAGTAGTCCCAGGATGGGTGACCTTCCTGGGAAGTCTACCAACTGGCACGGTTGTTGGGCCAGTTTGCTGATTGGGTCATCACAAAGTCGTTGTGAACACAAATCGTTGTTCTCACATAAGCAAATCGTTGTTTCACTTATCAAATCGATACAATGATCAAATCGTTCTTTAAGTGAAAGCAAATCATTACGGCAACCAAATCATTGTTTAAACAGACAAATCGATGCAGTGACCAAATCGTTGGTTGCTTTATCGAATCGTTACGGCGACCAAGTCGTTTTGTAACTTATCGAATCGTTACGGCGACCAAGTCATTATGTAACATATCGAATCGTTGTGAGACCAAATCATTGTTTCTCACTTAACAAATCGTTGTGAGAACCAAATCGTTGTTTCTCACTTAATAAATCGTTGTGAGAACCAAATTGTTGTTTCTCACTTAACAAATTGTTGTGAGAACCAAATCGTTGTTTCTCACTTAACAAATCGTTGTGAGAACCAAATCGTTGTTTCTCACTTAACAAAACATTGTGAGAACCAAATCGTTGTTTCTCACTTAACAAATCGTTGTGAGAACCAAATCGTTGTTTCTCACATAACAAATCGTTGTGAGAACCAAATCGTTGTTTCTCACTTAACAAATCGTTGTGAGATCAAATCGATACAACACTTATGAAATCGTTGTGAGATCAAATCGTTGTTCTCACTTATGAAGTCAATATGTACTTAGAAAAATTACATGCTGTGAACTCTAAATGATACAGTGTAAGAGTACTTGAAGGTTTTGCTTGATTTTGCCTGATTTATTTCCTGTGACTAAGCTTCATAAAAACTTGTTAGATAATGCTTTATTGATGTTTTGTTAATCACCAAAATAGGCATATAATTAATGAAATTATATGGGGATGAACTGATCATCAATCTCCCCCTTTTTGGTGATGACAAAACATAACATAAGCATAGAAAGTTTTGAAATAAATCTAAGTAAACTTGCGGAATAAATTCAAGAAATTTATTTCAGAATAGCTATTTTCTCCCCCTTTTTGTCATTAAGCAAAAAGATAACACAAAGAAAGAAGAGAGGAAAGATAAATGGGAGCAAAGGAAATCATTTATATTACTCTTTGGAAGGTACAGGAAGATAGAAGACAGGAGACAAAAGAGAGGCATGGCGGGTAATGATTGGCCAAGCCTTGTGTTCCTGCTCTTCAAAATAAGCTTGGAAGGCCCCAAAAACCATAGAGTAGGAAGGTCCCATAACAGGGGCCATCCTCTGGATGTGAAGTTGTCTCTGAGCTTCAACAAAAGTTTCATACTCATCCCTGCCAAGAGACATTTTGTAGGTGCTGAAGGAGCTAAAACTAGCATACTGAAGGAACTTATCTATGGTTATGGGGTAGAATATCTGGTGCTACTTCAGTTCCTGTTTCATAGCCACATACACCTTGTATCTCTCAACCCATGTATCATATGAGTCTCTTAAAAGATGAATGGAGTTAAGATCTAGAAATTCTGCAGCAAACAGAGGAGGTTGATTTGATCTGGCTTGAGAAGAATTGAGATCGGTAAGCTGCTTAGCGGTGAGGGGGTAAAGCTTTTCCCATTCTGATGGAGATAGGCGCTCACATTCAAACAAGAGAGGGGCAAGAACATCATACTTTATGTGGCCCTAATGAAATTCACTGAAGACAAATCTGTGGAAAGAGAGTGAACTACTTTTCTGCACTGAAATTTTTCCCATTACCCTTGCAAATCTTTCAAAATTAAGGTGCCCATGGCAGATTCCATGACGAGGGAATGGAGAGGAGGCCGAAACACAACATCTGGAATTTCCAAGGTTGCAAAATCCACTTGGATGGAAGTGGTATGAGCATCATGTGAACCAAGAGAGAAATAGCTCGCCGGAATTGGCCAAGCTGAACTTCAGGTAATATGTTAAGATAGCAGTAATCATTGAACATCTAAAAGTGACGGATTAGTTTGATTTCTTTCTGAACAAAGGGCCCCCAGGTATCCTTGTGATGGATCTGGAACCACTCAGAGAGAGTTAAAGGATGATCTCATGGTGGGTTTCTAGCTGCCTGAGCTTGAAGAAATTTGTTGTAAAGAGACTTGTGCCCCCGAGCCCACTGTTCTTCAATTTTGGCTTTAATCAGGGTAAAAAAATTTGACTGTTCAGCCTTGGATAAGAAAAAAAGAAAGAATGATATTGAGATGTTCGGTGAGATTTAGATAAGGAAGTCTAAAAATAGTAGCAAAGGTGCATTTCTGGAGATATTCACAGTAAAGGGACCTTCTTTGATTTTCAACTGAGAGAGAAAACCAAAGAGGTGGAAAGAGAGGTTCAGAGGAGATGGCACGGTTAGAGGAAATTTTCCTTTTCTTTGGAGCAGGGCTAGAAGAGCCTGTCCTATGGAGATGAGTCCCAACTGATAGGACTGAGCAAAGCATTGCTACTTCAAACTCATCTTTAATGTCTTGGATCATATGATGTTCAAGTTGGGCACCCTCAGGAATTATGGTGACAAAAGAGGGAGGAGTAGGAGGATGAAGAAAAGAATGAGAGGTAGATAGAGGTGGTATGGATGGTCCAGAAGATGAAGGACCAGAAGAAGAGGCTCCAGCTGAAGATGATGCTGGAGGAACCTCAACAATAGGTGGAGGGTTGGATGTGGAGGAAGCAGGAGATGATGAGGATTGTGAAGGAAAGGGCGTAGGAGAAGAAATGTGTTTAGGAAGGGGTCATTTGAATGTGGCAGGTGCTGGAGGATCAATGGTGGAAGAAGGTGGAGAAGGAGGGGCTGGAGTTTGAAGAGGTGAAGAGATTGGGGGCTCTAGGACTACAACATGTTCTTCAATCCTTGCATGCTCAGCTGCTGATTCCATCGGCCCTGGTGGCCCAAACTCATCCACTGCTGGCCTTGGGATATCTGACTTCATATCCGACGGCCCTGATGGCCCAACTGCCTCTGCTTCTTCAACCCTTGGCCCTGAAGGCCCTGAATGCTCATCATCAATTGGCCCTGATGGCTGGACTTCTTCCACATTTGGCCCTGACTCCTATTGGACTGATGGAGTGGGAGCAGAAGGGGCAGGAGATTGTGCCTTTATCAGATTTGAAAGAGTTGACACTGAAGCTTTGATGCTGCCCAGCTCACTTCTTACCCATCTTATGGCATTCCTAAGCATTCCCATTTCCGTAGCTGCTTTGCTCTGGCTTATGAAAATTGAAGCTATATCAGATTGACAGAGTAGAGAATTTGACCTTGAGCATCCAATCGATCAATAATTGGCTTCATATTATCTTTCAGCTTCTTCTGCCTTAGCCTCCTGTGGGGCTTCCTTGTGAGGAGAGGAATCTCAGGAGCTACACTCTTGCCTTTTTCACTTGCCCTAACAGCGGGCTCCACATTCTCAACATGAACTCTCCTTCATCTAAGGTGCTTTCCACAACACCTTCCTAAAACTAATCTACAGAGGTACTAGCTAAGTGCTCCCCCTGAAATTCTGCATCTTTTTCAACAACATGCTCCCCCGGACCAGGAGCATTCTCCATCTGAACATCCACATTGTGGCCTGGTGCCACATCTTCAGCCAAAACTTCTTGCTCCCCCTGAATGGGAGCATCTTCCATTTGGATAGCTTCATTGTGGCCTGGCGGAACATTTGCTGCAGATGTGTCTTCTTGCTCCCCCTGAGTGCTGGTGATAGAGTCCAGCACATTTCGAAGTATAGATGCTACAAGAGAGGTGGGGGTGTCTACCGCTGATACTTTCCCAATGGGCTCAATATGTTATGGAGGTATATCTTCTATTCTGCTTTCACTGACCACTAAATCTTCCACTCTGACACCTGCTGCTGCTACTTCTTCTTGTGTTCTTGAACTGCTGGCACAACTGGAATGTTTGTTGAAGAGGCTTTAGCCCTTACAGCTACTTCTTCTTCTGCTTCAGGGATCTGAACTTCCTGAGCTTCACCGATAATGGCCTCACCTTCAGCCACTGAGGTCTTGGTCCATACCCCAGCTACCAAAGAGAAGCCACTTATCTTCAAATTTCTACTCTTGATTGCTTGGCCCATCTTCTCAGAAACTGCTCCAGACAAGCTGATGTTGTAGTGTTGGAAAATCTTTGTCAACAGATGAGCATAGGGAAGGGACACATTTAATTTACTCTTCTTGTCCGAAATCATCGCATTCGCAAACTTCATCCGCTCGATAATCACCTCAGCCATGTTAATATTTTGGTTCTGGATGGCCCAGAACATCATATCGGAGTCTGCCTTAGTACAAGTAGAGAAGGTAGCACTCTGGGCACAAGAATTTGACAAATAATGAAATGCAGGATTCTATTGAAAGCATTTAACTGGTTGATGTTGATTTTTCCATCCTTGAACTTGTATTCAGTTCCGATAATCCCTAAGCCCTTGGCCTGAACATCCACACTGTCTACCCCGCTGTGACCAGTGGTAGAAACTCCAAACAGGGATTCCAACAACTCATAGGTGATATGAATCTGGGTTCCTTTGACTATGGAAGTCAAGGACCCATCTGCCTCTGATTTCAAATAGACATAAAAAGCTTTTACCAAATCCGGGTAACTTGCCTCAGAGAAAGTTGCCATCTGCGTCCACTTCATCCTCTGCATCACGGCTACTACGCTATGCATCCTGTTCTTCTCCAAGTCTGCTACATCATCTGCTTTATTGCGGCACAACTTCGTCTTTACTGTTTCAAACCTCACTTGCTGCTCTGTTGTGAGGAACACGGTGCTGTAACCGCCGACGGTGCCGGAGACCCAGAAGCCACCATGGAATTGAATGAGGAGAGGTTCTTGAGGATCGATAAGAAGATTGGAGTAGAAGCCCTCAAGAAATTTTTCGCGGGAAGAAAGGGATTCTTTGAAATCTCTCGAAGAAGGAGAGCCAGAATCGATAGGGCTTATCATTCCAGGCGATTCGAAAGAGATGAGATAGGGAGGTTAAACGTTGTGACACAGATTGCGGGATTTTAGAGATAAGCATATAGTTACTTTTGAGGAGACAGAGCATTAAATACAGAAAACGACAAAATGGAGACGAGTTCGAGATAAATAAAGGCTTTGACAATTTAAAGAAATATTTATAACGAACCGTCAAACCTATATATGAAGCGAATAATTTAAAGAATTCACTTAAATCCAGGGGAGAGAATAAGGGTTATTCTAAAATATTAGTTTTTCAGTTTTATACAGATATCTATCACAAATTACACATGTCTAATTCTCTTCTAAGAGAGGTAAATCTCTCTTCAGGTATGGCTTTTATGAAGATATCTGCTAACTGATTTTGAGTATCTATGAAAGAAATATTTATATTTTCGTTAGCTACATGATCTCTAATAAAATGATATGTAACCTCTATATGCTTTGTCCTTGAGTGCTGAACTGGATTTTTGGTGAGATTTATTGCACTGGTGTTGTCGCACAGCAATGTAATTGTCTTTAAGTGCAGTCCATAATCCTCAAACTGTTGTTTTATCCAAAGGAGTTGTGTGCAACAACTTCCAGCAGCCACGTACTCAGCCTCAGATGTTGATAGTGCTACTGGATTTTGTTTCTTTGAGACCATAAGATTAAGCATCCTGCAAGAAATTGACAGCAACCACTGGTGCTTTTTCTGTCTATCTTACATCTAGCATAGTCAACATCAAAATATCCTACTAAATTTACTTTGCATGATTTAGGATACCATAAGCCTATATCATGAGATTTAGCTAGATATCTAAAGATTCTTTTGACAGAGATTAAGTGAGATTCTTTAGGATCAGCTTGATTCCTTGCACATATGCATACACTAAATAAAATATCAGGTCTACTGGCAGTTAAATAAAGTAGTGAACCTATCATACCTCTGTAGATCTTCTGGTCTACCTTCTTACCATCTTTGTCACTGTCTAATCTTGTAGATGTGCTCATTGGTGTTGACAATGGCTTTGCATTGTCGAATGCAAATTTCTTCAATAATTCCTTGGCGTACTTAGCTTGGAAGATATGTGTGCCTTCTTTTCCTTACTTGATTTGCAATCCAAGAAAATAATTTAGCTCCCCCATCATACTCATTTCAAATTCTCCCTGCATAAGCTTTTCAAAATACTTGCAAAGAGATTCATCAGTAGATCCAAAAATTATATCATCTACATATATTTGTACAAGTAATATATTTTTGACTTTTGATTTAATAAATAATGTGTTATCTACTTGTTCTCTGATAAAACCATGTTTTAATAAAAATACACTGAGCCTTTCATACCATGCTCTAAGTGCTTGCTTTAAACTATACAATACTTTATGCAATTTAAAACATGATTTGGAAAATCCACATCCTCAAAACCAGGAGGTTGTTCTACATAGACTTCCTCATTTATGAAACCATTTAAAAATGTAGATTTTACATCCATTTGAAAAAGCTTTAAATTTAATGCAGATGCATAAGAAAGTGAAATTCTAATTGCCTCTAGTCTAGCCACTGGTGCATAGGTTTCATCAAAATCTATGCCTTGCTCTTGGGAATAGCCTTGAGCAACCAGTCTAGTCTTGTTTCTAGTGATCACACCAGCTTCATCCAATTTGTTCCTGAACACCCATTTGGTGTCAATCATAGGATGATCTGATGGTCTCGGAACAAGGGACCAAACTTGGTTTCTTTTGAACTGATTAAGTTCATCTTGCATGGCTAGTATCCAAGATTCATCAGACAGTACTTCATTAACTGTCTTAGGCTCTATTTGAGATACAAAGGCTAGGTAATCACAATGAATTACATTACCTCTAGTTCTTACCCCAACCGATGGATCTCCAATGATGTTATCCAATGGGTGATCCTTCTTGTATCTTCATTCCTTTGGAAGATCATCATGAGATAGTTCTTTCTGTTGTAGTTCTTCCAAGGGAGGATCTTCCTTGTCCTTGATAGATGTATCTTTTAATTTCTTGGTCAAACTATCTGGGTCATCATTATCACTACCTACTTCCTTTCTCAAGGAAGGGTTAGATTCATCAAAGATAACATATGCGGTTTGCTCAATTAATAAACTTTGTTTATTAAATACTCTATAGCCTTTGGGTTTAGAAGCATACCTCATAAATATACCTTCATTAGACTTTGAGTCTAGCTTACCAATATCTCTCTTGCCATTATTGTGGATGAAGCAAGGACAACTAAATATTCTGAAATGACTGATGTTTGGTTTCTTTTGCTTGTACAGCTCGTATGCAGTCTTCTTCAGGATTGGCCTGATCATCACTCTATTAATTATATAACATGCAGTGTTGATTGCTTCAGCCCAGAATATCTTGGAAGATTATATTCTGCTAACATTGTTCTTGCCATATCCAACAAGGTCCTATTTTTCCTCTCAGCTACTCCATTTTGCTGGGGTGTCCTTGGAGCTGAGAAGTTATGCTCAATTCCATGATCATCATAGAATTCTGCAAATCTTTCATTTTGAAATTCTCCTCCATGATCTGATCGAATGCTTATTATACTGAACTTCTTGTCTTTCTGAACTTTCTTACTGAAATTAACAAAACCGTCGAAGGTATCATCCTTATGTTCTAAAAATGATACCCAAGTAAATCTGGAGTAATCATCTGCAATCACAAACCCAAAGTTCTTTCCTCCTAAACTGGTTGTTCTCATCGGCCCAAATAAATCCATATGTAATAGTTCCAATGGTTTTGAAGTGGATACAATAGTTTTTTACTTGAAGGATGATTTTGTATGCTTCCCTTTGGCACAAGGTTTGTACACACCTTTTACTCATGAGCTTATCTTAGGCAAACCATCTACTAGATTCCTTTTGACCAATTTTATGATTCCATCCAAATTGCAGTGGCCCAAACGCCTGTGCCAAACTTCAGCTGACTGATCTTTACTTGTTGCAAGACAAACTTCCTGATCCTTTAATTCTTCCAAGTGAAGCACATACAAATTCTTTTCTCTACAGGCTTTGAACACTGTTGCACAATCTTTCATGATTACTCACTGTGACTCTTGAAACTTTATTTGATGCCCTTTATCACATAGCTGGCTGATGCTGATTAGGTTATGCTTGAGCCCTTATATGCATAAAACATCTTCAATGAGGATTTTACCATGACTGCCAACTGATCCACAGCCGATCACTACACCTTTTCTATTATCCCCATAAGTTACTGTGCCTTCTTCATCTTCAAGGTGTGAAAACAACTTCCAGTTTCCTGTCATGTGCCTTGAGCACCCACTATCCAGATACCACTTTGATGCTCTAAGGCTTCCCTTGTCATCGATGTTTGCCATGAAGGCTAGGTTGGCCTTTTCTTCTTCTTCTTCTCTCGAGATTGACTCACTATCTGAGTCGTTGTTGTTGTCCCATGCTGCTGCCATGGCCTTCTTTTTGTATTTTCTGAATTTCTTTGCATTATCCTTCTTTCTAAACTCGATCTTCTTCAGCTTTGGACACTCGGCCTTGATGTGTCCAGACTTCTTGCATTCGTAGCATATGGATTCTAACTTTTTGAGCTCTTTTCCTTCAGATTTTTTGAGATCTTTTCCTTTCTTAAAGTGTCTTCTTCCAGATTGATATTTTTTCTTTGCCAATATTCGTTGTAGTCTTCTGGATAGAAGAGCTTCTTCATCTTCGCTATCCTCGCTGCTATCTTCATCTTCTAATTTTTCTTCAGTGCTACCTTCTGTGACTTTTAGTGCATTGCTATGCTTCTTTCTGCTGGAGGACTCTCCTAACCTTTCCATGTTGATCTCATGGGCCATGAGTGACCCAACAAGCTTTTCCACTGACATCCTTCTCAAGTCATTTGCCTCTTCTATGGCTGTCACCTTTGGAGTCCACGAGACTGGTAGGGATCTTAGAATTTTTCTTACCATACCCCCCATTTCATATTGCTTTCTAAGACCAGCCAGACCATTTGTAATGTCTATAAATCTACTGTACATCTGAGTGATTGATTCTCCTAACTGCATCTAAAATCGCTCATATTGAGCTACTAGAATATCTATTCTGGTTTCCTTTACTTTGTTTGTGCCTTCATATGTGATTCTCAACTTTTCCCACATTTCCATAGCGGATTTGCATGCTGAGATCCTGTTGAACTCCTTCTTGCTTAGCGCACAGCACAAGATGCCTTTTGCTTTGCATTTTAAGGATATTTTCTTCTTGTCATCTTCTGTCCAATTATCTCTGTTGTTGAGAACTACTAAATCTCCTTCTTCTATGATTGACCAGATTTGAAAATTGAGACCTTGAAAGAAAAACTCCATTCTAGTCTTCCAGTAGTTGTAGTCTTCACCATCGAACAAAGGTCGTCTGTTGACTGACTGGCCTTCTACATACCCTTGAGTTGTCATTTATCATTGCTCTTCAGATCGTGAGATCTTCTTTGTTGAAGAGACTTGGCTTTGATACCACTTGTTGCCCAGCTAGCAAGCCCAGAGGGGGGGTGAATGGGATTCTAAAATTCTTTTCAATTAAAACCTGTTAACAAAAATGTTTAATAGAAAAACACTGAAGAGAATAGTTAGTGTTAGAGGAATGAAGACAAACAAACACACAAAAGCAATCACACATGCAATTGGAGATTTTTATCTTGGTTCGGCCCTCCTATACCAGGAGTCCTACGTCCAGTCCCCAAGCAACAACTTGGGCTTTCACTACCAAGGGTACTGTCCCCCTTAAGGACCCTTACACATCCAGCCACAGCTGGCCTTCTCTTCTAACCCCGAAGAGGAATACAAACACCCTGATGCACATGTAGCACCCTGAAAATTTTAATTACATAAAAAATTCAAATAAATGGAAATAAATAATTTCCATAATACTAGAGTATTTAAACATAAGTATCATTATTGTATGTGCTAAAACACATCAGAAAATTCCAAAAAAATTATAAATCAACCCCAACATTATTACTAAATGTTTCACAAAGAAATTTATGCCAAGAAAAATCGGATTAGCCATGATTAAAGTGTTTCGCGACTTATTATCGTAATTCATGAATAAGTCGAAAAATCATTATCACACGTACTTGGATGAGTCAGACAATTAAATAAAATCATATATAGACTTCAAATATATCCTCTAATGACCCATCAAGAAATTTGGGTCAATAAAAAATTATTTGGGTTAGGTTTAAGAGTTATTGTGACCGATTTTCCAAATTAGGAAACAAGTCGGAAAACTGTTAACACGGAAATACAACGCAACCATAAATTAAATAAAATGTTAGAGAGACTTCTAACATTATATATTAATGACCCAAAATCATAATTGGGCCAATGGACCTCATTTGACCCAAAATCAAATGAAACAAGAAAATACATAGAAATTCGTAACTTTAAATAAGCTGAAATTAGGAAGAGGTAATTAGAGTTGAATTGGGAAGAGATCTTGCATTCTTGGCAACCCAAATTCGTGCTTAACTAGGGTAGAAGGTTTCCTAAAGCCTCACACACTCAAATGGAGGAAGAAATCCTCAAAATAGGAAACCAATAAGCCAAAACTGCAACCCTAGTTTCCTTGTCACAATAGGACTCCTAAACACCATGGTTGCTTAAATACTCTTCACCAAACCCTAGGGACGAGTTTTAAAACTTGCTGGGGTCGTGTCGAGGAACTCTTGGTGGGTGGGGAGTTGTGGATCGACCACAAGAAGCTCATCTTCTTCCCCCTTTTCGTCTGCTACGACCACTGCAAACTGTCCCCTCGGAGTCGACCAAAGGTGAGTCAAACCTAAATCCCATCATGCAAGGCTTATACCCCTAGAAAGAGGGTTAGGTCTATGTTCTAACCCAAGTGGATTGCCCAAATTCCATGCAGTATACACGGAGTATTAAGCGTTCTTCAAACGGTGGTCTGAACAATGGATTTCTGAAGAACGAGACTTCATCAACCCGAAAGATAGGTTTTCTTGGGCCAAACCATAACATATTCTATACCAATGTGTAGAGCATTAAGTTAACTCTCGTTTCCCACTGGTTTCATCGAATTCCAATGAGTAGATTTTGAATTATAGGTATTTTGCCAAAGTCGCGCATGTTAGGGTCTTTTCCTGTTCAAGTTGATTTATCACGCATCTCAAGACCATTTAAAATTATTTAAAAATCATAGTTATCTCCTTCGTCATGTTCCCAACAACTTTCATGTTGATACTTTGTCCGAAGAGCCCTAGTTTAGGAGATATATACATTCTATGATCGAACCCCCCTGAGTGCAGTTTTCTGCATTTTCGGTCTGAGCCTGAACTGCGTCTAGTCAGGTGGACGCGATTCTAGATGAAAGGCGTCCGTGCACCCAGAAACGATTTCAACGTTGACCAGTTCACACCCCGCGTGGGTCTGCGTGCCACCTGGGAGTCCGAGCCGCTCTGAAACGCGGCATCCGACCCCAACGCGTTTCAGAGGGTTTTTCGGCCCACAATTTTTTCAATGGTTTTCTGTAGACGCGTCCATGTCCCCCGACGCGACTTGATCGTTAACGCGGCCAGGCTTGTGGACGCGATTAAGTTTCTTCACAGTTTTGCCTGTTTTGTCTATTTACATCATTAGGAATTGCGTCCTCTGTGTTGGACGCATATTTATATGCTTACCCGAGGTCTGTTTAACATGGTATCTAGCGTGTAATTTGCATGGCATGGTTTTAATCATCTCATGATATTGATTTAATGGCTTAAAAGTGTTTAACCTATTTAAAAAGCTTTAATTATACGAACATTATTCTAATTGCTTTCTTAATGACGTGACCATTCATGAAACTTATGATCCGCTCTTGTTATTGTTCTAGCTTGATTAAAATGATGATTATTATCTTAAAATCTTGCAAACCCATGTGTAGTTAAATGCATTGTTCATTGCATGCCATCATGTTAAGTGCTTTCCGCGAGTTTGAGACCGATGGATTGTGAAATTGACACGCGTACATCACTGCACACTTGCACATCTAGGCAGCCCTTTCTTGAGAATTTGGAAACTGTCTACCAGTCATTCCGAATCGGTAGACTAGTGACCTTTTTCTCCAAGGCCTCCGTAAATCTCCTCTGACCATGGATTCCCACATGGCCGACGATTTGGTTGTGCCATTGAAGTTCCCTGGATATAGCGTGCACTTCCTCTCTCATCTTGTTCTCGTGTAGCACCCCGGAAAATTTTAATTACATAAAAACTCAAATAAATGGAAATAAATAATTTTCATAATATCGTAGTATTTAAAACATACGTATCATTATCGTATGTGCTAAAACACATCGGAAAATTCCGTAAAAATTATAAATCAACCCCAAACATTATTACTAAATGTTTCACAAAGAAATTTGTGACAATAAAATAGGATTAGCTAAGTTTAAAGTGTTTTGCAACTTATTATCGTAATTCATGAATAAGTCGGAAATCATTATCACACGTACTTGGATGAGTTAGAAAATTAAATAAAAATCATAGATGGACTTCAAATAATATCATTTAATGACCCATCAAGAAATTTGGGTAAATAAAAATCATTTGGACTAGGTTTAAGAGTTATTGCGACCGATTATCTAAATAAGGAAACAAGTCGGAAAAATGTTAACACGGAAATACGACGCAATAAAATTTTTAATAAAAGTGTTGGAGAGATTTCCAACATTATATATTAATGACCCAATACCTTAATTGGGCCAATGGACCACTTATGACCCAAAAATCAAATAAAGCTAGAAAATACATAGAAATTCGTAACCATAAATAAGCTGAAATTAAAAAGAAGCAATTAGACTTGAATTGGGATGCAATCATGCATTCATGGCAACCCAAATTCGTGCCTAACTATGAGGGGAGTTTCCTAATGCCTCACACACTCAAAGGGAGGAGGAAATCATCAAAAATAGGAAACCAAACATGCCAATCCCGAAATCCTCTTTTCCTATTTATAATAGGACTCCTAAACACCATGGTTACTTAAATACTCTTCACCCAAACCCTAGGAACGAATTTAGAACTTGCTAGGGTCGTGTGGAGGAGCTCTTGGTGGCTGAGGAGCTGTGGAACGACCACAAGAAGCCGTTCTTCTTCCCCTTCTCATCTGCTGCGACCTGCACAAACCACTCTCTTGAAGTCGACCAAAGGTAGGTTTTCTCGGGCCAAACCTTAACATATCCTATACCAATGTGTAGATCATCAAGTTAACTTTCATTTCCCACTGGTTTCATCGAATTGCATTTAGTAGATCTTGATTTATAAGCGTTTTACCAACGTCGCGCACTGTTAGAGCTTTTCCCGTTCTTAATATGTTGCATGTGATTCAAGACCGAATTAGAGTAAACTCTTAATATGGAAGTTATTATACTTGATGTCACTATCATCTTTCATGTTGAACGTTTTGTCTAAAAGTCTTTAGTTAGAGAGTTATGAACCCCGTAAGAGAGTCATGCATAATACTGTGTTTTCGGGTTTGCAGTTAGCCTTAGGTTCTTCCTGTCTTTCTTGACATTTAAGACCGAAGTATGTCAAGACTCCAACATGAAAGTTCTTTTATTAGTCGATAGGGTCATCTTTCATGTTAAATGTTTTGCGTAAATGTCATTATTTTGAGAGTTATAAACTTCGTAATAGAGTCATGCATGATATTGCGTTTTCTGGTTGCATTTAACTTTAAGTTCTTCATATTTTTCACAAGGACAAAGACCGAATTAGGTAAAACCCCCAACATCAAAGTTCTTACACTAGTTGTTCTGGTCATCGTTTATGTTAAACATTTTGTCCAAATATCAGTAGATCTCATGTTACAAGCCTAACATGTAAGTCGCAACGAAGTCATGCATGTTTAGGTTTTTTTACGTTCTTCCTGTATTGCATGCAATTATAGATGGATTCAGACCCAGCCCACAACACAAAAGTTCTTCCAAGAGATGTCCTCGACACTTTCTATGTTGAAAGTTTTGTCTAAAGGTCAGCATATAGAGAGATATAGGCGTTTCATGAATATCTCCCCTGTGTCAAAACATGGTAAGTCTGAACCAAGAGCATG
The DNA here is from genome assembly GCA_014218235.1 of Colocasia esculenta. Taxonomy (NCBI): domain Eukaryota; kingdom Viridiplantae; phylum Streptophyta; class Magnoliopsida; order Alismatales; family Araceae; genus Colocasia; species Colocasia esculenta. The sequence continues at coordinate 75,110,994 of CM024761.1, read as the reverse complement.
TCAGATCCCGGTCGGACTCAGGCGCGGATCCTGTGAACGCGACGGCTCGATGTGTCGCCTTCCGAGGTCTCGTCACGACAGCCCGACATGTCGCGACCTGATTGCGACAAGACTGTTGTCGCGATCATGCTGCCTGAATCGGACCGCCCCAGTCACGTTCTTCACAACCCCCTGTCGCCTTCTAGCCATCCCTTCGCGGCCCTTGTCCTGTCGCAATCTGACACCTTGTCGCCTTCCTCATATGGCTATGTCGCGATCTCAGGATTTTTACCTGAAACCACGTGTTTTCTTGCAAAGTTTTCCGTGTATACCCAAGGTCTGTTTAAACGTGTTAATTACTATGTAAGTTGCATGTTTTGGGTCTGATCATTACAGGATTGTTATTTAATGGCTTAAAATTTGATTAACCCATTTAAAAGCTTTAATTACATGAATGCTATTCTAAGTGCTCCTTAAATGTTATGATCCATTCATGTTTCTTGTGATTTAATCTTCCTACTGTTCTTCCGCGTTTAAATGATAATGGTTATCATAAAATCTTGCAATCCATGATTAGTTAAAGTGCATAGTTTTATTCCAAGTTATATTGTCAAGTGTTTCCTGCGAGTTTGAGACCGATGGTTCATGAATTGAGACACGCGTACTGCACTACACACTAGCACTATTAGGCAGCATTTTCTTGGGAAATTGGAAACTCTCTACCGGTCTTTCCGAATCGGTAGACTAGCGACCTTTTCACCAAGGCCTCCGTAAATCTCCTCTGACCATGGATTCCCACATGGCCGACGAGTTGGTTGTACCATTGAAGTTCCCTGGAGATAGCGTGCACTTCCTTTCTCTTCTTGATCTCGTGAGTGTGATTTACAAACTAGACTAAAGCCATTAATGTAAGATTGAACGAAAGTATAAATCGTACCGTTGTGCTGCCGAATTTATCTCTTGACCATTGTTCTCATGAAATCATGTTCAATTTGATTATTACTTTTCCTCATCATCTTCATGAACATGACATTACACATGCTACGTTTTGAAACTCTCATTGGCCATTATTAATGACTGTGGGTATCTACATTTAAAAATTTACATGAGATGCTGACAGGGCACGGCGTGTGTCCAAGGGCTCCAATCTAGCCCCAATGACGGCGAGTCATAGATATACTGTTAACCATGGGGTATAATGATTACTGGCGTTGCATCTGCGCTGGGAGTACTTTCTTGCTTGTTGAATGATAGATACATAACCACATACACGTGTCCTGGTGTACATTCTTGATGGATCTTTTCTTGGTGTACATTGGTGTCTACGTGCCTGATTAGTGTTACTTGATCGTGCTTGTGAAATCTTGCTTGCTTGCTTGCTTGATATGGCCATTCTGCATTTAATGCAATTAGTGATATCTTGCGTTCTTGACATCAAGTGAATTCTTGCGTGCTTGTACAAAGTGATCTATTGCTAGTTCGATCTTGTCATCTTGTTCACAAATCTCGTTCTATCATAATCACTCTCTCTAGCTTGTTTTATATATCATGTTTTAACGAGTTTTATTCGTACTTGCATATCATTCATCGTACTTGCCTAGTTCTAAAATGTTAATCACTTATATCATTGCCCGCACATTGAGATATAAATCCTACTGGGCTAGTTTGCTCATTCCCTACTTTTACCCAATCTAGGTGACTATGAAGTTCAAGAGGAAGAGCAGTCGAGGATGGTAATGCGTCCGAGTGATGAGCGTTCCAACTATGAGTCTAGTTGTAGTAATTTGCTTTGAGAGTTAGAACATGTAGTAGGAAGTGAGAAGTATTATGTACTTTCCTTTCATTGAGTCTTAGTCCTGTAATAGTTTCTATTTGAAATACAATGAGCTGAGATTTGATTACAATTTATATTGCGTTCAACATATGGGCCCTATTGTGATGTTGTGTTGATATACATTTAGTGCGTGCTAGCTAGAGGCTTATTTGCCGACTGTCCACGTCTCGGAATATCGACTCGAATTAATACTATCCGCTGCGTAATCCTCGGGACGTGACAGTTAAGTGGTATCAGAGCCTAGGAATACCAAATAGGATATATGTCTCAGGAATAGGAGATACCTATGGAACCTAGGTCATGGAAATTAAATACAATACCTGGTGAGAGTGGGTAGAGACTGGGAATATGTTAGCAAGAATTAAACACTCCTACCCATTGACTCTGATAATGTATCTAGAGACATTAATTGATTTCCATCCTTTTCTCAGGAACCCCCATAACTCTTACACTCAACTGCAATGGCTCGTAATCAGTGGCAAGTTATGCAAGAAACCGTGGCTGGACTGACCCAGGCATTACAAAATGTAGTTCAGGCTGGAAATTAGGCTGGAGCTGCAAGGAATGGAGCCGGTGATCTGCACCGAAATTTTAGGAGTTTAAACCCTCCTCGTTTCTATGGATCCCTTGATCCGGACGAGGCAGAAAATTGGCAAGAGGAGATAGAAAGGATTTTCCAGGTGATGCAATGCACTAATAGAGAGAAAGTGGTACTGGCCACTTTCCAATTTACTAAAGATGCTCGAGCATGGTGGAAGGCCACATCGGCCCACCTGCCTAATATAGCTGAACTAGAATGGGCCGGATTCCTGGAGATATTCCGGGGAAAGTATTTCTCTTAGAGAGTGAAGGAGAAGAAGGCAGCAGAGTTTGTTGCACTAAAACAAAAGAGCATGTCTGTGGCTGAGTATGAAGCTCAGTTCGCTCGCCTGGCAGTGTATGCCCCACATCTTGTGGGCACAGAAAGGTTGAAGGCCAACCGTTTCATGGATGGACTCAGGCCCATGTTCATTGAAAGGCTCGGACCACACAACATTCAAACTTACACTGAGATGGTCCAAAGAGCTCAACTGGTAGAAGACACTATGGCTAAGGTGGAAGGCATGAGGGGGAAGGACATCTCAAAGCCGACCTTTATAAAAAGGGGAACAGTCGATACAACTGGAACTTTCCCCAATAACAACAATAATAACTACAACAACAAAAGGCCAACCACTGGGAAGGACTATGGCATGGAGAAAAAGATCAAGGTAGAAGAAACAAAGACGGTGGAATATTGTAACTTTTGCAACAAGCCTGGACATAGAGCAGAAGAGTGCTGGAAGAAGGCAGGAGCTTGCCTGCGATGTGGAAATCGTGACCACCGCCTTCCCAACTGTCCCATGCTAAAAGACCAAGCTGGAAGGAACCAAGGAGTGGTAAAGCATCAAGGACGCGTGAATGCAGTAACACAAGCGGAGCTCCCGGAAGGAGGTATGATTGTTAAACCCATAGATTGATCTTAAGAGGCTTTTCTTATGAGTACATTTCTAAGTGGGGGAGATCATTAAGGAGAAATTAGAAAAGGAATAATCTAGTGGTTATACCCTAGTTCAACTGGAGGATTAAGATGGAGTTATAACAACTGTGGATGGAAAACAAGAGTGGAAAGAACCAAATGAATAATATGGGTGGCCATAGGTGTAGATGTTGGACTAGCATCCACGATGATTGAAACAAGTTAGTGAAATTAAATCTGGAATCAACGAATGGATGAAGACGACACGTGGGAAACCGAGGAAGCAATGCGCAAAAGATACCCGGAGTTATTCACAAGTAAGTACGCCTCACATGTACGATAATTTTCTATACATGAATTTGGGGACCAAATTCTCTTAAGTGGGGGAGGGTGTAGCACCCCGGAAAATTTTAATTACATAAAAACTCAAATAAATGGAAATAAATAATTTTCATAATATCGTAGTATTTAAAACATACGTATCATTATCGTATGTGCTAAAACACATCGGAAAATTCCGTAAAAATTATAAATCAACCCCAAACATTATTACTAAATGTTTCACAAAGAAACTTGTGACAATAAAAATAGGATTAGCTAAGTTTAAAGTGTTTTGCGACTTATTATCGTAATTCATGAATAAGTCGGAAAATCATTATCACACGTACTTGGATGAGTTAGAAAATTAAATAAAAATCATAGATGGACTTCAAATAATATCATCTAATGACCCATCAATAAATTTGGGTAAATAAAAATCATTTGGACTAGGTTTAAGAGTTATTGCGACCGATTATCTAAATAAGGAAACAAGTCGGAAAAACGTTAACACGGAAATACGACGCAATAAAAATTTTAATAAAAGTGTTGGAGAGATTTCCAACATTATATATTAATGACCCAATACCTTAATTGGGCCAATGGACCACATATGACCCAAAAATCAAATAAAGCTAGAAAATATATAGAAATTCGTAACCATAAATAAGCTGAAATTAAAAAGAAGCAATTAGACTTGAATTGGGATGCAATCATGCATTCATGGCAACCCAAATTCGTGCCTAACTATGAGGGGAGGTTTCCTAATGCCTCACACACTCAAAGGGAGGAGGAAATCATCAAAAATAGGAAACCAAACATGCCAATCCCGAAATCCTCTTTTCCTATTTATAATAGGACTCCTAAACACCATGGTTACTTAAATACTCTTCACCCAAACCCTAGGAATGAATTTAGAACTTGCTAGGGTCGTGTGGAGGAGCTCTTGGTGGCTGAGGAGCTGTGGAACGACCACAAGAAGCCGTTCTTCTTCCCCTTCTCATCTGCTGCGACCTGCACAAACCACTCTCTTGAAGTCGACCAAAGGTAGGTTTTCTCGGGTCAAAACTTAACATATCCTATACCAATGTGTATATCATCAAGTTAACTTTCATTTCCCACTGGTTTCATCGAATTGCATTTAGTAGATCTTGATTTATAAGCGTTTTACCAACGTCGCGCACTGTTAGAGCTTTTCCCGTTCTTAATATGTTGCATGTGATTCAAGACCGAATTAGAGTAAACTCATAACATGAAAGTTATTATACTTGATGACACTATCATCTTTCATGTTGAACGTTTTGTCTAAAAGTCTTTAGTTAGAGAGTTATGAACCCCGTAAGAGAGTCATGCATAATACTGTGTTTTCGGGTTTGCAGTTAGCCTTAGGTTCTTCCTGTTTTTCTTGACATTTAAGACCGAAGTAGGTCAAGACTCCAACATGAAAGTTCTTTTATTAGTCTATAGGGTCATCTTTCATGTTAAATGTTTTGCGTAAATGTCATTATTTTGAGAGTTATAAACTTCGTAATAGAGTCATGCATGATATTGCGTTTTCTGGTTGCATTTAACTTTAAGTTCTTCATATTTTTCACAAGGACAAAGACCGAATTAGGTAAAACCCCCAACATCAAAGTTCTTCCACTAGTTGTTCTGGTCATTGTTTATGTTAAACGTTTTGTCCAAATATCAGTAGATCTCATGTTACAAGCCTAACATGTAAGTCACAACGAAGTCATGCATGTTTAGGTTTTTTTATGTTCTTCCTGTATTGCATCCAATTAGAGATGGATTCAGACCCAGCCCACAACACAAAAGTTCTTCCAAGAGATGTCCTCGAAATTTTCTATGTTGAAAGTTTTGTCTAAAGGTCAGCATATAGAGAGATATAGGTGTTTCATGAATATCTCCCTTGTGTCAAAACATGGTAAGTCTGAACCAAGAGCATGTCAGATCCCGGTCGGACTCAGGCGCGGATCCTTTGAACGCGACGGCTCGATGTGTCGCCTTCCGAGGTCTCGTCACGACAGCCCGACATGTCGCGACCTGATTGCGACAAGACTGTTGTCGCGATCATGCTGCCTGAATCGGACCCCCCAGTCGCGTTCTTCACAACCCCCTGTTGCCTTCTAGCCATCCCTTCGCGGCCCTTGTCCTGTCGCAATCTGACACCTTGTCGCCTTCCTCATATGGCTATGTCGCGATCTCAGAATTTTTACCTGAAACCACGTGTTTTCTTGCAATGTTTTCCGCGTATACCCAAGGTCTGTTTAAACGTGTTAATTACTATGTAAGTTGCATGTTTTGGGTCTGATCATTACAGGATTGTTATTTAATGGCTTAAAAATTGATTAACCCATTTAAAAGCTTTAATTACATGAATGCTATTCTAAGTGCTCCTTAAATGTTATGATCCATTCATGTTTCTTGTGATTTAATCTTCCTACTGTTCTTCCACGTTTAAATGATAATGGTTATCATAAAATCTTGCAATCCATGATTAGTTAAAGTGCATAGTTTTATTCCAAGTTATATTGTCAAGTGTTTCCTGCGAGTTTGAGACCGATGGTTCATGAATTGAGACACGTACTGCACTACACACTAGCACTATTAGGCAGCCTTTTCTTGGGAAATTGGAAACTCTCTACCGGTCATTCCGAATCGGTAGACTAGCGACCTTCTCACCAAGGCCTCCGTAAATCTCCTCTGACCATGAATTCCCACATGGCCGACGAGTTGGTTGTACCATTGAAGTTCCCTCGAGATAGCGTGCACTTCCTTTCTCTTCTTGATCTCGTGAGTATGACTTACAAACTAGACTAAAGCCATTAATGTAAGATTGAACGAAAGTATAAATCATACCGTTGTGCTGCCGAATTTATCTCTTGACCATTGTTCTCATGAAATCATGTTCAATTTGATTATTACTTTTCCTCATCATCATCATGAACATGACATTACACATGCTACGTTTTGAAACTCTCATTGGCCATTATTAATGACTGTGGGTATCTACATTTAAAAATTTACATGAGATGCTGACAGGGCACAACATGTGTCCAAGGGCTCCAATCTAGCCCCAATGACGGCGAGTCATAGATATACTGTTAACCATGGGGTATAATGATTACTGGCGTTGCATCTGCGCTGGGACTACTTTCTTGCTTGTTGAATGATAGATACATAACCACATACACGTGTCCTGGTGTACATTCTTGATGGATCTTTTCTTGGTGTACATTGGTGTCTACGTGCCTGATTAGTGTTACTTGATCGTGCTTGTGAAATCATGCTTGCTTGCTTGCTTGATATGGCCATTCTGCATTTAATGCAATTAGTGATATCTTGCGTTCTTGACATCAAGTGAATTCTTGCGTGCTTGTACAAAGTGATCTATTGCTAGTTCGATCTTGTCATCTTGTTCACAAATCTCGTTCTATCATAATCACTCTCTCTAGCTTGTTTTATATATCATGTTTTAACGAGTTTTATTCGTACTTGCATATCATTCATCGTACTTGCCTAGTTCTAAAATGTTAATCACTTATATCATTGCCCGCACATTGAGATATAAATCCTACTGGGCTAGTTTGCTCATTCCCTACTTTTACCCAATCTAGGTGACTATGAAGTTCAAGAGGAAGAGCAAGTCGAGGATGGGAATGCGTCCGAGTGATGAGCGTTCCAACTATGAGTCTAGTTGTAGTAATTTGCTTTGAGAGTTAGAACATGTAGTAGGAAGTGAGAAGTAATATGTACTTTCCTTTCATTGAGTCTTAGTCCTGTAATAGTTTCTATTTGAAATACAATGAGCTGAGATTTGATTACAATTTATATTGCGTTCAACATATGGGCCCTATTGTGATGTTGTGTTGATATACATTTAGTGCGTGCTAGCTAGAGGCTTATTTGCCGACTGTCCACGTCTCGGAATATCGACTCGAATTAATACTATCCGCTGCGTAATCCTCGGGACGTGACAATTAAGTGGTTATCAGAGCCTAGGAATACCAAATAGGATATATGTCTCAGGAATAGGAGATACCTACGGAACCTAGGTCATGGAAATTAAATACAATACCTGGAGAGAATGGGTAGAGACTGGGAATATGTTAGCAAGAATTAAACACTCCTACCCATTGACTCTGATAATGTATCTAGAGACATTAATTGGTTTCCATCCTTTTCTCAGGAACCCCCATAACTCTTACACTCAACTGCAATGGCTCGTAATCAGTGGCAAGTTATGCAAGAAACCGTGGCTGGACTGACCCAGGCATTACAAAATGTAGTTCAGGCTGGAAATCAGGCTGGAGCTGCAAGGAATGGAGCCGGTGATCTGCACCGGAATTTTAGGAGTTTAAACCCTCCTCGTTTCTATGGATCCCCTGATCCGGACGAGGCAGAAAATTGGCAAGAGGAGATAGAAAGGATTTTCCAGGTGATGCAATGCACTAATAGAGAGAAAGTGGTACTGGCCACTTTCCAATTTACTAAAGATGCTCGAGCATGGTGGAAGGCCACATCGGCCCACTGCCTAATATAGCTGAACTGGAATGGGCCGGATTCCTGGAGATATTCCGGGAAAGTATTTCTCTTAGAGAGTGAAGGAGAAGAAGGCAGCAGAGTTTGTTGCACTAAAACAAAAGAGCATGTCTGTGGCTGAGTATGAAGCTCAGTTCGCTCGCCCGGCAGTGTATGCCCCACATCTTGTGGGCACAGAAAGGTTGAAGGCCAACCGTTTCATGGATGGACTCAGGCCCATGTTCATTGAAAGGCTCGGACCACACAACATTCAAACTTACACTGAGATGGTCCAAAGAGCTCAGCTGGTAGAAGACACTATGGCTAAGGTGGAAGGCATGAGGGGGAAGGACATCTCTAAGGGCTCCAGTCTAGCCCCAATGATGTAGAGTCATAAATATACTGTTAACCATGGGGTATAATGATTACTGGCATAGCATCTGCGCTGGGATTCGTACGTGTCGTGATTGAATGATAGATACAATAACCACATACACGTGTCCTGGTGTACATTCTTTATGGATCTTTTCTTAGTGTACATTAGAGTCTACGTGCCTGATTAGTGTTACATTATCGAGCTTGTGCGTTCTTGCATGCTTGCATGATATGGCCACCCTGCATTTATTGCAATTAGTGATATCTTGCGTTCTTGACAGCTATTGACATAAAGTGAAATCTTGCGTGCTTGTACAAAGTGATATATTGCTAGTTCTATCTTGTTATATCCTTCTAGATCTTGTTCTATCGTGATCACTCTATCTAGCTTGTTCATGTATCATGTTTTAACGAGTTTAAATCGCACATGCATATCATGACATTCATCGTGCTTACCTAGTTCTAAATAGTTAATCACTTATATCATTGCCCGCACATTGAGATATAAATCCTACTGGGCTAGTTTGCTCATCCCCTACTTTTACCCAATCTAGGTGACTATGAAGTTCAAGAGGAGGAGCAAGTCGAGGATGGGAATGCGTCCAAGTGATGAGCGTTCCAATTATGAGTCTATCTATAGTTAGTTTTTTTTTGTGTTAGAACAGTGTAGTAGGAAGTGAGGTATTATGTACTTTTGCTTTTATTGAGTCTCAGTCCTGTAATAGTTTCCATTTGGAATACAATGAGTTGAGATTTAAATACAAGATTAGTTGAGTTCAATATTTGGGCCCTATGATGATGTATGTTGTTATACATTTAGTGCATACTAGCTAGAGGCTTATTTGCCGACTATTCACGTCTCGGGATAACTCGAATTATTCCGCATAATTTATATCCGCTGCATAATTCTCGGGACGTGACAGTTTAGTGGTATCAGAGCCTAGGAATACCAAATAGGATATATGTCTCAGGATTAGGAGATACCTATGGAACCTAGGTCATGGAAATTAAATATAGTACCTGGTGAGAATGGGTAGAGACTAGGAATATGTTAGAAAGAATTAAACACTCCTACCCATTGACTCTTATAATGTATCTAGAGACATTAATTGGTTTCTATCCTTTTCTCAGGAACCCTCATAACTCTTACACTCAACTGCAATGGCTCACAACCAGTGGCAAGCTATGCAAGAAACCATGACTGGATTGACTCAGGCTTTACAAAATGTGGTTCAGGCTGGAAATCATGTTGCTGCTGCTGCTAGGAATGAAGCGGGTGATTTACCCTGCAACTTTAGGAGTTTGAACACTCCTCGTTTCTCTGGATCCCCTAATCCGGACGAGGCAGAGAACTGGCAGGAAGAGATAGAAAGGATCTTCCAAGTCATGCAATGCACTAACAGGGAGAAGGTGGTACTGGCCACTTTTCAATTCACTAAGGATGCCCGAGCATGGTGGAAGGCAACAACGGCCCACCTGCCAAATGTAGCTGAGCTATAGTGGGCAGGATTTCTGGAGATCTTCCGAGGAAAATACTTCTCTAAAAGAGTTAAGGAAAAGAAGGTGGCGAAATTTTCCGCACTGAAATACAAAGGAATGTCCGTGGCTAAGTATGAGGCTCAGTTCGCGCGTCTTGCCGTGTATGCCCCCCACCAGGTGGGAACGGAAAGACTGAAGGCAAATCGGTTCATGGATGGGATCAAGCCCATGTTCATCGAGAAGCTCGGACCTCACAACATACAATCCTACACTGAGATGGTCCAAAGAGCTCAACTGGTAGAAGACACTATGGCTAAGGTGGAAGGCATGAGGGGGAAGGACATCTCAAAGCTGACCTTTATAAAAAGGGGAGCAGTCGATACAACTGGAACTTTCCCCAACAACAACAACAAAAATAACAACAACTACAACAACAATAAAAGGCCAACCATTAGGAAGGACTATGGCATGGAGAAAAATATCAAAGTAGAAGAAACAACGACGGTGGAGCATTGTAAATTCTGCGACAAGCCAGGGCACCAAGCGGACAAGTGCTGGAAGAAGGCCGAGGCTTGCCTGTAATGTTGGAGTCAGGAACATCGTATGCCAAACTATCCCGTGCTAAAGGACCAAGTTGGAAGGAACCAAATCGATAATACGGTGGCCATAGGTGTAGATGTTGGACTAGCATCCACGATGTTTAAACAAGTTAGAGGAATTAAATCCGAAACGAGCTCAAGGATCATAACTATCAAAAGACAATTAATGATCTATGAATTTGGGGACCAAATTATCTTAAGTGGGGGAGGGTGTAGCACCCCGAAAATTTTAATTACATAAAAAATTCAAATAAATGGAAATAAATAATTTCCATAATACCAGAGTATTTAAACATACATATCATTATTGTATGTGCTAAAACACATCAGAAAATTCCGTAAAAATTATAAATCAACCCCAAACATTATTACTAAATGTTTCACAAAGAAATTAGTGCCATGAAAAATCAGATTAGTCAAGTTTAAAGTGTTTTGCGACTTATTATCGTAATTCATGAATAAGTCAAAAAATCATTATCACACGTACTTGGATGAGTCATAAAATTAAATAAAAATCATATATAGACTTCAAATAATATCCTCTAATGGCCCATAAAGAAATTTGGGTCAATAAAAAAGTATTTGGGCTAGGTTTAAGAGTTATTGTGACCGAATATCCAAATTAGGAAACAAGTCGGAAAACCGTTAACATGGAAATACAACGCAACCATAAATTAAATAAAAATGTTGGAGAGACTTATAACATTATATATTAATAACCCAATATCATAATTGGGCCAATGGATATCATTTGGCCCAAAAATCAAATGAAACAAGAAAATACATAGAAATTCGCAACTTTAAATAAGCTGAAATTAGGAAGAGGTAATTAGAGTTGAATTGGGAAGAGGTCTTGCATTCTTGGCAACCCAAATTCGTGCTTAACTAGGGTGGGAGGTTCCCTAAAGCCTCACACACTCAAATGGAGGAAGAAATCCTCAAAATAGGAAACCAATAAGCCAAAACCGCAACCCTAGTTTCCTTGTCACAATAGGACTCCTAAACACCATGGTTGCTTAAATACTCTTCACCAAACCCTAGGGACGAGTTTTAGAACATGCTGGGGTCCTATGGAGGAGCTCTTGGTGGCTGGGGAGCTGTGGATCGACCACAAGAAGCTCATCTTCTTCCCCCTTTTCGTTTGCTACGACCAGTGCAAACCGTACCCTTGGAGTCGACCAAAGGTGAGTCAAACCTAAATCCCATCATGCAAGGCTTATGTAAATAGGGTCAAGTCTTCGTTCTAACCCAAGTGGAATGCCCAAATTCCATGCAGTATACACGGAGTATTAAGCGTTCTTCAAACAGTGGTCTCAATAATGGATTTCTGAAGAATGAGAATTCATCAACCCAAAAGGTAGGGTTTATCGAGCAAACCTTAACATATCCAATACCAATGTGTAGAGCATTAAGTTGACTTTCGTTTCCCACTAGTTTCATCGAATTCCAATGAGTCGATTTTGAATTATAGGCATTTTGCCAAAGTCGCGCATGTTAGGGTCTTTTCCTGTTCAAGTCGATTTACCATGCATCTCGAGACCGTTTATTATTTAAAAATCATAGTTCTCTCCTTTGTCATGTTCCCAACAACTTTCATGTTGAAACTTTTGTCCGAAGAGCCCTAGTTTAGGAGATATGAGCATTGCATCATCAAACCCCCTGAGTGCAATTTTCTACGTTTTCGGTCTGAGCCTGAACCGCGTCGAGTCAGGTGGATGCGATTCAAGATGAAAGGCGTCCGCGCACCCGGATGCGATTTCGGCGTTGAGCAGTCCATGCCCCGCGTGGGTCTGTGTGCCGCCTGGGAGTCCGGGCCGCTCTGAAACGCAGCGTACGACCCCGACGCATTTCATAGGGTTTTCCCGCCTACATTTTTTTCAATGGTTTTCTGTAGACTCGTCCATGTCCCCCGACGTGACTTCATTGTTAACGCGGTCAGGCTTGTGGATGCAATTAAGTTTCTTCACAGTTTCGCCTGTTTTGTCTGTTTACATCGTTAGGAATTGTGTCCTCTGTGTTGGACGCATATTTATATGCTTACCCGAGGTTTGTTTAACATGGTATCTAGCGTGTAATTTACATGGCATGGTTTTAATCATCTCATGATATCGATTTAATGGCTTAAAAGTGTTTAACCTATTTAAAAAGCTTTAATTACATGAACATTATTCTAATTGCTTTCTTAATGACGTGACCATTCATGAAACTTGTGATCCGCTCTTGTTATTGTTCTAGCTTGATTAAAATGATGATTATTATCTTAAAATCTTGCAAACCCATGTGTAGTTAAATGCATTGTTCATTGCATGCCATCATGTTAAGTGTTTTCCGTGAGTTTAAGACCGTTGGATTGTGAAATTGGCACGCGTACATCACTGCACACTTGCACATCTAGGCAACCCTTTCTTGGGAATTTGTAAACTCTCTACCGGTCTAGTGAGCTTCATCCATTAACTTCTGCTTCAGTTCTTCATTATCTGGAACACATGTCCTTCCTTGGAATACTAGCCTACCATCCTCGGTCATAGCAAAATCAAGTCTTCCAACTAAGGTTTCCTTGATACGAACCAAGAATGGATCACTGTCCTGTTGTGCTTTGAACTCTCGCAGCATGTCAGATTGAATCTTGATATTTACAACCAAGACTCGATCATCCCTATGTTCAATGTTCAAGTCTAATCTTGCAAATTATTCTAGTAGTTGCATTTCCCTAGGAACTAGACTTGATAAAGATGCCATCAGCTTCCTACTAAGAGCATCAGCCACAACATTTCCCTTGCCTGGATGGTACTGAATGTTGGGATCAAAATATTTTAGGTATTCAAGCCATCTCCTCTACCTCATGTTAAGTTCTTTCTGTGAGAATAAATACTTCATACTTTTATAGTCTAAATAGACCGTGAATTGCTCACCATATAAATAATGCCTCCAGATTTTTAAGGCGAAGACCACGACAACCAACTCTATATCATGCACGGAGTAGTTGACTTCATGCGTCTTTAGTTGTCTTGAAGAATAGGCAATGACTTTCTCCTTCTGCATCAATACACAGCCAAGCCCAATTCCTGAGGCATCGGTATAGACAGAGAAACATTCTCCCTCTATTGGAAGAGCGAGAATAGGGGCGGAGGTCAGACATTCTTTGAGAGTTTGAAAACTCTGCTCACACTCTGTACTCCAGGAGTAGGGATTCTCCTTTCATGTAAGATGCGTGAGAGGAATGGCAATCTTGGAGAAGTCCTTTATGAACCGCCTGTAGTAGCTAGCCAGTCCTAAGAAGCTTCTGATTTCTGTGACATTCGTTGGTCTCTCCCATTTGAGTACAGCTTCGACCTTGGAGGGATCAATAGTTATGCCATCCTTTGAGATAACATGGCCCAAGAAAGACACTTCTTTGAGCCAGAATTCGCACTTACTCAGCTTTGCATATAATTTGTTGCCTCCCAAGACTTGTAGAGTTATCCTCAGATGTTCTTCATGTTCTTCTTTGGTCTTGGAGTATATGAGAATGTCATCAATGAAGACGACCACGAACTTATCAAGATAGGGTCGGCAGATGTTGTTCATGAGTTGCATGAAGCCTGCAGGATCATTGGTCAGACCAAAAGGCATTACAATGAATTCATAGTGTCCATACCTGCTCCTGAAAGCCATTTTGAAGATTTCTTCATCCTTGATCCTCATTTGATGATAACCAGACCGAAGGTCAATCTTGGAGAAATATTGAGCTCCAGATATCTGGTCAAAAAGTTCATCAACCCGGGGAAATGGGTACTTGTTCTTGATGGTTAGCTGATTGAGTTGTCAATAGTCGATACATAGCCTCATCGACCCATCGTTTTTTTTAACGAACAGCACGGGTGCTCCCCATGGGGAAGTACGCGGTCTGATGAACCCCTTCTCTAACAGCTTCATCAGTTGTGCCTTCAGTTCCTTTAATTTGGCAGGTGACATTCGGTACGGTTGACGCGACACTGGTGCAGCTCCAGGGATTAACTCAATAGAAGAATTGACATCACATTCCGGAGGAATCCCTAGCACATCATCGAAGAACACATCGGGGGTAGTCCTGGACTATGTGTATGTCTTCTATCTTAGAAGCCTTCTTTTCAACTATTACGGCCACAAGGAAAGCAAAGCAACCTTTCCTTATCATGTTGTGGGCCTGTATGGCAGAGACTAGAGACATTTGTCTCTTATGTCTAATTCCAGTGAATGACAACTTAGGGATATCCCTAAATGTAACTTTCCCTTTCTTACAGTCGACACTTGCCCCATAAATGGACAACCAGTCGGCTCCTAGAATCACGTCATAGCCTTCCATGGGCATACATACCAGGTTGGCTTTTAGGTTATGTTCTCCGATCATTACACCGACAGATGGAAAATATTTTTTAAATTTCTCCTTCTCTCCCAGTGGTGTTGTGACAGAGAATTTACACCCCATAGGTATTGGTTTGACATTTAGAGTATCAGCAAAGTTTTGAGATATGAATGAATGAGTTGCTCTAGTATCAAATAAAACAAATGTTGATAAGGAGAAAACTTGTAGGGTACCTTCTACCACGCCACCTTCCTCAGCGGGTTCTTCATCACGCAGGGCTTGCAGTCTTCCTTATTTCTTAGGCACATTAGTGCGCCTCTCATTCTCCTTCAGTAGCGGGCACTCGGGGATACGGTGCTCGCGGCTTCCACAGCGTAGACATGCGTCGACTTTCGCCCAGCATTCATCAGCTGCGTGACCTGGCTTGTCACAGTGCTTGCAGTTGCTTTTCGCTAGGGTGTTGGGAACGAAGACCTTGGGCTTCTTCTCCTGACTAGGTCCTTCCGTGATGCTGAAAGGATGCTTCTTGCCAATACTTAGCTTAGCAGTAGTCAGACTGGGTGTCAATTCCTTCTTCACGAACTTCCCCTTAATACAATCGGTGAGTCCGTGGCATCTTCTAGCAGTTGAGCTTTCTTCACCATCTCGGCATATGTCTGGATGTCGAGAGGCTCCAGTTGAGTAATGTATTGCAGCCTAAGGCCATTGAGAAAGCGCTTAGCCTTCATCCTTTCGGTGTTCACCAAGTGCTCAGCATATCTTGCCAATCTTGAAAATTGTGCTTCATATTCAGCCACAGATAAGCTTCTTTGTTTAAGAGCAGCAAACTCCGCAGCCTTCCTCTCTTGCACACATTCGAAGAAGTACTTGGAGTTAAAGGCTTCTTTAAATTCAGTCCAGGTGAATTGACCATTTGCCCTGGTTGCTTCTACAAACTCCCACCAAGAGCGGGCGTCCTTTTCCAGTTGAAATATTGCAAGTGGCATCTTGTCCCCAACTGCATATTGCATGACACAGAAAATTCTCTCCGTCTTCTTCATCCAGTGCTGGGTCTCATCCGGATCCGTGGAACCACTGAACTTAGGCAGGTTCAAGCTCCTAAAGTTACGATGTAGCTCGCATGCACCGCCGCGATTCCCTCCACCTTGTGCCGCTTACAGAAGCGCACGATTGAGTTCTTGGATCGTTTGTTGCATGCCCCTCATTTGAGCATGTTCATCAGTCATCTTAGTTTTCTTAAGTTTCCTACATAAATAACTTATCATTTGGACATTGATATGGAGTTTAATTCGTGCGTGTGTGATTATCTTTTAGATCTTAACCTTGGGTTCTACCTAAATCTAACATAGGTATGATAGTTGACTTAGACATGTGTCAAGGTAGTTCATCCTAGAACATCCTAGACTTAATCATCCTAGTAAGGATATCCTAGGCTCTGATACCACAAAACTGTCACGCCCCAACGCGGAAAATCGGAACGCGAGGCAGTTGCAAGTAAGCGAGTACAGAGCGTATAATAGACAACAAACCATTGGACAATTAAATAATGCGAAATCATATATCTTTCATTGATAATTCAACTGTTGTCCATTACATTAACTAACTTAGAGCCATAACATAGGGCCCAATTGACTCTAATACAAAGAAAGATATAAAAGACTAACTAAGACATCTACGATAACTTGGTGACGTCATGGCACTCGTGGATCACTCCTGGTCCTCCCCATCCTCGTGAGTGTACTCACTCACCTCAGCCTCACCTGAGAACACAATGACAAATAACACAGGGTGAGCGACAACACCCAGTAGGATTTATATCTCATGGTGCTGGCAACTTTACATGATTAACGTATTAAAAGTAGAGTCACTATATGAGAGAGCGAGAGAGTCAAGTAATGTAAGAGATAGCACGATAGAAAGAAACAAGATAGCATAATAGCATGTGATTGAAATAGCAAAAGTTTCCAATTATAGCACAGAGCAGGATGGCCATAGCACAAATAGCACAAAGTATAACAATAGCTCAACGAGTATAGTATAGCACTTTGATTGTCATTTAGGTAGTCGAGATAGATAGCACTTGAGTGTAATGCCAAAACACTCAGGTCAATAAACTCCGGCGAGCACTAGCACTTTTGGGCGCACCTCCCAAGACTAGATCGGGCCCTTTTATATTGCCAGGCATTAGTTATATTGTTTATCTTTAGACAATCAGTCAAATGGCCAATAGAGAGTACTAAGAAATAGATGAGAGTACTAGATGAATAGATGAGACAGCAGAGAGAGTGTGAATAGATGAGCGAGTAAAATATAGATGAGAACTATAGGTCGTTGCGCATAAACGTCGATTAAATGGCCGATAGTAACAGTTGCACAACACGCGCAATTGGTGTTGGCAGTCAGGTGGAATTCACTACCCTTCCACTGGCCATGTTATGCACAGGTCCAGAGGTTCGACGTGAGTCAAGATAAGAGAAAACTTTCTAAAGCTATTTGGATCATATTGATCCCTAAGGGTGTTATGGGCATTAGGCTACAACCAGCTCGGTCTCCATGAGGGAATCGACAGAGTACGAAGTCTTAACAAGAGGTCCCTTGTCTACCAGAACGGAATGTTCAGTAGAGAGGTTCCAACTTGTCAAGAGAGTAGTGTGTAGAGAAAACGAGTTGCTCTATGTTCTAGAGGAATTCTAGAACAGTGGAGTGGCGATAACGGTATTCCAAATCCACGTAAGAAAATGGAAACAATGTCATTATTATAATGGGTGAATAATGTGCACTTATTGAAGTAATTTACTAGATAATTTATTTATGTAATTTAGGCATGGTCTTATAGCTAGGATATATACATGGTGTGTGCATGTGAAAGGAATCATAGAACATGGAATGATCGGGCACATTAACTTTTAAATTAAAGAAAATATGTGACATATATCAAAATTTAATTCCATGAAGGTTTACTGTTAATTACACAGTTTTATAGGGTAACACGTGCTTAAAAAGCCTAAATCATCATTTATATAACACAAAAATCGGTGCTGGAATAACACAGGTAAACCGCAATGGGTATGATGCTCGCGTTTATCAGGCAGTCAGAAACGCGACAACGGGGACCATCGTGTTCATGCAAACCCTAATTATTCAAACGCCGAGATTCCCCAAAGGCGGGAAAAGACAGTGAAACGTGACGACCTTAGCAGTTGCGTTTCAGAGGTCTTCTGACAGTCAATGTGCACACAGTTTGATGCACGGGACGAGCCAAAATATGATGACATGGGCGGTCTCCTTTCAGGTAATCGCGATGGTCAAGACCGATGCGATACCAGTTGATTGAATCGCGTCGCCTGGCTTGGTCGTGATTCCAGGTTCAAACCGAAAACTGTGAAATCAAGTAGTGATCTTCATGAAACACTTACAGCTCACAAACTAGGGCACTTGGGACAAAGTGGTGAACATGAAACTTGTAGGGGACATCAAGTAGAAGAGAACTATGCCTTTGGACCGAATCGATTTGGTATCATTAGGAGTGCAAACTAGCATGAACAAGAAATGGTACAGACTTGCGCGATGATGGAAAACACTTATAACTCGATAGATACACCATGAAAATTGGGCAAATCACTTGCATATGAAACTAGACAGTAGCAATACAAGATGGTATGAGTTTAGTTCCTCTTCAGCCCAAGAATACCTACCTTTGTGAAGATCAAAGACCAGGTCGTGGATAGGTCACAGCACAGCATGGTTGAGGAAAAAGCTCCATTCTCCAGCCGTCCTCCTCTGCTCCTGGTGCTCTAGGTTAGCCTCCAATGACCCCAACACGTTGATGGACCTTCCCCTTTAGTCTTAGGATGAATACTTAGAGGCCTAGGGTTTATTCCAAGTCCTAACATAACTAGGAAAGGAGGGGGTGCGGTTCTAGCTAGACCTTTTCATATTTTAGAGATTTCTCCTCCCAATTGGAGTGGAATCACTATTAGAAGGTGCTAGCTATGGTGAGTCACGAATTGGCCTACCATCTATGGTCAATTTCATTAGTTTTCACCCTAATTTACCCTTTCCTATTTTCCCTACAATTATGGTCACGAATTTAGGGGTATTTCTTCTTGCTTCATAACCCATACTCCTATTTTGGCCCAATAGCCTTTGTGTGGACTAACTCTGTGACGGCCCTCATTATACCGGTACGGTTATACCAACCCACGTCAGAATAGCGAGCGTTGCCACAGTGGGACATTTACCCAACGATACATTCAGCTGAGATACACGTGAATATAAGAACAGAGTAGCGGAAGTAAAAAGAACTACTGTCTTCATTCGTTCATCATCCACATTTAACATACATGAAGTTGCAATAACATTAAAGAACTTAAAAGTTCACATAATTTAAATTGCTGAAAATTTAATAAATAAATGTCCACCATTATACATTCTTTCCATGATAACACTAATACAACGTTCAATTTACATACTATGAAATGCAAAAGTCACAAGTGCTCCAAAGACTAATCTTCGCGCTCGGAGTCCGTCTCCACCGTCTCCTCCAACGGTGCCACGTCACCAACTACACCTGTACGCCGAAGCAAGTAGTGAACAACCAAACATGGAATTTTATGCACATACTTGTTAATTATCCCTAGCATGAATTCTAGGCATTTTACACATATAAACATGATCCTAACATAATGAAGCTACTGATTTAACATGGTTTCAGATTTGTCACAACATGGATTACAATATCATATCCTCACATTTTGGTCTCACATTTTCTTTACACAATTTCCAATTCACATAAGTTGCACTTTACACATACACATTACACATTGTTCACTTTCACATTAACACATGAACACATACACATTTACACTTTCACATTTAGTGCCGTGACACATAGTCCAAACCACCAAAGAAGGACACAAACACATCACATCACATAGACGCCATCTAGGGAATACAATGGCAACTCTTGGATTACGCAGACCGGGAGAACAAGTCTGCACCCTAACCATTGGTACTTGTCCACCTCCAGGATTTCCCCCTAATGCCCTTAGGGTCACTTACACATTGATCCTTCTCAGGAGGACTTTCCCTGATACGGTTCCACTGCCCTCTGTGGAAGCAATGTCACACTTGGCACAATTTACACATTACACATTTTACCGATTTTACACATGGGTTTACACATGTCACTCTCATTCTATTCACTTTCTCTCTCACATTCACATTTCTCTGTTTTCCTAACATAGCACTACAATTACAGAAATGTAGCATTCAGGAAATTTCACTAATCAGGTCGGATTACACCTAAATCGGATTGTTTCACATTGGCATGCATCAATACACATTTACATGGAAAAATTCATATTACATTAAATACTGGTCCAAATGACCTGAAATTTTATCCTCATATTAATTTCGGGTTTAGGATTCCTCATGCAAATTTTCAGATTTTTCTGAACTAAAACAGAATTACAGAAATCTAATATCAATTTCACATGCTATCCGCAATTCGATTTAACATGGAGTTAGACACAAACACAGTTTTAACCACTCACTGCCTGAACCCTAGCAGGCATGGAACTACAGAATTTATTCATGAAATTTTTGGGCAATACATGATTTACCGAAGATTTATCATGACCTACGCCAAATTTCTATTTCCCAAGCAATATTTCCACTAATTCGCACAAGCATGGGAAAAATCTCAAAATTTCGGAACAGAGCCTGACCAATACATGCATGACCTATAAAAGTAGTACATTCAGATTCGTCCTAAATCTTACAACAAAGGATTGACAAGGTTGATAACAAATCATACATGTATTTCCATAAAAATAAATAACTCTATCATTACCATCTTGCACAAATCCATCCACACACCACATTCACTAGTATACATAGTACATAGAAGATTACCTTATATCCTCATCGTGAAACATATCGAAATTATCCACATAAAAGGGCAGAACAGCTTGCTATTCTGCTCAGATGAACTTGGCGGCGGTCTCTGGCCGCTAGTTCAGTGTCAACGGCATAGTCGATGGACGCCAAGCATGATCTCAGCGTCAAGGGACATTGCCGTTGATGTCGGGTCTGTGCAGAACCAATGGGTTAGTTGCCTTGCCTCCGGAATTTCTGGCTCTGCAACGCTTGCAGGTTAGAGAAGTTGGCGTCCATATCGTTGGACGCTGGGATTAGTGTTGGCGTCCATGGGTGGACGCTGACACCTCATCGACGTCATGCTATTGACGCCAATATGGCCTTCGGGCAGAAGTCTAAAACATGCAGAAACCATGCACCTTTTATACCTATATACATGCTATATGTATACGTTATCATGTACACACTACCATCAAGCATTACATACATTATTTATACCTAAGCTATACACATACACACATAAGTATACCACTAATACATACGTAGATACATACATACGTACATATACGACACGAGTTATTTACATGCAATAATGCAGAAAAATTTGAGGGCCTTACACCCTCTCCCCCTTAAAAGAAACTTTGTCCTCGAAGTTAGAACGACACTACTCAAACAAAAGGGGATACTTCTTCTTCATCGCATCCTCAAGCTCCCAAGTAGCCTCCTCTCGTGAGAAGTTCCGCCATAGGACCTTCACCGACGCAATACTCTTGTTCCGGAGATGCTGAACCTTCCGGTCAAGAATAGCTACTGATTGCTCGACATATGAAAGATCTGGCTGGATCTCCACTGGCTCATGACTAATCACATGAGATGGATCTCGGACATACTTCCTGAGCATAGATACGTGGAATACCGGGTGAACGCTAGCCAAAGCTGGGGGTAATGCTAGCTCATATGCCACGCTGCCCAAATGTCTGAGAATCTCATATGGGCCAATGAACCTAGGGCTCAACTTACTATGCATGCCAAACCTGACAACACCTCGAGTAGGCGATATCTTCAAGAAGACATGATCGCCAACCTCGAACTCCAAATCCTTTCTCCTGTTGTCGGCATAACTCTTCTGCCTATCCTGTGCCGCCACAAGCCTCTTCCTGATAAGCTGGATCTTATCCGAAGTTTCCTGAACTAACTCCGGTCCGATCAATTGCCTATCACCAGTCTCCTCCCAACACAACGGAGATCTGCAGGGCCTACCATACAACGCCTCGAATGGAGCCATACCAATACTCGCATGAAAGTTGTTGTTGTATGCGAACTCCACAAGAGGTAAATGACGCTCCCAATCATCCTTCCAATCCAGAACACACACTCTCAACATATCCTCGAGCGTCTGGATAGTCCTCTGGGACTGTCCATCGGTCTGTGGATGAAACGCCGAACTGAGCTTCAGCTCCGAACCTAAAGCATCCTGAAGACCCTTCCACAATCTCGAAGTAAATCTCGGATCTCGATCCGAAATGATCGACTTCGGTACACCATGCAATCTAATGATACCGCTAACATACAATCTAGCTAAACTCTCTACTGACTGCTTCTTCTTCATAGGCAAGAAATGAGCAGTCTTCGAGAATCTATCTACAACTACCCAAATCGAGTCATTGCCCCTTCTAGATCGAGGCAAACCCGAGACGAAGTCCATAGTGACAGCTTCCCACTTCCACACTGGGATATCCATCCTCTGCATAAGGCCAGATGGTCGCTGTCGCTCGGCCTTCACTTGCTGACATACTAGACATCTAGACACATAATCCGCAACATCCTCTTCATGCCGGACCACCAAAATATCTCTTCAGGTCTTGATACATCTTAGTGTTACTCGATGAATAGAGAATCGCGATCTATGAGCCTCCGCTAACACATGCTCACGGACATCTACTAAATCAGGGACACAAACACGGTGCTGAAATCTAATCACACCGTCCTCATCACGAGCAATGCCCGCCTTACCCACTAATCTAACAATCTAGGGTCGGCTTCCTGTTGCTCGATCACCTCATCCAAACCGAGGATCTAACGGATAACTGAGCTACAAAAGCCTGACACAGCGATGGCTCTAACTCAGTCAACACGCAAGCCGCATCCTCCAACATCTTCCAGTCCTGCTGGAGAGATGGCCTCTTTCTACTCAGCGCATCTACTACGACATTCGCTTTCCAGGGTGATACTGAAGGTCGAAGTCAAGTCCTTCAAGAACTCAATCCATCTTCTCTGCCTCAGTTTAATTCCTTTTGGGATAAAAGATACTTTAAGCTCTTGTGGTCAGTAAACACCTCAAATCTGACACCATAAAGATAGTGCCTCCAGATCTTTAGTGCATGAACCACTGCTGCGAGCTCCAAGTCATGAGTCAGATAGTTCTTCTCATGCTCCTTTAATTGACGAGAAGCATAAGCCACTACCCTGTCTTGCTGCATTAGCACACAGCCTAAACCAATCTGAGACGCATCCGTATAAATGGCAAAGCCCTCTAGACCACTAGGCAATACCAATACCGGAGCAGAAGTAAGCTTAGCCTTCAATAGCTGGAAGCTATGCTCACATGCCTCAGACCATACGAACTTCTCACCCTTCCTGGTCAGCTTTGTCAAGGGGCGGCGATGGATGAGAACCCTCAATGAATCGCCGATAGTAACCAGCTAACCCAATAAAACTACGAATCTCCGAAGGGGTCTTGGGAACCTCCCAATCCATAACTGCCTGGACCTTTGCTGGATCAACTGCAACACCAGCGCCGGAGATAACATGCCCGAGGAAATGAACCTCGCGCAACCAAAAATCGCACTTGCTGAATTTTGCATACAGCTTGTGCTCACGAAGAACCTCTAACACTAACCTCAGATGCTGACGGTGCGTGGCCTCATCCGGAGAGTAGACCAACACGTCGTCAATAAACACTACGACAAAGCTATCTAAATAAGGCCTAAACACCCTGTTCATGAGATCCATGAACGCTGCAGGGGCATTGGTCAATCCGAAAGGAAGGACCAAGAACTCATAATGTCCATAACGGGTTCTAAACGCCGTCTTGGACACATCCTCACTCCGAATCCTCAACTGATGATAACCAGATCGCAAGTCAATCTTAGAAAAGACTGATGCATCTCGCAACTGGTCAAACAAGTCATCAATACGAGGTAAGGGATACCTGTTCTTCACAGTCACTGGTTCAACTTCCTATAGTCAATGCACAACCTAAGTGACCCGTCTTTCTTCTTGACGAATAATACAGGTGCGCCCCAAGGGGAAACACTAGGGCGAATAAATCCCTTATCAAGCAGCTCTTGCAACTGCCTCCTCAACTCGGCTAACTCCGCAGGTGCCATCCGATATGGAGCCTTCGAGATAGGAGAGGTGCCCGGAAGCAACTCTATGGTAAACTCTATCTCTCTATCCGGTGGCAATCCAGACAAGTCATCAGGAAAGACATCTGGAAAATCCTGCACTACCTCAATCTCCGCAAGAGTAGGTGACTCATCAGCCTCTGGTACTAACACCACGCTGGCAAGAAAAGCGTCACAACCCTTGTTCACCATGCGCATCGCCTTCATGGCAGAGATGACCATCTTTCCCACCCAGTTCCTTGGCAAGGGGTGAGAGAACTCATCCTCACCAGGAATGCGGAAAACGATCCTCTTCCGACGACAATCCACTAACGCATAGTGCTCCTCTAGCCAATCCAGACCAAGAATAGCATCATAGTCCTTCATCTTTAGCAAGAAGAAACACCCATCTAGGATTCTATCCTCAATGCACACAGGTAACGACGGAATGCACTTCCTAGTCGATACCGTACCCGCAGGGGTGTGCACAGACAAAGGGACCTCTAAATCCTCAGACTCTACGCCTGACTCTAGGGCTAACTGCCTAGCGAACCGCTCGAAAATGAACGAGTGAGTAGCACCCGTATCAAACAAAACCCGAGCGTGCACACCTAAAAGCAAAACCGTACCTTCGGTGACATGCTCCGCCTGCTCGGCGTCCTCACGAGCTAAAGCAAACACTCGAGCTGGGGCTCGAGGCCTTCCTGGTCTCCTGTAGCTGGCGCGGCTGCCGCTACTGCTGGGGCTGGCGCTCCACGCTGAGCTCCCTGCTGAAGTCTTGGGCAATCTTTGATCTTGTGGTCGCTGCTCCCGCACTTCAAGCATCTACCCGCTACCAACCAACACTCGGAACCACCATGTGTCTTCCCACAGTGGGGACACTCTTTCTTCACACCAGGGGAACGTACAGAAGGTACCTGTGAACTGCCGACTGCCACGGTTCGCTGCGGTGTCTGGTACACCGTTTTCTTCTTGTCTTGCCGCTGGAATTTCGCTGCTGGCCTCTTCTGCGAAGCCTTCTTTTCCTCCAGATATTGCTCCATCTCTCCCTCCTGCCTACACGCAGCACTGAGGGCCTCGTCCAACGTGCGGTGGTCAAACGCCACGAGTCTCGTCCGCAGTGATGGCTTGAGTCCCATCACGAACTTCTTTGTCTTCCTCCGCTCGTCTGCCACGATATGAGGTGCATATTTAGAAAGTTCAGAAAATCTTGCCTCATATTCCAGCACGGTCATGGAGCCTTGAGCCAAAGATAGAAATTCCTCCATCCGATCTTGCACATGCTCGGGGACGAACTTGGCCCGAAAGAGCCTCACGAACTCGTCCCAAGCAACGTCGATAGCTCCGTCCTCAACCGGGTACGCAGCAATGAAGCCCACCAAACATCAGCTCTTTCCTGCAGTACACCGTTCATAAGCACCAACTAACAGTTCTAACTAAACAAAACATGCAATCATACAAAATCAACACAACCTGTAGCATGTAGGTGGCTAACGTAACCTTATCGTCATCTGCACACCTGATGGCTCGGAAGATCTTCTCTATCTCCCTCATCCAGCTTTCTGCCAACAAAGGATCGCTCTCCCCCTTAAAAGAGGGTGGCAGCATCCTCTTGAATCTCTCCATGGTAGAAGGTCCACCATGGTCCTGAGCTGGTACTTGAGCCTGCTACAGTGCACATCAAGCAATATACAATCAACATAATATCACATAAGCAATTAAAATAGACTATTAATCATTTCATTAGTCTAACCTGAGCCTCCAACTGTGCCTGGAGTGCTGCCTGGGTATGAGCCTGCGTCTGCATGGCTTGCACCAGACCTTGCATGAATACTCCATAGTCCACAGGCGGCGGTGGGGAAGTACAGGACCTGGCGGTGCCGGGCCTGCTGCTCCGCCCGCTCGTCACGTCGCGGCTCGTCCTCACGGGCCGCGCTCCACCACGCCTACCTCTCGAAGCCATGGCTGTAATAAAATTTCAGCCACCATTAGAGCTAGGTTACTAAGTTTTCTAACCATTTTCTTATCTATCTTTCATTCCTTATTAATCAATTCTACACATGTGGACATACTTAGCATGCAATGAAGATGATGACTTATGTATATTCATGTGCAATCTCAACCGGTTGCTCTGATACCAATCTCTGTGACGGCCCTCATTATACCGGTACGGTTATACCAACCCACGTCGGTATAGCGAGCGTTGCCACAGTGGGACATTTACCCAACGATACATTCAGCTGAGATACACGTGAATATAAGAACAGAGTAGCGGAAGTAAAAAGAACTACTGTCTTCATTCATTCATCATCCACATTTAACATACATGAAATTGCAATAACATTAAAGAACTTAAAAGTTCACATAATTTAAATTGCTGAAAATTTAATACATAAATGTCCACCATTATACATTCTTTCCATGATAACACTAATACAACGTTCAATTTACATACTATGAAATGCAAAAGTCACAAGTGCTCCAAAGACTAATCTCCGCGCTCGGAGTCCGTCTCCACCGTCTCCTCCAACGGTGCCACGTCACCAACTACACCTGTACGCCGAAGCAAGTAGTGAGTCTAAAGACTCAGCAAGTAACACCACTCATACCATACACGTACATGTCATAGTAGGCTCTACACACACCATTGCAAAACTCAACATGTATCATGCTTAACGTTTGAAATGAATAACCAACCATGATAATTCTATAAGTAAACACATGATGCATGCTTTCAGATTTCCTTATCAAGATAAATTCCTAACACATGTTCTCTAATCATTCCTACTCATGAAATTCTACTTTGCATTTTAACTAAAACATGAAAGCACTTAGCATGATTATCCTACGTACATGAAACAAAACACACCTAGCATGGAATCTACACATTCTTGTGCATGTACACGAACATTTTACACACTTTAACTTGCTGGTTTTCACATGATTTAGCAACCATAACCCTACACATGAGAGCTACAATGTTATTTAAAATACAACATGTGAACAACCAAACATGGAATTTTGTGCACATACTTGTTAATTGTCCCTAGCATGGATTCTAGGCATTTTACACATATAAACATGATCCTAACATAATGAAGCTACTGATTTAACATGGTTTCAGATTTGTCACAACATGGATTACAATATCATATCCTCACATTTTGGTCTCACATTTTCTTTACACAATTTCCAATTCACATAAGTTGCACTTTACACATACACATTACACATTGTTCACTTTCACATTAACACATGAACACATACACATTTACACTTTCACATTTAGTGCCGTGACACATAGTCCAAACCACCAAAGAAGGACACAACACATCACATCACATAGACGCCATCTAGGCAATACAATGGCGACTCTTGGACTGCGCAGACCGGGAGAACAAGTCTCCACCCTAACCAGTGGTACTTGTCCACCTCCAGGATTTCCCCCTAATGCCCTTAGGGTCACTTACACATTGAACCTTCTCAGGGGGACTTTTCCCTGATACGGTTCCACTGCCCTCTGTGGAAGCAATGTCACACTTGGCACAATTTACACATTACACATTTTACCGATTTTACACATGGGTTTACACATGTCACTCTCATTCTATTCACTTTCTCTCTCACATTCACATTTCTCTGTTTTCCTAACATGGCACTACAATTACAGAAATGTAGCATTCAGGAAATTTCACTAATCAGGTCGGATTACACCAAATCGAATTGTTTCACATTGGCATGCATCAATACACATTTACATGGAAAAATTCATATTACATTAAATACTGGTCCAAATGACCTGAAATTTTAACCACATGTTAATTTCATGTTTAGGATTCCTCATGCAAATTTTCAGATTTTTCTGAACTAAAACAGAATTACAAAAATCTAATATCAATTTCACATGCTATCCGCAATTCGATTTAACATGGAGTTAGACACAAACACAGTTTTAACCACTCACTGTCTGAACCCTAGCAGGCATGGAACTACAGAATTTATTCATGAAATTTTTGGGCAATACATGATTTACCGAAGATTTATCATGACCTACGCCAAATTTCTATTTCCCAAGCAATATTTCCACTAATTCGCACAAGCATGGGAAAAATCTCAAAATTTCGGAACAGAGCTTGACCAATACATGCATGACCCATAAAAGGAGTACATTCAGATTCGTCCTAAATCTTACAACAAACGATTGACAAGGTTGATAACAAATCATACATGTATTTCCATAAAAATAAATAACTCTATCATTACCATCTTGCACAAATCCATCCACACACCACATTCACTAGTATACATAGTACATAGAAGATTACCTTATATCCTCATCGTGAAACATATCGAAATTATCCACATAAAAGGGCAGAACAGCTTGCTGTTCTGCTCAGATGAACTTGGCGGCGGTCTCTGGCCGCTAGTTCAGTGTCAACGGCATAGTCGATGGACGCCAAGCATGATCTCAGCGTCAAGGGACATTGCCGTTGATGTCGGGTCTGTGCAGAACACAGACCCGAGCTCCAAAGATGGGGTGAATTTGAGGGTCTAGGACACGAGGGAAAATATACAAAAATTGTAAAACCATCCTAGACACATACAGGGACGTTATGAATGGGGTACTTGCCTCTAGAAAAACTCCAAGGGATCTAAATGGGTCGGAGAAGCTCTCCTTGGGCAGTCCCAAGAAGCCTCCAAAGAGCTCTCCTCGGGTTCTAGGTCGATGCAGGTGCTGCAGCAGTGGTGGGGAAGCCTTCCTCGATGATCCAGCAAGCTCCTTGTTGCAGCAGGTGGCCGGATCAAGCTCCAGAAGCTCGGATTTTGGGTTCCAAAGTGGGGGTTTTCCTCAGTTCAGAAAGTAGGGTTTTTCTTCTTCTTTCTCTCTTGTAAAAGGGTAAAGAGAAGGGTTGGGGAACAAATTCGGGTTTAGATATATGGGAGAGGCTTCTCTCCCACGCACAGGGTGATAGGATGGCTCTCAGACCGTTGGGAGACAGCTCCCCAATGGGTGAGTTGCCTTGCCTCCGGAATTTCTGGCTCTGCAACGCATGCAGGTCAGAGAAGTTGGCGTCCATATCGTTGGACGCTGGGATTAGTGTTGGCGTCCATGGGTGGACGCTGACACCTCATCGACGTCATGCTATTGACGCCAATATGGCCTTCGGGCAGAAGTCTAAAACATGCAGAAACCATGCACCTTTTATACCTATATACATGCTATATGTATACGTTATCATGTACACACTACCATCAAGCATTCATACATTATTTATACCTAAGCTATACACATACACACATAAGTATACCACTAATACATACGTAGATACATACATACGTACATATACGACACGAGTTATTTACATGCAATAATGCAGAAAAATTCGAGGGCCTTACACCCTCTCCCCCTTAAAAGAAACTTCGTCCTCGAAGTTAGAACGACACTACTCAAACAAAAGGGGATACTTCTTCATCGCATCCTCAAGCTCCCAAGTAGCCTCCTCTCGTGAGAAGTTCCGCCATAGGACCTTCACCAACGCAATACTCTTGTTCCGGAGATGTTGAACCTTCCGGTCAAGAATAGCTACTGGTTGCTCGACATACGAAAGATCTGGCTGGATCTCCACTGGCTCATGACTAATCACATGAGACGGATCTCGGACATACTTCCTGAGCATAGATACGTGGAATACCGGGTGAACGCTAGCCAAACCTGGGGGTAATGCTAGCTCATATGCCACGCTGCCCAAATGTCTGAGAATCTCATATGGGTCAATGAACCTAGGGCTCAACATACTATGCCTGCCAAACCTGACAACACCTCGAGTAGGCGATATCTTCAAGAAGACATGATCGCCAACCTCGAACTCCAAATCCTTTCTCCTATTGTCGGCATACTCTTCTGCCTATCCTGTGCCGCCACAAGCTTCTTCCTGATAAGCTAGATCATATCCGAAGTTTCCTGAACTAACTCCGGTCCGATCAATTGCCTATCACCAGTCTCCTCCCAACACAACGGAGATCTGCAGGGCCTACCATACAACGCCTCGAATGGAGCCATACCAATACTCGCATGAAAGCTGTTGTTGTATGCGAACTCCACAAGAGGTAAATGACGCTCCCAATCATCCTTCCAGTCCAGAACACACGCTCTCAACATATTCTCGAGCGTCTGGATAGTCCTCTCGGACTGCCCATCGGTCTGGGGATGAAAGCCGAACTGAGCTTCAGCTCCGAACCTAAAGCATCCTGAAGACCCTTCCACAATCTCGATGTAAATCTCGGATCTCGATCAGAAATGATCGACTTCGGTACACCATGCAATCTAATGATACTGCTAACATACAATCTAGCTAAACTCTCTACTGACTGCTTCTTCTTCATAGGCAAGAAATGAGCAGTCTTCGAGAATCTATCTACAACTACCCAAATCGAGTCATTGCCCTTTCTAGATCGAGGCAAACCCGAGACGAAGTCCATAGTGACAGCTTCCCACTTCCACACTGGGATATCCATCCTCTGCATAAGGCCAGATGGTCGCTGTCGCTCGGCCTTCACTTGCTGACATACTAGACATCTAGACACATAATCCGCAACATCCTTCTTCATGCCGGACCACCAAAATGATCTCTTCAGGTCTTGATACATCTTAGTGTTACCCGGATGAATAGAGAATCGCGATCTATGAGCCTCCGCTAACACATGCTCACGGACATCTACTAAATCAGGGACACAAACACGGTGCTGAAATCTAATCACACCGTCCTCATCACGAGCAATGCCCGCCTTACCCACTAATTCTAACAATCTAGGGTCGGCTTCCTGTTGCTCGATCACCTCATCCAAAACCGAGGATCTAAGGGATAGCTGAGCTACAAAAGCCTGACACAGCGATGGCTCTAACTCAGTCAACACGCAAGCCGCATCCTCCAACATCTTCCAGTCCTGCTGGAGAGATGGCCTCTTTCTACTCAGCGCATCTGCTACGACATTCGCCTTTCCAGGGTGATACTGAAGGTCGATGTCATAGTCCTTCAAGAACTCAATCCATCTTCTCTGCCTCAGGTTTAATTCCTTTTGGGAGAAAAGATACTTTAAGCTCTTGTGGTCAGTAAACACCTCAAATCTGACACCATAAAGATAGTGCCTCCAGATCTTTAGTGCATGAACCACTGCTGCGAGCTCCAAGTCATGAGTCAGATAGTTCTTCTCATGCTCCTTTAATTGACGAGAAGCATAAGCCACTACCCTGTCTTGTTGCATTAGCACACAGCCCAAACCAATCTGAGACGCATCCGTATAAATGGCAAAGCCCTCTAGACCACTAGGCAATACCAATACCGGAGCAGAAGTAAGCTTAGCCTTCAATAGCTGGAAGCTACGCTCACATGCCTCAGACCATACGAACTTCTCACCCTTCCTGGTCAGCTTTGTCAAGGGGGGGCGATGGATGATAAACCCTCAATGAATCGCCGATAGTAACCAGCTAACCCAATAAAACTACGAATCTCCGAAGGGGTCTTGGGAACCTCCCAATCCATAACTGCCTGGACCTTCGCTGGATCAACTGCAACACCAGCGCCGGTGATAACATGCCCGTGGAAATGAACCTCGTGCAACCAAAAATCGCACTTGCTGAATTTTGCACACAGCTTGTGCTCACGAAGAACCTCTAACACTAACCTCAGATGCTGACGGTGCGTGGCCTCATCCGGAGAGTAGACCAATACGTCGTCAATAAACACTACGACAAAGCTATCTAAATAAGGCCTAAACACCCTGTTCATGAGATCCATGAACGCTGCAGGGGCATTGGTCAATCCGAAAGGAAGGACCAAGAACTCATAATGTCCATAACGGGTTCTAAACGCCGTCTTGGACACATCCTCACTCCGAATCCTCAACTGATGATAACCAGATCGCAACTCAATCTTAGAAAAGACTGATGCATCTCGCAACTGGTCAAACAAGTCATCAATACGAGGTAAGGGATACCTGTTCTTCACAGTCACCTGGTTCAACTTCTTATAGTCAATGCACAACCTAAGTGACCAGTCTTTCTTCTTGATGAATAATACAGGTGCACCCCAAGGGGAAACACTAGGGCGAATAAATCCCTTATCAAGCAGCTCTTGCAACTGCCTCCTCAACTCGGCTAACTCCGCAGGTGCCATCCGATATGGAGCCTTCGAGATAGGAGAGGTGCCCGGAAGCAACTCTATGGTAAACTCTATCTCTCTATCTGGTGGCAATCCAGACAAGTCATCAGGAAAGATATCTGGAAAATCCTGCACTACCTCAATCTCCTCAAGAGTAGGTGACTCATCAGCCTCTGGTACTAACACCACGCTGGCAAGAAAAGCGTCACAACCCTTGTTCACCATGCGCATCGCCTTCATGGCAGAGATGACCATCTTTCCCGCCCAGTTCCTTGGCAAGGGGGAGAGAACTCATCCTCACCAGGAATGCGGAAAACGATCCTCTTCCGACGACAATCCACTAACGCATAGTGCTCCTCTAGCCAATCCAGACCAAGAATAGCATCATAGTCCTTCATCTTTAGCAAGAAGAAACACCCATCTAGGATTCTATCCTCAATGCACACAGGTAACGACGGAATGCACTTCCTAGTCGATACCGTACCCGCAGGGGTGTGCACAGACAAAGGGACCTCTAATCCTCAGACTCTACGCCTGACTCTAGGGCTAACTGCCTAGCGAACCGCTCGAAAATGAACGAGTGAGTAGCACCCGTATCAAACAAAACCCGAGCGTGCACACCTAAAAGCAAAACCGTACCTTCGGTGACATGCTCCGCCTGCTCGGCGTCCTCACGAGCTAAAGCAAACACTCGAGCTGGGGCTCGAGACCTTCCTGGTCTCCTGTAGCTGGCGCGGCTGCCGCTACTGCTGGGGCTGGCGCTCCACGCTGAGCTCCATGCTGAAGTCTTAGGCAATCTTTGATCTTGTGGTCGCTGCTCCCGCACTTCAAGCATCTACCCGCTACCAACCAACACTCGGAACCACCATGTGTCTTCCCACATGGGGACACTCTTTCTTCACACCAGGGGAACGTACAGAAGGTACCTGTGAACTGCCGACTGCCACGGTTCGCTGCGGTGTCTGGTACACCATTTTCTTCTTGTCTTGCCGCTGGAATGTCGCGCTGGCCTCTTCTGCGAAGCCTTCTTTTCCTCCAGATATTGCTCCATCTCTCCCTCCTGCCTACCGCAGCACTGAGGGCCTCGTCCAACGTGCGGTGGTCAAACGCCACGAGTCTCGTCCGCAGTGATGGCTTGAGTCCCATCACGAACTTCTTGGTCTTCCTCCGCTCGTCTGCCACGATATGAGGTGCATATTTAGAAAGTTCAGAAAATCTTGCCTCATATTCCAGCACGGTCATGGAGCCTTGAGCCAAAGATAGAAATTCTTGCTCCATCCGATCTTGCACATGCTCGGGGACGAACTTGGCCCGAAGAGCCTCACGAACTCGTCCCAAGCAACGTCGATAGCTCCGTCCTCGAAAGGGTACGCAGCAATGAAGCCCACCAAACATCAGCTCTTTCCTGCAGTACACCGTTCATAAGCACCAACTAACAGTTCTAACTAAAAAAACATGCAATCATACAAAATCAACACAACTGTAGCATGTAGGTGGCTAACGTAACCTTATCGTCATCTGCACACCTGATGGCTCGGAAGATCTTCTCTATCTCCCTCATCCAGCTTTCTGCCAACAAAGGATCGCTCTCCCCTTTAAAAGAGGGTGGCAGCATCCTCTTGAATCTCTCCATGGTAGAAGGTCCCACCATGGTCCTGAGCTGGTACTTGAGCCTGCTACAGTGCACATCAAGCAATATACAATCAACATAATATCACATAAGCAATAAAACAGACTATTAATCATTTCATTAGTCTAACCTGAGCCTCCAACTGTGCCTGGAGTGCTGCCTGGGTATGAGCCTGCGTCTGCATGGCTTGCACCAGACCTTGCATGAATACTCCGTAGTCCACAGGCGCGGTGGGGGAAGTACAAGACCTGGCGGTGCCGGGGCCTGCTGC
Source organism: Colocasia esculenta (assembly GCA_014218235.1). Classification (NCBI taxonomy): domain Eukaryota; kingdom Viridiplantae; phylum Streptophyta; class Magnoliopsida; order Alismatales; family Araceae; genus Colocasia; species Colocasia esculenta. Next base: position 75,076,738 of record CM024761.1, on the reverse strand, counting down.
TCCGCCCGCTCGTCACGTCGCGGCTCGTCCTCACGGGCCGGCGCTCCACCACGCCTACCTCTCGAAGCCATGGCTGTAATAAAATTTCAGCCACCATTAGAGCTAGGTTACTAAGTTTTCTAACCATTTTCTTATCTATCTTTCATTCTTATTATCAATTCTACACATGTGGACATACTTAGCATGCAATGAAGATGATGACTTATGTATATTCATGTGCAATCTCAACGTTGCTCTGATACCAATCTCTGTGACGGCCCTCATTATACCGGTACGGTTATACCAACCCACGTCGGTATAGCAAGCGTCATCACAGTGGGACATTTACCCAACGATACATTCAGCTGAGATACACGTGAAATAAGAACAGAGTAGCGGAAGTAAAAGAACTACTGTCTTCATTCATTCATCATCCACATTTAACATACATGAAATTGCAATAACATTAAAGAACTTAAAGTTCACATAATTTAAATTGCTGAAAATTTATACATAAATGTCCACCATTATACATTCTTTCCATGATAACACTAATACAACGTTCAATTTACATACTATGAAATGCAAAAGTCACAAGTGCTCCAAAGACTAATCTCCGCGCTCGGAGTCCGTCTCCACCGTCTCCTCCAACGGTGCCACGTCACCAACTACACCTGTACGCCGAAGCAAGTAGTGAGTCTAAAGACTCAGCAAGTAACACCACTCATACCATACACGTACATGTCATAGTAGGCTCACACACACCATTGCAAAAACTCAACATGTATCATGCTTAACGTTTGAAATGAATAACCAACCATGATAATTCTATAAGTAAACACATGATCATGCTTTCAGATTTCCTTATCAAGATAAATTCCTAACACATGTTCTCTAATCATTCCTACTCATGAAATTCTACTTTGCATTTTAACTAAAACATGAAAGCACTTAGCATGATTATCCTACGTACATGAAACAAAACACACCTAGCATGGAATCTACACATTCTTGTGCATGTACGAACATTTTACACACTTTAACTTGCTGGTTTTCACATGATTTAGCAACCATAACCCTACACATGAGAGCTACAACGTTATTTAAAATACAACATGTGAACAACCAAACATGGAATTTATGCACATACTGTTAATTATCCCTAGCATGGATTCTAGGCATTTTACACATATAAACATGATCCTAACATAATGAAGCTACTGATTTAACATGGTTTCAGATTTGTCACAACATGGATTACAATATCATATCCTCACATTTTGGTCTCACATTTTCTTTACACAATTTCCAATTCACATAATTGCACTTTACACATACACATTACACATTGTTCACTTTCACATTAACACATGAACACATTACACATTTACACTTTCACATTTAGTGCCGTGACACATAGTCCAAACCACCAAAGAAGGACACAAACACATCACATCACATAGACGCCATCTAGGCAATACAATGGCGACTCTTGGACTGCGCAGACCGGGAGAACAAGTCTGCCCTAACCAGTGGTACTTGTCCACCTCCAGGATTTCCCCCTAATGCCCTTAGGGTCACTTACACATTGAACCTTCTCAGGGGGACTTTTCCCTGATACGGTTCCACTGCCCTCTGTGGAAGCAATGTCACACTTGGCACAATACACATTACACATTTTACCGATTTTACACATGGGTTTACACATGTCACTCTCATTCTATTCACTTTCTCTCTCACTCACATTTCTCTATTTTCCTAACATGGCACTACAATTACAGAAATGTAGCATTCAGGAAATTCACTAATCAGGTCGGATTACACTAAATCGAATTGTTTCACATTGGCATGCATCAATACACATTTACATGGAAAAATTCATATTACATTAAATACTGGTCCAAATGACCTGAAATTTTAACCACATGTTAATTTCGGTTTAGGATCCTCATGCAAATTTTCAGATTTTTCTGAACTAAAACAGAATTACAGAAAATCTAATATTTATTTCACATGCTATCCGCAATTCGATTTAACATGGAGTTAGACACAAACACAGTTTTAACCACTCACTGTCTGAACCCTAGTCAGGCATGGAACTACAGAATTTATTCATGAAATTTTTGGGCAATACATGATTTACCGAAGATTTATCATGACCTACGCCAAATTTCTATTTCCCAAGCAATATTTCCACTAATTCGCACAAGCATGGGAAAAATCTCAAAATTTCGGAACAGAGCCTGACCAATACATGCAGACCCATAAAAGTAGTACATTCAGATCGTCCTAAATCTTACAACAAAGGATTGACAAGGTTGATAACAATCATACATGTATTTCCATAAAAATAATAACTCTATCATACCATCTTGCACAAATCCACAACACACCACATTCACTAGTATACATAGTACATAGAAGATTACCTTATATCCTCATCGTGAAACATATCGAAATTATCCACATAAAAGGGCAGAACAGTTGCTGTTCTGCTCAGATGAACTTGGCGGCGGTCTCTGGCGCTAGTTCAGTGTCAACGGCATAGTCGATGGACGCCAAGCATGATCTCAGCGTCAAGGGACATTGCCGTTGATGTCGGGTCTGTGCAGAACACAGACCTGAGCTCCAAAGATGGGGTGAATTTGAGGGTCTAGGACACGAGGGAAATATACAAAAATTGTAAAACCATCCTAGACACATACAGGGACGTTATGAATGGGGTACTTGCCTCTAGAAAAAACTCCAAGGGATTAAATGGGTCGGAGAAGCTCTCCTTGGGCAGTCCCAAGAAGCCTACAAAAGAGCTCTCCTCCGGGTTCTAGGTCGATGCAGGTGCAGCAGTGGTGGGGGAAGCCTTCCTCGATGATCCAGCAAGCTCCTTGTTGCGCAGGTGCCGGATCAAGCTCCAGAGCTCGGATTTGGGTTCTAAAGTGGGGGTTTCCTCAGTTCAGAAGTAGGTTTTTTCTTCTTTCTCTCTTGTAAAAGGGTAAAGAGAGGGTTGGGGAACAAATTCGGGTTTAGATATGGGAGAGGCTTCTCTCCCACGCACAGGGTGATAGGATGGCTCTCAGAC